>CM054155.1:22669628-22879628 GCA_028751875.1 Rapana venosa | reverse complement strand
ACACACACACACACACACACACACACACACACACACACACACATGCGCGCGCACAGACTCATGCGCGCGCACACACAGACTCGCACGCACACACACACGCACGCACGCACTCACGCGCGCATTCGAGAATGTGTTTGCACATCCTCGTAAGCAGCAGGTTCACTCGGGGTTAGCCTGGTTTTTGTCCACCCTTTTCCGTCTTCGACCTCTCTGAAGACTATACAGGTTTCTCTGTGCGTCATAGGCTAGAATGTAGATCAGTTTTTGGCATTTCAGGCACAGAGAGAGAGATGGGGGGGGGGGGGGGGGGGGGGGGAGAGGAATTGTTGCGCTGTAGTAACGTCAACATTTTGTGTGGAATGTAACCAAATGTCACCTTACTGCGAATTTGGTACCACGTGAGCGCGCACACGCACGCACACAACACACACACACACATATACACACATATATATATATATACACACACATACCACGCAGAAACGTCGCCAGAACTTGATTGATTCGGCCATGAGCATCAACAAACATGTCTTTCCTAATATCAAAACAATACGCACGCGCACCCATGGACACACAAACACGGCCTCTAATTAAACAACATGGTTCAGTTTGAACGAAGTCAACATAGCTCTGATTTATATATAACTAGTCAAAAGGCAAGACAGTTTTGTTTTGCTTCAAGGTAGTGTTACTGATCCGTAAACAACACCGGTGGTGTTGCTAATCGTAAACAACAAACAAGTTATTTACAGATCGGGAAGTGGTTAGCAGCATATAGAGCTATAGAAGCTGGACCAGTTTGGAATTCTGGGTTCTTTTGTTTTGTGTGGACCTACAACATGCGTATCAGTTTTTTTGGGTTTTTTTAAATCAGTGAAGAGAACTCTTATCTGGGCTCATTTGGCAGTCGAAATTTAAAAAAAGGTCGCTGAAGATAATTTTCAAAGCTCTGTGTGTGTGTTTATTTTTATGTATTTTTTTCTTTTATTTCGAGGATGATGGAATGTGTTTGTTTTGTTGTTTGTCCTTTCATCGAGAAATCGGGAATTCCCACAAACATTTTGCAAACCAGGTTTCCTCTGGTTTGGAAACAGTGATGTTCTTCACACTTAGGATATTCGTTATTCGCTGGTTTATTTAATCGTATCTCTCTCTCTCTCTCTCTCTCTCTCTCTCTCTCTCTCTCTCTCTCTCTCTCTCTCTCTCTCTCTCTCTCTCTCTCGCTCTGTGTGTGTGTGTGTGTTGTCAACTCACTCAAGTGACAGTTAACATTGAAAGCCCTCCTCTCCCCCGGGGGGGGGGGGGGGGGCTGTCAGTATAAATAGCATCCCCACATTCAGGAGATTCTGTGCTAGAAATTTCCTCTTTTCTGTCACTCTTTGTTTTGCTTTGTTCCTTTTCTTCCTGTCACCTTGTCTTATTTTCTGGTTTCTTGGTCCATTCTCCTGCCTTTTTTCCGGAAAGACTTAAAATATAACAATTTTCTTTCATGCCGAAGTCGGATGCGCTGGGCCTGGCTAGTCGGGCGCTTAACGGCAGTGTGACGCATTTTCGCTCATATAACAGACAACAATAGTATTTCTGTCTGAGCGTTCGACGAAGAAGAAGAAAAAGCCTCCGCACCAACCCCGAGTCAGACGCAGAAGTCTTGAAAACGTATACATTTATAAACATTTATATAAACAACACAAACAAGTGCGCGGCAGTACATTACACACACACTCTCTCTCTCTCTCTCTCTCTCTCTCTCTCTCTCTCTCTCTCTCTCTCTCTCTCTCACACACACACACACACACACACACACTTGAAGTAGGCCTGACAAAGTAGACGGACACTGAGCCGGTGTCGGCTTTAGAGGCCGACGCTCACAGAGGTCACTGACATTTTGCATATACTTCCATCCCCCTCTTGGAAGTTGACACACAGTTCAGGCTCAGACAATTGCATTCATATATATATACACATTTACACACATTTATTTCTAGCGCACTCTTCGGGGATCATTGAGCTGTCTGGGCCTTTCATTCATCAAAAGATCGTACCGTTTATAAACTCCAGGTGTCGGGTTTCTATTCAGACTTGCGACAGAGCGTGCACTGTACGGCTTTGTAAGACGTTCGGTTTTAAATTGGGAATGGGCTTTTTTTTTTTTTTTTTACGGTCCCAGGAGTGTTACCTTTCGCGTTACTGTGCTTTACAACCGTTACTATGCTTTACAACCGTTACTATGCTTTACAACCGTGTGCATTGATTTTGCTGTGAGATTTTTTTTTAATCTGATCTCAAAGTCGGCCTACTACATGAATGTTAAAAAATGGAACATTTTTAAGAGTATATTGGTGGTTGGAATTGTTGAAATATTTTGCTGCCAGATGGTGTGGCTGGTTCGTTTAGATTGAGTTCATAGGCTTATGCCTGCTTCTAGATTTTGTTGTGGGTTGTGGGTTTTTCCTGGTCCACACTAGCAGATGATATGATCAGTTCATGTTGTTGTTGCTGGCCACATTAGGTGCATGGAGTTCAATAAGAGGAGGATTTATGGGTTAAAACTCACTCTGTGTGTGTGTGTGTGTGTGTGTGTGTGTGTGTGTGTGTGTGTGTGTGTGTGTGTGTGTGTGTGTGTGTGTGAGGGGAGAGGGAGAGAGAGACGCAGAAAAGAGAGATGGAGAGAGAGAAGTGCTGACTTTGTATCATTAGCAAAAGAAAGGTCAAATTAATGTTCTAAACAAGCCTGTGTGGACATGCCTTCTAGCTTACCGATTGCATACTGTTACATAATTGATTCTCTCTCTCTCTCTCTCTCTCTCTCTCTCTCTCTCTCTCTCTCTCTCTCTCTCTCTCTCTCTCTCTCTCTCTCTAACACACACACACAAACACACACACACACACACACACACACACACACACGAACGATGGAGGCCTTGAGTTACTGGGCTACTACTTTTCCTCTGCGACAGAATGATTTGTGGCATAGGAGTAGTTTAGGGTTTTGGGAGGTGCTGTTGTTTGGAGGGGTGTTGTTTGTTTGTTGTTGTGTGTGGTTTGGTTGTTGTTGTTTGGTGGGGGGATTGGCTGGTTTTGTTTCTTGGTTGTTTTTGTTTGTTTGGGGTGGTGGTAGGGAGGCACCGTGGTCGAGTGGTTTAGACGGTCAACTCGTGATCCAGAGGTCGCGGGTTCGATCCCCGCTCGGCTCGGTGTTGTGTCCTTGGGAAAGACACTTTACTCCTATTTTCCTCACTCCACCCAGGTGTACAAGTGGGTACCAGCTCTGCTGGGGAAGTATCTGGCGACAGACTAGCGTCCTGTCACAGGGGTGGTGAAAAACCATCAGTTCGCTTAACGCTACAGAAACCGGGATAAGCTCCGGCTCTATGGGCCTTCTGGCTCGAAAGAACATACTGGGGTGGGGGGGGGGGGGGGGGGGGGGGGGGTTGTCGGGGGCGGGGGGGGGGGGGGGGGATTCACATGCAAGAATGTTCCAAAATAATATAAAATCATATTCGAAGCAGTGATGAGGGCTTGAGAAATTATGCTTTCCTTACAACTTAATCATTCACAGTAATTATTATACATGTAGAAGCAGGCTTTGTCTTCATAGGCAACAGAACTCACATTGATGATCATGAGATAGGTGGTTATCAGGCAGCAGTGAGGAAAAGGAGAGGAGGGAGTGGAGTACTCAATAGGCCCTTTAACCAAGCCAGTTTACTCGCTACTTCCTGCAGCGGTAGTGATCAAGGGCATGATGGAAGAATATTTGAGCGGCATTGAGGTCTGATAGATCTCTGCTATCAGCCAGTGTACCTGTGTCCAGTGGCTTGGCACCAGTCAACTGCCGGCAGTCACCTGCACACTTTGGCACCTGGTTGAAAGCAGAAGCTAAGCTGGTGGTAAACGGAGTCTGAGGAGAGTTCGTCAAGTCCAGCTTGCCCTGGCCCGCCCACTTCTGGTCACTGCTTGTGTTGCACTTAGTTAAAGGGTCTCTCTCAGAGGTCAGTGTGCGAGGCAGGGCCTAAGGCACCCGGCCTGCCACAGAACACTGACCAGCTACTAAGTCTGTTGACGTGTGAATCCGCTTTTAGAGGTGGAGACGGCTCAGGACGCTCTAGACTCCGTGATTGTTCATTACGTGTCCAAGAATAGAAACTGCGAGTTGTTAAGATTTCTCATGTCGTTTTGCTGGATTCTACTTGGTGATAAAACACTCTTTGCTGCGGAAAAATAATCTCAGGGAGAGGAATATTGGGGATAGGGGTTGAGAGTCCCGTGTGCCGAGTATGAATGGAATTCCACAGTTTACTCTGACCCTTGCCTCACATGGCAGATATTTGTGATACTGGCAGACAGACACCTACACGTGTTTTTCACACCTTGTGCAATACATTTCAGTCAGGAGGCGTGAACTTGAGTCATTGCACTGTTCATTGCTACGGTTGATGTATAAACCCGCTTCTGTATCTCTGTGCCTGCTTTTCTTTGTTGTTATTGTTCGTTTGTGGGTGTTTTTGCGTATGCGACCATTTTCCCTCCAACATTGAAGTATCAGCTGCATTCCGACTTCGAGGATGTTTTGTTGTTGTGTGTGTTGTTGTTTAACATTAGTAAGCCATGCTTACTCATTGCTCATATTGTGTTTGGCACTTGTGAGAAACATTTGTTTTAACAAGAGGCGACCTGCAAGACACCTGACATAAACCAGCTGTGCGAAAGAGAAGAGGTAGTAGAAAGGGGCGCCGGGAAAACCCAGCCCACATCCCCCTTCACTTGGTACGATTCCAGTCATTTGGGGGGGGGGGGGGGGGGGGGGGGTAACATTGTCTCAGCTTGTGAGTAACGAGGCGTGGTCTGACAGTTTTGTTTTCAGTCTTTGGTTTTAAGCAATGTTAGTTATAGTTGATCCTGTTCTCCCACCCACTATGTGGTATCAGTCTTTATGGGGCCTTTGTGGTTGTTAGTCTCTTGGTGATCTGAGGAATGAAAGGAAGGGTAGCGTTTGTTTGGAGCTCTTGAACTGCAAAGTTTTAGCGAGGTGACAGCCCTAAAATGATGTATGTGGTGGAAAGAGCAAAAAAGCATTATGATTGATTGACTGAACTTTCTGGCAGGTCATGATTGATTGAACTTTACTGGCAGGTCACATTCTACACACACATTTTACACACTCTCTCCTTTTGTGTGTGTGTGTGTGTGAACCAGCTTCCAAATCTAGATAACAAGCAACAGTAATATGCTTGTGTGTTACTTTTAATTGCTCCTACCTTCACTGGGACCTATTCCATAAGCACTTCTGGACTACACAAAACGTAGTCCCTGGTTGATTTAATTGAATCAATCTCCCTCCCCCAAAAGAAAGCATCCTAGTGCCCAACACTCTCCACCTTACCTAGATCTATGCATCTTGATTATTAGTATGTGCCATTCCTAACAGTCATAAGGAACGGTTTGTTGTTTTTTTACCCTAGGGTAAAGTGTCAGAACCAGCAAGTTCTTTACTCTTGGGTACTGCCTGAAAGAAAAGCTTATGGCAGACTACTCCACAACAAAACCCCTGACAAATCGGAAAAAGGATCTTGGCATTTCCTCTAGATTTTTTTTTTAAAAAGAAGACTACCTTATCACGCTTTGTGATATCAAATAAAATTCCCAGGCCGGTGATTTTTTATGCAGTGTTCTTGATCAGTTGTAATAGTACAGTTTGATCAAGTTTGTAGTAATCTTATAGTGGAGTTGGTAGGCCTAGATCTGGCAGCTTTGAAAGAGCACTGACCTATTTTTAAACCGGAAGAAGCAAGGCATACTGGGAAAACCGCACCATTTGAGAATTGTAAGAAAAGTAAGTAGATCTGGAACTGTTTTACTTTTTTTCACCGGTTTTGTGATTTCCCCCCACCCCACCCCTAGTCTGTAACTGCATTATAGTATTCATATATTCCATCTTGCAAGTGTGTGTGATTCTTGGTGGGTTTTTTGTTGCCACAGAAATCTGTGTATAACATAAGTGAAATGATTTCGGCATGTCTGCCAAAGACAGTCACCTTGTTCAACCCGTGTGTGATCGGTTTGAATTAAATTTGGATTGGATTCACATGCCCAATGGTACAGGGGATGCATACTCTAGGGATGATGAAGATTGCACAATAATATCTTTGCACTCTGTGGATGGGCAAAGCATGCAACTTTAGATCATGATCGTGTACATTGTTGATAGTATTGTATGCTACTGGATCTGTGATTTTCTTTGATAGTATTATATGCTACTGGATCTGTGATTTTTCATTTTCTTTTAAAAACATTGTCGGGGAGGGGTTAAAATAAATGAAAGATCAAAGGGAACTTGGGTGCATGGATTTGATTCTGCCTGCCAGTGGATGGTCCAAACAGGGAAGTGCAAACTGCAATGCACATTGCTGTGGGTGCAATCATTGAATCAGTGACATTAGCAAACTTTTTTTTCAAGATTTTCCTTTTTATGTACAGTTTAGATTGTATTTGCTCAGGAGTTTTTTAGACCCTTCTTTTTTTTAATGTAAAATGTCAAAATTAGCAATCAGCAAGAAAATGGGGGGAAAAACCTACAGAACTGACAAAAGAAAATCTCTTGATGGAAACAACTTCATGCATCCTGATAATTTTGATCATAAGTTAGGTCTCATATTTATAACCTAAGAGTAAGACTAAGATTTTTGGAGGCACTTCAGGGATGCCACTGAGCATTGGTCCTTGGTGATTTGCAACACACACCTCTCTCTCTCTCTCTCTCTCTCTCTCTCTCTCTCTCTCTCTCTCTCTCTCTCTCTCCTGAAGTTGAAATGCTTGAAACTTTTAATATTGTGTGTCTGTCAAAAGCCAAACATTTTGGTCTTAATGAACTTAATCAGATGTTTGTGTATTGAAAATTAACATTGTCTTATCGGGCATCAAACATGTAGTTTGTGTAGAGGGATGTGTTTGTAAGTTATCATTTTGTATGAAATTAGACATCAGTAATGCTGACAGTTAATGAAATTAGTTAGGCCTCAGCAGTGCTGACTGTTAATGAAATTAGACCTCAGTATTGCTATTATCATTTAGTGTTAACCACAAACTGAATTTCCACCATTTTCTTTGAAAGTATTCCAGTGTTGAAACTGATTGGGTGTATTTGTTTAATTTTGGATAGTTTGTGCTTTCTGTCTGAAGAAAAGCTGGTCTCAAACACTTTCAACTCGTGCACTTAAGGACTGAAGATTATCAGACCCGGCCATTTTGATCAGTCTTATGCTAACCCCTCTCAAAGGGGATGCATGGAAAGAGGGGGGGGGGGGGGGGATGCTCTCCAGGTGACATTCTCTTCCTGGGGAGCGTATCTGAATTTTATTCAAAGAAATCTGTCATGACTGAAACTGGTGAAAGTAATATATGATACAGTGCTGTTTTTCTTTGTAATACAGTTCTTTTTTACCCCCCACTCTGTTGGGCAAAGTGTTTATCTGTACATAGACTGAGGAAGCTGGCCAAGAATAATAATACCAGTGTTTCAGCAGCCTTTTGTTTTGTTTGTTGTTTTATCTGCTCACTCTCTATGCTAATCATATATGGAACAAGTATCCTTTTACTGAATTCATACTCTTGAAGCCTCATGTGTGTGATGCTTTAATGAAGAAGTGACATGTTCATTTAGATTAAGGTCAGCATGTTGTGTTTGTGTGCAGGTCTGTGAAGCTGTTCTACCAGGTCTTGTACCAGAACAAGGCCTTCAGTCAGGCCAATGAAGTGCACCTTCGACTGGGCTTGATGTTCAAAGTGCTAAAGAACTACGAGGGAAGCTTGAAGGTAAGGGACATCATTATAATGTGTCCGTTTTGGGCTACGGTGAGCTCTTTGTGTTTGGTCAGTAGATTTTAAAAACAAAAGAACTATTGTTTTGTTGGTAATGATTATTTCTTGTTTTGGAGTCAGCTATGAATTTAGTACATGGTTATATTTTAATGTGTGGCAGTCTGTCTTACCATCTCAATTCCTTTGAGTATGGTTAAGCCTGAAGTCTGATTATAATTATGGTTAAGCCTGAAGTCTTGATTGCTTAACTCATTGGAGTCGCAGTGAAATGGATCCCGCCATTTTGTGGTGACGCGTGATTTTGGCTATATTTGAAAATTCAGCAGACTTACCCAACATAATAATGACATACACATCATACATCATTGAAAAGTTTATAATGTCTTCTTTTGAGATTGTTTCACAGTTTTTAAATAGATGACTGCATTTATTTTTTACAAATTTTCAAAATATGTCACTGAATGCTGAAAAATAAAAAGTTTTGAAAATTAGGGCTGGTATCTTAAATGGCTTGAACTATTCATCAACTAGTCCCCTTGAAGCAATGTGATGATTTTTCACCAAAGTAAAGTTTCCTGAAGCTGGCTGAATCCATGTAATGTCACTTTTTGTACAACAGATTTTTTTTTTTTTTTAAATCATAACACTGGAGTGCCTGAAGTCCCAAAGATATCACTTGTTGACATGTCAAACAAAATTGGCCAACAAACAAAAACTAGGCAAGCTTGTGGTCAAGGAAAGCAACTGTGTTTAGAAAAATGATTGCCCTACAGGCCAGAGTACTTTACCTTGAGTTAACCATCACTTTGTGTTTTTAAAAAAATTCGTAAGTCTGCCGATTCTTAAGCTTCGGCACGTCACAGTGAAGGAGAGTTAAGATTAGTGTAATGGTGTACATTCATTCATGTCTACTTGATTACTTTACAAAAATGTGTACAAGAAGTAATATATTCTGTGATGTTCAAATCATGTTTCAAATATCACTGGCTTAGAAAATTCTTTTCATGGAGTCAGTATCTAATGAACTTTTTTATGAAGCTGTCTCGTATTAAATATTAAAAGTAATCATATTGGGTTTTGTTGTTGTTTTTATCTTAAGGCAGTAATATGGGAGGCCAATTGGATGGATGTTTCGATGTCTTATGCCACTGATCTGTGCACTTGAATAACAAATGCAGTAACTTTTCTTCTACATTCCCTGGCCACAAAAATTAGCTGTCACAAAAATGATAAACACAAAACTATAGGAAGCCATGACTCAGGAGGAGTGCACTCTTCTAATGACAGCTGGTTTTCTTTCTGTTCCAGCATTTTAAACTGTGTCTGCGAGATTCTGGTGAATGTACATTGACTTTCTCTGAGAGTAAGTACAAGCTTCATTATTTTGCTCTCTCTCTCTCTCTCTCTCTCTCTCTCTCTCTCTCTCTCTCTCTGGCTCTCTCTCTCTTCCCCTCTCTCTCCCTCCCCTCACTCTCCCTCTCTCCCCTTCTCTCTCCCCCTTCCCTTCTCTCTCCTTTTTTTTTTTTTTCATGTTGCTGCTCCCATTGTGCCATCGGCAACCCCTCAATTTAATGCTTGAAGATAAAACAGAAGGGAGGGGTGTTGTGTTGCAGAGGTGTGAGGAAAGGGGGGTGGGGGAGGGAAGGGGGAGGTGATGGAGCCAAAGAGGAGGAAAGCTGGAGGGGGGGACAGATGGGTCTTTTGTTTTCCAGGCTCTTTGTTCCATGAGGTGGTGTCACCCTGGTGGAAAAAAGAAACATACTAAAAAATAAAAAAAGTCATCAACAGAGGGGGCACCCTGTTCTTCACTGTAGTGCAGTTAAACAACCACCTACTCTCTGCACTTTGCACACCATTGTTTTGTCATTAGAATGAACAGTGTTTGTGCTGGGTTTGATCTTCCAGGTTGAAATGTCTGCATGAAATGCAGCCCACCCCCCTTCTGGTTCATTTCCAGTTTTAGTATGTGTGTGTGAAGTATGACTGAAACAAAACCCATATAATGCTCCATCACTACCCCTCCTATCTCTCCTCCCCCCCCTCCCCTGAAAAAAGATGTTTCTCTCTCTCTCTTTCTTTCTTTCTTTCTTTCTCTGAGAGTTAAAATATACAGTAACATAGTTATAAAATTCTTTTTCACTGTGTGTGTTGTGCTTTTGAATCCGAATTTGTGCCACTCTCCATGTGAATGAGCATGCTTGAACAAGAGAAATTCATTTCCACTACTAATATTCCCATTCTGGAACATGGAGGTATAACTCTTGTAATGAATACACTCTTAAGGTAATCCAGTTCCTGTTTTGCTTTTTCCCCCCTCACCCCATTTGAAATTAGTTTTCAAGTTAGGAATGTCGATGGAGAGCACAGGAAGAAGTTGAATGCAGAGATGCGCAGAAGGGAACAACAACAAGAATTTATATCTAGAGGGTGACTAGGTATGAGCTGGAAAATTTTTATATAGTCAAGGAGCCAAAGAATGAAAACAACCCAAAACCACAATGTGTAACACTGAAAGGAAATGAATGAAGAGGAAGCCTTAAATTAAAACAGACAGCAAATCAAAACGGGGGGGGGGGGAGCCATCAAAGTGGTTATGAAGAAAAACGGAATAGAATGAAAGACTTCAGACAAAGAAGTCCCCCCCCCCCCACAGCAGCAGCTGGTTCAGTGGGCGAATGTGTTGGAAGAGAGGGGGGGGGGGGGGGGGGGGGGAGAGTTATCATGAAGATTGGGGTTCCTTTGGTCACAATTCAAACTTTAAAAGAACAACTTTTGTTTTTAAATAACTGGTTGAAGCCAGTGGATTGAGCATTTATCTTTTCCAGGATGAAGCTTCATCTGCACAAGGGCTGTGTGTGTGTTGTTTTTGTTGTTGTCTTTGGTATTACCTCTGTTCTCTCCCAGTGATATCAGACAAAAACAGCAAAACAAAAACAAAAAAAATAGAGAGAAAATGAGTGTGAGATGGCAGTGGAGGTCCTACTGACAAAATTGTGCAACAAGAAAAAAAATTTTTAAAAACAAACCCCACACATGAAAAAGAAACTCTGCAAAAGCAGTAGGAATGGTAGCACATTTTTAAAAAAAGCAAAAAAACCCATCAATGTTAATGCAACTATAGCAAATGTCCAATAGGATTGTGCCAAAAACCTTTTGCAATTTATCAAATGCCAATTTCAGGCTCATTAATATGCTGGTGTTGTAATTTTAGAAAAGCAGTGTTAAAAAAAAAATTGGGCTTTCTTGGCTTTCAAATAAAATATACCAGTCTTAGTGAGTGATATTCTCACCACACACATAATATGTTTGTGTGTGTGAAATGGTTAATTTCACATTTGTGTGTGGTTTATTTTATGAGTGGCTTCAGTGCAGTAGGGTTATTTTGAATGTGTACACTAGAAAACCATGTGCTTGTAGCTCTAGGGTCAGGATGCCCTTGAGCTGCACTGGCTTAATGCCGCTCTGCTCTGTTCACCTGCCAGCCTTCAGCCAATGTCTTGCTCACAGAGGACTGGGGAGGGGAAGGGGTGAAAGATATGAGAGGTGAATAGAGGAAAGCAGGTTTATGACCTCATTGCAAGTCTGTAGGCTTTTTCCCCTTTGTTTTATGTAGACCTGTCTTTTGTCTTGTCTGTTTTTGTGCTTTTTACACCTCATTGTTTCATTTAGGCCTTTTTGTCTTTGTGTGTTTTTTCCTAGCTATCTTTTTCATTTCATTTTTCCAGGATCAGTGTCAGCATTTGCTTATGACACTGTAACAATTGATGCATGCTTTGGGGAGGGGGGGTGTTTGTTTTTTTCTGCATCCCTTGTATTGCTGGTAGGAATCACAGGGTCTTTAACATGTGTCTGTGTGCCATAAAGAGGAGTGAAAGAGGAGAATCTGCTATCAACTGAATGAAGACACTCCGCTCTTCCTTTAGTTTCTTACCACAAACGAAGATGACCACAAAATGCTACTGATATTCAAACCTTTAAGATGAGCAGCTGAGGTCAGTGCTGTTGTCCACGTTTTGACTGAGCTATCAAGACAGTCTTTTCTTTCTGTGTGTGTGTGTGTGTAGCTCAGGTAATGCAGTGGTGTTGACCTAGCTATTATTGAGACAATCTTTTTGAAACCTGTGCCATCCCTGAACCTTCAAACTCTGGTTATTGTTTTTGTTGTTCATTGACCCTTGTGCACTTCTAGCTCGTGCACGTGTGTGTGTGCCATCTTTCTCTTTTTTGCTGCCCCTCCCCTCTCATCCATTTATCTGTGTTTTCTTCCGTTCATATCTTTTAAGTTTGAACAGTCTGGTATCAAAATTCTTTGTCACAGGGGTTTTTTGGTTGGTTTTGTTTTTAAAGATCGTCATCAGTGTTGTTTTCTCTTGAGATTGTGTGAACCCGGATAGGTGGATTTTATGGTTAGTTGGATTATTTATAAACATTGGTGAACTCCTTCTCTCTCTCTCTCTCTCTCTCTCTCTCTCTCTCTCTCTCTCTCTCTCTCTCTCTCTCTCTCTCTCTCTCTCTCTCTCTCTTCTCTCTCTCTCTCTGCTCTGTAAGTTAAGCTGTTAAGTAGTGTGATTTCTTTTGTGTGTTTCAGAGCAAATCCACATTGCACATCTGTATGAGGTTCAGGTATGTGTGGTTTTTGTTTTTGTCAACATAGAGGAATTTTCTGTGTGTGTGTGTGTGTTATAGGCAGATGAATTGTAAACGAGGTGAAAACTGATTTTAGTAACTGCAGCTTACTCGCCACTCATAAATTTTAGTGTTAAAACAGCAGGGGAATTTTTTTTTAGTAAAGAAAGAAGCAAGGTGAAGTACGCCTGCATATTTTTGATGCACGGTTGTGTTATCTCTCATTTGGTCTTTTTTCACATTCATGAATTCATTACCTCTATAATCCAGACAGATTTTTCTGAAACTTTTTTTTTTTTTAATTAATAATCTGGAAGTTGAGAGTGATGCCGCATTATTGTTCAGAATCTAGACAATTGATTCCGGAATAGGATTGTAGACAGATGAAAGAGCAACCATATTTTCAGTGGGCTTTTTAGCAGTTACAGTATTAAATGACCTTTTTTCGTAGCAGAGTGAAAGGTGACTACTTTCTGCGTTTTGCTTTTCTGTGTCCCATGGAGCTATTCTCCCCTTCCAGTTGTAGGAGGTGTTTTTTTGGCGTGAAAAAGTCTCCCAAGAGCCCGTTTTTTGCGTGTTTGCTTTGTCTTGTATTGAGTTGCTTGGGTTTTTTTTAATACCGAAACAAACAAGCAAACAAAAAGGTTGGCTCGTTCACCCATCTCCTCCCTGCCCCAGTGGGTGAATCTAACACGACAGCAATGTGTGATTGTCGCCCGTATATAATGTATTGTCTTGATTTTATTGAACGGGGGAAAGCCTTGTGGTAAGGAAGATGTGGGCAAAGAGAAGAGTATGCCTGTCTCTGACAGCAAGAGACTTAATGCCCAGGAATGGTTTGAAAACAGCTGCCTTTTTTTTCAACCGGCAGTTTCATGGTAACAACAATGCCCTGTGTCTCCGTCCCACTCCCCACACCACACCCACCCCCCCTTCCTGATTTCTTTGTGTTTGTATGTTTTGAAGATTGTTTGTTTTATTGGCTTACTGTCGTTTGGTTTTTAAAAAATAAAATAAAAAGTTTCCCAACAGCGTACTGCCTAGTTTTTGATATTTCAGTTCTGTTGATTCCATGCCACTCATAACAGCCTCACCAGACAGCAATGCCAGTACTCATTATCTGCTACTGCAAGAGTCTACAGCACACAGTGAGCTATCAGCATTGCTGTTACATTGGGCTGTCACTCTAAGACTGAGAGGTCCTGCACTACTGCTGAATCAGTTACCAGATGTCAGTGATCACAATAAGTGTTGCTATCCAACATACAAAAGACACCATTTACCAAGCCCTCACAGTGGAGTCAGACAGAGCAAATTCCTACTCTCAGAAAACTGTCATTAACTTCAAGTCTGGAATAAAATGGATCACAGGCATGGATAGGAAATCAGAAGTGAGGTCACATTGGGACCTGAGCATGACAAGGCCCCTGAATCTGACATCATGGTTATTGATTCATGATCAGTGACCATGGTGGTAGTGATGGTTTGGAAATCCAGTACAGTTTGTTGTCTACATCTTTTAGTGTCAGCTAGACCTTCATAAGGAGCAGACTCCTCCTCTGCTTGCTCTGGTTGCATTCATAAGTGAGATGATACGCATTCAGCTACAAGGTCCAAGTTTTCCCAATGAACCCACAACATTCAACTTTGGGTTTTAACCAAATTGCCTTCACAAAGTAAAAATAAGTTGTGATGAGAAGCAAACTGGCTCCTCTCAAACTGACAATGCAGCATTCTATCACTTAGCCAAGACAGGTGGATACAGCATTTCTGGCAGTGAATTTTGATGTTAACCCAGTGTGCGTATCCAATGTCTGAATGGCTTAATCATGGTCTATAATCAAATGTTAAAGTGGATTCAGGGTATTTTGGGCAGTGAAATGTGATGTTAACTAGTGTGTGTATTAAGTGCCTGCATAATTCAATCATAATTCATATTAAAATAAAATGTTGTGTGGATTCAGGGCAAGACGAAGGCAGCGAAAGAATCTTATGAAAAGTTTTTGTTACTGGAAAATCTTCAACCCACATTGAAGGCCACTGCTCTGCGTCATCTGGGTAAGCCTCTTTTCCTTTTTAAGCCTTCAGTCCATCTACAGGTCTTTTTAACACACACTCACACACACACACACACACACGCATGATATAAGCCTAAGGAAACTTTGAAAAGGTGTCAAAAGTAAAATACTCATAAAATGAACATAACGGGCAGAAACTGCTCCCATCTCCCCACTATATCCTGCAGTTTTATTTTGTTTTGATCATTTTGTTCATGAGGTTGTGCAGGGGTTGTTTTTTGTTGTTGTCTCATTTCAACTGGTTGTAATGAGAGAGCCCTAAAAGGTAACTCTTGGTGTGAAAGTGTATGGGATGTTGAAGAAAAAGTGTGAGAAGTAAGAGGAATTCTTTTGCTAGGGAAACTTCTTGGAATACATTTCCAACGGAAAAGGAATTCCAGGAAATACTGGGAAATGGTGTTGAAAGTAAGCATTGTCCAAAATATTGGTGAAAACGGTGAAGCTTTTGGGAAACAAGCTGAGTACAAAAATATATATGTATATTGAATACACATGTTGAGTACACATTTCGCAACCCCCCTCCCCAACGTACACACATACACACACTCACATTCATGCATGCACACATGTGTGAGACAGTGTTATTTACTTATTTGAACAGGAACAAACAACAGGTACACATTTTCATGAAAAGGCTTTAAATAGATTTGCAGAGAACAACAAGATTAAAAGTCATATGAAATCAACAAAAACATGTTTGTTACAGATAGTGTAGTAGACAGATGAAATTGGAAGGACATAATTAAAGTTTTTTTTATTTTAATCTTTTTGACACCCACATTTTGATTTGAGGAAAGCGTGCGTAATTCCAGCCATTTTGGACTACCAACAAAGGGGTGTACGTGCGTATGTCTGCAGGGAAAGAACGTCATCAGTGACACTATTGATTTTCAGGCTGTGCCGACCTTCAGAAAATCAATGAGTCTCTGCCTGCTTTTCCCTGCTGTCGCTGCAACAAACACCGTGCTGGCCCTAGCAATGGCCAAAAACCAGGCTTCTGTCTGTCTCTTGTCTTGCTGTGTGTGTGGCAGCTTACAGCACCTTTTACTGAACAGTTAGGTAACGCACACATTTCAGTCACACCCCCTCCCTCATTTGCCCTCCTCCATGGTCCTGACAGAGAGAGAGAAAGCAAAGGATAGAAGTGACGGAGTCCTAGGGTGAGGATAGAAAGAAGAAGGAGAGGATTAAAAGATGAACTACTTAAAAGACATGTACATGGTTTGAGCACCAGGGTTTGCATTGTTCCCCCCCCCCCCCTCCCCCTTGAAGCCTAGAAAAGATTCAGTGGTGTGTCTTTAAATTCACTTACTTGAGAGAGGACTGACGTGAAGGTGGAGTTTTATCAAAACATGATATACAAGTACTTTGTTAGAGCCTGTGCTTTGTTGTTCCTGCTAGAAAAGCACCAGTTGTTTATTTTTGTCCCTTAAAGATTCCTACATCTGTCCATGTTGAGATAAGAACCTCATTCTAAAAAGAAACTGATCTGGTGGTAGTTGAGAATTGAGGAGGAGTTCTAAGCACATACAAAATGTGAATACGTGTTTAATGTCAGTGTTTTCTTGACTTGGGGATGAATTTTTTCCCCATAATGAGCAGGTTTAGAAGTCAAGGGAGTCTGTGGTGGTGTATGAGAGAGGCTAGGCATGATGTGGTGGTCTGTGTAAACACACAGAATGGGGAAGGGATGTGGGTGGTTTGGCTTTTCTTCACTTGCGTTGGAACCAAGGTTACAGTAATTATTAAACTGTAGTGATCACTTTGTTTACAACAACAAAAAATTTCCTCCTGTTATTATGTTTTGTTGACTTCTGCTCCTGTCATGGGAAGATGAGTTTTAGAACATGTTCCATTTAGTGTTGATGATACTGACCGAAATTCGCTCCCAGCAAAGTTGTCTTCCTCACCACACACTCTCCTTGGTAACAAGACACTAGTCATAGTTAGCAGATGAGAGCCCTCTGTCCTAGAGCTGCACTCAGCTTTTCAAAACAACCTAATTTCAGCTTTTCAAGACATTCTCTCTCTCTCAGTCTGGCTTTTTCATAACATTACTTGCTTTCCAAACTTCCAAAGGCTACACTTGACAACTCAGTTCTCCAGATTACTTTTTTATGCGATACATGTAAGAAAATATTCTACAGGCAAATTTTACAGCTGACTTGTGTTTGATATATCCAATATTTTCTCAGTATAAAGGCACACAGCATACACAACAGAATGATGTTTATAGTGGAGTTTGGGATTGTATCTAGTCTTCATTAAGCTTGGTATAGGGAGTGTGCCTGAGGTGACAATGTAGGGTGTGTTGTTATGTATGGTTAGAAACCTTGATTAGGCAGTAAGAGTAAGTGAAAAGGTTCCTTAGATCTTGTGTTTCGTTTGTTTTCCAATCCGATTTGTTGCATGGCCCAGAAAAGATGGAAACTATGAAAGTTTGTCAAAGATCAGAGGTGACATGCTGGCCTCAGATATGAATGACAGTGTTTTTGGTACCATAAGATTCTATTTCTCGATCTGTTGTCAAACACCGTAAATTCAAACATTGTCACAAGTAAGAGTTAAAAGGTGGAAGTGAAATACCTTGAAAATGTCCCATTTTCAGAAGCTGCGTGGTTTACCAGCATTCAAGGTTTGTTTTTGTTGTTTTTGTTTTTCTTAGAAACATATATCAGACTGATAGCCTTTCAGACTATCATGACTTTTTTCTTTTCTTTTTTACAAGGTCTTTTATTTGTGGTTTGTTTGTTGTTGTTTTTGGTTTTTGGTTGTTGTTTTTGGTTTGGGGTTTGTTTTGGGTGTTGTGGTTTGTTGTTTTATGGGGTGGGGGGGGGGGCGCTATTGTTGGTTTGTTTTAGATCATAGTGTTTGAGAAAGCTGCTGTTAAAAGAGATGAAAACCTGAAAATAGAAAAGAAGGAACAGCTTGGTCTTATTCTTTAAGTAGCTCTTAGCTTGGGGGGGGGGGGGGCTGAAGAAGCTTGCTGGCACAAGAATGACACTTCCTGTAAAGCAGTTTGTTTTGATGTTGCCAAACGTCAGAGCAGTGAAATAAACATAATCATTGTACACAGGCATGCTCTTTTTGGCATTATTTCATTTTCTTCTTCTCTCAGCAAAGAGGAGGAGGAGTGGTGAAAGAGAGAAGGAACTTGCTCTACAAATAAGTCACATTTTACGCAACTGTTTGCTTTGACGTAGAACGGAAAGGCTGAGAATGAAAATCAGTTGCCTTTGCTCAAGATTTCTCTTTCTTTTTTTAAAGAAAAAGTAAAGAGCATTGAAAAGCCTTGATCAGGTGCGTGTGCCTTGAAGTATGTGTGCCATGGTAGCAGACTGAGGCCACAGAGCAAGCAGGGAGGACATTATCTGTTTCTAAGCCAGTGCAGCACAGGCTTTACCCACGCAAGCAGAAGCAGCCAATTGCAGCCAGGGGGGCGGGGCTTGGGCCAGCCTTGTGAGAGCCTCGTGGGCAGGCCAGCCCGCATATAAGTATGGGGTGCTGTAAGAGTGTTGGCACAGTTTGTCACAGCTCTCCCCTGTGTGTTGTTTCCCCTCTTTGTTTACTGCAGTCAGTTTGACAGGGAAAAAGCTTAGTTTCAGTTTCTGTAGTTTGCTGTGTTCTCCTGTCTCCGGACCATTTTTCTTGTGTCTGAAGTTTGACTCGACGTGTGTCATCAGCGTTCTTCTGTGTACAGTTGTTCTTTTTTTCCATTTTGTGGGTCTTGTTTATTTATGATTATAGACTGTACAAGTGTGGAACAAGGGTTTTGACTGTTAAGTTTTTTGTCGTCATGATGTCGCTGCACTGGGTGATAATAAACTGATGGTGGCCACATGGTGATACGTATTGTGAGGAGATTGTGAACACTGTGACACCTGTAAAGCTTGTGTTGGTTACAAAATGGCTGCCTCAGTGTTGGAGTGTCGTGTTTTGGACAATGGGATTAAGCTGGGAATTCGCTGCCGCAACAAACGCCGCATGTCCAGCTCTGCTGACAAGGAAAACGGCTGCTTGCCTAGCTCAGAAGATAAAGAAAACGGTATTGATGTCATTTGTGTTGGCAGTTGTGATTTTGTCACATTTGTGTGTTATGTCATGTGCGCTCACAAATGTTCTGGGGAGGAATCATGTATTGGTGATGAGCTAGTTTAATTAAAATGTCGAGAAACAGCCTCCATGATAATAGCAATCTTTAATAGTAATGATGATTATAATCATTTAGCCTCATCTGTTCCAGTTATCTGTCTTGCTCCACCCCCATCCCCTCTCCCTTTCCTCTTTTTGTGTTAGTGGTCTTCTACCTATCAGCTTTCTATCTCACTTTTTCTCTTCCCCTCCCCCCCTCCCCCCCAAAAAAAAGAAAAGTGTCTGTCTGCCTCTCTGCTGCATTTGCCATCCAGCCCTGTGTCTGTTATTTGCTCTTGGTCTCATCTTTTCCCCTGTTTCTGCTTTTTGCTCTGGTCGTGTGTTGTTTGTTCATTTAGTTTATCCTTTCTGTCTCTCTTCTTTGTGTCTTTTTCTGTTTTCAGCTGTTTTTGTTTTTAGTCCATCTTTTCTATTTTTTGTGGTTTTGATCTATTTCTCTTTTTTTTCCCTTTTTTTTTTTTTTTGGTGTCTGTTTCTGTTGTTTGGTCTATTTGCCAGTTGTAGGCTGTTTTCTTTTGTTGAGCCCTCTGACCTGATTCTTTCTGTCCTTTCTACATCAGTTTTTCATCCTCCTCACTGTTCTCCCCCCCCCCCAAAAAAATCACGTTTAACAATTTCTGTCCTTTTGAGTCTTTCAAGTGGTTTGTGCCCCCATCTCAGGCCTTTTGAGTGTGTGTGGTTTGGTCTTGGTGGTGTTGACTGCTATGAAGGGCTGTGAAGGATGTTGTTGCTGTCTGACGCAATCTATGCACTTGCCTTTATCTGACACCACTTCCTGAATCCTGCTACGTTAAGTTTACATTGTCGTGATGAACCAACCACACGACTGCTCTAGTGCATGTGGCAATAATGGTGGTGTTATTTTTGTCAACCTTTTCTCAACCAGTTGTGGGAAAGGTTTACACACTAGGGGGAGGGGGTAGGGAGCTATTTTTATCATGAAGTGATTGTTGGGAAGTCCCACTTTGCCTGTAATAGTTGGCAACACCCCCTCCCACTGCACAAACAGGAATATGATCCTGCCCTCTGCTGTCATTGGACATGGGCTTGGGAATTTCTCTCTTTGTTTCTGTCATGCTTTAGTGATATGAGTTGACAGTTTATTTCAGTTATTTCCGCTGTTCACTTTATAGGATATGGCTTGACATGTAAAGGGAAGGTGGAGAGCAGATTGATGTTTGTTCCCATGGAAAAACAGAGCACAGATAATGTAGAGGGCAGACAACTGTCCTTTGTTTGCACTTAGTGCACTGCACTCCTTGTAGTGTATTCTTCCTGAAAGGAAAGGCCACGCATACAGGCTGTAAAAAATTTGTTGGGGGGGGGGGGGGACATTCAACTGATAAGGGTGACGTCAGTGGCAGGCTAGGTGTAGGAGAGGCAGGTGGACAGAGGAACCCTGACAGCGACAGCAGCTGAAACTGTTCCAGACAGTTGGCAGCAGAGACGGATATAAGACATTGATTGCTCTCAGGTGCTCACGTCAAACCCCAGCCTCTGACGCCTGCCCGTACAACCACCACCTTCCTTATATGGAAGGTGCAGCAGATGCATTTCACTTTTCTCCACACCATTCCCTCCCTGCTGCCTGTAGGCCTTGTCATTTTTATTGGATGAAAATACACATATTCATCGGCTCACATTTCCATTTCATTAGGGATGAGAAAAAGCAGTTTTGTAATCAAAATAAAAGTCTGGAAAAGGTAGGTGGGAGGACTACAGTTGGTGTTTCTGATAGAGAAAAAAAAAATAATGTAAGAAGTACACTCATAAGAAGGAAAAAAAACTAGCATAGTCAGCATTTACAAGATGATTTTAGTGCCCCTAAACTAGAGCAAGGGTGTGTAGAGTGTGTACTAGAAATTAGCACTGGGTTAGGTTTTGGTTTCTTTCCATCATGATACATAACACCAGGCTGTGTCCAATAGCCGTGCTTCCTGCCTTGATCAATACTGCATGATAATTGTCTGCCTACATCAGTACACCCCTATCTATGCTTCTGCCTTTAATATTCATGGCCACTTCTGTCTGTGAAAGGTCTGCCTGATAAAGGATGGCTGGAAGATCACTGAACACAGTATCTCAAAATATAGGTGTAGTTCAGATGGCAATGTTCTATAAATAGTAGTCATTGGGAAAGTGTTCATGTCTTTTCTTTTTTTAAGTTTGGGGCATTTTTGAGTGGTAAGGGAAATCCTGACCTGGTATGAATGACGCATGCATTAAGCCTGTGGCATGGAATGTAGAAAGAGATTGCTTCTTGCGTCACATGCCATTGCGCTATGAATGGCCCTCTTGTCATACAGGTGAAATGAGAAATGAGGCCAGCCTGAAGCAGCTACCTCCACATCTCTCAACCCTTCCATTTCCACCTTTCTCACACTGCTGAGAATGCAGCACACTTTCTAGTATTGGATCTGCTTGTGTCAGTTTTCTATTTCATTGACTTTAAAGGCTTTGCAGTTAGTAGCTGGCATGTAGAATATGATTATCTAAACCACACTCACACACACACACACACACACACACACACACACACACATGCACACACACATGCACAAAGGGAAATGTAGCTTTATTGTCTGCGAATGACTGTTGTTGATATGGCAATATCTGAACTCTGATGCTCTACCCGATTCTGAAATCTGTATCCCTTCTTTTTTCACATGTAAACAAAACATTGGAAAATGTTATTTGTATGAAACTGAAGTAAATCTGTGGCTTAAAATTTATAACACTGTCATATCTAATTCATGATTAAACTGTGCTGTAACAGCTGTACATAGCGATATCCACTTTGTTTTGTTTTGAGATTAGCGTGGGAGACAGTGGTCGTTGATAACCATGGGAGACACTGTTTCTTGGTGGTGGTGGTGGAAGTGTAGAAATGGATGGTGGTGTGTGGCAAGATGGGGGTGGTGTGTGCAAGAGTAGAAATGTGTGGCAGTGTGTCACGCCGCGTAGTATTGATCGTGTGGCCTCTTTCAGGGGCTAATCTCATTGATGGCTGCATTCCTCTGCTGCAATCCACGACATGACACTTTTTTTTCACTCACTGACACATTGAGCAATAGTCTCGCCCACGCTCCTGCCGTCTTGTCTGGTCAGGCAGGAGATAAGGAGAAAGCAGAGTATGTTGTCAGGCTTTTTTTTCTGGGGTCAGCTAAGAAGCTGTAATATGCTGACTTTCAGTATATCAGTAAAATGTGTCTGCCTGCTAGTGATATTCTGTTGTTTGATTACACCATACTGTACCTGCCAGGTAAAGCAAAGAAAGCAAATGTCCATATAAGGAAATCTCATTTCCAAAATAAGCTGAATGGGTACTCGCTCTGCCGAGGCAAATCATGATGACATTGTCACGTCTGAGAAAGGAGAAGCAGGCTGGTGGGAAGGGGTAGAGCTGGAGGTGGTGTAGGAGACTGAAGACTGGCAAGGAAGGGGTCAGTGAGATTAGACAGTGACCTTCTCTTTTCATTCACCTCTGTTCATTTTTTTTTCCATCTCTGTTCTAGAGGCCTGCCTTCTGGTTTAAACAGATATTTATTCAGAAAAGAAAACATTGTACACAAAATAATACATTGGAACAGCAACAAGCTTATAGTCTGCCTTTTGTCTCTAATCATTCTTTTACTCAGGACCTGGCTTTGCCAGGAGATGGTTATGTCATTGCAGAGCTGAAAGGCACCTTGTTAAAAGTCGGTGCAGATGCAGGTCATCAGCATGCAATGAATGCACTCCAAAGGGGGGATTGTCTGGAACCATGGATATGATAACATGAAAAAAAGAGTTAGGGTTGGCTTGTCTCTGGTCACTCAAAACCGGGGGAGAAAGGTGGGGGGGTTCAAAATCACTAATCCACACAATGTGTGTGGTCTGATTTTAGGTGGACTGTTCTCTACAATAGGTCCATTAACCACAACTAAAAATGGGTGTATAGCATAATGTGGTGCGATTTTAGGGTGTACGATGTGGTTTGATTTCAGATAACAATGTGGTGATTTCAGGGTGTGTGATTTCAGGGTGGCTGTTCCACACAGCCCCGGTGCTGGGAGAGAAGGTGGACCGGGAGCAGCGTGCCATTCACAACCTGACCAAGTCTGTGGACCTGGATCCCAGCAACGGGCAGACATGGTACATGCTGGGAAGGTCAGTAGTCCTCACTCCCTGTTCATCCCTTCAGTTTGGGGAGGGGGCTGGAGAAGCTTTCATGTTGGGGGCATTTTGGGGGAAGAACTCTCTGATCAGTGATCAGGTAGTGGGCTATAGCATGAGAAGCTGTCAGTCCAGATTGGGGTGTGGTTTTGGAAGCTTTCAGATCTGATATTGAAAGTAAGAATTTTTCAGATGCAAAATTGAGCTATAGTGCAAGCTTTTATTTCCAACATTGGGGGATTGGATCTACTGATTCGTATATTCGCATTTAACTGATTCAGTTATTTAAGATGAATAACAATGGCTTTGGAAATCGTATGTCTCACTTTTACGTTGTGGTGTGTTATTATTGGATACTGTCTGGTGTTGATGACATTGTGCTAAAGCTGTAATGGTGTCTGTATTTCAGGTGTTACTCTAGACTGAACAAGGTTCATGATGCCTTTGTTTCCTACCGACAGTCTATCGACAAGTCAGAAGCCAATGCTGATACCTGGTGCTCCATAGGGTAAGACTGCTTCCTCTTCCCTCCCCCCTCCCCCCTCTCTCTCTTTCTCCTCTCTTTCTCTCTCTGTATCTTGAATACACACTATATTTGATAGGTAAACAGACACAGCACTGCACGCACAGGTGCAGACTGCACACACTAACCCACACACCTTTTCAGCAATACATTTTATAAGTGTGTTGTGAAAACATGAACATGGTATGTCTGTTTTCATTTTCACTGATGCACTGCCTTTCATGAGTACATATATATAAATGACTTATGTAGCATTAGACGGTGTCCTTTCAGTCTGTGCAGTTTGACCAGAGACTTCAGGAGGCATGAATAGTACATGTTACTATGATTTTACTTCTTCCTTCCTTCTCTGCCTGTTTGCTTTTAACGTAACAGCTGTTAATTTGTCACTGGTGCTTCTCAAACTACTTTTCAGCCTAGGTTTTTCTCATAAAAGAACACAATACCAGTATTGTGTCAGCTGTTTCATACTGAATGTCACTACCTTAAAAAGCCAAACTAGGTCAAGCAAGGAATGTGCAGTTAAATTAGAATTAGCATGAGCCTTTATAGAAACCAGGAAAAGTTAGGTGAGTATTAGACAGTAGCAGCAGTGGCTGTATTCAGAGCAGTTTGGCCACTGAGGTGAAGTTATTCCTTTGTGTTAGGGTCAGTCATATTTGGGGAACAGTGGGAGGGGAATGTTTTGATGAATGATGATGTTATTGGGGTTTTTCTTGTGTGAGTGTCTCATTGTGAAGGATGTGCCTGTGCAGGGTGCTGTATCAGCAGCAGAACCAGCCTATGGATGCACTGCAGGCCTACATCTGTGCTGTACAGTTGGACAAGTCACACACCGCTGCCTGGACAGATCTGGCCGTGCTGTATGAGTCGTGCAACCAGCCCAGCGATGCTCTGGCCTGCTACCTGAACGCCACACGCAACAAGGATGAGATCAGTGCCAACATAGCCGCCAAGATCAAGTTCCTGCAGCAGAACATCAACAACATCCCCATGCAGAACTTGCACAACAAGTCAGTCTCTTTTTCTTTTCTGTTCACTCAGTTCTCTTCCAACCCTGCCTGTTTTTCAGCATTCTGTTGTAGGCTGTTTTCTTTCCCATGAGGTCTTCCTCTTAGCAGTATATGGATCTGTATTCTGACCCTTCCCCCCTTCTTGTTGTCTGCTAAAGACACATGTATCTGTCACACAGCAGATGAAGAATCTATTGGTGTGGAGATGCCCTCAGCTAAAGATACTGACAGTCAGTGATGGTACTGTTATGAAGCCGTGGAAGGATGGTTATTAGTCACCGTAATGTTGTCACTGTCATCCCTTTCATGGACTGAACTAGTCATGCCGAAGTGTGCAGCATATGAGGGATCACAGCAATAGTCCTTCAGACAACAGATATGCTTTTTCTCTCTTGTCAGCCAAAGCTAGTGCAGTGATGCAATGTCTGTATGTGTACACACAAACATGCCACTGTTTTCTTTTGTAAAAAGGCAAATGCTTGGTTGCTATTGCTTCTCAGTCTTTTCCTGAAAGTAGTGAATCTAGTGATGATCCGGTTGTGCTGTATAATGCATGGCTATCTAGAGTTGTGTTGTGATCCAGTTTTGCAGTGTGGTGATCTAGAGTTACTCAGTGTGAGATGTGTAGGAACAGTACAGTGTGATGTGGTGTGATGACCTAGAGTTGTGTAGGGTAATATATGTTGTTATATGTAGATGTAGTGACTGTACAGTGTGCTATGATGTGCTGATCAAGAGTTGTGCAGTGTGATGTGTTTGGAGATATGGTGACAGTACAGTGTGGTGTGTTGTAATGATCTAGAGTTGTGCAATGTGATGTGTTAAGCAATGTGGATGTGGTGACAGCACAGTGCAGTATGATGTGGTGTGGTGTTGCAGGCCCGGACAGTTGCCCAGCATTGAGGAAGCATGGCGTCTGCCCATCCCTGCAGAGCTGACCTCACGCCAGAATTCAGCACCAGGAGCAGCTGCACAGCAGGTAGGACACTGCCTCCCCCCCCCCCTACCGTTGTCTATCCTTGTGCCATAAGAAATGTAACGGACCACTGCAGCATCAGCATAACACTGGCTTTGTCAAGAGGGAGGGTGTTGCTCTGCCCTGCTGTGCAGTTCAGTGTTGTTGTTGTCAGTAGGTGGTATCCTGCATATGTTGGATCAGCACAGATGTCACTTAGCACTGCTGTTTGATCCTTCAGAGGTGCAGTCTCCTGCTGGTTGATGACATCTCTGCAGCTAAAGAATGATAGCTCGCTCTCTCACACACACACACACACACAGAGTCTCTCTCTCTCTCTCTCTCTCTCTCTCTCTCTCTCTCTCTCTCCTCTCTCTCTCTCTCCTCTCCCCCCCCCCCCCCCCCCCCCCTCTCTCTCTCTCTCTCTCTCTCTGTAGGCACCTTGCTCTGAGATGTGATAGCTCCTGCCAGGCTGAAGCTGAGGTGGTGTGTGTCAGATTGAAGTCAGTGGGCTGGGGGGAGGGGTACAGCTCTGCTGGCATGTCCCAGAAGAGAAGGATAAAGAGGGGAAAAAGTGGGGGTGGGGGGAGGTTGTAGCAGAAGGAGATAGATTTACAATAGTGAGAAAACAGCATGGTCCAGTAATAATAATAATGTATGGAATTTATATAGCGCTGAATCTTGTAAAGCAACAAATCAAAGCGCTCAGATTTTATTTCATACCACTTTAAGTCATGGCAGATTTCTCTCCGTGAAATTCGGGCTGCTCTCCCCGAGGAGAGCGGGAGAATGCGTCGCCACTTAGCGCTGCGCCACCCTTTCACCCTTTTTTTTTTTTTTTCTGCAGCTGTATTTGTTTCCCTATCAGAGTGGCTTTTTTCTAAGAATTTTGCCAGGGACAACTCTCTTGTTGCCGTGGTTTTTTTTACGTGCGCTAAATAATTACGTGTAACACACGGGACCTCAGTTTATCGTCTCATCCGAAAGACTAGCGCCCAGACCACCACTCATGGTCTAATGGATGGGGGAAAAATTTCCGGTCCAAACGGGGTACGAACCGCCGCACACTTCAGACCCGGACTTTTCGCTTTCTAGACAGGCGCGTTACCTCTAGACCACCGATCCACTAGACCACCGATCCACTGAGTACAAGCTGAGTGGATAGTGGCCAATGGTCATGACAGTTCACTAGTTCAGAGACAAGTTTGGACATACACTGTATATATGCAGCAGACAGATCACATGTCAGAGTGCTATCTGGTGGGGTGTATAGGAGCCGATTGTTGATGTCAGTTGTTTTTATCTATGTTCTGTGGCATTGGTGAAAAAACCCTAGGTTGGTCAGTGAATAACATAGCAGAGAACTGTGAATAGGGGCTGTAGGTAAAAATAACCACTTTTAATTGTCAGCAGCTTATGGCAGTGATATGCTTTGCAAGATCAGCTTGTGGTGTGTGTATCATGTGGTTCACGCTGTTTTGTCTGTGGCACAGAATGGGATGTCCAACTCCATGTCAGGACTGGCCAGTCAGCAGACGGGGACACAAGATGACCAGTCCTCTGAAAAGAAGAAGAACCGCAAGCGGGTGAGTACTGCAGTTGGGATGATAAAAATTTCTTGGTAGTGGAGTAACGCATGTTGTCATGGCATCACTCGGGCAAAAGAGAAAGCATCAAACAGTATGAAGTAATTACAGAAGGCAATCAGTGATTATTGTGACATGTCGGAAGAAAAAGTATGTATACCTTTCAGTAAATCAAGTTAACAATATTTTAGAAAGAAAAAACATGAGAGCAGAACTCAACTGCATGTAAATGAAGTAAAGTAATTTCCATTACCATAGAATGGTATCACGGTAAATAAAAGAAATGTACTGTCTTGAATGATATTTTTTAAAAAGTGTTCATTGGTCACACATATAAGTTGATGGCCAAGTGTTCAGACCCTAATGGTAGTATCTATAGACAGTAGTCTGATTGTGACATGGCTGTGGTTGGTGGTTGTGTCAGCAGCCTTCCAAGGAGTCCGTGGAGATGACTGCACCACCTCCCCCACCCCACCCAGTGGGTCCTGGCCCTCAGCCCCTGGGGCCTACCCAGATGCAGCTTTTACAGTACCTTCTGAGCAACAAGGTGAGTGCTGCTGCAGACCAGGCCTCTGGCCATCTTCAGCTCTTATCCTATCTGTGGCCTCTTTGTCCTGTGGCTGGCTGATTTCTTTCCAATTACTTTCTAGGCAAAGAAAGGGGCACAGTGTAACTCATTGTCTTATCTAATGACTTTTTTTGTGGAAAAGGTAAGAGGAGCTCTCTGTAGGAGTAGTAAACCTGCTGAAAAAATAAAGCAATAAAAGCAACGCAAGTCAAGAGACGGCAAAAGATGTTTTGTACATGTGATACGCCATATTTCCCGCAGTGATTCTTAGTCTTCCAGGAAGCTACCTGCCGATAGAAAATGTAGTATCACAAACCTCTGGGGAGGGGGGCAGGGACGAAAACTTGTTTCTTATGAAATTCGATTTTGATGGCCTACTCAAATTTCTAAATGCACTGACCACTGTGCCATGACAGCTGACAATCTCCATTTTTGTACATGTAAATGTGGCCTTTTGGTTTAAATGGAAGCTAAATATCAGGATTTTGCTGTGCCTACTGTTCAGGACCAGCTGAACCAGCAGCAGCGGCAGTTGTTGCAGCAACTTCAGCAGCAGCTACTGTTGTCCCAGCAGCACCAACAGCAGCAGCTTCAACAGCAGCAGCAGCAACAGCAACAACAGCAGCAGCAGCCGAGGCCTCAGGTACTGTTCAGTGCTTTGAGTATGCTGATAGGTGAGAGAGGTTGTGTTGTCTGCAACAACTGCTGAACTCCATGAAGTCAGCAATCTTTAAGTGTTCTCTTCATGAGTACCATTCATCACAGCCAAGTGCAGCTCCAAATATTTATTCAGTGTGCTGGGTTAATATATCAAAAATCTATCTTGTTATGTACCAAATATTTTTTTAAAGCAGCAAAGCAGTTTGATTTTAAAAAAAGATCTCTACAAATTTTGTTAATAGGAATCAAGAATTTGTTAAGTCAGGGGAAGTAACCTACATTGGTGGACTGCATGTTGGGAGTTTACTGAGAGCTGATTGATGTACAGGCAGAAAAAGTGTGTGTGTGAATGGACTGGTATTCTTGATAGACTGTAGATGTGCAACAGTATTGTCCTGAAGATTGGTCAATGTAGACAGTTAGTAGTGGCTGTATTTTCTGATCCTTTGGCTTGGGTGTTTTCAGGGAGGAGTTCTGTCCACCAGCCAGACTCCACCATCACCCATGGGGCCTTCCACACATGGTCAGTACCTTTTTAACTTTCTGTCTTTTCTTTTTTTCATTTTGATTTGTGTCATGTCATCTATAAAACTCAGTTTGCTATGTTTAAAATCTGATGTAACCAATTTGGTGTTCTAATTTTTCATGTTTTTGTTTGGAAAAGAACTGCTACAAACTTTGATAGAAAGAAGATATGTAATAATTCCAAATAAGAGTTGTAACCCATTTTGCTTTTGTCTGTTTTGTACCTTTTTTTGGGGTAAGATTTGTATAAACGCTTGATTACAAACAAGCATAAGTCATGTTCAGATTATTCTTGTTATGAGCGAAATGTGGGCAATGTGCAAGTATTTAAAGAAGATTAAAGAGAATGCCAATTTGCAGAGTATTAGGGTAAAATGTACTCAAACAGAGAGATGTCAGTTGTTAACATAGATTAAACTTGACTATTTTGCCTATAGAGACTGGTTTGGGGGAGGGTGCGGGGGGATTTAGAAAGAGAAATACTGCTGATTTGTATTATAGATTTGTTGGTGTCTACACTTATGCTTGCTTATAGGTATAGAGGTAGAATGGTACAATTGTTATGACACTGAAAATGACATAAGCCTGAGGACATGAGTAATGACTCAGACCTGATTGAAATGACACACACCTGAGCACAGGAGCAATGACTGGCTGGATTGAAAATGGCATGCATTTGAGGACAGGAGTAGTAACTCAGACCTGATGTGTTTCAGTGATGGGTCCACCTGGGGATCCATCATCAGCAGTGGTCAGAGCAGGCCTGGGTGTGTCCCACCCTCACCTGGAACCTCACTGCTTCCCCGCCCCTCCTGGGGCCTCTCCTCGCCTGGGTCACTACCCTCACCACATTCCTCTCTCCTCTTCGCCTTCCGCTGCCTCCACCATCTCCTCCCTCACCCATGTGGCAGGAGCCCATGAACGCTCGGTCACTCGCTTCTCGTCAGAGGAGGACATGCGTGCATACTACGAGCGGCAGGAGAGTCTGGTGACAGAGGACCTGAAGCAGCAAATGCGTTCTCTGCCAGGCGGGATGAGCTCCTTTATGGCCAGGACCATCCCAGTGTCTAGTCAATGCCTGACCACCCCTGGACCTTCGGCCAAAGTGCCGCGTTTGTCCTCCTGCTCCTCCACAGCCTGCGGGCCTGACCCCCCTTCCTTTGTACATTCCTCGCCTGCTGTCAGTGGGACAATGACAGGGCAGCACTCTTCATCTCAGGTTTCTCCAGCTCAGCCAGCCAAAATGGGCAGCAGTTCTTCATCCTCCTCCTCGTGCGCATCTTCACTGGGCCCCAGCAAAAGCTCTGTGACGGACGCCAGTCCTTCGGTGCCTTTTGTGTACCAGAAGGATGATTTGAAACTTGTGATCAATCTGCGTAGTACTGTGGCCCCCCTCACCCCCACAGAGACCCCCTCCACCACCTCCTCCACCTCCAGTGTGCCCACCACCACCACCACAGCGTCAAACACCGCCTCTAGTGCAGCAGGGACAGCAGCATCTACATCGGTGCAGACAGTGTCAGAGGAGGTGCCAGTGAAACAGGGGAAGATCAAAAAGCCATGTCTGGATACCATGTCAGCAGAGGAGATTGTCAACAGTGTCAAGGGATCAGGTCAGTACCCTGCAACGGTGGGTTTGGTTGGTTTGGTTTTGGGTTTTTTTTTGGGGGGGGGGTATTTTTTTATGAGCTCCTTTCTTGCTATCCCCTCTTCCTCCCCTTCTTATTTTCTAGGATTATTTATGTATGTCTGCCTTTTCTATTGCCTATCTCTCTGTCATTGGTGGGGGGCTTGTAGCTTATTTTGTGAGCATCTTTATATTTTTCTACTTTCTTACATCTCTTAGTCCCCTCCCTCACCACTCCATTGATCTGTAAGAGAGCAGTTCTGCTCTGCGCCTTTCAATATTGAAAAAAGAAGAAAACTTTAAGAATTAAAAGTTTTCTTCAAGATTTCCTGATTCTGCAAACTGAAGTGCCAGTTTAGCCTTCTGCAGAGCGTAATGTGATCATTCTCACCACTGTCAACGTGGTCCCAGAGTCTAAGGCAGCTATATGAGAAGACAGAGTTAAGTTTGCTGGTAAGAAGACCACCATATATGTAGAAGATTTTTTTTCTATTTATGCTTGTATTGGATGTAAAATATTGTCAATCGTTTGTAACTCTGTCAACAGTTGAAAATGTTTGTGATATGGTATGACCGTGATGTATGCTAAACTTACCAACATGTAGCATCAGTGTGATATGAAATGAAAGACAGTTGAGGCAGACATGCTTTCAGCCCCTTTGCAGAACCCAGTGTTTCTATTTTTAAATGGATTTAGGGATTAGTATTGCTGTGGGCAATGATTTTTATGACATTGTTTAAAAAGGCACTGATTATAATCATAGGTCCATTGAACATTTTATTTTTATTTTCATTGGGGAAAGGGACTGTCATTGAAGTGGGTGTTTTTTTGTTTTGGTTTTTTTGTTAGGTTGTTGGGGGGGGTTGTAAGCATTGCAAAAGCTAGAGTTTTTACTAAAAATAGTATAAGTGGCAATCCAATCCATGAACAGATTTTATCGGTGGTGATATATGTACAGTTTGAGTATTTTGATCACAGATCACATGCTTTGCTACAAAATGTTGGGGTGGGTTGTTGTTTTTTTGGGGGTCTGTACAAGCAGAACATTTTTACAAAATGTTCTTGGCATAAAAGTGCACTGCTCCTTTTGCAAAGATTGTGTCATTGGTGTATCATAATTTTAGTAATAATCTTAATTGATTATTGGTAACAGGAAAAAACATTTTTCCTGACAAATCCAGGAAACTGTATTTTCATCTATTATTTTTCTTTGATGTCAGAGTGTGCGAAGCAGCTTACTAATTCATTGATTTTAGTCTTTCTAACTATTCTAAATCTGTCGTTTTGCTTCATGATTAATATTGAATTTCACTAAAGGTTTTTTAAAAAAAAATTTTCTAAACCCAAAAATCTAAAGACTTGGTACTTTTGGAGACAACTCTGCTTGGTTTGATTTACGGTAGTTGCAGTGATGTATTGGATAAGAGCACATCAATGCATGTTGGTTGCATATGTGGCCAAAGACTAAGTGGAGCACAAAGTTGACAGTAGTTGTCTGACCTTTATTATCAGTAAGTCTGTGACTGCATGCAGAAAGAAAAATCATGTTAATTGTGCAGAGTGAAAATCAGTCAGATTGTTCACACTGATGTTCATGTGGGATTGTCACCTGTTTCAGGAGTACGGGTCACCCTCAGCATATTGGGAGATGGATTACCTCCCCCTTGTGCCCCAAGCCCTCCTGATCCACCCCTCCCCAAGGATCAGTTGAATCCACCCACTCCTAGTGTTTATGTAAGCCTTTACTTTTCTTCTGGACAGTTTGTACATGTATACATTTGCTCTCTTTTATTTGTTAAAAGTTTTTTGAGGAGTGGTGTGTTTGTATGATTCATTTTGTAAAAGTTCACACAAACATGTTTGTATCAGTCTGATTTCTGAATTTTCTGGTTAAGCAGGCTGATTCAGTCCATTGAAAAAAATAATGATAGTGAAATAGTCTTGCATTCTCGAAATACACTCCAAACATTTTAAGACTATACTTTCCTATTTTCATTTAGGGTCAGCTGAGGGCATTTTCATGGTAATTTACATCTCAGCTGATTTTGCTGCTGACATAATCATTCAGTGTTAAACTTGAGATGTGCAGAGAGCATTTTGTGAATGGTGCATACATATCGCAGTAAAATCTGTAATTTTGCCGTTCTTATTTAAAGATTTACATGGAGCACTTTGATAATGACATACACACACTTCAGTACAATATTTAAGGGAGAAAAAAATGTGTGTTTCATTGGAGTTTAGAACTGTTTGTTCACTTGTTTTTTCTTTTGTTTTTAAAGTTACAACTATTTCTGTAGCCCTGGATGGTATGTTTGTTTCAGCTGGAGAGCAAGAAGGATGCTTTCTCGGCAGAACTGCAGCACTACTGTCAGACACAGCCTGTTGTGGTCATCAGGGGCATTGCAACTGCTTTGAAACTAGGTCAGTGGGCCCTCCTCTCTCTCTCTCTCTCTCTCTCTCTCTGGAAGAGACTGCTAGATTCAGTTGAGATATTTTCTTGTCATTGTTTAAATGTAATCTCTGGCTTTGCTTCTTCTGAACTGGTTTTATTTTACCTGCTTTCTCTCTGGTCTAAATTTAGATAAATGAAAAGCTGGTCTGTCTTTTCTTACCTGTTTTATTGGATCTGTGCCTTTGTGTGTGTGTGTTTCAGATCTGGGTCTGTTTTCCACCAAAACCTTGGTGGAGGCCAACCCTGACCATGAAGTGGAGGTCAGAACACAGGTGAGTAGTGCACTGTCCACCTTGATCAACTTTAGTGTACTGGTTCTGGGCATTGTTTGGTTTGAGAGGACAGGCATATATACGTGGACTGTGTGGTCCATGTCAGTACAATATTATTCACTGTTGTTCCAAGGACATCTCAGCATACTGTGAAACTTACTCACACGTATCCTGGATAAGTCAGAGGGTAAAATCATCGAGGGGGGGGGGGGGGCAGTTTCATTGTTTGTGCAAGTCTATTTATTACCAGTGTTAGGGTAGAAAACAGCTGTTGAAATTGTGGGGGGGGGGGGGGGGGGCAGTTTCATTGTTTGTGCAAGTCTATTTATTACCAGTGTTAGGGTAGAAAACAGCTGTTGAAATTGTGGGGGGGGGGGGGGGGGGGCAGTTTCATTGTTTGTGCAAGTCTATTTATTACCAGTGTTAGGGTAGAAAACAGCTGTTGAAATTTGTGGGGGGGGGGGGGGGGGGGGCAGTTTCATTGTTTGTGCAAGTCTATTTATTACCAGTGTTAGGGTAGAAAACAGCTGTTGAAATTGGAGGGGGGGGGGGAGGTCAGTTTACATGGTCTCATAGATAGGACTGAGTGGTCTCATAAAGTTTTCATAAAATAAACATCTTTTTATGTAAGCCCTGCCAGTTTGGGTTTTTTATTTTGAGTGACACTTGCAGTGGTAGGAGAAGTCAGCATCAGACAGATGACATCTTTTCTTGTATCTGGACATAACAAGTGTGGCTGTGGTGTTATAGGTGCAGCAGTCTCCTGACGAAAACTTGGACAAGAATGGACAGCGGCGGTGGTACTGCTACAGCAGCCGTAGCAAGAGCTGTGTGGCCAAGTACGCCCAGTATCAGGCCACTTCTTTCCAGGAATCCTTGAGGGTGAGTACTGCAGGATCTGCTGCCTGCTTATATAGTGTTTGGTCTAGAAGGAACAAAGTTTTAAATCTTCATGTGTTGCTGTGTATGTTTTGCGAGTGATTTTTTTTTTTTATTGCAGCTTTAATCTGTAATTTACTGAAACTTGTATAGATGTAGCAGTTATAGATATTATCATCCTTTGAATCAACATGTTGACTATAATAAATACAGTGTTTGATGATCCACGATGATGGACAGAGGGTTTAGAATGCCCTGTAGTCTTGCTGTGACTTCCTTAGTTCTGCATGCCTTGAATTCTGTCAACAGGTGTTGATAGAGCATGACCTCTGTGTTTTGTTTCAGGAGGAACAAGAAAAAACCAAAGGAATCCACAGACCTGAGAAAGAATCAGACAGTGACTCCAACTCCTCACATGCCAGAAAGTAAGTCAGATCCCTTTGTGCTGCTGTTGTGTGTATTTTAGGTTGTGTTTGTAAGAGGCATTGTGTTGGGACGAGAGCATCAGTGGTGAAGTGAAGGAGGCAAGATCCTGACACTCTAGGGGAAAGGGTGTCAGTCTGTAAGAGTCTACTTTAAGTTAGCACAGCCATCAGGCAGGATGCATTTGAGGTTTCCTGTCCATCTGCCATCATCTTATACTCTGTGCCATTCAAGTTTTCATCTTGCACGGCAGCAAGTCCCAATTCCAGTTCAGGTAATGAAAGCGGTCAATGCAGGGGAGATAACAGCATCCTGCTCATGGCAGTGGTATGCTGTTTTTCAGTGTCTAGAATGCTGTCTGACAGTACAGCTGCCTTGCTGGCATGTTTCAGTCACTAGTGAACAGGAATGTCAGTATTTGGATATATTATATTACATTTTCAATATTGTTGGTATGATACTGTAACTAAAAACACAAAGCCTCCCGAGGTGGGGGGCATATCAGTATAAATAGCATCCCTGCTGTCATCTGAGAATTCAGTACTAGAAATTCCCTATTTTCTGCCCTTCTCTTTGTTTTTTGCTTGTTCCTTTTCTTCGTTTCACCTCTTTCTTGTCTGTTTTCTGCCTTCTTGGTCCATTCTCCTGCCTTTTTTCCAGAAAGACTTAAAAGATTAACATTTCTCTTCCATGCCAAAGTTAGATGCCCTGGGCCTGACAGCGCAACGCATTTTCACTCGTATGACAGACAACAATAGTTGCTATATGAGCATTTGATGAAGGAGAAGAAAACACACAGCAATAATGTACAATTCTCAGATAAGTTTTACTTCTCGGTAAAGTTGCATCAGACATCTTCGTATTTAAAACTTGACATTTATGTTTTCCTTCTGCTGACAAGTTTAATGTTATGACCAGATTTGAAAGTCTGTATAAGGAGGTTTGCAGGCAGTCTTTGCCTTGTGATTTCCAGTGGCTGTTGTGAATCTAATAGAGAAGGGTGTGTGGTGTGTTGTGGTCAGGAAGGGGAAGAAGATGATTCGCTTTGGCACCAACGTGGACCTGTCAGACACCGACAAGTGGCGGACCCAGCTGGCTGAGCTGACCAAGCTGCCGGCCTTCACACGTGTGGTGTCCGGGGCCAACACCCTCAGCCACGTGGGCCACAAGATCCTGGGCATGAACACCGTGCAGCTCTACATGAAGGTGCCTGGATCACGCACACCAGGTGGGTTCCAGTCCCTGCTGGCTGATAGCTACAGTAGTCAGAAGGATTAGCTCCTGTTTTAAACGCCGTGTGACAAACTTACTGTCACATAACTGCTAGGAAAGTGTTGGCCTTGCATAATGATCAAAATGTGGTCTGTCAGATGAAAAGTTTTGTCAGTTATGCCTCACTGTTCTTAGTTTTGACCATTGGGCTAACGATGGTATACACAAATTCTCGCCTTTGGTGATCGACCCTTAAAGCTGTAGCCTGAGGACCAAGCAACAGAAAAGTAACAAAAACAAAGAATATGATGTCTGTATTGAAAATATGCCAAAGCTCTGGGCTTTAAGCATAAAAGAATAGATAACAACATATGTACAACTCCAAATGCATGCCCTCACCACCATATAGAACATGGATGTTGGATTGGTTTGGGGTTTGTTTTGGGGTTGTTGTTTTTTAAGATAATCCAGAATATGTAACATACAGTAATATGTATGTTGAAAAAAGCTGTAACATCAAAGACTGGTGTGTGTTACAGGTCACCAAGAGAACAACAATTTCTGCTCTGTGAACATCAACATTGGCCCTGGGGACTGTGAGTGGTTTGCTGTGCCAGACGACTACTGGGGAGTCATTGCGCAGCTGTGTGAGAAGTGAGTGCATAGCACAGCCATCCTCCTACTAACAGCCAAATGCCATCCAATGCATCACACACACTTCAGCCACACGCACTAAAGAACAGACAGGCCACAGCTTCTAAAGATATATTGTTGTAGATTATACAGTGTTTAGATTTGGTACTTTGTTATATGGAGGGCACAGAAAGTTCAGACTTGTTTTGTGAGAATTTTCTGGACTGAGTTCTGTACATAATGTGACATCTCCTAGCTAAAAAATGTGTAATTGGTGAGCCTTCATCAGTGTCGTTATTTTTTGGTTTATTGGCTTCAGTGACTTGTGTTTTAAATGCCTTTTTTTGTTATCCTGGTTGAATGCCAGTTGACTGGGTATTGCAGTTTACAATTCCTTAAATTATTTCTAGTTAAAACGAGTAACTCTTCTTCTTTCGATTTGTTTGTTTTTTTACAAGATTCAGCGCTATATAAATTCCATATATTATTATTATTATTAATTAGCAATTGTTGGGCGTTAAACATCTCTGGTTAAAACAAGAGCTACCTTTCTTAATTAACAATTGTTAAACATTAAGTATCTTTTCTTCTTTTGTCTTGATACAAAATGCAAACAACAGAATCCTGAAGAGTGTGTTTGCTGTTTAGGAATGAAGTGGACTACCTGAGGGGGTCATGGTGGCCAGTGCTGGAAGACCTGTATGAACACAATGTGCCTGTCTATCGCTTCGTCCAGAAACCAGGGGACCTGGTGTGGATTGGCCCGGGCACCGTGCACTGGGTGCAGGCCATTGTGAGTAATCGCTCTGTGGATTTGTGTGGTCTGTACTGCCAGAATGAGTTAGCATGCTCTCTTTCTTCCTCCATCTCCGTCTCTCTCTCTCTCTCTCTCTCTCCCCCCCTCTCTCTCCCTCCGGGGACTGAATGTAAAAAAGCACATGGATGCTTATTCATTATCCTCGAAATAAAAGAATTTGTCATTTGTGTGTCTCTCTCTCTCTCCCCCTCTCTCTCCCTCCGGGGACTGAATGTAAAAAAGCACATGGATGCTTATTCATTATCCTCGAAATAAAAGAATTTGTCATTGTGTGTGTGTGTGTGTGTGTGTCTCTCTCTCTCTCTCTCTCTCTCTCTCTCTCTCTCTCTCTCTCTCTCTCTCTCTCTCTCTCTCTCTCTCTCAAAGGTGTAGGGAGAAAATGGATGAAAATGTGGAGCTAAAACATGATGAGCAAGTGTACATGGTCAACAGAAAATGAATATACAGTGTAAGACCTATGTATGAATGGGGTTAGGTGTATGAATATGCAGTTGTTAGGTGAAAACTTCAGTTGCTGTATTTGTCGGTTAGGTGTATGAATGTGCAGTTGCTTGGTGAAAAGTTGCTGTTTGTATAAGGTGTATGTGGGAATGTGCAGTTGTTCAATGAGAAGTTCAGGTACAGTATGTATCAGATATATGAATCACTGAGAAGTTCAGGTACAGTATGTATCAGATATATGAATGTGCAATTGTTTGATGAAATGTTGAAATGTGAAGTCATGTCATGATGCAGTATTTCTGTGGCACACTCCTTCAGTGTAATTGTGTGTTTTTGTGTGTGTAGGGGTGGTGTAACAACATAGCGTGGAACGTGGGCCCCATGACCTACATGCAGTACAAGCTGGCCATTGAGCGCTATGAGTACAACAAGCTGCAGTTCTACAAGTCCATCGTACCCATGGTTCACCTCTCTTGGAACTTGGCTCGCTGCCTGCGCACCACAGACCCCATGCTGTACAACCAAGTCAGGTCAGTCAGTCAGTCAGTCAGTCAGTCTCTTCTTCTGTCTTCTTCCTTCACCACTGGTCTCCACTGTCAGCTCTGTAGCTCTGTGTCTGGCTTTCCTTCTGAGGTCTCTGTAATGTGTAGTGTAGCTCTGCAGAAGCCAGTGGCTGGAGGTAGACCATTGTTTGTTGTTTTATCAGTTAGTTGTTTAGCACCATACTCTGAAGAAGTGCTGGAGCTGTCAGTGTATAACCTAGAAAGAGAGGAAGAGGGAGGTGCATTATGTCTGGCACACAGAGGCTGATGGCTATGGACATGTGAAGGGGCAGTGCACTATGCCCTGCTGGGACTGTCAATGTATAGTGTAGAGAGAGAGGTTACTGTGTTTGTCACATAGCGGCTGGTTACCGTGAACATGTGCAGGGATAGCACAGTGTTCACTACTGGGGCCATCAGTGTATAACCTAGAGAGAGAGGTCCATTATGTCTGGGTCACTGTGGCTGCCTCTGTGGTCGTCTGCAGCGATAGTGTAGTGCATTGTGCACCAGTGTTGCCATGCCTGTTGTTTGTCATGCCTTCTTTATCCCAGGTCTTTTTTTCTTTTTCTTCAAAGAGGGGAGTTTATTTATGAATTTAGCAGAAGTGTGCTGACAGAGGTGACTGGTTGTGTGTCAACAGACGGGTATGTCAGCGGTCACTGATGCAGCAGCAGCTGACATTGGACCTGTGTGAGGAGATGGGCAAGACTCTGGTGCATCAGGAACGCATGCAGAATGAGGAGACCTACTACTGCGAGGACTGTGAGGTAAGACTACTACTGTCTAATGTTGTATTTTTTGTGTACCGCCTACAGCAGATTTCTCTGTGTGGAATGGGCCTGCTGTCCCTGGGGAAAGGGCATCGCCACTAGTGCAGTGCCACCTTTATTATTTATGTTTGCAAATGTGTGTAATGAGAGTTGCTTTGTCAACATCTTCTTTGCCAGATAGCATTCTCTTTGTTGTGGGATCTTTCACATTTGCTAAACCAAGAGCTCTGAGGTTTCACCAATGGCGAGATTTAATTCTCTGTAAAATTGCAAAAATCAGCAGAAGATAGAAAAACGAAACAAAACTAAACTCTTTTCTTTCAAAGAAGATGTATAATTTTTAAAAAACATTGCTGGAAAAGTAGATGGAATTTCTTCCCCATTCCTTTTGAGTATCCTGACTGAATAGTGACAGACAACTGAAGCATGTGTTGTAAGAGAAAGTAAAGTGCAGTGTGGGCATGTGTGTGTGTGTGCAGGAAGAGGTGTTCAACATCCTGTTTGTAAAGCGGAACAAGGACAACGCCTTTGACGTGTACTGTCAGAATTGTGCCCTCAAGTCCTCCCCCAAGTTGACCGACTTTGGTGCCCTCTATCAGTGGGAGGTGGCAGAACTGCTGCAGACCTACGACAAGTTCCAGATGTATCAGGTACGGCAGCGCTGGTCTGTCTGTCTGTGTCTCTGTGCTCGGCTTCTTTTCAGGTGGCTATCGGGGACTGCAGCCATTCTCTCCTCTGCAACTTTTGGTTGTTGGCTCCCTGGCTGTTTTCCCCTCTGTGTTTTTCAGGCTTGGGTATCTTTAGTGGAATAGGAGGCGTCTGGGGGACAGGACAAAAACGGAGCCGTAGACTGTTCTGTATTCATGTGGGTGATAGTGCATAGTGTCATCAAGGTGCTCCTTCCTTTCAGCAATTTGTTTGTGCCATGTCTGTCTGGATGAAAGGGTCCTTAGGACTGGAAATGTGTGGCATAAGCTTTAAAATGATTTTTCATTGACCTTTGCCTTTTTTTAAACCATAGTATGGGCATATGGTAGACTATGCAGCTTAGTGTATTTGGAGTGGGAGTATTTGTTTCAGCTGTTGAATGTCTTTATGGCTGTGAAGGTGTTTTGTGTTGTATATGAATTAACTTAAAAGAGAGAACTTGATATGAGAGAGGTGGCTGTGTGTCTTGATGAACATAAAAGATGGTGATGTGTGAGTAGCAGTTGAGTCTGGTGTTGTGTTGTGGTAAATTGTGGTGAAGGTAGGGAGGATGTTGACCGATGGATGGTGATGTGTGTGTGTGTGTGCAGCAGCAGCCCCACTCCTTGTTCCTCAGTTGATGACGTGCTGTGCTCCACGTCCACCCCATCATTCCCTTCTGATCAGACTGACCCCTTCCCCTCCCGTCTTCACCATCTGCCTTCTAGGCCTTCCTCTCCATGCAGCCTTCCACTCAACTTGCCAGACCTCACCACATCAGGCCTGCCTCTTCTCCCTTCTTTCCAGACTCCCTTCATCCAGGGCAGGCTTCCCAAAGCAGCTAGCAGGGCGGGGCCTGTGTTGAGCTCACCATGTGATATGTCCTGTCCTTCCATCCCCGCTATTGACCCTGTGGCGAAACAGAACCAAGCCAGCGCCGCCCAGTCAAAGCGCAAGCAAGTTGGCATGATGTCGTCAAAGGACTGAGTATCGTGTCATCAGAGCCGAATCAATTCAGCATAGCATCATTGCCAAGGCAGAGATGAAGTGATATACAGGGGCTGGTGGCAGTAACCTGTGTACCTCAACTGTCCAGCTCATGGATTCCTAAGCATCAGCTGACATTATCATGAACTGCCAGCCCATGGTAACACCGGTCACTTTGTTGATCTATCTATCAGCAGCAATCACTGGAAACAAATGGCATGGAAAGACTTTTGTCTTCTTTTATTGATTATTGTTTACTTGTTGTTAACATCATCTTGTTGAGCTGACAGCCCTACTTAAAAGGTAAACTATGTATGATAATGTATGGTGTAGCCACCAGTGTAGGTGGCAGTAGTTCAGTGGGAACTGCAGGTCTTATCAGCTGCAGTGGGCATAATTGTTCATCACCGTACCACTGACTTTGTTCCAGCATGGTTTCCAACAGCCAGTATTACACCTACATCTGGTAAACTGTTACATTCCCAGTTGAGTCTATGATTCCTCCCTGTGTGGACATCCTCAAGTCCCAGCAGCTGCCCTGACCATCATGAGCTGTGGAGGGAGGACATAGATTAATTGTGCTGATGTAACGTACGGCAGGGAGTCCCTTTACCACCACCCTTGTTGTTCAGTCAGGGAATCCGTCATTACTACTCTGGATCAGGGAGCTGTAACACACTGCCTGCTCTACCTCCCTAACATGCGGGCACACTTGCTCTCAAAGACGGACAAGTTTTCTTTCTGTAAGATCACACATGGAGCAGTCTGAGGTTTGGGGGGTTATTTTGTTTTTCAAAATGGAAGGAATACTTTCTAAGTATCAGAGCTGTTGCATTGAATAGCTCTTTGTCCCCACATGAAGAGAAAAAAGAGGGGAATGGGGACATAATGTGAATAAAGTTGGATGGACCCAGTCCCCCCTCCTTCTTTTCTGAAGTGGAGGAAGAAGAGCAAGTGTGTGGGCAGAGTATGTCCTGTCCCCACCTTGATCAGGGAATTGTGGTCAGCATCCACCTTACCATCTCAGGCAGCAAACCACCTGGCATGCTGACAGTGTCTTCTTATTACAGTGATGATGATGATGATTATTATTATTATTATCATGGCATCATATTGACTTGTTATGGTCATTCTGTTGTCACACACCAGCAGGGGCTCTGGCAGCCCTGCACATTGTGTCTTACTATTACTGCTTTGAACATCGAGCTACCAGACAGACCCTGTCCCATGGCGGCCATCCCATCATCATCGTCATCCTCATCATCATCATCATCGCCTCCAACCTTCATACACCATCATTCACTTGATAGACCAGCTATGCAACTCTGTGGAACTAACTGCCATCAGTTAAGTCTTCATCTTCCTGTCACTTTCACATGGATCACCATTGATTTTTTACCGTGAACAGGAGATCTATTATTGTCACTTTACCAGCAGGCCAGTCAAGATTATTGCTTACAGTTGCCAAATGATTATTCCAAGGATTTTCTTGTTCTTGTTTTATTGAAATGATACAGTTTTTATATGAAAGATAGTTTACTTTTTTTAAGTCTTTGATATTCTCTGCTCAATTGATTTATGTTGTTTGGGTGGTGTGACTATTTATTGTGCTCTGAGAGACCTTGAAATAATGACGATGATGAATTTAATATCAATATATACTACAAAGGTGTATAGAGGAACACATTAGTGTCATATCATGAAGTTGTCTATGGCAGTGTTATGTCAGTTAGTTTCTCATTTTTTGTACTGTTGGTATATGGGAGACAGATGTGGAAGCTAGTGTTATAGTTCTGATAGCCTTGAACTGATGGGCGACTTAGCCAGTTAGGTGTATTGTGCTTAGTGGATAGAAGTAGAGACTGTCATGGCCAACATGGTTGGGTCTCACAGTCTGTACTGAAAGTGTTGTGCATATGGAATGTTGTTGTACAACATAGCATCAGGCAGATTGCTTAGATTTCATCATCAGCCACTGGGACAAGAGTTTCAGCCAGCAGTGACTTTGTTATTTATTTATTTGTTTATTTATTTATGCTCTTTATTTATCAGCAGTGTGTGTTCATATTTATGCATTCACCGAGGTGGGGCACCCACACACACCCCTTTTTTTTTCCTTGTGGTCACCACCACCATCCTGCATCCCCCCCTCCCCCCTCCCCCCCAAAAAAGTTTTTGTTGACCAACCAGTCAAGAATGAGAAAGATCTTTACCATCATATCGTGAAAGTCTGTCAAGTTGGAACTCACTCAGTTGTGACAGTTGTAGCAAATGGTGTCACTGAAGCTAGTTGTCTAGAGTGGGGTGATGGTGATGGTGCTGTCCTTGGTTGCTCAGAAGATACGGTCATATGGTAGGGACAGACTAGCGTCTGTCAGGGTTGTTGAAGGTGATGTTCCCACCTAGCCAAGACGGGGGCAGCATATGCCTCACCCCCACAGAGCCTCCACCACAGGTTGGAAAGTAGTAGTCCTGTTTTCTGTGTGCCCAGTGTCTGTGTCAACCCCACCTCAGTGGTAACATCGAAGCTTGTCGGGTGACTTGTTGGCCAAGTGTGGACAGAGATTTGCTGCACTTGGTAACCTTGTCCTTTTTATTAACAACTGATGAACCGTTTTTACTTTTGATACCAGATTTGTGGAAGAGACTGCTAACTTGAACAACTTCACAGTGGTGTTGGACATTGTATGTATGGGATTTTCTGTTTATATATATATAACATTCGTGTGTGTGTGCGTTGGATTCCTTTTTTTTTCATTTTGTTAATATGATATCAGAGGCATTGACTGCAGCCTGTTTTGATTTGTTTGATCATTGATTTTTTGGGGGTTGTTTTTTGTTCTTCTTTTGAGACTTATGAATCAAAAATGGAAGTTCCCTTCATGTATATACATTTTAGGGCATAATGCATTTTGAATGACTGACATTTTGAGCAAACTGCATTGCTATGATGCTTTAAGTGCGTAAGTGAGCATTTCAAAGTCATGATGGATGATGCAAGGCAGTGATCCAATATCAAAGACTACCTGTGTCTGCTCAGTGTGGAGTGAAAGGCTTGCTAGAAACATCTGGCACTGCTGCCTGCCTCTGCCTGCATATGCACTGGCTGTAGTGCGCATGCTGCTGTTGACAATAAATATTTATTCCCAGTGACTTGCAGTGCTGCAACAACAACTGCACCATCTCAGGTACTGCCTCCTCTCAGCTCTTCTGGGAGGGGCTAGCTCGTGGACGCTGCCAGAACCAAGGTTCATAACATCTCCTGTGCTGGGCATTCCACTCCGCCCATAGTTAACTCCACCACCATCTCTTTCTTTCCTTGTTCTCAGTGTCTGGCTTGTGTGTCTCACATGCTTTCCTTCTTGGTTGGTTAGTCCATAGCTTTGCGAGGATCAGTAGTTGTAAAGTAGTCTTTTCTTTTGTTGTTTGTGTGTTGTTGGGGTGGGTGTTTTTTTGGTTGGTTGGTTGTTTTGTTGTTTTTTTGAGGCAGGGGTTATGGGGACAAAGAAATGGACTGAGGGTGCACAGAAAAGCAGATGGGCTCTTGCTCCTGGAGGGGGAGGGCAGTGAGAATCAATGTTGACCAAGAGGACAGGATGGCTGGTTGGTCAATTCTTGATGATGGTGATCAGTCCTAGTGGTTGGTCATGACATGACATGAAGGGAAGGACAGGCAGTTTTTCAGTAACAGGCTTCATCAGTATCCCTTGTTATATGTGGGTGGCACTCCACCACGAAATGAGTCGCTTAGCACCTGACCCACTCTTCACTAGGAGCCATTAAGGCAGGTGGGGGTCAGGTTGTCCATTTTAACATTTTGATTGATTATAAAACTCAAGCCTTTATTTTACCTTGTAATGAAATACCAAGGTATATTTTTGTTTCCTTTTGCTTTTAAACATGTGAAAGACTAGGATGAGTGAAAGCGCTTTGATTTTTTTTTTGGCAAGATATAGTGCTGTATAAATTCCATGGGAGGGGGGTGGTGTTGTTGTTTTTTTAAATAAATATTGAAGCCTTTATTCTGAACACCTATTACGATGCTAAACTTGTCATTTTGTCATGTCCTGCAGTGTATCATTTCAATTTGAAGTAACTTTTCATAGAATTGTCCGATATTCACTTTTTGGGGGGTATTGAATAGCCTTTTTATTGCAGATTATTAATATATCAATAACTAAAAATTGACCTCTGGTGCAATAAAAATAATAATGATAATGAATGGAATTTATATAGCACTATATCTTGCAAAAACAAATCAAAGCGCTTGCATACAACACACCCATACACATACAACCAATACCAATTAACAGAGTTCACACATTCAAATGTACACACACATGCATGCACGCACACACACACACACACACATGCAGGTTATACACTTTGGCAGGGTGGTGGGGATTTCGGCTGTTGAAGGCAGGGACAAATTTGAAATGAAACGGGAGAGAAAAATGTTAAGTTTGGAATAAATATGTCTTGAGGCTGGATTTAAAAGTGCAATGCGACTCGTTATGTAGTGGAGTGTCACATATGAAGAGCAGCTCAGATCACTATGTGTGTGTGTGTGCACCAACACTCAGTAGGTGACAAGGAGATAGACCTGGAGTTGACAGTGTTTTGTGATAGTGACGTTGTAGAGCCTATGTAGGCTGACTCGGCACCTGAGGTGGTCGTTGAGCTGTCATTTGTGAGGGGGCAAGGTGGAGCATCCTTTTCTGTGTGGACTTCAGGAAGAGAAGTAGCCATTGGCTGGCTATGATGGTGAAGCCAGTGGCTGGCTGACTATGGTGTTGAATCCAATGGCTGGTGATGGTGTGACCACTCCAGGGCCAAAGTGGCTGGTGATGGTGTGACCACTCCAGGGCCAAAGTGGCTGGCTGGCTGACCCAGGCAGGCCTTGATGTTGAATTCCTGGAGGAAGGGCGAGGTCCTGGTCTGTGTGGGCACAGTGTGTGTGTGTGTGTCACTGTACCCTCTGTGGGTGCTGGAAGTGAGTCTGGTTCACGCCCTGGTTGGTGAACATGTGCTCTTTGTTGGACATCATGGATACAGAAAGGGTTTGTTGGTGCATGCCAATGCTACAGAAGTTGTTTGTTGACAGTGCATACAGATAGCTACGGATGTTGTTTGTTGATCAGTCCTGATGGTCATTGTTGGTGGACATGGTAGAGCCTTGTTCCGGTGGTCAGATGTTCATGTGTTGATGGCAGGCATCAAGTCCTGTGGGAGGGGGAGGGGGTGCGTTATTTCATTCAGTGATTTTCTGCACACCACACACTGCGGAAGGTGTGTCGATGATGTTGAAGAGATGTTGTGTGTGCAAGGTGGCATCATCATTAGCAAGGTGTCTTGGCTGGTTCTATATGTGTTGGCACCAGGATGTGATGATAATGATGGAGAGAATGACTATTGGGGAACAGCGCTTGATTCTTTGGGGGCACACAGGGAAGTGTGCCAGTAGTGCTTTAGTGTTGTGATGGAGGTGGCATCAGAAAGCAGGCTTCCAGTCGCTGTGGCTGTGGCAGCTCTGGCTCCTGCTGACCAAGTGTTGGCAGTGTTTGGCAAGCGCTATTCCATGATTTGATCTCAGCTTTAGTGGTACCGTTCTGTTTCTGTCCCCTTCACTTTCCCCCTGGGACCTCTGCATCGCATCCCTCCCAGTAGATGGTGGCTCTGGAAGTGGATGGGGGGATGTCATGGTCCTGTGTGTCTGCCAATAGTAGTTCCCTGCTTTCTTCTGTGCTTCAACTGAGTTGCCTGCCTGTCTACAGCCAAGTCTGATGTGTAGGTCACTGTGTACATAGAACATGATTATATTGTGGTTCTCCAGGCACCTGTTCAAAGAAGTTATTTCTGTGCTACATGCTCTTATTGTTTGGTGACTGGACACTGGATGTGGATTTGTCAGGTGTAGAAACATACACCACCTTGTTAGTGTTACCTGTGGTCATTGTCTCTCTATGTCCAGTGTCAAATCTTTCAAATGTGCTGATGTTCATAATGTGTGTGCAAGTACACATGTGTGTGTATATGTTGTGTACAAGTGATGCAGATTGCTATGGTCATGGCCATGATACTTTGTTGTGAAAAGAGAAATGTAGTTGGAGAAAGTATTGGCTATGTGTGGACAGATGTGTGTGAAAGTGACTCAGCAGCAGCAGCATGTTGTTGGCCTTGTTGTATAGGAGAAGGGAGCGTTGACAGCAGTGGCTGTCAGGTGAGGGAGGGGCCTACATCTCTCATACAGCGCCCAGCACCACAGCATGTATGGGTCTGCCTTGGGCAGACTCTGATCTCAACTTGAAAGTGTGTGCAACTCAGCACCATTGTAACCTGTTTAGTGTGCGATTTGTCTGCAAATCTGCCTCTATCCTAATGGCATCTGACAAGTCTGGATTAGAGAACCAGAAACTTTTTTTAATACAAAATTTGCATTCATAAACGCTCCACACACACACACACACACACACACACACACACACTCTCTCTCTCTCTCTCTCTCTCTCTCACACACACACTTACACCCTCTCTCTCACACACACACTTACACTCACATACACACACACACAATTATCCTGTTAGTTTCCCATGATTAGAAGTTTGTTCCCAAGTTTTCAATGAGAGGAGATGATCTACAACTTAAGTTGTGAATGAAGGCAGACGTGTGCAAGACTGCTATGGTATGTATGTCTGCTGCATTATCAGTGATTACATGTTACAGCAGTTACTATTTCTGTCTGCTGTATTATCAGTGATGACATGACATGTTACTGCAGATAATGGCACATGTGCATATCAAGTCGCTGGTCTTCTGTCTTTGGGCATTTCCTCATCTTTCTTTACGTCTCACTCCCCTTCTCTCAGTTCTCTCTTCTTCCACCCCTGCATATCATAATTAATTTTCTTTTCCCTCCTGCATGAGTGAATCGAGGTTCTGTTCGGTATGACTTAAGCGTACATTGTTCCCTCATGCTGACATTTTTGCAGTCATTCATGTCAGTGGTTTTGTTTTCATGTCTGTCTTGGTAGTCCACGTTATGTCTGACTGCAGTCCCTGCTCGAAGGAGTACCACCTTTTTTTTCCCCCTAAATACTTTTTTTTTTTTTATCCTTCCAGCCTACCCCCACCCCACTCTTATTATCTTGTGTTCTGTTCAGTTTACCAAATTTTCTCCTCTTGTTTCCTTCTTTCCACCTTGTCCCGCTTGCCCTTTTTTTGTTTTTTTCCCTCTTGCTCCTTGTATGGACAATGCCATCGTCTTGAATTTCCCAACCACTTGAGAGAAGAAATTATATTTATAGTATATTATACATTAAGTAAAGATGATTTTCCAAGAGACTTCTTCATTTCACCACTTGACTTGTCCTGAACAGATGATGATGAATATATATAAGTTGAGCAAAAAGATATAACATACTTTGTCTTTGGTTACAAATGATGACATATTTACTTTATTATTTATTATTTGTTCCTTGCTTATTTTCATCATTTATTTTTGGCATACTCATCTATTTGAAGAAAAAATTTGTATTTTTGGTAAATGCTGATTTTAAACCCTCAAAAAAGGGGAGTTCACAGCCTGATGTGAAGTTAGTATTTTCAGCCCATGTTTCTGCAGTTATCTGTATCTGACACCCTCTCCCCCCCTCCCCTTCCAAGTTTGGTGTTGAGGACAGTTTCTGATTGTTCTGAAAACGGATGTGGTTTTCAGTGTAAAATAAATTCACTTTTGTTTGTGCCGATGTTTTCTGTTGGTATTGATTGTCATTTGGTCACTTTTGAAAGAAGTTGATGTTTACTTTATTGTGGAATAAAGTTTATCTTTTGCAATACTTATGCAGTCACTTGTTTGTTTATTCTGTTGTAAACCGGCCTCCACCTGTGGCTGGTGTGCGCATGTGTTAAGAGCTGTGTGATCCAATTTAGTCATTTTTGGGTGAAATGTGGATTTAATTAAACTGCAAAACACACACACACTCGCACACATACTCACTCACTCACCACACACACTCACACACACACTAATGCAATCGCTTAACAAAATACAAATTTTTAGATAAAAAAAAGAATGACAAAAAAGCTGCCATAAAACAAAAGAAGGAAAACAAGTGTGCCAAACTATCCAACATTGGATAGACATTTCCTTGAATTGAGAGCTGCTGTTTTTAGATATCTTCTGACGGTATTATATCAAAGTAGTTGGTGAATGACTTCATTAAATCTGCTTAACTGGGTAGAAGGGGGGTGGGGGCATTTGTCACAGAAAATTGCAGTCTCAAGGGATACAATGCCATGTGTCTCAGAAAACAGTACAGTCACAAGGCACACAGTGCTATGTCTATGTGTCACAGAAAATGGTGCTGTATCAAGGCATACAGTGTTGTGTGACACACAAAAACAGTGCTATCTCAAGGTATACAAAGCTGTGTTTCACGGAAATAGTGCTGTGTCAAGGCACACAGTGCTTTGTGTCACAGAAAATGGTGCCATCAAGGGATGCAATATGTGTCACAGAAAACGGTGCTTCCTCAAGGCATACAATGCTATGTGTCACAGAAAATAGCGTAGTCGCAAGGCATACAATGTCACAGAAAATGGTGCCATCAAGGGATGCAATATGTGTCACAGAAAACGGTGCTTCCTCAAGGCATACAATGCTATGTGTCACAGAAAATAGCGTAGTCGCAAGGCATACAATGTCACAGAAAATGGTGCCATCAAGGGATGCAATATGTGTCACAGAAAACAGTGCTTCCTCAAGGCATACAATGCTATGTGTCACAGAAAACAGCGTAGTCGCAAGGCATACAATGTCACAGACAACAGTGCTGTCTCAAAGCATGCAGTGCCATGTGTCACAGAAACAGCGCAGTCCTTTGTATGAGACAATAAACCAAGGTTCCTGGCCCAGGCCAAAAGCTGTGTCAGGTTATTGATGTCAGCTATTTGCCAAGGCCTACATTAAAATGTTGTTATGTTTAAAATGTTGTGTTGAGATTGCCTTCAGCCATGACAAGCTCTTAACATAACAACCTGCACTCTCCTTTATAGGAGAAAAAATCCTCTGAAGTCGGAGTATGGCTGCCTATGTGGCGAGGTACTTGAAAAGAGTCATACACGCAAACTTCTCACCCGGTGTACTTCCTATCTCACAGTGATTCCCAGGTGGGACGAGTGAGTCAAGAGTGCATGTTCTGGGTGACCCCCAGGGTGTAAAGCTGGGGAACGCACAACAACAACAACAACAACCAAGGTTCCGAGTGCAACAACTGCAATCTAGTGCATGTCGAAGCACCCACAGCATCAAGAGACTTTGCCCCTGGAAAATTTCTGAAGAAAAAATTACTCTGATAGGGGGAAAAAATACACATGCAGACAGGAAAAGAAGAAAATAAGGGGTTACACTGCTCTTGTGGTGGTGCTGTCTCCCCAGGGAGAGCAGCCCAAATTTCACTCAGAGAACTCTTCCAGTGACTTGAAGTGGTATACAAATAATAATAATAAATGGAATTTATATAGCACTATATCTTGCACAGACAAATCAAAGGCTTGGGCTCAACTCATTCTTACACAGTCATACAACCAGCAACAATTAATAGTTCCATCAAGTCCAAATGTGCACACATGCACGCGCACACACACACACACACACACACACACAGGTCACACACCCTGGCAGGGTGATAGAATCTTGGCTGTTTAAGGCAAAGATGAGATGAAGCAGGAGAGGAAAATCTTAGGTTTGAAATACAATAGTCTCAAGGCATACATTAGTATCACACTAAACAAACCTGTCTGAAGGCGCTCAGTATTGTGTCACAGAAACTACTGTCTCAAGGCATACAAAGAAAATTTGAACTCCTTTCCTCAAAAGCTCTACAGTGTACCCAAACTTAAAACTTAAAATATACAAAAAATAGTGTTGTCTCAAGGTACGCAACGTGTCACAGAAAACAGCGTTCTCAAGGCGTGCAGTAATGTGTCACAGAAAACAGCATTCTCAAGGCATGCAGTAATGTGTCTCACAACAACAACAAAAAGCGTTCTCAAGGCGTGCAGTAATGTGTGTCACAGAAAACAGCGTTCTCAAGGCGTGCAGTAATGTATGTCACAGAAAACAGCGTTCTCAAGGCATGCAGTAATGTGTGTCACAAAAAGCAGCGTTGTCTAAAGGCATGCAGTAATGTGTCTCACCACAGAAAACAGCGTTCTCAAGGCATGCAGTAATGTGTGTCACAGAAAACAGCGTTCTCAAGGCATGCAGTAATGTGTGTCACAGAAAACAGCATTCTCAAGACGTGCAGTAATGTGTGTCACAGAAAACAGCATTCTCAAGGCGTGCAGTAATGTGTGTCACAGAAAACAGCATTCTCAAGGCGTGCAGTAATGTGTATCACAGAAAACAGCTTTGTCTTTAGGCATGCAGTAATGTGTGTCACATAAAATGGCACTCTCTCAAAGCATACAGTGTATGTTTTCTGTCCACCATGCAACATCCAAACTAATCACGTCTCTCATTCACTCACGTCTGGATTATTGCAATTCTCTTCTAGCTGGTCTTCCATCATCATCTATCCACTCTCTTCAACCTATACAAAACTCTGCTGCCCCACTAGTTCTCAGAAAGAAAAAATCTGAGCACATCTTCTGAGGTATTATATCAAAGTAGTTGGTGAATGACTTCATTAAATCTGCTTAACTGGGTAGAAGGGGGGTGAAGGCATTTGTCACAGAAAATTGCAGTCTCAAGGGATACAATGCCATGTGTCTCAGAAAACAGTACAGTCGCAAGGCACACAGTGCTATGTCTATGTGTCACAGAAAATGGTGCTGTATCAAGGCATACAGTGTTGTGTGACACACAAAAACAGTGCTATCTCAAGGTATACAAAGCTGTGTTTCACAGAAATAGTGCTGTGTCAAGGCACACAGTGCTTTGTGTCACAGAAAATGGTGCCATCAAGGGATGCAATATGTGTCACAGAAAACGGTGCTTCCTCAAGGCATACTATGCTATGTGTCACAGAAAATAGCGTAGTCGCAAGGCATACAATGTCACAGAAAATGGTGCCATCAAGGGATGCAATATGTGTCACAGAAAACAGTGCTTCCTCAAGGCATACAATGCTATGTGTCAAAGAAAACAGCGTAGTCGCAAGGCATACAATGTCACAGACAACAGTGCTGTCTCAAAGCATGCAGTGCCATTGTGTCACAGAAACAGCGTAGTCCTTTGTAATGAAGACAAAACCAAGGTTCCGGCCAGGCCAAAAAGCGTGCAGGTTATTGATGTCAGACTAATTGCCAAGGCCTACATTTAAATAGTATTTGTTTATGTTTTAAAATGTTGTGTTGAGATTGCCTTCAGCCATGACAAGCTCTTAACATAACAACCTGCACTCTCCTTTATAGGAGAAAAAATCCTCTGAAGTCGGAGTATGGCTGCCTATGTGGCGAGGTACTTGAAAAGAGTCATACACGCAAACTTCTCACCCGGTGTACTTCCTATCTCACAGTGATTCCCAGGTGGGACGAGTGAGTCAAGAGTGCATGTTCTGGGTGACCCCCAGGGTGTAAAGCTGGGGAACGCACAACAACAGCAACAACAACCAAGGTTCCGAGTGCAACAACTGCAATCTAGTGCATGTCGAAGCACCCACAGCATCAAGAGACTTTGCCCCTGGAAAATTTCTGAAGAAAAAATTACTCTGATAGGGGGAAAAAATACACATGCAGACAGGAAAAGAAGAAAATAAGGGGTTACACTGCTCTTGTGGTGGTGCTGTCTCCCCAGGGAGAGCTGCCCAAATTTCACTCAGAGAACTCTTCCGGTGACTTGAAGTGGTATACAAATAATAATAATAAATGGAATTTATATAGCACTATATCTTGCACAGACAAATCAAAGGCTTGGGCTCAACTCATTCTTACACAGTCATACAACCAGCAACAATTAATAGTTCCATCAAGTCCAAATGTGCACACATGCACGCGCGCACACACACACACACACACACACACACAGGTCACACACCCTGGCAGGGTGATAGAATCTTGGCTGTTTAAGGCAAAGATGAGATGAAGCAGGAGAGGAAAATCTTAGGTTTGAAATACAATAGTCTCAAGGCATACATTAGTATCACACTAAACAAACCTGTCTGAAGGTGCTCAGTATTGTGTCACAGAAACTACTGTCTCAAGGCATACAAAGAAAATTTGAACTCCTTTCCTCAAAAGCTCTACAGTGTACCCAAACTTAAAACTTAAAATATACAAAAAATAGTGTTGTCTCAAGGTATGCGACGTGTCACAGAAAACAGCGTTCTCAAGGCATACAGTAATGTGTCACAGAAAACAGCGTTCTCGAGGCATGCAGTAATGTGTATCACAGAAAACAGCATTGTCTAAAGGCATGCAGTAATGTGTCACAGAAAACAGCGTTCTCAAGGCATGCAGTAATGTGTCTCACAACAAAAAAAAGCGTTCTCAAGGCGTGCAGTAATGTGTGTCACAGAAAACAGCGTTCTCAAGGCGTGCAGTAATGTGTGTCACAGAAAACAGCGTTCTCAAGGCATGCAGTAATGTGTGTCACAAAAAACAGCGTTGCCTAAAGGCATGCAGTAATGTGTCTCACCACAGAAAACAGCGTTCTCAAGGCATGCAGTAATGTGTGTCACAGAAAACAGCGTTCTCAAGGCATGCAGTAATGTGTGTCACAGAAAACAGCGTTCTCAAGACGTGCAGTAATGTGTGTCACAGAAAACAGCATTCTCAAGGCGTGCAGTAATGTGTATCACAGAAAACAGCGTTGTCTAAAGGCATGCAGTAATGTGTGTCACATAAAATGGCACTCTCTCAAAGCATACAGTGTATGTTTTCTGTCCACCATGCAACATCCAAACTAATCACGTCTCTCATTCACTCACGTCTGGATTATTGCAATTCTCTTCTAGCTGGTCTTCCATCATCATCTATCCACTCTCTTCAACCTATACAAAACTCTGCCGCCCCACTAGTTCTCAGAAAGAAAAAATCTGAGCACATTACTCTTCTCTTGCAATCTCTACACTGGCTGCCTGTGTCACAGAGAGTAAACTATAAGATCAGTAACCTCTTTTACAAATGTCTCCACAAAACAGCACCATCCTACCTCTGTGAATGTCTTCACCTGTACACTCCTTCTGGAGCCCTCCGCTCTGCTGCAGATACCTTGTGCTTACGAATACCTAGATTCAACCAATCCACAGTCGGCCGTCTCTCTTTCTCTATTTCTGGTCCAGTGATCTGGAATGACCTCCCTCTCTCCCTTCGCCAAAAGCCTACTTTTGACACTTTAAAATCAGCCTCAAAACACATTTATTTCAAATCTAAGACTTTCCCCTCATGTTTCATCTCATTTCTGTCCTTACCCTCAACAGCTGAAACCCCCACCACCCTGCCAAAGTACACAACCTCTGTATGTGCGCGCACGCGCGCGCGCGCGCGTGTGTGGGCGTGTGTGTGTGTGTGTGTGTGTGCGCGCGCGCGCGCGTGTGTGTATACATTTGAATTTGTAAAAACTATTAATTGTAACTTGTTGCATGTGTTAGAGTAGGATGAATGCAAGCTCTTTGGTTTGATTTTGCAAGATATAGCGCTATATAAATTCCATTTATTATTATAATTATAATTATAATTATTATTATTATTATTATATAGGTTACAGAAAACAGCACCGTCTCAAGGCATGTAGTAATGTGTGTGACAGAAAACAGGCTGTCTGAAGACATGCAGTACTTTAACAAGGAAACGGTGCCATCGTATAATAAACGGCATATAATGTTCTGTGACAGCAAAAATCCTTAGTCTTTGTACACTCAGATAGCAACTATTGTTGTCTGTCATATGAACATAAATGTGTTGCATCCCTGTTGAGCATCTGACAAGTCAGGCCCAGGGCATCCTTGTTCGTGGGAGAGAATTATTATCTTTATATCTTTTATCTTTCTGGGGGGAAAAAGGGCTGGAGAATGGACAAAGAAGGCAGAAAATAATCAAGGAGTTGACAGGAAGAAAAGGAACAAGGCAGCAACAAAAAGAGATTTAAAAAAAGAGAGGGAATTCCTAGCACAGAATTTCCAAAAGGTGGGAATGCTGTTTGTACTGACAGGCCCTCGGAAACCTCACAGGGATACAGAAAACAATATAACAGAGCTATGTAAAAGCAGCATATTATGATATACGTTACAGAAAACAAGCCAACAAGCTATCTCAAGACATACAACATTATAATTATGTATTTATTCGAACGCTTTGATTTGTTGCTTTACAAGATTCAGTGCTATATAAATTCCATACATTATTATTATTATTAAAATTACAGAACATTTCCCTTATGGGGATGTGGTTACGTGGGAGATGGTAAAGACCCTTCATTCACCTGATGCCACCTAGATTCAAACCCAGTGACTATGGACGCTATAGACGAGTGGTTAAGACCATATCTTCTTCTTCTTCGTTGTCGTCGTCTTCGTCGAATGCTCAGACAGCAAAAACTACTTTCTGTCATATGAGCAACAATACTTTTTGCTGCCCTTAAGCCTCTGACAAGTCAGGCCCAGGCCCAGGGCACCCAACTTCGGTATGGTCGAGAGAATGGATCAAGACGGCAAAAAAACAAAAAAAAAGACAAGAAGGAGGCGACCCAAAAAAGGGAACAAGGCAGAAACAAAGAGAAGGATAGAAGAGAGGGAATTCCTAGCACAGAATTTCCAGAAGGTGGGGATGCTATTTATACTGACAGGCCCCCAGCATCACCTGACGCCAACGAGACCCTGGACGATGAATGATATAGCCAAGTGGTTAAGACTTCTTCGAACACTCAAACAGCAACTATGCTTTCCATCATATGATTGAAAATGTGGTGTGCTGTTAACAAGTCAGGCCCAGTGCATCCGACTTCGGTGTGGGAGAGAATTGTTATCTTTTAATACTTTCTGGGGGGAAAAAAGGCAGGAGAATGGACCAATTCAGAAAAATAGATAAGAAGGGGGTGACAGGGCGGGAAAAAAGGGAACAAGGCAGAAACAAAGAGAGGAACAGAAAAGGAGGAATTCTTAGCACAGAATTTCTAGATTATTTCCAGAAGGTTGGGATGCTGTCTATACTGACAGCTCCCCCCCCCCCCCCCCTTCCCCTCGTCCCACCTCCCCTTCCCTCGGCACCCAGCATCCCACAGGGGAAAATCTCAATCAAGAATCAAGAATGCCTGGGAAAGTTAAGGAATATTAGTATTGAGCTTTAGCTTTTACAAATGTACGATCACTGTTGCATTCAATGGTTGCTCCCTTGCTCACTTATGTGCTAGTGTGGAAGTTTGGGTGTGTGAAACAAGCGCGTGTTGAATGACAATATTGTGAACGTGTTCGGTAAAATTGTAGGCGAAGGACAGATCAGTATGCAAGAGCTATATGATGATGATGATAATGATAATGATAATGATAATAATAATAATAATAATAATAATGATATGCATATAAATTATAAATGATGGCAAAATACTATGAATTCTTACCTTTAGGAAGAGGCATATACACACACACGCACACAACACACACACACACACACACATGCGTACGCACGCACGCACGCACGCACACACACAAACACGCACACGCACACACACGCACACACACACACACACACACACACACACGCCTTACCCAATGTCGAGTCCTGTGATTATATTATTATGGATGAGACGTGCTTGATTATTCGTTTGATAGGCTATAAATCTAGACTTTGGGGAAATATGTCGTTGTTTGTGTTGCCCAGCTTAACACCCTGGGGGTCATCCAATATAAAGTATACAATGGGTAAGATGTTTATGCGTATGTCTCCAGAACTTCGCCAGATAGGCAGCCATACTTTGACTTCAGAGGATGTTGTTCTCCACTTTTGGAGACCGAGGGTTGTTATGCTAAGAGCTTGTTAAGGCAGAAGCCAATCTCAACATACCATTTCTTCTCTGTGGAACGCTCATACAGCAACTAATTGTTGTCTGTCATATGAGCGACAATGTGTTGCACTGCTGTTAAGCCCCTGTCAAGTCAGGCCCAGCGCATCCAACTTCGGCGTGGAAAAGAATCGTTGTTTTAAGTCTTTCTGGGGGAAACAAAGGCAAGAGAATGGACAAACAAAGAAGAAAATAAGACAAGAAGGAGTTGACAGGAAGAAAAGTAGGTAGGCAGAAGCAACGAGAGGAATAGAAAAGAGGGAATTCCTGGCACAGAATTTCCAGAAGGTGGGGGATGCTATATATACCGACAGGTCTCCACCAAGGGCATGGGGGATACATACCATTTCAAAGATAACATTTTTATGTTGGCTTTGGCAATCTACTTCTCTCAATAACTGCCACAGCATTTGGCCTGGGCCAGTGGTGACATCCAGGGCCTTTCTTAGCCCCTTGAAGGGAAAGGCCCATGAATGCAGAGTACAGAGGGTACAAAAGACCCTGGCTTTGGCACACGATCGACATAAATGAAGGAATTATTTATCGGAGAAAACTCTACTTAATAATCCATGCCCTGGTACCGGAATCGGGATTTCAGCAGGCTGTCCATTTGTTGTGAGGTTTAGCTGTAAGGTTTACATAATGTCTTCAAACAGAACACTATCTTCCAGCTTGGCTTAAATCCAGCTTGAAAATTATTCAGTTTGATGAGTACATTTCTATGATCATTTGGTTTATTTGTTTGCTTTTGGAAAAAAAGAGAGAATAATGAATAATCATGCTTGTTTATTTATTTATTTTTTAAAATCCAGTCCATGTGTGCAATACTGTTTTGTAATGTTTTTTCATCCCTGTCCAAGGTAAAAACAACAACAACAAAACCACCCCAAAACCAAAACAACAACACGGTGTTACATCATATTGTTGTTGTTCTTTTTGTTTTGTCTTTTGCTTTTAATAATTCAAAAAAAAGTTGGTATGTAAAAAACTATGTATTTCAAACGGGCATAAGTTTTATTCTTAAAATGGTCAAACCCCGAGTTTGAGATAGGCATAATGTCTTTTTGATTTGAGAAATTCGGACATAGAAACGTATTGCTATTACAATAAAGTTGTTGTAGCATTATTTTAATGTTGCTAACGGGTTTCTGTCGAGTTTTGTAGAACATTGACGATAATAATGCTGTTATCAATATCGATTTCGTTTTATCCTGTCAATGTTTCACATTCTGCTCTCTTATATTGATCTAGGCATAATTTTGCCAGCCCCTCAGAAACCGACTATAAACTGAAATGAAGATATTTTCAGTTGAAAACGAAAACTGAAAAAAAAAAAGAAAAACACACACACACACACAACACACACACTGTGACATTTATTTCAATGAAAAGGTAAATAAAGCAGCCCAAAAGGCAGCAAAACATTCTAGTTGTTCATCTGTTTTAGATATTCCTATTTCTCCTCATGAAGGTTATGCTTTGCTTCAAAATGTTTGCTGGAAACATGTAATAAAGAAACAGGAAGAGGCTAGCTATCTCCAGCGTACTTGTTCTGTTCTGGATATTGAGAACATTCTTTGTACTCAATAGGCCTAGGCTTTCGAAAATTCTGTACTCGAAAAATTGTTTCTTTAATCCACATGCTTTTCGAACAAAATTTGTTAGAAATATACAGTTCATATGAAAAACTGTCCAATGTTCATGTTTTATATCAGTGTTGAGGTTTAAAAAAGTTCCTACCTAACCAATCCAACGTTAGGCTAGTGTGTGAAATAGTATTGTCTCTGATGCGATCTCCAGTGTTCTCATTGTTGTAAAATACGACCGTGAAATTATAGCACCTTTACTGTTGTGATATCATTTTGCTTTACTCCTGGCAGCTTTTACATGTAGTTGGTAGTTGTTCATTTTCCAAGTTCAATTGTTCTGTGTTGTTGTTATTATGTGCGTTTCTTTGCCATGATTTTGTTTCAGCATATTGTTGATAAGGTTTGGAATAAGTTTTTTTTTTAATGTACATAAATACCAACATGCATCTCTTTTCGCTAAAGCCTTCATCTCATCATGCCCTCTTCCCCACCTTCTTCATCTAATATCACTTTAATTAAGTGAAGAGACCTAAAATCGAAGAACACACACACACACACACACACACACACACTGTTAGAGCTTTTGATTTTATATGTTTATTGGAGCACCTTCCTCAGCGCCTCCGTGGCCTAATGGATAAGGCATCGGCCTCCTAAACGCCGGATCGGCTAAAATGTGTGCTAGCCGGGGATTGCGGGTTCGAGTCCCGTCGGAGGTGTTTTTTTTTTTCTTTAAATTTTAATTTGTTTACCGATTTGTTTTGATGCATACATTTATGTTTACAAAGCACATTGTAAAACTGGGCTTGTCTTTATCCTTGCGTATTCATTATCAATTATATCATTCATTCGTTCCTTCTTTTCCTTCTTCCTAGTACTTCAAATACATAAGCTCTCAATCACTGCACTTGTACCAATAAAAAAGAAGAAAAAAGCAAAAAAGAGAACTGTATGCTATAAAGTTCCTGATCAAATCACGTTAAACATTTCACTAGGGGTAAACAAAGACCAACAAACAAAACAAAACAAAATATCAAAATAAACCCCCAAACAAACACCTTGAACAAAACATAAGATTTTTGTTTTTGGAACAATGCAGATATTTTTAAAAAAACAACAACAACAAAATAACAACAAACAAAAACAAAAAACAAGTTAACAAACGAATAGCATTCTAGTGTATATGTTATGATTTTCTTGTAATAATGATAATAATAATAATGATGATGATGATGATGATGATAATGATTTATATGAATCTTGTAAAGCACACAAAAAACAACAAAAACAAAGCGCTCACCAACACAGTTGTTTATAAGAACTTGTGCTAACATATAAACTGACTTCTTTTATATGGGCAAGGTATGTTGTATGACTCACCGTCACTCGCATTGTAGATCTGTTATGAGAATGCTCATTTTTGTTCCAGTTCACATTCCTTTTCATTCCATACTTGTTATGGTGTGGCTTTCATGTCAGTGATATGTGTCACATTTGTTATAAAATACAAGACAACATTAAAAAAAAAATTTTGAATTAAAATTGTTTGTTTAGATTGGCACACATACACAGTTCAAAACAAATTAACTTTTTATCCAGACAACATTACATCATTTCCATTTTACAGGCGTACAAGGCTATTAGCTACACAAAGTACACAAGGAATCAATCATCATTTTCGTTGTTGAGACAAGATTTATAGATTACATACATAATTTTACTCCCCCGTGGGACTCCCGGGGTATGCTTACAAAGCGAGCATTGCAAAAATAGGATCCCTGCCCTCCAACCAGGCATGTCGTAAGAGGCGACTAAGGTGGAACCCTTCCTCCAGGTTGGGGGTTGGGCACAGGGCTAACAACCCTGTCCCGTAAAAAAAGAGCAGTTACAGAAACAGCAACAAAGAAAACTTATACTTTTGCGTGCGAAGGACCTCCAGTCCAGTGAGACTCGTATGAATGCTGTTGGCCAAAGCCGAGAGGAAGTTACCAGCAGGATAAGGGAAGACCTGAACACCACCAAAACTAAGATCAGACTAAGACATTGGAACGTGAGGACGATGTATGAGACGGGCAAGCTGGCACAGGTAACATTAGAGATGGAAGATTCAACCTCATGTCCTAGGAGTAAGCGGGGAGTAGATGGACTGGATCTGGGAGAATGAGAACCACCACCGGAGAAACCGTCCTCTACTCTGGGAGAGATGACGACCAGCACCACGAGGGAGTTGCCATCATCCTCAAGAAAGGCGTTGAGCGATGCCTTATGGAGTGGAAGCCCATCAACAGCAGACTAATGAGTGCGAGACTGAAGGGAAGGCACATCAACATCAACATCATCCAGTGCTACGCACCAACCAACAACAGCAACGATGAGAGCAAAGATGACTTCTACCACCAGCTGCAGACAGAGACAGAGAAAGCCCCATGCCATGACCTCATCGTCATCATGGGGGACCTCAAATGCCAAGGGTCGGAAGTGACAAACACGACTATGGGGAGAGTCATGGGGAAAACACTGGTTGGGGAACAGGAAATGACAACGGGGAGAGCTTCTGGAGTTCTGCGCCATGAACAACTTAGTGATAGGAGGACCCTATTCACGCACCGGGGACATCCACAAGTGACTTGGCGTCGCCGAATGGAGAAGATATGAACCAGATTGACCATCTGATGATCAATGGTAAGTGGAGAAGATCTCTTCTGGATGTGAGAACCAAGCGAAGTGCGGATGTCGGGAGCGATCATCACCTGGTGACAGCACACATCCAGATGAAACTGAAGAAAACCACAAGACCATCCACTCAAGCGCGTTTTGATACCCAGCGATTGAGAGACACCAACGTGAAGTCTGCATTCGTCAACGATCTGAGGAACAGATTCCACATCCTGCAGAACATGACAGAACAGCATGACATAGATACGACATGGAAGCAGATCTGTAAACTGTACACTGAGAGCAGCAAGGACAACATCGGCCATCAAAAGAAGAAGACCAACAATGACTGGATCCAACAAGAGACCCTCGATGCCATTCAAGAAAGAAGAGAGACCAAGAAGAGATTCTGCAAGTAAAGTCTCCAGGCTACGGAGAGGCGGGAAAGAGTTGTACAGAGAGGCACACAGGAAAGTGAAGAGACTCGCACGCCGTGACAAGAGAGAAGCCATGGACCAGCTGGCAGCTGAGGCAGAAGAGGCGGCGGCCCAAGGAGAGCAAGGGAGAGTCTACAAGATCACCAAGAAAGTATGCAACAAATTTAAGAGGAGCGCTTGGGGACCAATCAGGGACAGACAAGGGAAACTGTTGACAACAGAGAAAGAGCAAGAAGAAAGATGGGCTGAACACTTCCAGGAAGTTCTCAACCGACCACCACCTGACGAGACAGCCGACACCCCAGAAGCTACAAAAGACTTAGACATTGACGTCAACCCCCCAACAAAGGAAGAGATAGTGGCTGCCATCAAGACTCTCAAGAACGGCAAGTCACCAGGCCAGGACAACCTTGGTGCCGAACTGTTCAAGGCAGATTCTGAACTAGCAGCTGACATACTGCAACCACTGTTCACAAGCTGCATGGAAGAACGAAAAAGTACCTGATGATTGGACCAAAGGAGTGATAGTCAAAATCCCCAAGAAAGGAACCCTGAGCAACTGCAACAACTGGAGGGGAATCACTCTTTTGTCTGTGCCAAGCAAGATACTGGCCAAGGTCATCATCAGAAGAATATCAGACGCTGTGGACGATGCTTTGAGGAAAGAACAAGCAGGTTTCAGGGAAAGCAACGAGGATGTATAGACCAGATATTCACGCTCAGAAACATCATTGAACAGTGCACAGAGTGGCAAAGACAACTGTATGTGAATTTTGTGGACTTCGAAAAGGCATTTGACAGCATACACAGAGACAGCCTTTGGAGTATCCTTCGATACTATGGCATCCCATCGAAACTGGTACACCTTATCAAAAGCTTCTACGACAACTTCAGATGCTCTGTGGGCCATAGCAACACTGTCTTCGAAGTCAAGACTGGAGTAAGACAAGGGTGTGTGATGTCAGCAGTTCTCTTCAATCTGGCCATTGATTGGGTGATGAGGAAGACAACAGAAGACACCCCAAGAGGGATTCGCTGGAGCCTGTTCTCAACACTAGACGACCTTGACTTTGCCGATGACCTGGCGCTGCTGTCACACACACACCAACATATCCAGGAGAAGACCAGCAGACTCCAAACATTCGGACAGCAAGTGGGGCTTCGTATTAGCACCAAGAAAACGGAGACAATGTCGCTCATTGTGAACACACCAGCCCCTGTAAAAGTGAATGGAACTGACCTGCGCCAGACAGACAAGTTCACATACCTTGGCAGCATCATCAAACCAGAGGGCGGCACAAAAGAAGACATCCACAACAGACTGGGCAAGGCCAGGAATGTGTTTAGGGAGATGAACAATATCTGGGAAACAACTCAGTACAGCACCAACACCAAGCTGAAGCTATACCAGAGCTGTGTTGTGTCTACGCTCCTGTACGGTTCTGAGTGCTGGAGAATGACGGAAGTGGATCTTACCAAACTTCGATCCTTCCACACCATATGCCTGCGAAGAATTCTCCGGATTTTTTGGCCAGAGAAGATCTCCAATGAAGACCTACTACGGAGATGCAGGCAAGAAGACATGGGAACCATAATCACCAGACGACGGTGGAAGTGGATTGGGCACATCCTCCGAAGAGACCCACAGTCAATAATAATAATAATAATGTATGGAATTTATATAGCGCTGAATCTTGTAAAGCAACAAATCAAAGCGCTCAGATTTCATTTCATACCACCCTAAGTCACGGCAGATCTCTCCGTGAAACTCGGGCTGCCCTCCCCGGGGAGAGCGGGAGAGCGCGTCGCCACAAGCGCTGCGCCACCCTTTTTTTTTTTTTTCATGTCTGCAACTGTATCACAAGAACAGCATTGCACTGGACCCCAGAAGGAAGGAGAAAGAAAGGAAGACCAAAAGCAATGTGGAGAAGAACTGTAGAAAGTGAGATGAAGGCCATGCAGCACTCTAGGTTGTGACTAGGTTGGCCCAGAATAGGCAGGAGTGGAAGGGCTTTGTTGCTGCCCTACACACTGCTGGGTGTAATGGCTAATGATGATGATGACATAATTTTACTAATATTTTGAAATGGTACTCAACTTTCTACTAAGTTTATGTACTGGAACCATTTTTTTTTTTGAAAATGAGTAAACTGCATTTGTTTGTTTTGCTCCAGCTTTTCCATTTCATATTTAATTTTATATTTTAGTTAATTCAGCAAACATCTTGCTCTATGAACTGTATGTATAGATTTGATGGATTTTGTTTGTTTGTTTGTTCCTGGGCTTGAGCTCCGAGGTTAACTTTAACAATGGTGAGATTGTGGGTATGCCACCATTTTTACCCTCCATTAAGGTAGCCGCATTCTGACTTCGGGAATGGTGTCTAAACACGACACCTGTGTGCATGCATTTAATAAAAATGTGGTCATACGGTCCTACTGACACACTATGGCTAGGCCTACTCCCCTGGAAGGCGGAGCGAGTTGTTAACATGCACGCAAGATGTTCTGCATGTGTTTACTTCTGTCTTGCCAAGGAAGAGTGAACTGCATTCGGGTATTTTAACCTTGTTTTACCAAAAGTTTTTCCTGTCAGTTTTCAGTGTACCATAGTGGTAGTACAGTATGGTGCACGGCACAAGACAGCTCCAGATTTATAACTTAGTTCAGAAGTGACCCATTTGATGTGTGTGTGTGTGTACAGGCGCACCAACATGTGAATGTGTGGTACTGGTAGGCGTGGGATTGCATCACCTTGGTGTGCATGTGTATATACACTGGTGTGCAAGCCTGTGAGTAAGCAAGTGCGTAACATTACTGCAAGCAAAATTAATGTGAATGATGTGCTGGACTCTCTCTGTGTGTGTTTGTGTGTGTGTGAGAGAGAGAGAGAGAGAGAGAGAGAGAGAGAGAGAGTATTCTTTATGATGGTACTTGATCGGGAGACCCAAACAGAAAATCCCCTGACAGCTGAATAACTGTACACAGCTGTAAGGGGTTGGTTGGCTTGGTTGGGTAGGCTGGCACAGTGGGTAGTCAGCCGATTGATCTCAGGGTCAAACCCTGGCATTACAGCAGCCTTTTCAGACCATGAACTCGATGCATGCCCATAGATTCGTGTGGCACTTAGCAATCTTTAGTCGAAAACGTCATTTCCTTGCCATTTTCCTCCTAGTGTCTGACAGTGCCTTGCCAAAATGTATCAGCACAGGCAGATGGACCAAAGGAGATTGACATAATTTGGTACAGAAATATATCATACTCTGACATTTTTGTCAAGTAATTTGGCTCTTTTTCTGTAAACGCGATTCACCTTCAACTATCAAGTCTTGTAGACCGCTGGGGCGCCTCTTAAGATTTTGTAACCAGCTTCCTCCACTCCTTGCAGTCCTACACTTTCCACAGCCAGTCCACTCTCTGATGTTGGTTTTGTTTTCTCTGCTTCTTTGTCTCCCTCCTTGTACTGTTTGTTCCCTGTAATGGCCTTGGCCAGTCCAGATGTTTGTGTGACATGCCCATACCACTTAAGTTTTTTTCCCTCTTAAGTCAGGAGCTCTTCATATGACCTGATGGCGTTTTCAATTGTAGTTTTTCTTTTCCTCATTAGTAATGTGATATCTGTATGAGATACCAAGAAGTTTGTGAAAGCATCTCATCTCCATTGCCTGTATCCTTTCAAAGTCTGCTGGAGGGACCTCTCTGCTCTTTCCGATTTTCAATTGTCATGGGTGCACAAGTCTGTAAACACTTTGCTTGAAAGTCTCCTGCCAAGACTTGACATTCAGTTTGATTTTCCTGTCAAATTGGGAAGAACGGTCATGGCCTGAAATGGAACCCAGAACCTTACTGTATACTTGTTAGGCAGGTGAATGTCTATTAAACCATTCTACCACCTTCCTTCTTTTATGAGCTCTAATTGAACACTATCATTTTGCAGCAGTCTGCTGGGGAAAAAAGCATATGTCAGTTTATCATCAGGTATACACTTTTCTTTCTTTTCCACACAACTTTTCCAATAAACACAACACAATGAGGAAGATGTGAAACGGGATTTTATTTCCCATTGGACGTAACACAACGTGCTTCTTTCTCAATATCACACACACACACACACACACACACACACACACACACACACACACACACACAAAAACACCACACAGATTTCACACTAAACCACACACATACATGCAAAACACTTAACATTTCTGAGGATGAAAACAAAGAGGGACTGAAAAGCAAGAAAATAGGGAAGACTGGAAAAAAGAGTAGCCTTCTCGTTTTGGCTCTAATATGACCATAAATCTGAACTTTCAACTGTTTGAATAAGACTGATGGACATTTTCAAACAAAGTTTGACTGGTGCTGTCTGTCTGCTGACACTGGGTATTCAACACATTTCAACTTGCCTGTTATCTTTTTCATTCACATTTTGTGAAATTGTTGGTGTTGGAATTATTATAATTTAAAAAAACCAAACTTGATTGGAAACGACACATGTGAACATAACATGAAGACCTCCAACGTGCAGTTTGCTTTTGTATGTTGTGGTTCATAAGCAGTTTGCAAAGATGTCTTCAATCTTTTTAAGATGGGGCCTTTGTACTATCTTCAGTACCCTGATTTGTCATCCTGTGTTCTCCTTGAATTGTGTTTGCTTTTTTGACCTCCCCCCCCCCCAATAATAAAGGATACATTCAGGAGAAAAATGGAGAACACCAGAGTTTTTTCCTGAGAAAAAACCCAATGTATTCTTCCAAACATCTGCTGAGTAAGACTGGCTTCAACTTCCCTTAGAAAACAGATGAAGATTCAGATGAGGGGATGAAAAGTGGCAAAGAACGTATACATACAATCCCAGCAATTAAAACTGTCCTCTCATTATTTTTCTTATGTTCTTCAATCTGGTTGCATGTCTTGCAAGCTTTGGCAGTTATTTTTCCCTGTGCCATATTTATTTATTTATTTTATTTATTTAGACCACTTTAAACTACTGAAAAATTTCCTTTGCAACTTTTGGCTCAACCTCCATAGAGACGAGAAAACGGTTTCAATGAATATGAAATACTGATGAAACCTGTTACTTTGAAGAACACAGACAATGTCCTTCAAGGCTACAGATCTTGATGACCATCGAAAAAATGATCACACATCTTTGTAAAAGACTTCTTTTATGGCAAGACATGAACAAAACGTGCCGCAACTAGGTGCATATTTCAAGGTAATGATACAACTATAAATGATTGCCAATTAGTTGGCCATCACTCTATCGCAAAATTTTTGTTTTAAACAGGTGACTAGAGAAATGCAACTGGAACATACTTGCTTACAGAGGAAAATAGTCACAAAATCAACAAGCTACACACTTGCTCCATGTCTAGCTTGTCTACTGTAATTCTGTGTACAGCTGACAGAGGAAATATTATGTGATATTTGTTGTTTTTGTTTTGTTTTGTGGTTTGCTGAAAATTTTTTCCTGTAAACAATTTGTTAAAGCATAGTTCTCTGCTCTGCTGTACTGAGGGTCTGTTCTATCTAGTTGTCTACATGTATAACAATCTGAAAACATCCAATTCTTAATTTACTGTTAGATTACCATAAATGTGCCAGGTGACAAAGCTTCAGATAAAATCAAGAAAATCAGAGTTGGAAATAAATCACAATGAAGTGGGGTACTAGCATGTTTCATTTGGAATTTTATGTACAACTTTTCTTTTCAGTAGTCTCAAGGCTCTAAATAACAACTGACAAGCTATTTGAGTGATAGAGAAAAACAACCAACCTTTTCCTTTTCCTTAAAAAAAAAAGAAGAAGTTTATGTCCAAAACAAGCAAGCATGTTGCTATGATTATACCTCACAATACACCACTTACTTACGACCTATAACAGCAGACTGAGAGTCCAAATAGGTGATCTGTTCAATAACTGATGATGTAAACATGTATGTAACAAATAAAACAAACAGGACAAGAAGCTGTTCTAGTACTATGCAGCCAAAGAGAGGTTTTCTGATGACTCGGATTTCAGGTGTGTTGATTACAGCGTACAAAAGACAATGGAAACAGACAACAGAGGGCAATTTCCAAGGCACATTTATTGGGTCTGATCTCTGTAACACTGCTGCAATAACTTGTTGGGAATTAAAAGAACACAGATTCATAGAAAGCGACATGAATCCGACATTTCTGAATTTTATTTCTCAGTCAACCCTCCAAATGATCAGTACATGAAACCTCATCTTCCCCAGATTCTGAAAGTTTAAAAGACCTGTTATGGATAATGGTGTATGAATATGTAACAGAAACACACGCACACACATACACACGAATCTAAAAACTGGTGTTTCTGTCACACACAGGACATTTCTATCAGGCCAAACTGGTTCTCTTCTTGGCAAGCCATTTAAACTGAATATCACTTAAAAACAGTGGAACATGCATCCATAGAAACATATATACACCCCTAAAAAAAAGAAAAGAAAAGAAAGATGCCCTGAGGTATGCATGCACAATCATGCACTGCATACACACACACACAGAGTCCTGTGTGCAGCATTCGAGAGCATAACACATGTGCAATCCAAGGACCAAACAACTGAACTGTTCCATAAATAAGGACAGAAAAAGAGCTGTCACACACAGTGACAGGATTATCAACACAATTCCTCACCATCCAGAACACAAGGATTGTCACTCAGACACCCAGCAGTACATCACAAAACCCTACTATGTACAGTTTGGCCATTCATGCAGCTCACACTGACCACCATGTCCTCTGACAGCCACCAGTCACCTCTCCTGCTTAGCCATTCTCTTCACATTAGATACATGCACTTGTCACACATTTCACACACATCACCATACGGCAGGCAACATCAAATAGCTGCAGAGATCCCCTGTCTGCAATGGATGGGGCTGGAAAAGATCTAATTAAATTCAGGAATCATCTCTACCCCCCAAAAATTCCTTTTTCTCTCCTGCTTTTCCCCTCTAACTCCTGTGCAGCTCCCACGTTTCTTTGTCTCGAGTTAGTTCACATGATGACACAACATGAGATGAATAAGCCAAGATTCTCGCAAAAAGGTTACTACTCCCTCAATGATAAAAAAAAAAAAGGTCATGTATTTCAATGACTTGTGGCTGAGCAATACATCCAGGTGGCCGATTCTCACTTCCTTCCCAGTGTACAGTAGTCCTGAACTAGGCGTGCTGGCCTCTGCTCATGTTCACAACCTGTTAACCTAACATTGAACACACTGTAAGTTATAAGGACGAACTGGTGATCACCATAAATATACAGTTTAGAACTGTACCAGTAGATTCTGCTTTAAAAAAACATGACAAGAGAAAATCCGAATTGCATCCAAATATGTCTCCACTGTTGTAGCATTACCTCTCTGTATTTTTGATCATGCTTTCAGTTCAGTTCAAGCCATTTTCTGTAGCACAACTGTCCTAACAGTCAACCAAGCTGAAACCAGCGACAGTTATCTCCTTAACCCCCCCCCCCCCCCCCCCCCCCCCCCCCCCCCCCCCAAAAAAAAACCCAACCCAAAAAACCCAACCCAACAACCCTTTTTCAACAGTGACATTAAGACCCTGACTAATAATGTACATGTCCCAACTGTATATGCATAATGCTTATGACTTCATAAGGGTAAGATTTTGTAATATGTGTAAATCGCAATCGATCTATGTAATACTTATTGTAATATGTTGGTGGTTCAGTGCATTTTGTTTCATCAGAGTGCCTGAGTGAGATGAGATGGTTGAGTGGGCGTGTTGTGTCCAGAGCTGTTTACTGTTTCTATTTTGGTATTGAACCTAGAATCCCATGGTTTACTTGTCAGGCAAGTGAATGTTTCACTGTCTTGCGGACTTCCTTTTTTTTGGTGTGAGTTAACACATCCAGTTCAAATGCATGTAAATGCACACACAAAATGTACTAGGAGTTGCAGACAATAAAGGCCTAAGAAGATGATGGCTGATAGTGTGCATATGCATAAGGTCATAGAAAGTCATGAATCCACTGCCTTGACTGGATGGATTTGTGTCTGTTGAAGTTCAAAACAACAAAGCAAATCAAAAACTGTGCATGAAATGCCATATAACTATATATAAATAGTTTTGCTTAGCAAAGGAGCAACAAAGAAAACAAATGTTTCCACTGAGCGTATGATAAATATTGGCCTGCAGGCAGTTGTGGGCAAGAGTGAAGCGGTAGCAAACTATGAACAGCTGACATAGTCCGGCCTAAATTTGACGCTTTGTTTGGACTCCAGTGATAGAAAACATAAAAAGCAACAAAAATCAATGCAATTGGTGCTCAGCGATCCTATCTTAATGATTTTACCAAACAATTTTGTACTTCATGAAAGCAGATGATAGAAAGGTAGGTGACAATTGTACTTTCAGTTTCCACCTACGACCATTTTATCTCAAAGATCGACACACTTTTGTTTCCTAACTACAATGTAGATGCTTTAAAAAAAAACAAAACTGTAGGTGCTGTATCCAGCATAACTTAAAGCAATAAACACTGAAGCATTTAAACAGAATTCTACTGTCAAAATTATACAGCATAACAGTTTGATAGTAGTAAATGAAGTGTTATGTTACTGTAAGTGTGTGATATTCTATCTGCTCACAACACACCCACACACTCTTTCTCTTATCCGTCTCACAGCAACATGCATAAAGGGGCGCGTAAGTGCATGCGTGCACACACAGAGTTCATTTGTACCCCCCCAAAATTGGACATTTTCATGAATTATTAGGTTATTGCTTTGACACATGCCTGACCAAAAACTACTTGGATCATATTACTATTGTAGTCATGGGCCGTGTAATCCCTCATACCAATGACCAAAGTCAGCACAACTGATATCATGAAGAGAGGTGACAGACACAAACCCTGTCTGCAAGGAATCTCTCTACCACCCACTGAGAGAGACACAGAGAATGACTGAATTCTTTAGTTATGTATATACCAATATTTTTTAATTACTTTCAAAGCCTCTTTCTTTTGGTTTTTTTAATTTTATTTTTTAGATGAATGTCTAAAACAGGACCTCCCCCCCCCCAAAAAAAAAGTCACAATTTTTTTGTGGGTTTGATTTATACACAAATATTGTAGTTAGTTGAATTCCCTGTTTCGATAAAAGTTTCTGTGTTGCATTTTGCCGACAAACAGGGCTAGTCTGTTAGAGGGCTTGCTGCTCTTTTCAGGCACATCTGCTAGCTATTCTTTTCTTTCTTGCTGGGTAAACAGCTCTGGAGTGTCTGTGTGTAGCCTTGAGAATGTTAGCATGTGTCTGTGTGTTCTGTAGCACTTCTACAATCCCATATAACACAAATGCCGACTAGGTTGACTGCTACACCGTAGTGATCATAGTACTATTATTGTAAATAAGCAGTGTGATGTAACCGCGATGACTGGGACAAAGAACACTATGAAACCACCCTACGCTCTGTCCTGTAGACCAAAGTCAGTGGCCAGATTTCTTTTCACACTTGTAAACAAAAAAAAAGCAGCCCAGAATCCCCAGAATATGTCCATCACACAGTGTTTTCTCTATTATTTCAGCATTACAAGTGCAAAGCAGAAACCATGTCCCATTTTTCAGTGTGCCTTTCCAGAACAGAACAACTGTAGTGGACAAGATATTATGACAACTTGACCTCCTTTCACCACCTGTGTTCCCTCAGCTGTATTCCCCATCCCTACCCCCCTCCCCCTTCAAAGGAAAGCAGTCTATGGTGTACCCTATCTATCACAGTCCGAGTTCTCAGTTAAAGTTGAACTTGAAGTTGAATCCCCCTGACCCGAAGGGATTGAATCCCTCCTGGAAGAAAGGATGGCCGCCAAACCCGTTGCCTTGCTGCTGCTCAGGATCCAAGGGGTCCTCTCCTGAGTCGAAACGTTTCCGCATTTCTGGAAACACACAGCGGAGGTTATGATTCTTTCTCATTATGAGAATAAACTGTACAATTAATAATAATAATAATGTATGGAATTTATATAGCGTGAATCTGAATCTTGTAAAGCAACAAATCAAAGCGCTCAGATGACATGATTTTTTTTATTGATTTAAAAAAAAACTCAGGTGCTCTTTTTTTTTTTTTTACATCCAGTCCCCGTGTGTATGCGGTTTTGTAAATTTTGTCATCTGTTCCCACCGGCACACAATGGCCTACTCTTTTGAAAAGCAGAACAGGATTTAATGTGTGTGCAAGATGTTCTGCATGCGTTTGCACACGGGGCCTCAGTTTATAGTCTCACCCGAAGGACTTTGACATTCAGTTCGATTTTTTTTAGTCGAACTGGGAAGAAAGGGCAGGCTGGGAATTGAATCCAGAACCTCACGGTTTACTTGTTGGCAGGCAAACGTCTTGACAATCCTGCCACCTTCCTTCTCAACTTATGTGGACTAAATCACAACATCCATCTTAACAGCAGATCCTCTCTAGACTTAACGGATTTCTTCCCCAACCATATCTTTTCTTATGTCTTGGCGCACTGTTATTTCCTGCCAAGCCCCAACATCGCAACACACCCACACAGACAGATGTTTGAGCAGACCACAAAAACCATCACCTTCTCTAGAAATTTCATATACCGTTTTGATGTTGCCAATGGTTCAGACTATGTGCATTTTCTTTGTTTCTTCAACATTTTTCCAAGGCATACGTTCACCAACTGTATATTTGGCATATGTGACCATTTACCCACCATTAAGGTAACCAGATTATGACTTCAGGGATGGACAGAAAAATGATATGGATAGGGAAAAAATAGAAAACAACAGAATTTCTTAATATCTGTAGTGTACAGTGGCTGGCAAGCATACATAAGAAAATTTTTTTCCAACTAGACAAAAAGAAAAATCAAGTGTGTGAGTGAGTGAGTATGTGAGAGACAAACTTACCAGGATCTGTGAGGACTTCTTTTGCGGCAGCAATGTCCATGAACACCTTCTGTGCCCTCTCTTTGTCGTCCCCTTCATATTTATCTGGATGCCACTTCATTGCCAGTTTGCGATATGCCTTCAGGATTTCCTTCTTTCGGGCAGTTCTGCAAGGCACCAGAATACAGCACATTTTCAATAGTCTACAGACAGGATACAGCGGCTAGTCAACAGTCAGAATATCACAGTCAACAGTCAGAATATCACAGTCAACAGAGTTGTTAGGAGATCCGTGAACATATAGCTTTGTAAATCCTCAAAGTATTTCAAATAGACTTTACTTTGATATGTTTGGTTTTATCAACCTAAGAGTGATATAAATTTAAAAAAAAAAAAAAGGCCAAAAGAGCACGTCAGATTTGCTGAGATGTCAAACAGACTGCGACTCCATTGAGTTAACAGTAAAGCCAGTCCTTCAGGCACTCAGGAATGTGGGACCCCTACCTTACTTTCTACACAGAGTTTTGTGGTGAAAAAACTAATACACATAGTGACAAACATTATGATCCATGAATTAAAAAAAGAAACTCCTGAAGAACAAAACAACTTGACAACATGCAGCTAACTAACCCCAAAACCTCTATCAGCACCAACATTTAAGTCGAGGAAGAAGCAGGGAAAAAAGAATGTGAAAAGCAAGGGAAAAAATACCCACAGGGAAACAGTCATCCATGTGAGCAGTACATACCTTTTGACTCCTAAAATTTTGTAGTAATCCTTTTTGTTCGCCTGTTTTTGCATTTTCTGTGCTTTGTTGAGGCCCTCTTTGATACGTCTGGAGTCAGGGTCTATTTCGTTGGCTTTCTGATAGTCGCTGATTGCTGAAACACACAGCACACCATTCCACTGTCACTACCATTGCTTTCAGGGAACCATAGTCTTTGTTGTATTCACAATTTTTTCCCCCATGCCAGCAATATCTGAACACGGTCATATAGTGCTGTTAAAAATGTGTTCTATTTATTTTATCTAAACACCCCCCCCCCAAAAAAAAACAAACTTCTTTTAAAAGCTTAACCCCCCCAAAAAAAAAACCCCACCCAACCCCAAACAACTACATAGATTTCTCTGCATGAAACTTAGGCTGTTTTGGAGAAAGTGCATCACTGTTGATCTAAAAAAAAGTATTGCATTTTTGTTTTGTTTTTAAGAAAGATTGCTTTTTGATAGAATGTTGCCAGGCACAAATCTCTTGTTGCCATAAGTTGTCTAACATGGGTTGGTATGAAGACAAGGCCATAGCCACTGACAGTACAGCTTCATCCTAGGCAGGCCTGTCAGAATAAAACCCTAGCTGTATCAGGGTTTTGTTTGTTTGTTTGTTTTTAGGAAAACTTCACAAAACAAAAGAAGCAATTCTCTAAAATGAGATAGTTCTGCCTGTGAGCAAGAGAACCATGACCATGAACCAGTATAAGTGTCATGTAGAAACATGAGCAATTTTTGGATGGTAAAATCTGTCATAGAAATATGTGACTCCCCACCATGAAATTAAGCAGATTGCATCTGAGTAATAATTTTAGACAGGTGGGGTCAGGGTTGTTGATTCTGAGATTTTGATTGCTTATAAAACTATAAGCTTTCTGCTACCTTGTACTGAAGTATTAAGGTATAGTTTTGTTTCCTTTTGCTTAAAAAACCTCACACACACATTTAAAAACACCCCACCCCTCATCCTGACAACCAATTACAATGCAAAAACTCCTCAATTAGTCATTTTGTCACTTCCTGAAGTCTAGCATTTCAATATGTAATAATAATAATAATAATAATAGGGTCACAAATTACTTATTTTTCTTCTATCATTAAACTTATATTGGAAATTCAACATTTTATGCTACAGCCACAAAAACACATTTAATTTCACTCCTAAATTTTAGATTAAAAAAAAAAAGAGAAGCCAAAAACATACTGGAATATGAGAACACAACAATTAAAGATAGCAAGGAATATGCAATATCACTGACCTTTATCATATTCTTCATTGGTAATGTACGCTTCTGCCCGGTCTATCAAAGCGTCAACATTTTCTGGATCCATTTCTAACACCTGGTTACATAACTCCAGTGCTTTCTTGATGCTGCCCATCTGCAACACAGCGCCATACATATCAAATACACAGTTAGTGGTTGCCTTCCAAAGAGTCACTCATTTCTTTCTTACAGCTGACGACATGGACAATACTGAAATGACTGGCAATACACTCAATGTATTCTCATCTCCCCCTGAAGAAGTTGAAATATTGCTGTCCTGCAGGAAGAGTACACTTCCACAGTACAGCACCATTTGGGTTTTCTGTGCAAAAAATCTCATATTTCTTATGTCTATCGGCATGGGGTTTTATCACACAACTTAAACAAAGGCTACACCCTTGCCTCAGTTTTCTTTTCTTTCTTTCTTTCCCTACAGTTGTTGTTTAGAATACATGTGTTAAATATGTGCTGCACACATGAGCCTGCATTGTCATCTCCCTTTAAACAGCAGATGCAAGATCACCACTGAAGGTCTGGTAAAATGAGGAAAAGTGCCCCAAGTAAAAAGTATGTTCTTTCGAGCCAGAAGGCCCATAGAGCCGGAGCTTATCCCGGTTTCTGTAGCGTTAAGCGAACTGATGGTTTTTCACCACCCCTGTGACAGGACGCTAGTCTGTCGCCAGATACTTCCCCAGCAGAGCTGGTACCCACTTGTACACCTGGGTGGAGTGAGGAAAATAGGAGTAAAGTGTCTTTCCCCAAGGACACAACACCGAGCCGAGCGGGGATCGAACCCGCGACCTCTGGATCACGAGTTGACCGCCTAAACCACTCGACCGCGGTGCCTCCCTAAAAGTGCCCCAGCTTTAGAACAAATCTGAACCTGGGCCTCTTTGTTCTCAGACACATTTTAACCTCTAGGCCATCAAACCAGTATGCGAGCGTGTGTGTAAACATGTGTGCGTGTATGTGTGCTAAGTGTGTGTAAGTAAGTTGTTGTTGTGCGTTCCCCAGCTTTACACCCTGGGGGTCACCCACAACATGCACCCTGACTCACTCATCCCACCTGGGAATCACTGTGAGATAGGAAGTACACCCCGGGTGAGAAGTTTGCGTGTATGACTCTTTTCAAGTACCTCGCCACATAGGCAGCCATACTCCGACTTCAGAGGATTTTTTCTCCTATAAAGGAGAGTGCAGGTTGTTATGTTAAGAGCTTGTCATGGCTGAAGGCAATCTCAACACAACATTTTAAACATAACAACATTTTGATGTAGGCCTTGGCAATTAGCTGGCATCAATAACTGACACAGCTTTTGGCCTGGGCCAGTGTAAGTAAGTAAGTGTGTGTGTGTTAACATGTGTGTGTGTACGCGCTCCTGCGTGTATGGATGTACTCTGTCAGATAAATCAACTTTAGTTTTTTAAAACTATAATTTGCTTCTAAAGGACACATGAAATTGTCATACTTTCTAAAAAAAAACAAACCCCAAAATCAAGCTTTCTCATTGCTGATGCCAAAACTTACCCGAGAGTAACAATGGCAAAACAAGGACTTGGTGCGAATGACGAAGGAAGGTATAGTGGACTCTGTCTTGAGGATCTGTTCTGCTTTGTTCACACACTCCTGGTAGGACTCCCCATTCTTCAACTCCTTGGCTGAGGCCAGCTGCTTGGTCAGTTTCTTCACTTTCTTGTAGTGAGCAAAGCACTCCTTGTGGTCTGGGTCCAGCTTCAGGCATTCACGGATCTGCCTGCCAGCACATTTTGAATAAGGATAATCATGTGGACACCACTAGCTGTGTGAGGGTCTATCGACAGAAAAAAATCATTCTACTTTAGTTATTCTACACTTGTATGGAACCTCCCTTCCCCCCCCCTTTTTTCCCTCTCCCTCTTTTGTTGGCATTTATTATTGTTTCTCAGCTATTCAGTGTCTTTTTTAAAATTTTATTTTATTTTAGTGAATGAGATGACAGCAGTACCTCACCTCTTGAACATACCGAACCTTACCATGCTGGGGTCATCCAGAACAAGGAACCTCATTTTACTCATTCCATCTAGAAATTGCTGTAATACTGTAAACGCATGCTGGAAAACGGTGTGTGTAAGGCACTTATCTCATTTAGGAATCCATGCATATATGCTAGAAGATTTTTCCCCCCTTGAATGGAAAATGAAGGTTGCTATGCCAGGAGCTCACCACATAATATGAAGGTAATCTTCTGGATATAGGCCTTGGCATTTTGGTGATGATAATAACTTTTTATGTGTGCATTCTTTGGCAAGAGCTTCAAGGTTCACAAACAGTGGGGTTTTGTGTATGTGACCGTTTACCCACCATTAGGTAGCCACATTTTAACTTCGAGGATACTGTATATGATCAACACTACTGTGCATGCATTTGAAAAATTCTATCATCCAACCCTACCACCATGAAATGGCCTACTCTTCCGAAAGGCGGAGCAGGTTTTTAACCTGTGCGCAAGATGTTCTACGTGCATTAACACATGGGACCACGGTTTATAGTCTCATCCAAAGGACTTTCCCGGGGAGTAGAGTCTGTACTGATGTTTATTCCGGGAGAAAAATCCCCTTGATGGGTGCCCTGGTGGTGGCTAGAACCAGAACCGCCAGATCACAAGCCCAACACTCTAACCACTAGGCTGTCCCTAACCCCGATGACAACAACTGACACAGCTCTCATTATCCTAACAGACTTACTCCAGTGATTCATCCTCTTCCCCCATCTGGTAGTGAAGCAGACTGAGGCGCAGGTACCCCTTGGTGTTATCAGGCGTCATCTTCACCGTCTGCCTCAGCTCTCCTGTTGCCTTTCCCAGCTCTCCCAGGGCCACGTAGCACTCTGCTCGCATCTCGCGCAGGTCTGTGTATGACGGACAATGCTGCAAACAAGCAACAATAAAAGATAATAAATATGTGTGTGTGTGTGTGTGTACACTGTATATGTGTATCCCCCTAAAAATATAAGCCTCAGTAATCAAAGTGTTATGTTCACAAGTGTATAAGTGTGCATATCTTTATGTGGATGTGCTGGTATTTTTAATGTCAATCGGTCAAGGACTGTTGTTCTAGCATGTAAATAAAGATAACCATTAAAAAAAAAATCATTATTAGAGGACATTTGCAACATATGTACCATCTTGTATATTTGCATTTAGCAAAACTTTCCCTTGTTTTGGGATTCTTTTTGCTAGTTTATTCTCAAAATGGGCTAGTGTGAATGGAAGTGGTTCCAGCATCTCAAAATAGTGCTGGAAGATATTAGGCCATGGTAGGAAATTCCCACCAGTTTTTTACAGCCTTTCCATGAATGATCATGGCGGCATCAACATGTGATGGAAAAGTATCACCACGTGCGCCAATTTCCTACTGTTGTGAACACCAGCACTCTGTCCATCCTCTCCCGTTAGGAATATAAAAAGTTTACAGACTGCCTTGTACACTAACATCAGCTTTTCTATAATGGCATGGATCAAGCAAGAAATATCAGCATGACTATCGAGTAGAAAAAAAGGGTTTTCTCTTTCCAAATTATTTCTAGAACAAAGGGATGGGTGACAAAGCCAAACAGTCGTAGCAGCAAAATATTGGAAAAACAATTTTTCTTCTCCACCTATGTGTCTCTATAAAATAAAATCACAGAAATGTTCTTCTCCACCTATGTGTCTCTATAAAATAAAATCACAGAAATGTTCTTCTCCACCTATGTGTCTCTATAAAATAAAATCACAGATTTTTTTCTTTGCAAGTGTATTGTTGAACACCTGCATATTTACCTCAAGGGTGAGGAAAGTGTCGCAAAATTGTAATTCAATATTTCTGAATAGCGTACTTGAGATCAACACACATGCACTCACTCTAATATACATAGAGAGAACGTGTGAACAAACGAGAGACACACACATACCACCCCCCCCCCCCCCCCCCACCTCCATACAAACACACACACACTCTCTCTCTCTCTTACAAAACCACACACACACTCTCTAACAATGATCACAACCGCGATCACACCTGCACTTTTCCTCATTCAAATAGACAAACAAGACAAGAGGATACCTACCTCAATGACAGGCCCCAAGACATTGACGACGTGTTCGTACTGTTCATGCTGGAAGAGGTGTCTGGCCTGTTCTATCTGCTGCTGCAGGGGCTGGATCAGCTGTGCCTTCTCCCTCGCCTCTCCATTGCTGGGCTCTAGTTTCAGCTGACACAATGATACTGGTTCTGATAATGATGATCACGATAACAATACTATCATTAATGATGATGATGGTGTTGATCATGATGATAATTTGCACACTCTAGACAGAAGGTTGCAGTTCCATTGAATTTATAAACAGACAGCCCATATAACCAGAAATTTTATCTTTTTCTTTTAATAGCAGAGCTCATTTTACCATTGTATCAATGGATTTAAATATACACCTTCCTGTTATAAAGACCACCTTCTGACTGAGTGACTTCATAAACAAAAGTAATGAACATCCAAGCAAAAAAAAAAAAGGCTGATAAAAAGCCAGTTGCATGTTGCTTGCACTTGCTCTTAAGTCTTATGAATAAATTCTGTGGCTGTTAATTGAAACACACTAGTTGTAATGTTCCCTGGCAAATAATACTTTTTCTAAACAATGACATCACACTTTGTATAGCCTACAATTAAAAGTTTTATTTGCTTTAATTTTTGGGGTGTTGTTTTGTATACCGTCTTCAGAATGCACTAATAACAAAACCCACAACCCCCCCCCCCCCCAAAAAAAAAAAAAACCCCACAAAGTTAACAAAGCCACAAATCCCGCTCCAGTTTGGTAATTTGCTATTTATTTATTTCTCTATTTATTCATTTATCTATCCATTTATTTAAATCGGAATTAAAAACAACAAAAACCTTTCCACTGAGTGGAAAGCACTCACCACTTGCAGAAAGTCTTCCTGTGCCTCCTTCAGATGGCCTTGTTTCAGCAGTATGTTACCTCTCTGCATTCGAGCCTGTCACAGAAAGCAGAAACGGGATACATTTTTTATCAACAACAGAACTAACATTGTTATGTCTCATCAGTAACATGAAACAAAGCTAGTCATTCCTTTAACAATCAAAACAAACTGAAAATGAACATTAATGAAATTTTTTATCAAATGAAAGAGAGCAATTCTTCAGTCAGGTTTGGCAAGCATCTCTGAGTAAGCACATGCTCTAGCATGCACACATATAACACTATGTAATATGCACAGAACCTGCTTTTCACATAGTTTCAAAAACCTTTTACTATGTCATAAAATTACAATATCGTATCTTCACATTCTCAAAGTCCTAAGCACTTACAGCAGTGAAGTCTGGACGCAGCTCTAGCACTTTGTTCAAGTCAGGCAGGGCAGACCGTGACTTGCCCAGAGCCAGGTAGACTGTGGCTCTCCTGAAGTAAGTCAGGTAGTTCTTGGGATCGCCATCTGCAACAGCCACTTCTCATAAGTCACAATGTTACACTAAGCTGACATACATGTATGTTTAGATCTCAACCTGAAGGAGTATCAGGAGGGATTTTCTTTCTTTCATTTCATGACCATTTTTGTGAAAACATACTGGCAGGGTAAGGTTTGCACTTAGGCATTTTGTGGATGTTTCTCATTCCACAGTAAACAAATGATAGTCAATAGAAGCTGCCTCCCTAGCTAAGGTTGGATTTATATTCATAAGGTTTACTGTAGCACTGCAGTGAAATTTTCAGGTAGTGAATTTGGGCACGTTGAACACAGTGAAGCCCATCTCTCTCCTTGGAATTTCTATCCTGCTGTTCCTACACAGCTCATTTCGATCTTTCAGCCCCAGCCTACCCACATTAATTATCACACAACAGACAACAATAGGGAAAATGTAATCATATACGCTACTTTTTCTTTTTTTACCCTATTCTCCACCCCCTTTTAATGTACGCATGCTGGCAACCTCACTGACCCCACTAAGATATTACCTTTGGATACATTGCGCCAACCATAATCAGCCACAGTAGACATGTTGGCTTCCAAAAAAGTATGGCACATAATCGCTTCTATTCACTTCTTTAAGTTCTTGAATTCTGACATTTTTTTTTTTCTTTCGATCTTCACACAACCAGCCACCCTTGTCCATTCATGGCTTCCAAAATCAGAAATCTCCACTGGGATGTATATCAAAATAAAAATGATAGGTAACCTATAAAAGCCAGAGAGATGTTGCATCAAATTGGCCAGTGCACAAACGAAGGACTAATGATCCTCCCCAGCATCACCCCAAAGCACTCAATACTAACAAAATTAATGGGGGACGGGATAGCCTGGTGGTTAGCATGATACACTCGTGATCTGCTGACCCGAGTTTGATTCCCCTTCAAGAAGATTTTTCCTCTGGAGTTAACATCAGTCCTTCAGATGAGACTATAAACCGAGGTCTCGTGTGTAAGTGCACACAGAACATCTTGTGCATACATTAAAATGTGTTCTGCTTTTCAGAAGAATAGGCCATTGTGTGCCGGTGGGAACGAATGACAAAATTTACAAAACTGCTTACACACAGGGACTGGATGTAAAAAAGCACATGAGTGCTTATTCCATTATCCTTGAAATAAAAGAATTTATAAATAAATAAAAAGAAATAAAAAAACCCAAACAACCCAAGGTGGCAAAGAGAAAATCTTTTGTAATTGCCAGATTTTAAACTCTGGCCCTCTGTTTCTGTCACTGTTCTCAATGTTTTCTAAATCACATAACCAGACTTTAGCATTGCTTGCCACCTTGTTTTCAAAGTGCAACGTGTTAAAATGGAAACAATGGATAATCAGAACTGAAACACTCAGGCAATCAGAAATGTTGACAGAAAATGGTGGTTGATTTTACTTATATAAATACACGGGCTATAGATCATATATATTGACAGCCATGATGGCGCACCCACCATTAAGTAATGTGGCCTTTGTTTACTTACTGTGCAATATTGTATATATATATGCCTAGGAGATAAAACACACATGAATCCTGCAATGCATAGCCGAGAATAATACTGAAATATATTACATACTGTTGTCGTGTTGTCATGTGCTCAGGGACCTTCCTGGTAATAGTGCCATGCTCATGTCCTTCCCTCTCTTTTATAAACTTATGAGTCTTTATCTCACATACATACATGTATACATACATACATGTATACATACATACATGTATACACACATGTATATATTGTACAGAGAGAGAGAGAGATACACACACACACATGTATACATACACACAGAAAACAGAGCACACACACCACACACATGTATATAGGCACACACCGAGAGAAAGCAGAGCACTAACCCACAGCGGCGTGGTAGTGGGACAAAGCATCTGCCAACTGTCCAGCAGCCAGTAACTTCTTGCCCATCTCCAGGTGCTGTTCCACCTCACTCTGCCCCGCACCCACCACCGCTGGACCACACACAGCACAGTCACTTAGTCATCATGCAGTCTAAACAGTCCACACTCTCTAACTCCACTTCTTCCCAATAAAAATATTCATGAGTATATTAGAAATAGAATTAGTTGAGAGTATATTATGAACAGGTTAATGCTTCTGTCTTTTTGATATTTTGTAGACTATCAGTATCACTAGTATCAGTGGTTAAAACGAATAAGTGATAAATAAGGTATATAAAAACTATGGCAGTAAGTTATAAACAACAATGGCAATGACAACAGCAACAACATGTCAACTGATGAGAAAATGAGTAAATAATTTAATACACAAAAACTTAGTATTTGTACAGAAGTCATCATAATGCTCTTAAACATAAAACAAACGAGAACACACCAATAAAAGAAACTGGAAAAGGACAGAAATCCTCTAAAATTAGTAAAATGGCACTGAATTTTTTCTAGGCATTTTCTTTTGTCTCTCCTTCGTTCACACACCACCACTTTATGGGTGACAGTGGTGATTTTGTGCCACCAAAGTTGCTTTTGTATGGAAACTTTTGAGTGATGAGCATTTTACTTTCATCATCATGACATCCCATGTGGCTCACTTGAGTAACTGGCTGTTTAGCAAAGCCAACAGCACTCAGCAGAGATATTCGGATAATGATAAAAAAAAGTTGATCTAATTTTCACTAATTAACTGCACCTTTGAGCATTGAGCTTTCTTTAAATTTAATCTGTGAGGAACAAAAGTTAAAGATAATCAATGTTAATCATATTCTAATACTGTAAAAGTAATCTGATCACACACCCACACGTGTAAACACACATGTACACACACATATATGTGTACACCCACAAACACACTATGTACATGTACACACACACGTGTACAGTACACCCACAAACACACACGTGTACACACACACATCATTGATTATCTTTAAAGACTTAGCTTCTTCATCATTATAGTCTATAGATCCCCCATCAAGTGTCATCCCTGATGGAAACTTGTCAAGCAAGCTACAGTAACAGCTGTTGTGATCTTTGGCCAGTTTAAAGCTGGTCAGACTTGCAAAAGTTGCATGCTGATGATTCTCTACTTGTGCCAGCTGTATAGATCTACAGCACTTTTCCCCTTCATTACCTATGTTTAACGCATGATATGGTAATTCTAATAATGCAACAGTGAAATGGCAGTCCCAGGGGATTTTTTCCCTGGAGTTAACTTCAGTACTGACTCCACTCCCCTGAAACTTCTTCAGATGAATCCTGTTCCACCTTTTCGAAGAGAAGGCCATTATGTGCTTGTAGGAACAGATGACCCCCCCCCCCCCCCTTCAAAACTGCATGCACACTGGTCCAGAAGTCAAGACTGCTGCTATCTTGATGGTGGGCATATATAATACAAAATCTCACTATGTATTGATGAACCCTAGAGCTTTATCCAAGAAACACATTTAAAAAAAAGTTTAGACTACAAAGTAGTCACACTTCTGGACTTTCTGTTCTGAAATGACACTAACAGTTGTGTGTATGTGTTGTTTCAATGGGAATACATGTGATTAAGATGAAAACAGAAACTGAGAAAGGAAACACTGGTGCACTGGTGGTAATGATGGATATTATGAGTTTATGACGCAATTGCTCAGAATAAAATAATAATCTTGAATAAGAGCATAAACTTGTGATCATGAGTTTTGTGAAGCAGAAATGAACAGCTTATGATAACTGGGTGTTAGTCTCATCTTGGACTTTTCTTTTCATTCCTCAGCTAGACTAGAGCTCTGACCAAGGTTTACCAATACCACAATGGTGGTATTTTGCACATGTATGTATGTGACATCTTAGGCTCATTTTTGTGACATCAACTGACAATGTGACATTGTGAGTGTGTTAAACTATCATGGGCCTATGATAATTGTTCTGCACGCGCAATTTGTTTTTCACTGTTGCTGCTTTCGAAATGCTGCAGTTTTAAAACACTAACACAGCATGTGATTGTGGGAATCAAATATCAACAAGATCTGCCAACATATAATCCAATGATTTGTCACCAAATAATGAACAACTGATATCATATTATGATGTTTACATAACATTAAGCAGTATGTTTATCTAGCTGGCCTACGCCATGTACATTATCACATTACTATTATTAGAACAGTAATGTAATCCAGATATTTTTTCATATGTAAGAGGACAATAAAGGTGGTATCTCACATACCTTTCATGTTGATAACTAGATAAGGTTCCCTAACTGCGGCAAACATAATCAAGTGCTTAAAGTGATTGCCTTTATTCTAAAGGTACTGACACTAGTGTCACAGTTGCTGAGACCGTGAGAGAAATATATTGTGGTATGAATTACTTATATAATTTATGGCATGGATTATGGATATCCATGGCAAGAAAAATGTATCATCCTGCTGGAAAACTGCTTATAAGTATAACTTATTAAGCAAATGATGGCCAGTACATCATGTGCACTATCCACAGCACCAGCATAACATTTGACCTCAGGCACCAAATGAAAGAGCAAGTAGTCACAGCCACAAAATATCCATGTGTATGTCACTATGTGAACTTGAACAGTGGATTCTCTGGCTGTGGTACACATTTTCAGTGGATGATTAGTTGATTACGCACATTACTTCAAATTATGAATTTGGCTTGACAGGCAGCCTATTATTACTAGATTAATAGAAAGTAGATTAATAGAAAGTAACATCTAGAAGTCTACATATTAGCTCCTAGCCATGTCATAATTCTTTGAAAACGAAATAGCAGTCGAATTCTACACATAAGGATCCTGACATGGTTTACAGTTTCTCTATCCCTCAAAGAGTGCACTGTATCATTTCCTAAATCATGACTTAAAAAAAACAACAAAACTTACCATCATAGCAGTATATGTCTAAAGTCAGCAGAAACAACGCAAACGACCTCATAGTCTGCATCCAGTCCGGTGTAAGCTGCAACCTCATTTCTGATAAACTGTGGGCAAACTGACAGTTCGATCATGCCAATCAAGAGTTTCTAAGTTAACCAGTGTCGTGTCCCGTTCAGTCTATCAACACATTACACATCGTGGTCGACATGGATTGGTTGATATTTCTTTCCGGGTCAAACATCGGCATTGAACTTCGTCATAGAATACGTGCTAATAAAAAAGAAGAAATATTCCATCTGTTATTTGAAATATAAATGTAAAATCAAATATTAATGTACGCATAGACGGTTAAAATACTTACAATTAAAGCAATTCTAGTTTTGTTTTGTTTTATTTTATTTCCCATCGTGCACCTAAGCATCTAAGATGGCGTCCGTTTGAGTTGACAACCGCGAAGGCAGAGCAGACAACCAAAATATTTTTATGCCAGTAAGCTATTTTGCGCTACTTATGAAAACATGATTGAGAAAAATGCTGCTCAGATTGAAGATATTCTTGTTTTGGTCATCAGTTCTCTAGATCGTTATTTCTTCCATCTGTTTTTGTTGCTGCTTCTCCGAGAACTAGTCTAGTCATGTCTTCGAGTATGATGCAGACGACAAACTTCAACAGGCATCTGTCGCGCATTGCGACTAATGATTATGGAAGAGTGCATGTAACAATAGCTAGTTGACATGGATTCTTCTTCTTATGTAAATTGTCGTCTTGGCTCGCTTTTTTGGTTGTTTGTAGATGGTCAATTTATGTCAATACTGTCACGATGTGGCGCTGTTCTGGTCTGGTGTGTGTGTGTGTGTGTGTGTGTGTGATTCTATTTTATTCTTTTATTTCTAGGATAATGGAATAAGCACGCGTATGCTTTTTACATTCAGTCCCCGAGTGCATGCAATTTTTGTAAATTTTTGTCATCCATTCACACCGGCACACTATGGCCTACTCTTCCAAAAAGCGGAACAGGTTTTAACGTGTGCACAAGATGTTCTGCTAGCGTTCGCATGGGGACCTCAGTTTAGAGTCTCATCTGAAGGGTGTCTGTGTCTGTGTCTGTGTGTGTGTGTGTGTAGCTTTGTTTTCTGATCATAAACATCACCATTGAAGAGAAGGAGAGGAACAATTGAATGGTGCTGTTTGTCAACAGCAGGGGTGATGATTTCATGAAACAATCTATTGTGATTTACATTTTTATGCAAATTTCTCTATGCTGTTATTAATATATGTATCATGTTTGTTGGCACTGATAAGATATTTTATGAGACTTTCTTAAATTTCAATTATGTTCTAGTTTTGCCTTGTTGCTCTTAACACTGTTATTTTTGTCTCAAAGTGTATCGAACGTGTGCGCGCGCATGTATGTGTGTGTGCATGCGTGTGGGTTCATGTGTGTGTGTGTGTGTGTGTGTGTGACTGTAAGAGAGAGACATCAAGTGCTGTCGAACTTTTATGTTGTGTGTAATATTTTATGTATATATTGTTTAAAGCATGTTGTGTAATCTTAAAATGCCAATCATAATTTCTCTATTCAGATAATAAGTATTCTTGAGTCTTGAGTCATCAACAAAATAAAGCTACAAATCTTAATGTAATTTAATCTCACTCCATTTCTTAGTTGTTTAATTAAATGTACAGAATTGTTGAAATCAATTTTTGTTAGACTTGATCTAATAAAGATTTGATGTAAGCATGATATTTGATACCTATGTAACACTTAACTCAAATGGTCCAAGCAGCACGCATGCTAGGTCAGTGTGTGTGAATAAAACATTGATAAATATAAGAAGCAGCAGATTTACAGGAAACATGGTGAACACACAATAAATTATTAAATCTAAGTTTCCATAACATAACATATGTTATAATTCCATAACAAAATAATAACCTTCCTGCATAATATTTTTAGTCTGAAGTAAAGGTAAAGGTGTCCCATAACCTATAAGGTTGTAGGATACCTCACTTCTCTAGGGGCCAACATATTGAGGGTGGTACCCATCTCGTCTTTCTTGCTGCTTACCTTCCCTGACCCTAAAGAGGCAGGTACCCATTTACAGCTGGGTGAACTAGCATGTGTGTGTGTGTGTGGTTACTAGTCAATAGTTTTTATAAAATCATGTTCATATATCGGTGTGTGTGTATCACTGTATGGGTGTGCGTGCGTGTGTGAGTGCGGGGGTGTGTGCATGCGTAAATAATCAGTTTATATGTCTTTTCAAATCAATGGTTTTTACAACATTGTATTCCTACATTTGTGTGTGTGTATGTTTGTGTGTGTATGTGTGTGTGTGTATGTACACCATGTGTGTGTGTGTGCGCGTGTGTGAGTTTGTGTGTAATTTTGTGTGTGTTGAAGCTATCTTGGAATGTTATACCAATTTGAAATGTATTTTTTAGGTGTCTTTTGAGATAATTGGGAGGCACCGTGGTAGAGTGGTTTAGGCGGTCAACTCGTGATCCAGAGGTCGCAGGTTCGATCCCCGCTCGGCTCGGTGTTGTGTCCTTGGGAAAGACTCCTATTTTCCTCACTCTACCCAGGTGTACAAGTGGGTACCAGCTCTGCTGGGGAAGTATCTGGCGACAGACTAGCGTCCTGTCACAGGGGTGGTGAAAAACCATCAGTTCGCTTAACGCTACAGAAACCGGGATAAGCTCCGGCTCTATGGGCCTTCTGGCTCGAAAGAGAACATACTTTGAGATAATTATACGTATCAATGTGCCTCTCAGTATTGTAATTGCCCTTCGCAGGATGATTAAAGTGTTTTTGATTTGACTTGACTTGACTTGAAATAGTTGCTGACAAAAGCAATCAGAATATAAGATTGTTTAGATGCCAAGAGAAATCTTCAGACAGTTTTTTATCACCATATTGGGTAACTTTTCTTTTATTATTGAAATTGATGATGGAACAGTTCATGTTTAAAATACCATCCACTGTACAACTACAAAAGCACAATTACAGCTTCTGAAGTAGAGAATGAGTGGCCATAGCATGAGTGGCCATAGCCATGATATTATCACTGTGTGTGTGTGTTGAAAGAGAGAGAGAGAGAGAGAGAGAGAGAGAGAGAGAGAGAGAGAGAGAGAGAGAGAGAGAGAGAAGTGAGTGAGTGAGTATGTGTGTGTCATACTGCTAGAGCTATGGATGACATTGTCCATGTTATTCTATGCTGATATTAAAATTGTTTTATGGTAGACAAAGAGGAGCACTGAAGACAAATGACCAAATTCAGGTCAGTCACAATCAGAACTATACTATGTGTACAGTTTACGCTCTTTGTTGCAGATTTTGGAGGCACACCATCATGGCTACCCAGTACATGTACTCTCCACAGATGAACTACGCCAGGTATCCATCTTCCCATGTTCCACTGCAACAGCCACAAAATGGAAATGGCTTTAAAAATGGTGGATTTGCCTTCAGGAAACGCTTCGAGCGGGTGGATTGGCGTAAGATGGCCTCCATCGATGTGGAGCAAATTTCGCGCACCCTGGATTTTAATGCTTTACAGGAAAACATCATGAATATTACTTTTTGCAACATTGAAACTGAACTGGTGAGCATTTTGCATTGATCTTGTCATGAACAAAATGGGATATTATATTTATGAAGAAAAGGCTGTAGAGGAGTTTATATGTATATGAAATAGATAGTGCAGGATTGTTTATATTATATATATGTAGAAGAGCTTATATATCTGTAAAATAGATAGTGCAGGATTGTTTATATATATATATAAAATTGAATAGTGTAAAAGGCTTTATATATTGTAAAGTGAATGGCTTGGAATGGTTTACTTGTGAAGTGAAAATTGTAACATTTTTAGACAATGTTGGATGGTTTTTGGATGGATTATAGGTAAAATGAATAATGTAAAATGGCTTCTGGATATATTATAATGTGAAATGAACTATTTGGGATGGTTTCTTGATGGATAATATGTAAAGTGGACAGTGAAATCTAAAAAGATTAACATAAGAAGTTTTCATACATCTTAGTTAATCTCTGACTTGGTCCCCAGCAAGTCTTTTTGTAACACTGTAAAGTGAAGTCTTATTTGCAAATACATTTAAAACATTTTGGGTGCACTTTAAAAAACAAACAAAACTTGTTCATCTTTGGAAGAAGTGACGGCCAGCTATGGTTGGTTAGTAGTATGCCTGACACAAACATACCCAGCATGCAATCTACCAAGGGAAGAGGGATGGGCTTCACCAGATTTGATTTGCTCAAGGGAGTTAAGGACAGAAGAAAAGAAAATCTAAAAAAGCACCCAGGTGTAATGAAAATGGTTGCATGTCAGTTCCAAGTTCCTTTGGCACTAAAACTTTCCTGAAATGTCTGAGCAGATGTGATGATAGATGGTAACGTGAGTTGCACTGTCAGCACTGATCATTGTCTTTGTCTTTCTCAGGACGTGAGGTCTGTGGATCCCAACTTCCTCAAATTGTTCAAGCTGGCGCAGCTGACCATTGAGTATTTACTGGTGAGTATTATACTGTTTGTTAGGTTGTAGAGTTGTTTACATATCAGTTTTTAAACTGTAAAGTGTTAACCTGGTAGGTATCATGCTTATTGTTGTTAGGCTGTAGAATATTTCCTAGTAACTATCGGTCCCCTTCTTGTTCAACTGTAAAAAATGTACTAGTTTCAGGTAGATGTTACACTTCTGCAACATTGTTAGACTGTACTGTATTTACTGGTTAATATCACACTTCTAGTTGTTAGACTACAAACTATAATACTTCTTTCTGTTTATTCTGTTTGACTTTTTTCCCCCACCCTTTACCCCTTTCCAATTCAGTAAGCTGTTTTGAGTCAAAAGGGCATAGTGTTCAGGACACAGTTGGTAATAAACATATTTCACAAAAGCTGGCACAACTGTTTTCTTCATCGCAAAGTTTTCTCAGCAGGCTTGAATCAGGGAATGATGCCAAGGGTTTTTTTTGGTTGTTGTTTATTTGGGAAGTTTGTAAAATGTGTTTGTCTGATTGAATACCCCCCCCCCCCCCTTTCTTTTGTTCGTCAGCTAGAGCTATGAGGTACACCAATGGTGAGATTTACGTTTATGACCTTATAGCCACCATTAAGGTAGCAAGATTTCAACTGTGGGGATGCATTTTGTAATACAGTTATTTTTCTAGGCTCGTGGCTTTATTTTTGATGCTCAGTTTCAGATTCTGATCTTAATGAAATTAATGGAGTGGGTTGTGTGCAGTGCCGTGCAGATGAAAACTGTAGTGTGAGAATGTTGTGTGTTTCAGTATTCACAAGAGTACCTGGCTGGTTTGTGCACCTCCATGGAAGAGAAAACCAAGAAAACAGAACAGGTACAAACAGTCCCGTGTGTAAAACACACACCTGAGACATTACATGTGGTTGTAACATTATTTCCTGATCTGAATGCATTTGTCTACCAGTTGAGAAATTTGTGGTTTGAATCTGGATCCTCCCCCATTCCATTAGTTTTTAAGTAATGGTATTTAAGACTAGACAGTAAACCACTGTTTTTATTTATTTAGCACACATCAAAAGAGTCCACAGCAACAAGTGAGGTGTCCCAGGCAAAATCTTTTGGGGAAAAAAACCATGCATGTGTGTATGCACACATGTGCATGAACGCATGCAGAGCTTTGTACATGAGCAACCGCCAGTGAGAATCCTTTTTTTAAATTAATTTTTTTTAAGCTGTTCACTGTGTCATACATATAGTGTGACAGGAGATTTGTATTCATCTGCTGGTGAAAACGTGTATCTTTACTCAAAGCACAAAGGTGAAAAAAAAATCTGCAGATGCCGACAAACCCTGCATGCACACTGAGTGTAACCTTCCTCTCATCAACACAAATATCTACACATACACACACTAACAGATACATTAAAACAGACATGGTGACATTTTCTTGTGTAAGGCAGTTTGTATGTATTTTCATGGTCTTGCCCTTGGTCTGCTTAGAAGTGAAGAAAAAAATGTAACTGTAGAAAGTAACATGAATTTTGTAATCTGGAAACGTCTGTCTTTTTTTGTTCTAACATAGGTGTGTGTATGTGTGTGTGTTTGTGTGTGTGTATGTGTGTGTATTTTGTGTGTGTGTGTGTGTGTGTGTGTGTGTGTGTGGTGTGTGTATGTGTGTGTGTGCCCAGGATGAAGACGGACTGAAGAAGGAGCTGGAAGCAGTGAAGAAAGAACTGAATGAGGTGAAGCGAGAAAGCCACAAACGCAAAAAACTGTTGATCGCTCAGCAGCAGTTGATGCATGCCGGTGCTGGTAGTTACAATAAGGTGAGTGTGTCCACCAGTGTTGAGTAGAAGGGGGAGGGGGGGGGGGGGAGGAAGGGACAAAAGGAAAATAAAAAGTGGGAGGGGTAAGGGGCAGATGCAATGGTCATTTCATTTACTCAGTGGGGCAGGGTAAATCGTGACACTCCACCACGAAATAAGTTGCTTTGCACCTCACCCACTTTTCTGCTAGAAGCAAGTTTAGGCAGATGGGGATTAAGTTGCTGATTGTGAGATTTTGATTGATTATAAAACTGTAGTCTTTCTTCTACCTTACACTGAAGTATCAAGGAGTAATTTAAAAAATGCGTTTAAAAACAACCAGGCCCTCATTCTGACCACCTATTATGATGAAAAACTTGTCAACTTCTCATTTTGTCGTTTTCTGTAGTTTATCATTTCAATTTGTAATAACTTTTTCATAGACCTGTCTGATTTTCAATCTGTTTTCTGTATTGAATAGCCTTTTTATGGCAGATTATGTTATGTCAGCAGCTAAAAAGTGACCATCGGTGCAATGTGACTCATTATGTGGAGGAACGTCATAATCATACCCTCACACCGCAGCCACATAGTCTTAGAAGCTATGCATTTTTCTTCTGTGTATGTGTGTGTCAAAGTCAGAGTCATATTTTTATTTCCAAATGTTGTGTGTGTGTGTGTGTACGCTTTCAGATAGGATAGCCTAGTGGTTAGAACATTGCGCTCTGCAATCTGACGACCCAGGTTCGATTCCCGTTCAAGGGGATATTTTCCCCTGGAGTTAACATCAGTATTGTTTTAAAGTTGTCACCATCATGTAATGTTATGTCATCATCATCTGATGTTATAAAGTTGTCATCACCATCTGATGTTATAAAGTTGTCACCACCATGTAATGTTTCAAAGTTTCACCACCATGTAATGTTTCAAAGTTGCCAACATCGTCTGATGTTGTTTCCAGTGCCCTTTCTGCCCCAAAGCCTTCCTCAACGGCTCCTTCCTGCAGGCTCACATCGCTCGTCGTCACGGCTCTGGCTCCGCTGTCAGCTCTGGCGTGGTGTCAGGGGAGCCGTCCAAAGCTGGCAGCATGGATCAGGGAGCAGGCAGCAACAGTGGGGTCAACAATGCCCAGGTCAACGAGCTCTTGGAGAGGCTGCAGGCCAAAGAGGCACAGCTGGAAGAAGACAGGAGAGCTTTGGCCTCTTTAAAACGCAAGGTGTGCACTGTGGTTTCTATGAGTTTGGGTTCAGTATTATATATGGGTGAACACTTTTTTTGTCTTTCTCAATATTCTACAGAGGAAATCCTCTCCCTTGTCTGTCAGGAGCTGTTGGGTTGTTGCACTGAAGAATTGTTCGCCAAATTCCTCCATTTATGTTGTTTGTGTGCCAAAGCTTGGGTCTTTGTAAGTTACCCTAATTTGTAATGAGATAGAAGAATATATTTGAACTTTATGCAGTAATGAGGAATCTTCCAAGCAATTATTAATTTTTATTTTAGGTGTCCTTAAAGTAACTTGGTTGGCTAGTGTTCTTTCTTTCTCAATTGAGTGAGTTAGAGATAGTATATAAAAAAGTCTCTACAATTATGGGTATGATCATTGTTCTGGGAGAGTATCAATTTTTAAAAGTGTTGTGGGTTGTGATGAGGAGAAAGGGATGTCATTAATACCGCATGTATATGTACACACACACGCACGCACGCACGCACGCACGCACGCACGCACGCACGCATGCACGCACACATGCACACACGCACACACACACACACATACACATCCACTCATGCATGTAACCACACATACAACATGCACACTCACAAAACAAGCATATTGCTCAGCACACAACCCGGGATCATGATATGTCCGTAGCTTTCAGAGGAATGGTGTGTGTGTGCAGGAAGACCAGATTCTGCCCATGGTGGCAGGCCGGATTGAGGCAGCCACAGAGCAGCAGACTCAGCTCCACAAAGTCAGTCTTTTTCTTTGTACCCTCCTGGGGACTGTTTTGGGAGGGGAGGGGGTGCTTTCAGTATGAGTAGCATTCCCACCTTCTAGAAATTCTGTGCTAAGAATTTCACCATTTTCCTTCACACCTTTTGTTTCTGCCTTTCTCCTCTCCTCTTTATCCTCTTTCTCGCTGTCATGCAATTTTTCTGCCTTCCCAGCCCATTCTCCTGCCTTTTTAATGCAGATCTGAACTTTTTTTAATTATGAACTTTCTGATGAACTTCCCTGCAGGATTACAAGCACAGGAAAAGACCAAGCTCTGCACATTCCACCCAATATGGCTATGCAAACAAAAAAACAACCCTTTGTACTCTTGGTCTTCCACTTTTGTTTTAACAGGACATTTTTTGGTTTTGTTTATGTTAAATTTCCTTGGGGTTGGTTGACTTTCCTGTTTATCAGAAAGGGATTACAATTGCTTTGTTTATAATGGTCTACTCTTTGTTTTGATATTGTGATTTTGTGTTTGTTTAGGTTTGTTATATGGTTTTTGTTGTTGTTTTTTCTCTGTGTAGTGGAAGGAGAAGGCTGTTTATGTTCATTTTTGTTTTGAGAGTGTTGTGAACAGAGTGTTGTATGTGTTCATTTTTGTTTTTTGAGAGTGTTGTGAACAGTGTGTTGTATGTGTTTATTTTTATATTTGATTGTTTTGTGAACAGTGTTATATGTGTACATTTATTTGGTAGTGTTTAGTGCAAAGAATGTTTTGTGTGTGTACATTTTGTTTTTGGCTATGTAATAAACAGAGTCTTGTATGTGTTCATTTTTGTTTTTGGTTATGTAGTGAACAGGGAGTGCTGTATGACTGTTCATTTTTGCTTTTGGTTATGTAGTGAGCAGAGAGTTTTGCATGTATATATTTTTGATTCAGAATGTTTAGTAAACAGAGAGTGTTGTATTGTTCATTTTTGGTTTTGACTGTATAGCATATGGTGGAATATGTTCACTTTAGAGTATTTAGCAAACATTGTTGAATATGCACATATTTGTTTTTGATGTTAGAGAACAGTGTTGAATATGTTTTTATCTCATTGGTTTTTGTTTAGTGGCAAATTTGTGGACCAAGATCATTGCCTCAGAGAATACCAGAAAAGATCTTACATCAGGCCTCCACAGGAGTGTGCCTGGTCATACTTTTATACGAAGAATGATAGTGATACATATTCTCTTACTGACACTGGTCATGATCATATTTAAGAATCAACAGAACAGTGAATCTTACCATTGTTTAGGAGGTAAGGATTCATTTGTCATGCTGTTGAAACTGCAGGAGATAAAAAATTATGATAGTTTTTTTTTCCATTTCCTGTCCTATCTAAGTGTTGGTTGTCTGTGTTTCCAGCAAGAAATTGAGGAGGTGAAGGAGGTGTTTATGAAAGAAATGCGAGAAGTCAACGAGAAATACTTGGCCTCTGAGCGAGCGTTGGTGGAGCTGGAACAGAGATATGGAGGTTTGTTGGTTTTTTGTTTTGTGCATGTGTGTTTGTGTTTGTGTATGTGTGTGTGTGTGTGTGAGTGAGTGTGTGTTCTCTGCTGAAATATGTTTAGGAATGTGTGTGTGTGAATCTATATCTTGTCTGTTTGTATGCTGAAGTTGGATGTGCTAGGCCTGACTTATCAGGTGCTTGATGGCAGCGCAATGCATTTTTGCTTGTATGACAGACAGCAATATTTGCTGTCTGAGTGTTTGACGAAGAAGGAGAAGACCACTGCTCATAAATCAGGTCTGTAGGAAAAGTCCAGTTGCGGTCAGGGACTGAACCTAGGACTTGTCACTTTCAGGGTAGGCTCCGTATGCAGGACCACTAAACTGTGTCTGGAAATAGGAAGCATCGGCTGCATAGATCATAATGATAGACAGTGGTTACATGACCAGTATGGATTTTTTCCCACCTTTTCTCTTTAATTCTTGTGATGCATTTTTATTGAGAGTGATTGCTGATAACAAGTGTATGAATAAATCTATGATTTGTAGAGTGCATAAGGTGAGGTGAGGAAGTAAATAAGGGCTGTTGTGTCGTCTGCAGTCAAACGGTTATACCTGGGCATAACAAATGTATGAATGAATCTATGATTTATAGAGTGCATAAGGTGAGGTGAGGAAGTAAATAAGTGCTGTTGTGTCATCTGCAGTCAAACGGTCATACCTGGGCATAACAAATGTATGAATGAATCTATGATTCATAGAGTGCATAAGGTGAGGTGAGGAAGTAAATAAGTGCTGTTGTGTCATGTGCAGTCAAACGGTCATACCTGGGCATAACAAATGTATGAATGAATCTATGATGTGTAGAGTGCATAAGGTGAGGTGAGGAAGTAAAGAAGTGCTGTGGTGTCATGTGCAGTCAAACGGTCATACCTGGGCATAACAAATGTATGAATGAATCTATGATTTGTAGAGTGCATAAGGTGAGGTGAGGAAGTAAAGAAGTGCTGTGGTGTCATGTGCAGTCAAACGGTCATACCTGGGCATAACAAATGTATGAATGAATCTATGATGTGTAGAGTGCATAAGGTGAGGTGAGGAAGTAAAGAAGTGCTGTGGTGTCATGTGCAGTCAAACGGTCATACCTGGGCATAACAAATGTATGAATGAATCTATGATTTGTAGAGTGCATAAGGTGAGGTGAGGAAGTAAAGAAGTGCTGTGGTGTCATGTGCAGTCAAACGGTCATACCTGGGCATAACAAATGTATGAATGAATCTATGATTTGTAGAGTGCATAAGGTGAGGTTAGGAAGTAAAGAAGTGCTGTGGTGTCATCTGCAGTCAAACGGTCATACCTGGGCACCACCCTGCAGGACGACGTGGAGAATGAGAAAGAGATGCTGCAGCAGCAGAGGGCGGAGGTGGCAGCACTGCGGGAAGAGCTGCAGAAACAGGTGACTACACTTGACAGCTAGCTGGCAGTCCTCGCCATTGACACACAGGCCCACTGCGTTCTAGGGCTGCTTTGATAAAAGGCTGGTTGTGCCATTGTTGATGAGCGGCAAACTCACCACAGGCACAGAAGTGTATGAGGAAACCAAATCTTAGGTCACCATGGGACCAGAGCAACTGGGGCCACTGAATCAGAGGCCTTTAAAAAATGTTTTTATTGCATGATGATCCATGATAATGGGGGTGATGTAATGATGCAGCTATGGAAGTGCATGTGCTTTGAGACTACTTCACAGGGTTGTACTCTACACTTTCTATCATAATATATCCCGGTGCCGGGCCCGAGAGGTACGGACAGCTGCAGTGTTGGTCAGGTAATTTGAGCAACACTCTCAAACTTGCACCCATAAAGTGGATGAAGCTCAACTGTGTGGTCCCAGTCTTCCCACTGAGTCCATAGCACACTCACTCTGGGTAGGAGCTGGCTGGAGTTTGAAAAATCCCTATGATTCTTATGGGATTCAAACCCAGGACCTTCCAGACTGTAACCCAAGGCACTAACCACTTGCATCATGGTGGTTGGTCGTGCTGTGGTCATTTGATCAACATCCTGACATACATACACACTGTGCTCTGGTCTTCTGATCAACATTATTTGAGAATAATACCTTCATGGTGTAGTGGAAGATAATCCCCTTCATGGTGTAGTGGAATATAATCCCCTTCATGGTGTAGGGGAAAGATAATCCCCTTCATGGTGTAGGATAAGATAACCCCTTCATGGTGTAGGATAAGATAACCCCTTCATGGTGTAGGGGAAAGATAACCCCTTCATGGTGTAGGATAAGATAACCCCTTCATGGTGTAGGAGAAAGATAATCCCCTTCATGGTGTAGGATAAGATAACCCCTTCATGGTGTAGGGGAAAGATAACCCCTTCATGGTGTAGGATAAGATAACCCCTTCATGGTGTAGGAGAAAGATAATCCCCTTCATGGTGTAGGGGAAAGATAATCCCCTTCATGGTGTAGGGGAAAGATAATCCCCTTCATGGTGTAGGGGAAAGATAATCCCTTTCATGGTGTAGGGGAAAGATAATCCCCTTCATGGTGTAGGATAAGATAACCCCTTCATGGTGCAGGGGAAGATAAACCCCTTCATGGTGTAGGGGAAGATAATCCCCTTCATGGTGTAGTGGAAGATAATCCTCCTTCATGGTGTAGGGGAAAGATAATCACCTTCATGGTGTAGGATAAGATAACCCCTTCATGGTGCAGGGGAAGATAAACCCCTTCATGGTGTAGGATAAGATAACCCCTTCATGGTGTAGGGAAAGATAATCCCCTTCATGGTGCAGGGGAAGATAATCCCCTTCATAGCTGCTGTATGCTGCACGATCCTGTCAGACGGGATTTCAGCTGGTTGCGTTGCGTTGTGTTGTGTTTCAGATGGACACCGTAGAGGACAAAGTACAGGACACCATCAAGGCCCAGGAAAAACGCCGACACCACCACAGAGAGAGAGCCAAGGTGTGTGTGTGCAGTGTGTGATACCAAATTTGAAGTTTCCCCAAAGTCGGAATGCAGCTACCTAAATGGTGGGAGGAAAGGGGTGGGGTGGGGTGGGGGGGGGGGGGGGGGGAACGGCTGCACATGCACAAATCTCACCATTGATGAACCTTGGAGCTCTATTCAAGAAACAAACAACAACCAAAAAAATTTAGGTTTAAAGGCAGATGCTTTCCAGTGTGTTTGTTTGTTGTTTCTTTTTAAAGAATACACAGGTTATTTTCAGTTTTCCATTGCTAAAAAGGCATCATGCTCATGTTATCATTACATGTAGATTTAGATGAAACACAGATGCCATTATGGCATGAAAGAAAAGGGTATGCACTGATAAAGCGACCACCAAGTAAAGAACGTGTAGATGTGGTATACATTTTTGCACCTAGCACTTGAGTTGGGGCAAAGAAAACGTAAGGAGGACCATAATCCTTCATAGACAGCATCATTGATGCCAGCATACTGAGGCGCCAAGACATCATACACAGGAGCAGAGACTGTGATTTCTGGCAATCCTTCATGACAAAAATGGGGTTTTTGTGTGTGTGTGTGTTTTATAGAATTTTTCAGAAACATATAGCTACCTTGAGTTTTATTATACATGCTAAATGCATATTGTACATAAAGTCCTTGATTTACTGTCTAGTCTAAAAGACTAGCATCCAGACTACCTCCCTAGTGACACTGGAATGAGTTTTAAAAAACCCCTGCTTCCTCAGATAATATTTCACAGGAACTGTGGATCTCCCTGTTACTGAATCGATGTGTTAGCCTTAATAATATTACACTGCCAGCCTCCTTTATTCAATATTATCTTTTTAAAATGGGTTAAAAACAAAGAAATAAACAAAAGCACCACAACCCATTTTCAGGTACATTTTCTTCTGAGGGTTTTTATTTCATCTTCTGTTGTGGTATGGGCAGTATGGAATAGTGGAGTCACTGACTGACTGGTGAAGGCTAGGAAGGCCAGAAGACTTCTTTCTCTGTAGTAGCTGTGGGAACTGTCATGGTTAGTGATCAACATCAGGGTTGGAACTGCCTGAGCCTAGTTGTCAGCATCAAAACTTGTGGTTTTGTAGTAACTGAGGCTGATGGTTCAAATCTCCTCTGATGTATCCTGTTTGGAGTATTTTCTCCCAGAGTTTTTTTCTTCATAAATCTAACAACTAAAAAAAAGTAGTTTTTTAAATTAAAAGATATCAGTCTATCATTAACACTTAAACATTTGTTTTCCCTTTAGTTAACATTGGTACCATCAGCATTCCCTTGAAATCCCAGTGTGTGAATGCACGCAGAACATGTTGCACTAACTTAAAAACCCCACCCATCTTGAAGAGTAGATTGGCTATGGCTGGTGGCAAGGATGACTCAAACAAAGCTATGTGACTTTACCACCTGTAGAAGGATGGATTCCACCAGACTCAACTTGCCCAGGACACACTGTCTGAAACGTAGTGTGCAGTTTACCAATGACTCCTTAGGGTTTAGGAATAAGTCATGTGAGATCATCACATTCATTTTTGCTACTGTTGAAGATGTTTGTTCTCTGATTTACATTGGGAGAGTTCAGCAGTTGTTTCTTTCATTTTTTGTTGATGTGTGTTTGTTAATGGTAAATGAGTGTTGTGTAGAGCCTATTGATGGAGGGAAAGCAGCAGTGCTGTATATCTATTCGGTTGTTGCCTGATTTGTCCAGAAATCACGTTCAAGGGAGCACAGATCTGCTGTGGAGGATGAAGTTATTCCCCTGGATGCCCAGCTAGAGGTGTGTGTACGAGTGTGTGTGTGTGTGTGTGTGTGTGTGAGTGAGAGTGTGTGTTTTATTTCTTTATTTATTTTATTCTTTTATTTCGAGGATAATGGAATAAGCACTCATGTGCTTTTTTCATCCAGTCCCCATGTGTATGCAGTTTTGTCAATTTTGTCATCTGTTCTCACCGGCACACAATGGCCTGAGTGTGTGTGTGTGTGTGTTTGTGTGTGTGTGTGTGTGCGTGCTCGCATGCATATGTGTAATCTCATTGGATGTGCTGGAGCAAAGAATATGAGCACATCGCTATGAATTGTTAATTGAAGATTTTTTCCTGTACAAGAATAATTCAATAATGTTATTATTATTATTATTTTTTATTTTTATTTTTTGCTGCCTCATCTTCTGTGACGTCCCCCGTCCTGCTGTTCCCACGCCGCTCATCTCAATCTCCCTGCCACAGCCATACCCAGATTTGTTATGTCTCATCCTCAGGGCCGGAGGCCCACAGGGAGCCCATCACTATCAGGCCGCCGCGGGGCCACCAGCCAGAGGGGCCCTGCACTGCTGCTGGGTCACTTTGGCGGTGTTCAGTGGTGCCTGTTCTGAGCTAACATACGCAGGACACCACCTACTAAGCCCCCTACTAACGACAGTATTAGCTCAGTCGCGGAGCCAGACTGAGTGAGTTGCCCACCCGAGGTGGCAACCACCACAACGTCCCTCCAACGACCGTCCCCGCGAACCTCCAACCCCAAAGGCTTTGACACAAACTCACCACAGGCACAGAAGTGTATGGGCAAACCGAATCTGAGGTCACCATGAAACCAGAGAAACTGGGACCACCGAATCAGAGGCAATTTTTTTAATTGCATGATGATCAATGACAATGAGGATGACGTAATTATGCTGCTGTGGAAGTGCATATGCTTTGAGGCTACTTGACAGGGTTGTACTCTACGCTTACTATCATAATATATCCCGGTGTCAACCAGGCCCGAGAGATACAGACACCTGCAGTGTTGGTCAGGTAATTTGAGCAACACTCTCAAACTCGCATCCGTTAAGTGGATGAAGCTCGACTGTGTGGTCCCAGTCTTCCCACTGAGCCCACAGCACGCTCACTCTGGGTAGGAGCCGGCCGGAGTCCGAAAAATCCCTATGACTCTTATGGGATTCGAACCCGCGACCTTCCAGTCCGTAACCCAAGGCGCTAACCACTGCGCCATGGCGGCTGGTTATGTTATTATTATTATTGCTGGTGCTGCTGTGCTGATGCTGCTACTACTGCCACTACTACTGGAATTATTACTACTGCTAATGCCACCTCTACCCATACATAAACTCCTGCTACTTTACTATTGTTACTGTGAATTTCTCTGTTTTGAGCGAATAAAGTATTTGTATTGTATTGTACTGCTGCTGCTGCTGCTACTACTACCACTGCTGCTACTACTACTAGTACTTCTACTACTTGTGCGGCTGCTACTATTACTACAACTGTTACGATTACATCCTCTGCTGCTGCTACTACTACTATTATTACTGCAATTCACACACAAAGTTCTATGAAAAACTTGATCTCACACAGTATGTAGGTATGTGAACACTCAGTGCCACCTGTGGATCTCTGTGTAGCAGGCAGAGGCAGTACTGATGCAATCGGCAGAGAAGGAAGCCAAGGAACGAGGCATCAGCATGTACCCCAGTGATGATGATGAAGCAAGCTTTGGTATGTACATCATCTGCTTTCATTGCTTGCAGACCTGCAGTAGTAGTTGCGCCTCAGATACGAGAACATCAGTTTTAATAGGGCTTCTTCTGCTTTCATGGGTGTAATGAGTTTTCTTAGTGCTTCTGCTGATATCATGGGTTTAAAACCCACAATTTTTTATGTTTTATTGATAAAGTCAAAGGGAAGCTTTGATAGTGTATATGCTGCTTTGAGTTAATGTAAATCTTTAAACAGGAAGTATAAGAATGATGAAGAGGAAATGTTTTGTGCATATACGTGTCTTTGATTTGCTATAACCAAATAACCTCTTTCTCTGTCATAAAAAGGAAACAGTGAATCAGTCGGTAAATGTCTGTTATTATGTAAGGTTTGTGAAAATATTCCGGCAGTCTGGCAGACTTCCTTGTCCCCTCTTATCTTATATAGGCCTGTTGCCTGTGTCTTGTTTTTATCCTGTGTTTACTTGGTGAATAACTGCTTGTTTTTAGAGTGTTTTTTTTATCCTGTGTTTATATTCTTTACATATTCTTTACTTACAGTATGTCAGAAAAAGCATCTGTGAAGCTGACCATCCGATACAAAATAAACAGATATATCTACCCATTGCTAACATACCTGTCATGGCTATTGTTGTGAAGGGTTGCCATGTTATTAAAGTGAAGAAGGTTAGAGGTGACCCTATGATGCAGTATAGTGGAAGGTGCTTGGAACAAGACTCTCTAAAGCAGATGTTGTCTTTCTCAGGTATTGCCTCCGGGACCAGCAGCTTACGCACACCTCGCACCTTAAATGCCAACAGCACCCTGGGTAGCACTCTGGGGTAGGTGGCAAATATCATGTTCATTTCATGTTCAGTTGAGGTCTGACCTCCTTCAAGCATGAAGTTTGCTGTGTTTTTAAAAAAAGTCATTACTCTCTGCCTTCTTGAAATATTCCATTTTTAGGGCAGTAGGAGCTGAGTTTTTTTTTCCTCAGCATTATTATTTATTGTGTATTCTGTTTTGTGACTCATGTTGCATGGGTTAGGTTCCTGTCCTTGATTCGAACAATAGTCTGTTAAGATTTGGTAAGATTGCAGCTAAAGAAAATCCATTGTGTGTGATGACACAGTCTCCTGTTGTAGAGTAACCTGAACTTAATGCAGAGAAAGTTGCATTTATAAGAAGATATGCACCATAATGCTATTCTAGAGTAATGACAATGTCCTCTGAGAAGTCTTTGGGTACTGTTAATTGTCAAGTCCAGACTGAAATCCTGTGTGTAACTATGGCAGAAATATAAGCAAGCCTCACTTATTTCATGGTGATAAGTCCATGTATGTTTGTTGAACAAAACTGAAGTAAGCATTTGTGTTGAGGAAAACTTCAGAATACAGTTTCCTCTGTAAATATTTTCATAATGTTTGTCGGATGTCAGTGTGCTGGATTAATTCCATTGTGCTGGTTTTGCTCATACATACAAGCATACAGGCAACATGCATGCACACACCCCTCCGGAATGCATACATGCAACAAAAACATACATCTCTACCAAAACACACATTTTCTGTTTGTTTATATTGTTTTCGCCCAAATTGTGTAATTGCCAATTTCTGTAATAGGGGCTTTTGCCCCATTTCATGAACGGAAGCAAAAAGCCTATTTCATGAAAACCGCAAAAAACGTAACTGCCCAAATTTCATGAACTTGGCAAAAATACTTTGCCCCATTTTCCTGAATGGGCAAAATCGTTTTGTATTTCAGAAATCGGCAAATATTTGTGGTTCATGAAATAGCAGTTTGGTTGCCTATTTCATGAAATCGGCAAAACTTTTCCTATTCATGAAATCGGCAATTCACGATTTTGGGGGTAACATATATATTCCCGACCTTTTACAGTCAGTTTTTTTTGCATAGTTTTTTTCCCAAAAAATAAACTCCCCCGCTCTCAGAGTTTTTACAAATACACTAAATATCCAACATCACACACATGCAATGCGCGACACATAAACACCACAATTTTCCCTTTTTTTATATATTATTTCCTTTTTACCTTTCAGGGATTTTTCTTCATATTTTTAAACCCCGTTGCTCGAGTTTTTACACATACACTTAATATCGCACGCACACACAGGCACGCACGCATGCCGCACAACTTTTTTGTTTTATCCCGTGCTCGGGTTTTTACACATACCCCAATACACTCTCTCTCTCACACTGAACCAGGGCGACGGGCAAAGCAGCCCAACCTGCGGACCCCCCAGTTTTCCCGGAGCAGCTGAGGGAAACCCCCACTGGGCATCATGAGGGGGCAGCTGGCGGGGGTGCGTCGGAGAAGGGGGAGAAGTGCGGGTGCCGCGGGGGGGGCACCGGGTATCGAGACCCCCATGCGAACAACAAGTGGCCATGCAAAGCAACAGCGACAGGCCACCCCGAAGGTCAGGTTCGGGGAAAAGGAGGAGGGGGTCAGGGTGGGGGTTTGGGGGTGGGGGTGGGTGGGAAAGGGGGGGTTGGGTTGGGGTGGGGGGGGGTGGGGGGGGGGGGGTGGGGGGATGGGGAGGGGGGGAGTTTATGGGACTTTTGGATGAAATTTGCCAGAGCGGTTTTTTTGTGTGTTTTGTGTGTGTGGTTACCTGCTGTGTTCAAGTTCATACATTTGTGTGTGTGTGTGTGTGAGAATGGTGAGTGAGTGAGTGTGTGTAAGTCAAGTCAATCAAGTCAAAATTTTATTTCCAGATGGTACATTGAATAAGCAATGTATTTGCTTTTTTTCATCAAGCCATCTATCTAGGAACAAATTTCTTAATGATTATATTGAAATACTACATTATTGCATCCGTTACCATTAAATTAAACCAGTAAAAAGAGGAAAATTTATTACGGTAATACATTGAAAAATACAAATTACCACATATACATATACACGCACACACATACTCATACACACCTGCGCGTGTGCGTGCTCACGTCCACACACACATTTAAATAAAGAATGTTTTCAGAATTAAGTGTGTGTGTGTGTGTGTGTGTGTGTGTGTGTCCTTTTCAAAAGGACAACAAAAACCAAGAAGTAGCAGTCCCGTGTTTGCACCCAGTGCACACATACTTACTTTTTTCTTGCAGAGAAGGATAATCCCTTCTGCTTTCTTTGCCTGTTCCTGAGAGAGCAGGAATGGTCCAGGATGAACAGTGTTTCAGGCTTTCGAACCATCTGGTTATCTAGACATTAGGCTACCCCACCCCCTTCTACAATACAATACAATGCAATGTACTACATACAGATCAGTACAGTAGAGTGCAGTATGATGCAATACTATGCAGTACTATACAATACAGTGTAGTGCAGTGCAGTGCAGGGCAACACAACACAACACAACACAACACAACACAACACAACACAACACAACACAGTACAGTACAGTACAATATGCTGGCAGTGAGTCATTACCCGTGTGCCTTTCCCTGCAGAAGTAACACAACACAACGTAACATAGTATAGTACAGTACAATGTATAGGTACAGAGCAGTTCAGTACAATGTATAGGTACAGAGCAGTTCAGAACAATGTATAGGTACAGAGTCATTACCTGTGTGCCTTTCCCTGCAGAAGTAACACAACACAACATAGCATAGTATAGTACAGTTCAGTACAATGTATCGGTATAGTACAGTTCAGTACAATGTATAGGTATAGAGTCATTACCCATGTGCCTTTCCCTGCAGAAATAACACAACACAACATAACATAGTATAGTACAGTTCAGTACAATATATAGGTACAGAGCAGTTCAGTATAATGTATAGGTGTAGAGTCATTACCCATGTGCCTTTCCCTGCAGAAACAACACAACACAACACAACAGAGTACAGAACACTTAGTTACAGTGTATAGGAGAAGAATCATTCATTACCTGTGTCCCTCTCCCTGCAGACACATCACAACACAACACAACAGAGTACAGAACACGTAGTTACAGTGTATAGGAACAGAATCATTCATTACCTGTGTTCCTCTCTCTGCAGAAGTACCCCAATTTTATGGAACTGAGGGAGCGCTACAACAGGGAGGCCCATGACCGCGCTGTCATCGCTCTGCGACAGAGGAAGAAACAGTCACCACGCCCCTTCAGTGCCGGACCCAGTCCTCGCTCCCAGACTGGACGCAGTGAGTGCAGGGTCCTAGATTCTGACAGTCCGGCAGTAGTGTCACTGACTGTTTTGGAGCTGGAGGAGTGGGGAGGGGGAAGTGAAGGCTGATTTATTTGCAAATCATGTATCCCCATGTTGTTTCTTCTGTTGTCCATTCTTTTACTTTCTCCTGCCTTTTAAGTACGACAGGTAAATAACTCAGCTTATATAAGGAAGGGGGAGGGGGGGGGGGGGGGGGGGGGGTAGATAGCCTAGTGGTTAGAGGATTGAACTCACGATCTGATGGTGTGAATTTGAGCCACACAGAGATGCTCATTTGAGGGAAGATTTTCCCAGGAGTTACATCAGTACTGACTCCACTGCTCTTAAAATCCTTCAGATAAATCTTTAAACTGTGGTCTCTTGTATGAACGCACACACAACATCTTCCACATACGTTAAAACCTCTTCACCTTTTCGGAAGAGTAGGCCATTACATGCTAATAAGAATGGATGACAACACTGAATCTGTAAACCAAAAAACAACAATCTCTAGCTAAATAGTACAGACAAGCATAATTTGGTATCATCAGAAATGCAGTGTATGTTCTGTAAGAATGGAAAACCCCCCCCCCACAATTTCTGCATAACTTGCACCAAAAGGCAGCCATTCTGTTGCTTCAGGCCCGCGGCTTCCATCGGCGATGCAGGAGCCTCGCTCGGCCAGTGCAGGTCGGCCAGGGCTGACTGCGGGCAGGGGGTCTGCCCAGAACACCCCGCGGTCATCCAGCGCCCCCTCCCCCAGACCACGCATGCAGGCCACCACACCCAAGGCACAGCCCCAGCCCCAGCCCAGGGCCAGCCCACAGAAAACGCCACTGTCGACAGGGTGAGTCTTCTGCTGCTGCAGGTCGTTGTCTTGCACTTTGTGTTGAAGGCCGGTGTTCTGATGGTCATGTTATGCTGAAAAAGGATTGTCGTGTACTTTCTGTTAAAAGGCTTGTGTTCTGACAATTATATACCGATTGTACGTACTTTGTGTTGAAGGGCTGTGTTCTGATAGTTATGTTGAAAAATGATTGTCGTGTATTTTCTTTTGAAGGGCAGTGTTCTGATAGTTATATACTGATTGTCGTGTATTTTCTTTTGAAGGGCAGTGTTCTGATAGTTATATACTGATTGTCGTGTATTTTCTTTTGAAAGGCTGTGTTCTGATAGTTATATACTGATTGTATGTATTTTCTGTTGAAGGGCAGTGTTCTGATAGTTATATACTGATTGTATGTATTTTCTGTTGAAGGGCTGTGTTCTGATAGTTATATACTGATTGTATGTATTTTCTGTTGAAGGGCTGTGTTCTGATAGTTATATACTGATTGTATGTATTTTCTGTTGAAGGGCTGTGTTCTGATAGTTATATACTGATTGTCGTGTATTTTCTGTTGAAGGGCAGTGTTCTGATAGTTATATACTGATTGTATGTATTTTCTGTTGAAGGGCTGTGTTCTGATAGTTATATACTGATTGTATGTATTTTCTGTTGAAGGGCAGTGTTCTGATAGTTATATACTGATTGTATGTATTTTCTGTTGAAGGGCTGTGTTCTGATAGTTATATACTGATTGTATGTATTTTCTGTTGAAGGGCAGTGTTCTGATAGTTATATACTGATTGTATGTATTTTCTGTTGAAGGGCTGTGTTCTGATAGTTATATACTGATTGTATGTATTTTCTGTTGAAGGGCAGTGTTCTGATAGTTATATACTGATTGTATGTATTTTCTGTTGAAGGGCTGTGTTCTGATAGTTATATACTGATTGTCGTGTATTTTCTGTTGAAGGGCTGTGTTCTGATAGTTATATACTGATTGTATGTATTTTCTGTTGAAGGGCAGTGTTCTGATAGTTATATACTGATTGTATGTATTTTCTGTTGAAGGGCTGTGTTCTGATAGTTATATACTGATTGTCGTGTATTTTCTGTTGAAGGGCTGTGTTCTGATAGTTATATACTGATTGTATGTATTTTCTGTTGAAGGGCTGTGTTCTGATAGTTATATACTGATTGTATGTATTTTCTGTTGAAGGGCAGTGTTCTGATAGTTATATACTGATTGTCGTGTATTTTCTGTTGAAGGGCTGTGTTCTGATAGTTATATACTGATTGTATGTATTTTCTGTTGAAGGGCTGTGTTCTGATAGTTATATACTGATTGTCGTGTATTTTCTGTTGAAGGGCTGTGTTCTGATAGTTATATACTGATTGTCGTGTATTTTCTGTTGAAGGGCTGTGTTCTGATAGTTATATACTGATTGTCGTGTATTTTCTGTTGAAGGGCAGTGTTCTGATAGTTATATACTGATTGTCGTGTATTTTCTGTTGAAGGGCTGTGTTCTGATAGTTATATACTGATTGTATGTATTTTCTGTTGAAGGGCTGTGTTCTGATAGTTATATACTGATTGTCGTGTATTTTCTGTTGAAGGGCTGTGTTCTGACAGTTATATACTGATTGTCGTGTATTTTCTGTTGAAGGGCTGTGTTCTGACAGTTATATACTGATTGTATGTATTTTCTGTTGAAGGGCTGTGTTTTGATAGTTATATACTGATTGTCGTGTATTTTCTGTTGAAGGGCTGTGTTCTGATAGTTATATACTGATTGTCGTGTATTTTCTGTTGAAGGGCTGTGTTCTGATAGTTATATACTGATTGTCGTGTACTTTCTGTTGAAGGGCAGTGTTCTGATAGTTATATACTGATTGTATGTATTTTCTGTTGAAGGGCAGTGTTCTGATAGTTATATACTGATTGTATGTATTTTCAGTTGAAGGGCTGTGTTGTGATAGTTATATACTGATTGTATGCATTTTCAGTTGAAGGGCTGTGTTCTGATAGTTATATACTGATTGTCGTGTATTTTCTGTTGAAGGGCAGTGTTCTGATAGTTATATACTGATTGTCGTGTATTTTCTGTTGAAGGGCAGTGTTCTGGTAGTTATATACTGATTGTCGTGTATTTTCTGTTGAAGGGCAGTGTTCTGATAGTTATATACTGATTGTCGTGTATTTTCTGTTGAAGGGCTGTGTTCTGACAGTTTTATACTGACTATATGTACTTTATTTTGAAGGGCTGTGTACTGATAGTTATGTTACACCTAAAAATGATTGTTCTTCTCCTTCTGTTGAAGGGCTTTCTGTTGTTCTGATAGTTAATGTTACACCTAAAAATGATTGTTCTTCTCCTTCTGTTGAAGGGCTTTCTGTTGTTCTGATAGTTATGATACACCTAAAAATGATTGTTCTTCTCCTTCTGTTGAAGGGCTTTCTGTTGTTCTGATAGTTATGATACACCTGAAAATGATTGTGGTTCACTTTGTGTTTGACCGACTGTGGTCTGAAAGCGATGTTACACGTGAGGTGGACTTTTCTGAAAGTGATGCAGAGCCTGGGAATGGCTGTTTTCTGAAAGTTGTTTTGACCAATGTTGGAAGTTTTCTGATAATGGTTGCCATTCATTAAAATGATATCAAAACCAGTGAGTGTTTTTTTTTCTCTTTAAAGTAATGGTAAAGAATGCTTATTTTGTGAAAGTCATGTTAAGCCAAAGAAAGACTACTTTTATTTGTTAAATGATATCAAAACCAAAGCTGGCTGTGTTTTGAAAGTGAAATGAACTCAGAAGGCTGATTTCTGACAGCCAGTGTAGAGCAGACTGTGGTGTGTTGTCCAGGTCAACCACAGAGTGGACCAGCACACAGTGGGACTCTGAAGAAGACTCGGAGGAAGAAGAAGACATCTCCGGGATCAAACCTTTCAGCCCTGCCCCCAACACACGACTCATACAGTCTGGTCCCCGCCCCTCACCCTCCTCCCGCCCCTCTCCCTCCCCACGCCCCTCCCCACGACACCAGCCCAAGGCCACACTGATCCAGTCACGGCCTCTGCATGGAGGGGATGACGACATTGAAGACATTCTGGGCTCTGACGGGTGAGAGTGCATATTTGTGTGCTGCTGCTGATGGGTTTTGTGTGCCTGAAGGTGTTGATGTGAAGTTGTTGTTACCATTGATGCTTGGGGCTCTGTTGGGTGAGATGTTTTTCTTTTCTGGCTCTGTGTGGGTAAGGTATGTGTGTGTGTGTATGTCTGTGTATAAGTGATCAAGTTGTTGTTCTCATTTCTGTTGAAACATTTGTGATGGTCGGAAGGCTTGTCAAAAGGTCTGACTCAAGAGCATGGTGTGAAATTTATCTCTAGGGATATACATCTACAAACCAGAACTGACTCCCTAAACTTTATTTATATTCTCCTTAAATTTTATTTGTTCTGGCAACTAGTTAAAATAAAGCCCCCCCCCCCACACACACACACACACACATTCCCTTATTACAAAATTCCTGGTTACAACTCGGTCAAATTTTCTATTTTTTTCTGCAGTTAAAAATCCAAGATTTACTAATTCTGTGTAATTGGTCCCAATTTCAGAAAAGTGGCGGTGTGGGTGGGTCAGAGAGTGATAGCCTTGTGGTTATCTTGTGATGTGATGGTAGTTGAGAGTATACCCTTAAGTCATTGCTGAAGAGTCAGACCTAGGGGATGTTCCCCCCTGGTATGATTAGCAGTAACTGACACCACTCCCATGAAAGCCTGATGAGATGAGATGTCAGATGAGAGTGAAAATCAAAGTCACTTGTGTGAGTGCATACAGAGCATAATTATTGTGCACACATTAAAGCTCCAGGACTTACTGCATGAATTCAGTGCAGCACCACAACTCAAGGCTCTATGGAAACACTCTTGAGTACATACTCACACATGGGCCAGTGTACACACACATGCACATGTGCGTGTGAACGTGTGCGCACACACACACACAGTCACACACACAGGACCCCCCCCCCCCCCACACACACACACACACACTACAAAAATACAAATGAACATGCCAGATTGATACTCAGAACTCTACTTGCAGACACAGAATCCCATGTAAATCTCAGTGGGTAAAACAAATCCCCATTCATCCCTTTAGTCAGAATGCGGCTACCTTAATGGTGGACAGACATTGTCACATCAATAAAAATCTCACCGTTGGGGAACCTCATAGCTCTAGCTGAGGAAAAAAACAACCTCCATTCAGTCAAAAAAATGCAAAGCTAATGCTCATCATAAAAAGCCCACCCCTCCTCTCAAAACCCCCACCCCAAACCCAGACAAAACAATAACGGAACAAAGACACAAAAAACCAAAAACAAAAAGAGAGCACAGGTCATCCTTATGGCAGTGCAGTGGACATGAACTCCTGGTGTTCTGCAGGGAAGACAGTGTCCATGCCCGGACACAGCCAGTGAGAATGCAGTCCCCTGCCTCCCGCCTGTCGTCCTCGGCCCCACAACCTCGCGGCCAGAACGTGGCCCACCTGGCCCGCAGCATCGAGAACCAACTGGGGGTGAGGCCTTCTCCTGTGGCGATGTGTGTGTGTGTTGTGTTGTGTTAAGTGTGTGTGTGTGTGGGGTATGTGTTTTGTGGTTGTGTGTGTGGTGTGTGTGTGTGTGTGTGTGTAAATGAGTAAGTGAAATATTTGTATGTGAACAATTTGTGAAATGTGTACACGTATCAATTTATTTTATTATTTTATTTAATTTATTTTGTTCTTTTATTTCGAGGATAATGGAGTAAGCACTCATGTGCTTTTATTCATCCAGTCCCTGTGTGTCTGCAGTTTTGTAAATTTTATCATATGTTCCCACCGGCACACAATGGCCTACTCTTCCAAAAAGCGGAATGGGTTTTAACATGTGCGCAAGATGTTTTGCGTGCGTTTGCACATGGGACCTCGGTTTATTGTCTCATCTGAAAGACTTTTGGGGAGAGTGGAGTCGGCACTTATGTTAACTCCACAGGAAAAATCCTCTTGAACAGGAATCGAACCCGGATCAACAGATCACGAAAACATCACTGTAGCCACCAGGCTATCCCGTCCCCCCGTCACGTACACAGTGAATGTGTGTTTCTATGAGGGACGAATGTGTATATGTACATGTGTGTGTGAGCTTATGCACACATGCATGTGGGTGTATATGACTGCATATGTGTGGTGTGTGTGTATGTATGTATGTGTGTGTGTATGTGTGTGTGAGTGCCTATCTGTATCTCCATGTCCCTGTGTGTTGATGTTGACCTGTATGTGACAACAGAGTCGTGGTCAGGGGAAGCCGGTGGGAGGAGTGGACACCATGTCATCTGCAGGGCCCAGGAAAAACCAGGCCTACCTGGTGAGTCCTCTGTCTTCTTTCTCTGGACCCCTCTGATACCATCCATGTATGTTGGTGGGGGGTGGTTGTAATTGGGTGTTCTGTTTGGACACTGTGAGAAATGTCAGAGGAAAACGCAATCATGCTGATTAGAGATTAACAGGAATTACACATACTGTTAACACACACACACTTAAAAACACACACATACATGCATGTGCATGCACACATGCATGCACATGTGCGCTCACTCTCTCACTCACTCACTCTCACTCATACACACACACACCACACACGTACGCACACTCACACATACTTGATAGTGTTAGGGTGTGTGATAGGACAAATCCTGACTGTGCTGTCAGAACTGACACATGGCTGGATGAATTGTGCTGTGGCAGGAGGACTTTGAGGATGTCAGTGACTGGGACGACACAGAGGAGCCCGCACGTCCCCCGCCCAGGTAACTAACACCTCTGTGCTCACTGATCTCTGACACACCTCAATCTCCGGCTTTGTGTTGTGCACTGTTTCTCCTGTGTCACTGTGCTTTGTGTACACACATCTAACACTTGCATGTCATTGCAGCTGTTCAGGAGGGGGGATGTCCGAGTGGTTAACAGCATTGAGCTCACAAAATCTGACGGTGTAGGTTCAAGCCTCTACTGAGACACCCGTTTGAGGGTATTGTTCCCCCGGAGTTAACATCAGTATCAGTTCCTCTGTCCAGAAGGCCCTTTTGATGGGATTGGATCAGATGCTGTCCCCAGACTGGAGTTGATATGCCTTGTAGGTCCAAGCCAGCCTGTCGTTGGCCAGTCATATGCATTCAGCCATCTTACTGCCTGTCCCATCTTTTGCATGGTCTGTCCATTGACGTCTTAGTCTTCCTCTACCTCTCTTTCCTTTCCACTCTCCTCCTGGATTAATTGTTGTGGTTATCAAATAAATTCCCACCACTATTGCCATCACTGAACAGTGTGAAATTTGCTTATCAGCATACTACCTTTTTCCTGTCTGAACTGCGCAGGGAGTGCATGGCATGCAGTGTGTCTCTACTGTTATCATTCTTTTGTTCCCAATGTTTTAGGTCCCCAGTGACTCAGTGTTAGCATACACATACAGTACTTTTGTAGTGTAGTGGTCAGAATTTTGTTTGTTTTGGTCAAATTGTTGAAAAATAGCTAGAGCGTGTCTGTGTTGTGAATCAACCTTTGCCATATCATCAAGTCGTCTGATGCGTATTTGCTTTGTTGGCTGTAGTCTGGTTGTTTGTAGTTTCTGTGGTATTACAGCTCTTAGTACATGTTTTGTTGTTGTTGTCTAACACAGGTAGCCCCCCCCTTCTTCAACCACAGGCTGCTGTTTGGTGTTGTCGCTCCTTACATTATAATACCTGCTTTTTAAAATGTTAAATTTACTAACCTTCACGTTTGTGTATGTGTGTGGGTGTGTAGGTGTGTGCGCAAGTGCATTGGAGCACAGGTGTCTGTTCATGTGTGTGTGTGTGTGCATTTTGACATTTGAAAATTTGCTATAATTTCTGTTTCATTCCATTCAGCTTTTTGTTTGTTTTGTGAATGACTGGCTTTAGTTTAATGCTTGTCTTTTATTTTAGTTTTTATGTTTTAATTTTTTGGGTGGCAGAGCAGTCTTCATGTATACCAGACCTGCTTTGAAAACAATTGGCATAGATTACAGTAGATAACCATCACCAAACCGCATTCTCTTTTCAGATGATTTATTTTTGCTATAGCCATATCCTAAATAAATCTTGTAGACATGACTATTTTGGCAAACTCATTCAAATGTTGATCCTTGCTTGTGTCTCATCTTTACGTTCAGTTCTTCCTTTCAAGGGATGGAAGGAGCTGGGGATAGCCTAGTGGTTATAGAATCATACTTTGATCTTATGGTAACTCTGCTGGGTGTTAATTCAAAGGGATATATACTTTCTCTGGAGTTAACAGAAGTACTGACTCCATTCCTGTGATGACTCCATTCCCATGGAAGTCCTTTGGATGAGACTACAAAGCAAGTTCCCATGTGCAGATCCACTTTGAATATTTTACACACACATCAATAACTCCAGCCACCTTTTGTAGAAGAGTAAGCCAGTCATGGCTTATGGTATGGATGAGGTGAACAAACTCAGCATGCAGGCTTTTATCTGGAGAGGGATGCCCTTTGCCAGGATCAGCTTGATCATAACACATGCAGTACCCCTGTGACTTCTGAAATTTAAAGGAGAAGTTAGGCCAATTCAAGCCATGCCCTTTTCATCTCTCTCCATTTCCACTGTAAACTCCAACCCCCTCGCTTTTGTAATATCCCTGTTCTCTTTCTCTGTGTCGCTTTCTCTGGGACTACAGTGTCCTGTCCCTGCCCTTCAGGTGTGTGTGGAGTGAGGCTGAGGACTGACGATGGTGGTGGTGGTTGTGTGTGTTGGCAATCAGGGGAGGAGAGAGGAGGGTCCCGACCAGCACTGATGTGTCCTCCAACACCTTTGGCACCAGCCAGTGGGGAGGATCCACCTCCAAGGGTACGAGGAGAGGAGGGGAGGGAGTCCCTGACCCACCCCTGTCCCCCAATCCAGCCTTGTCTCTTCTTTAGCACACACTACAGCTCAACTCCAGACTTCTCTAATCAACATTTTTGGGATCCCTCTTGTTTTAATGGGTTTTCACTTTTCTGTGATTAGCTATTTGGGGGTATCTCTCTTTGAAGGATTTTGTCTGTCTGTTTTTGATGGTGGGTTTGCTCTTATTTCTGTGATCATTTTGTTGTTGTTGTTGGGGTCTCTTTTTAGTGCAGGTTTCTTTTTTGTCTGTCTCTTTTTTGATGTTTTCTTGTTTTTTTTAAGGGAGGTTTAAGAGATAAAGAGCTGTTGTTTTCAACTGGAAAAGAGTTCCTCTGTGCTCTTAAAATTAATGTCAGGGAAAGTTTCCAGACAACTCAGAAGAACAAGCATAGAAAAGTGGCCAAAGGATTGATTTGATCCTATGAATGACAGTGTTTGGCTCTTATCTTTCTGACAACTGGCCAGTATGAACAGTGGTAGAAGACATGGTAAACATTGGGGAGGGGGTACATCATTTCTTTGGGGGGAAGGGGGGGGATAGAAAAGATTTGAGGAGTTGATTGGGAGACGAGAAACCTCTCTTTAAGGTCATACAGTTGGTGAGTTTTGATAGCAGTGACACTAAGGAAATATGGAAAATGATGTCGTGGATGTTACATGATGCGGCATTAAGCCATGACAGTTTCTTTGCTGTGTCAGATTACAGGTGGACACTTTGGAGAGTATATTAATGCATTTGGTGTATTTTTTCACCTGAATTTGGCATAATTTTCTTGTTGCAGTGAGTTCTTTTATGTATGCTAAATGCATATTGTGTATAAGATCAGGCAGGGTTTATGATTTCATTGGACAGACTAGCAATACTTCAGGTTTTCCCTAGAACTATGTTATCTTTCTTCAACATTTTTCCCAACCTACCCTCCTAATTTTATTTTTGGTTTTTTATTCACCACCCTTTGGTTTATTCCTATAGAGTATGTTGTGTCTGGAGTTTTAACATTTTGTGTCGCTGTAAATAACGTGTAGTATGTGAAATGTGGCTTCATTTTTAACCCACCCATCTCACTCACTCAGCACTGACCAGAACAAATCCTCTGGAATAACAGTGTGTCTGGAAGGACTAACAGTAGTTGTCTGTTTGGCTCATACTTGTCAGTGAGAAGAGATACACTTGACAACTGTTGGATCAGATATTTCCTGTTCATGGGGGGAAAAAGTTAAGGAGATATGACAAGCACTTCCACAATGAAAATTGACATGTATACTGATTTTGTGTGTGTGTGTGTGTGTTTTATTGTTGAAGTAATGATTAAAACATGAACTGGGGCATTTTTTGTTGTTTTTCTTTTTTTTGGGGGGGTGGAGGGGGGAAGTAGTTATCTAGAAAAAATATTCATGCACAGCACACAAGCATAGCATATTATATGCATTGGTTAGAGTGATGTATTTGTGATCTGCTGACCTGGGTTTGATTCTCGTTCAAGAGGATTTTTCCTCTGGAGTTAACATCAGTGCTGACTCCACTCCCCCCAAAAGTTTTTCGGATGAGACTATATAAACCGAGGTCCCGTGTGCGAATGCACGCAGAACATCTTGCGCACATGTTAAAACCCGTTCAGCTTTTCGGAAGAGTAGGCCATTGTGTGCCGGTGGGAATGGATGACAAAATTTACAACTGCATACACACAGGGACTGGATGAAATAAAGCACATGAGTGCTTATTCCATTATCCTTGAAATAAAAGAATAAATACAGATATTTGCATGTGTTTGCACATGTGCAGAATAATTTGCATGTGTTAAAACCTGTTCACTTTTCAGAAGACTAGGCCATTGAGTGTGGATGGGAATGAATGACAAAAATTTACAAAACAGCATGCCCACAGGGACTGGATGTAATAAAGCATATTAGTGCTTATTCTATTATCCTTGTAGTTTTGATAAGTAAATGCAAAAAAACCAACAAAAAACACACACCCTAAAATAAACAAAACAATGCTCTCTCTCTCTCTCTCTCTCACATACACACATTTATCTATTTTGGTTGTGATTTTATCTATATTTCCACAGAAAAAAATCTGTTGCTATAGACATCAGTAACTAATACAAAGTGATAGACTATTAATAACAGCGATATGTGTACATCGTGGTGGTGGTTTGTGTGCGTGTGTGTGTGCGTGCGTGTGCGTGCATGCGTGTGTGCATGCATGTGTGTGTGTGTGCATGCTTGTGTGTGTGTTACAGGGGCCAGCACCGTTAAGCCAGACGCCAAACGATCCACATCACGCAGTTCCTTCGTCAGCGTCACGGACCTGAGTTCTGATGAGGACATGAACGTGGACAACATCTGAACACCTCACACTGTACCGACTTTTTACTTCACTGCCTTTTCTGACCAAAAAAAGTCTTTTTCTTTTGTTTTTTTCTTAGGCCATTGGACTTAAGGACATTTTTGGAAAAAGTAATTTTCTTTTGTTTCTATTTTTAGGCATTGAGCTAGATGACAAATATGAAAATCAAAGTCAAGGAATGGGGTTACTTGAGGCCAGTCTTCCTTTCGTGCTGTAACATTTCTTTGTCAAATATTCTGTAGTGTTTAATCATCAAAATGCCAAATATCTTGATGGTATTTGTATTGGTTTTGTGTGTGAATCTTTTTGGGCTGTCTATCATCTTGTTTTGCCAGTTTGCGGCAAGTATGAACATTGTTTTCTTTCTAAAAGAAAATATATTAGTATGATATTTGAAAATGGTTATGATCCTTAGCTAGGATTAGTGAAAGACAAGTACAGACTGACAAGACAATCAGATTTCACTAGTGCAGGTGAGAGGTTTGTTGCCATTGTCAAGTGTGTGGTGACATGGAGAGTATTTTCAGTGGGAAATACTGCCTAGGTGTAAGTCTGACAACCCACTGTGGACAGAACAGCACTGTCTTTGATTTTGGTCTTTTGTTTTACTTGCCTCCCTGGTGGAGGACCCAGAAAGACACCAGATGCCTGATTATTGGCAGAATTTCAAGGTTGACAAAGAAGGAAGAAAATTCATATGGAATTTTTATAGCTCTATAGCTTGTAAAAACAAATCAAAGTGCCATTGGATGTAAGTTTTTCTGTCCCAGTTTCCCAGTGGCTGAAAAGGCCCTGGGGTGGAGTTTCCATGGACTGTGCTGGAGGTTCTGGTTGTGACAGCTGATCTGATCACAGACCGATGTTGCTGGTAGTTTTGGAATGATGGTAGAGATGGGCCCCAGCTTGTACCATCAAGTGACAGTCTGTGTGAGAGTTCAAAGTACTGGTCTTAACGATGACACATGTTTTTGACAGGAGTTAGAAACGTTCCCATGACATGGAACAGAAGACCAACAAGGACAGACTATAAATGTAAAAAGTTTGTGTGATGGGAAAGGCCTATATTATGTCTGAAGTGGATCACTTGTAGACAACTGATATTTAACAACCACTTTACAGTTGGACCTTGTCTACTTCATTGTTCTTTTCTTTGCTGGTACTGTTTCATAATTTATCAACGTTTATGGCTTGCACACAAATATGTGACAAGATTAGATATTGAGGAGTATTTTGGAGTTAGACGTTTGATATGTACTTTAGAACATAAACCCTCTTTTACAGACAGTGCTGACATTACAGGCTCTGTGATCAGTCAGTTCCACAGTGAAACCTGACTGTGGAAACAGAAATATCAGCCATGTAGGACAACAGATCGTCATCAGGCGCTACGAGAGTTGATAACAGGTTTGAGAACCACATCAGTTTGAATGAAATCCTGTAAAGGATGTTAAAACAACATTCATTGGATATCTTATCTCAGTTTTGTGATGGGGTGGGAGTAGAAAATTGATGACTTTTGAGTGCGGGCCTGTGTGAACAGTCATTTTTTGATGTTTGCATGTGCTTTGGCTGCTTGTCTGGTAAAAAGCTACTGTGATAATGGTTCAGGTTGTTCATGAATCCATAGGTTTACTTGTGCGTTTCAAAAAAGTGTGAAAGTACATCTCGTTTGTGATTTGTGGGCCCCAATTTGTCATATTTATTTAGATACAATCTGTCATATTTATTAAGCAAATTGTCAAATTTATCTTGAAACTGTTCTGAGAACATTGAGACTGCCTATTGATAAAGAGAAGACTGCCTGCTACAGTTAAGGGTTGTTTGCCTCGGAGTTATCTTGGCAACTGTAAAACGGTTCATTCCAGTGATAGATTATTCTCCGCACAGTTGTGAGGCTGATTCCAGACCTCTGTCAGTAACTTTTGAGGGAGGAAAGGAACAGTATGATCAGAAATCCTTTCGTGTAGAGTATCAGAGAATAATGTCATTTTTCTTTATATTTTTTGTTCATTATTTGCAGGGTGAACTTTATTATCTGTACCAATAATCAAAACTGAATATGTGATAATAGTCAGTGTAAATTGTACTACAGTATGATTAAAGCGGATTGTGTGATAACAAGAGTAAAGAGCAGTACAGTATCAGAGGATTTATAAATATTCCATGTATGCATTGAAAAATGAACATGAGGTTAGAAATGAGCTGACTTTAAAAAACAACAACAAGATGTGAGTATTTCAGTGCCAGTGATTGCAGGGAACTTAGGATACAAGCAGGTATGTGATGAAACAACAGCAGAATACTAATCAATCCATATCAGGGAACCAAAACTAAGTGAAGACTGACTGTGAAGGAGTTGAGTTGTACAGTCAGGTAACTAGGTGACAAACATTGTATGCCAAAAACCAGAGTGAACTCAAGTGTGTTTGTTAAGAATACCTTGTGCTGAGATAAGATTCACACAGTCTTACATGTTCCCCCTTTCTAGTGATTCACTTTTTCCAAGTTATCACAATAACACTGCAGTGTATACTGGTTTGCATGTGTATATGCAAATACCAGCAATAGCCATATATAAAATGTATAATGTGCATATTTATCTTAAATGAAATGCTTGTTATTGCATTTATGTATCTGTATGGTGATTAGTTGTGTACTTACTAGCATTGTGCCTTGTGTAGATGTAGTCATTCTTTGGGGTGTTGTGGCCTGTACAGCTGTACACCAGTCTACATATCAAAATGTCTCTCTGACCGTCCCATTGACTGTACATGTGTCCATACATATCATTATACAGGGTTTTTACTTTCCAGTGTCTGTGGCATTTGTGAGAGTTTTATGTTTTCACTCATTCTGCCAGTTGTCATGTTCCGTCCAAAGGAAACTTTTACAGTGGTATTGTATTCATGTTCTTTTGTCCATTTGGGATATTTGAGTCATGGTTTTTTTTAATAATTCCAACTTTTGTGTTTTACTCCCTTTTTTTCAGGTTGAAAATCTGGACTGCTTTCGGTCTTGAAATGCTCAGATCATTCTTTGCCTAGCTGTGGTATTTTTTTTAATGCTATTTTTCTCTCGGTTATCCAGAACCAAGTCAGGACCACATAGGAGCAGGTTGTTCACATGCTGCATGCAGCTCTTATGCACTCAAAGTACAACAGAAAAGTTGACCACATCTCTCTCTGCAGAACAGGTTAGCATTGTGAAGACATCGTGGGCTGCTTCAGGAAGCCTATAAGTTTGATGAATGATAGACTTAGAGACAAAATGGTCCAAAGTTTATAGTGCAGTATACACATGTAGTATCCACATGTAGTATCCAGGCAAGAGATTAATGTTCAATATGAATCACATTGCTGTGAATTTCATTTTGATATTTGCGTATGTCACAACTCTTGGGCAACATGTTGTGTTGGCTGAAGAAGAAAGAAAGACAGTGTGATACAGGTCTCTGATGATATAGCTCTGTAAGTGTGAGAGTTTCATCTTTCTATTTTATAATGTTTCCTGTTTCATTCTCTCTCTCTCAAGATGAATTGTTTTGGTTTTTTTGGTCTGTCTCACCCAGCAAGCTTTTGACTAGCCATATATATTTGAATTGATTGGTGTTCATAATAAATGATGGTGATTGTAAAATACTGAAGGTGTTTGTGTTGATAGCAGTGTTCAGCATATAATGTCTGTTATTTTTTTAAATGTTTTACTTTCTAAGTATTCACATGATTATGTTTTTATAAAAATAGGTATTTTTTCATTGTACTTTGGTGGACACACACTTTTTGTGTGCTGCGTGTTTTTCTAATCACTCCACATTATCAGCTACCACTAGTACTTACTTCATATGGAAACAATAGTAACATCAACTTAATAACTGTAGCTGAAGGTGTTTTTAAAAATTGTTGTTATACTTGTATGCGTTTATCTTTATGCATTGTGATAAGATTTCCCACCAAGACTTATTCGTATATAAAAAAATATTTACAGGGTTTGAAAATGACATAAAGGAGAAGAACAGTGCTTTTGGAGTCATACATAGGAAAATTCTGATTGAAATTGTTTACATGTAGTTTTTGTGTCTTTATGTACTCTTGGCCATGGTCAGTTAGAGAATGTTCATGTGCATATGACCATATTAACCATTGAACATTTCTGTACTTTTCTAAGCTTCTGCAATTAAGAAGAACTTCACACAAGTGTTAAAGATTCAAGATTCTTCAAAAAAAGAAAGCTTAAAAGAATAAAACCACCACTACCAAAAACAAAACGGGTTGATAGGTCAGAGATTTTTTACAATTCAGGATCTAGAGCAAGAGATCTTCATCATAGCAGAGTTAAGGATCAAAGGTGAAGGTAAGAACAATGAAATCTGATAGAGGTTTGAGAATCGTAAACCACATTGCCCCTTCATGGAGAAAGGTTAAAAGAGCATGAAGGTGGCATCCTGAGTGGTCAGACTTGGTGCACTGATGACTTACAATGAAGATTCAAAGAGCACAGTGTGGAAGTATGACAGACAGAACTTGCATGCTAGATTTGATTTTCATCAAACCAGACATAATCATGGGTCAAGATTGGAATATGAATTTGATCAGAATAGCAGGTCAAAGTCAGGATATTTTGTGAAAGATCATGGGTCAAGGTCAGAAAGATATGGCATGACCTTCCTGAAGGGTTGTTATAAATATATTATCTTTTATAATCCATAATATCTGTAAGATTTTTGACACAAGGTCTTTCTTGTTAGATGATGTTTGTTTTATATAGATATCCGACTGTTTATTGTTGTGAACTTGTGTAATTGTGGAGGTACTTTTTTTTGCTCCTTGTGTAGCAATTTCCACATTTTATTTTAAAACCTGGAACAGTTTTTACCATGAAATTTGTTGCAGTTGATCCTTATCTGTTCTTTTACGTATTTTTTGTTCGTTTACTGCGGCACAGCATTTTTATCCCATTTATATTTTTCATGTTAGTTAATCCATTTGTACGAAACAGCATTTTGTTCTTTGCAACTCTTGTGAGTGTGTGTGTGTACATGAAAAAGAACAAAGCAGCATCATTTTCCACAACGGGAGGGTGATCAAAATTTTTGGAATATTTACAAAAGTAGATATTGTAGTAAGTCAATATTAATTTTGTGAATATGACAATATAAAAATAGCATTCTCATTCATACATGCGCACACCCATACATAGATCTGTTCTTTTGGTCATATTTGCTGTGCACACCCAGCCCTAGCAAAAAAAAGTTGAGGCGTTCTATTTGTTCTTTCCTCAGCAGGCTAGTATGAACGATCCAGACAAGCAATAATGAAAAGCTGTTATGAATGTCTGTTGATAAACTAACATTGACTTGCAGTGAGTGTACTCATGCTGCATCTGCATAATCAAAACATGACAGTTATTTTTCTGTGGTGTGAACATCATTTTGTGATATTTTTGCTCAGTGTTGCCAGTTACAGCATGTAGTCTGTTGTTCAGGACTCTGTCCATTCTGAAATATATCATTATGTTGGTGTGAAGTTTGGTGTCATGGCACAGTATCAGTGTGTAGCTATTTCCACATACACCACGTTTTATCAAGGGGTGGGGCATCTTAGTCCTTACTCCAGGTCTAACAGTAACTGAGAGCATGAATTTGGCTTTCAACGAGATGCCTGAGGAAGTTTTGGTCCTAGAAGTTGCCATAAGTTCTGACTCCTTTTGTCATGAAGGCCTTGTGAATGAGACTGGAGTGAAGTGCTGTAAGTGCAAAGCCAGAGAACGTCTCGTGCAACATTGAAAACCCATCCTGTGAACTGGAGAGGGATGGGCTCTGCCTGCTTCAACTTGCCTATAACTACCTAAAAAATGCATTGCAGTACACTAATCACTCCCTAGGGAGTGAACGGTGAGGTCAGTCAGGAAGGTTTCTTTTGGTGGTATGTGTGTGGCATCGTAATCTTCCTCTCCCTCCCTCCCTCCCCGTGCAAAGGATGTAGGCGGTACTTTATAAATGCTGGAAGTTTTGTGCAAACACATTGTTCTTCTCTGTCTCTTTTTGTTTTTTTCATCCCGCCTTCTTCTTCTGTCTTGTTCATCCATTCATTTATCAGTATTGTCAGTTTTTTTGTGATGATGGCTGGGTTCATTTTTATGCATGATGTGTACAATTGCTCATTAGAAGTTATTGCATGAATTATGTTTATTTGGTTGTAAATATTTGAGATATTTTCAAGTCTCTGGTGAAGGAAGGGGATATAATTTATGCCAGGGGCATATTCCAAGTTGTTTTTTTTGTATAGCTGGACATTAAACTTAATTCCATCCATATATCATGTTTGATGTAATGACTCATTCAACTTAATTCCATCCATATATCATGCTTGATGTAATGACTCATTCAACTTAATTCCAACCATATATCATGCTTGATGTAATGACTGTTACCTGTTTCTTTTTTTCTGTATTCAGCCCACCGTGGTTGAATTGTATGCCAAAATAACATTGATATAAAGGATAAACATGACTGTGCAGTTGATTTGTGTGACATACTGCCAACGGTGGCCAAGATTATACATGTGTGTTAAGGAACCCAGTCTATATAACAGATCTGTACAACAGTGCTGTCTGGGCCTGCAAATCAGTGCAGCGCTGCCCATCCCTAAGTCATTCCGTCTTGTGTGTTTATTTATACTTGTATGATGTCTTGCCAGTGCCAATCATGGTCTTGTGTTGTACTGTTTACATATCTTCACTTGGTGCCAGCCATTTGTTGAGTTTCTTCTGCCCCTGTATGTAGTCTCCTGGTTTTGGCTGTTGTCATGCATTGTACAATGCAGTGCTGTAAAGTTGGTGTATCTGGAAAGGTGTGACTGTCAGTGCAGGTGAACAGGTTTTGTGTTAGTTTGGCTTTGGGCACATCTTTTTTTGTTTGTTTGTTATTTTCTGCTTTATTCTTTACATTCCACTGTATTTCCATTTTTGAAAACTTGAACAAGCTCATCTTTGAAGTAACGGTGGAAAACAGTTACACATGTAAAAATCTTATCAACACTGAACCTTTTAGTTCAGCCAAGGAACAGAAGAAGAATGGAATGCTAATTGTTATCCCTTCTCTGCAACATCTTTTTCTGAGAAATTGATATGAGGCTGCAGCTGCCTGCAGCTTGGAGGTGACATACCTTGTACCACACATGATGACAAAGACCCCCGCGGTTACAGAGAAAACTCAGATATGTCTGCTCCCTGAAGGCTACTGCAGAGCAGTGAGAAATGTAGAGCTGAGGCTGTGTGGTCATCATTGCAAGCTTCCAACACCATCAACGCTTTTCAGCTAGCCTCCATAGGGAGTGAAACAGAGAAGTTACCTTTTAGCAATGATATGTATGGGGATCGCTTTTTCCCAATAAGTTTGGGGAGTGTACATTTACTCCAATTATAAACAAAACAAGACACATCATCTTATATGTTTTTATCTTGTCTGTCCATTAAGATAGTCCTGAGAATACAGAGTGGATAACAATTGGTGAAAGTACAATGAACGCAAACTTTTGTTTTCACTGGTTCTTTTTAGCCAGATTTTGACTCTCAATAAAGGTTGTTTTTTTTGTTTCGTTGTGTTTGATCAGCTATTGTGAACCATGTAAATTAGATTAATGAGAGTCTTACCTGGTTTTAGAGTTTGGCATTTGAAATCCACATATAAACAGCTATCCTTATCACTTCTGAAATCCACCTAAACCACAACTCCTGAACTTTCATTCCAGAATAATTTTGGTCCCAGTGAATGCAGAGATTATAGCACTCACAGTTTATTTGGTGGTTTTGATTCTTTCAAAAAACTTTCAAAACTGACTTTTGATTATGATAAGTATTCTTTGCCTTATTCATTTGACTTGTTTAGATATCATGTGATTTGTAAAAGAATATGACTTTTCTTAGGGGGAGGGGTGAGGGGTGGGGTGTTGGTTTTGGCAGATAAGCTTTGTTGTTGCCGACTATAGAGACGAAAGATAAGGACACATTTTCTATTCTTTTTCATACATGACTATGTGAAATTCTGCAAGAAAATTGAGCAGTTATTTCTCCACTTATTGAAGAAAAAATCATGACACAGACTAATGTTTATATAATATTGTATAGTTATTTACCAGTTTCTGAATATTATTCTTTACGCCTAAAGATTTATTGTCATGGGATGGCTAAGCCAATGGTTTAACCAATAAAGATGATGTACTTAATGCAAATTTATTTGTGTGGGTTATTTGTGAGTGTGTGATTATAAGGGTTTGGACTAAAATGCGTGTACCCCAATGCAATATGGTGTGCATGTGTGTGTGTGAGAGAGAGAGAGGAGCAGAAAGACTCCCCAGAATTTAATCAAGAACCACAGAGAAAAATGTGCAAGGTCTTCCAAACTGTTTCTGCCAGTGTGAAAAGTGTCAAATCATTTGCTGATCTTTTCCAGAACACATTTTGTGTTCATGGCAATGTGATTGACCATTCATGGAAGATAATATGAACAGAAGCAGCAGCAACAATACACAAAACAAAGCAGCACAATCTCTTCTGAAACAGCACTGTATGCCAGGCTGTAAGAAAGAAATGAGAAAACCTAAACAAATGTTTCCAAAAGTTTATTCCATATTTTCTGTTAATCTTATTCTAAAATAATAGTATTAGCAACATATTTTAAAATGAGTGGAAAGTAAGTTTGTGAAATAATCCATCATCATTTCATAGCAGCAACAAACTCACAAAGCAAACATTTCCTTTGTACCTCACACAACCATTGCACACGTTGCCCACAATGACTCTCACACCTATGTACACAGCAGATACTGAGATAGCCTCTCTCTATGTACACAGCATTTTACACAAAATTTCTTTTTTACACTGATGTATAAATGACATGACAGCACCTAGCCAAAAGCAGCCACTTCTCCCTGTTACACTGATTTATATAGCTACATACAGCTCTCCCCTTAATGTTTCTATACACTCATACAGCTGTTTTCCTAAAATGACAATATCTACATTTCTAGAAGCTGCCATGGTGAAAAAACCCAACCATCAAGCTAAAACAAAAATTTTACCATATGAGGACCAGTGTTTGCCACATGCACAAATACGTGTAAATGCACTTGTGCAATCTTTCTTCTTGAATTGCTGTCTTAGTTTCTAGCTTTTGAACGTTTACTATGGAGCATGTGGGACAGGACAGCCCAGTAATCAGAGCACTGGGCTGATGACCTGACAGCAGTTTGAGGCCACAGGTCCAAGTTACAGCTGACCTGTCTTCCTTTCATCAGTTTCCCCCCAGTATCAGACTGGCTCCAGTTCCATGCCCCTGGAAGTCCTTCAGATAAGACTACAAATTGAGGTCCTGCAGTTAAAACCTTTTCTTAGAAGAGTAGACCAACTATGGCTGGTGGCATGGATGGCACAAACATACCCTGCATGTGATCTGTGGCCCAGAGGAAGTTGTGGTTGTCAGATAAGCTTGCCCAAACACTGCCTGGAAGTTTCAATGCAATGTGCCAATGACTTCCCAGAAAGTTAGGCAAAAAGTCAATCAAGCCAGCCACTCTTAAAACAAAAGCTGCATCAAATAGTTATATTGACAGACTTAAACAAAAATTCCAGGTTAATAAAAAAGACTGTCTTTAAAGTAGCTGTTTTAACAATTTCCATACATTCAAGAATCTCCCGACATAATAATGAATGGAATTTATATAGCGCTGTATCTTGCAGAGACAAATCAAAGCGCTTGCACTCAACTCATTCTTACAGTTTCCAGTTTTTATCACAAGATGTATTTCAGTGTATGCCTGCATCTGCACTTGGGAGTATGTATGCCATGCTCTTGTGTTACTGTGTATTTCTTTGTGTGTGAATGTTCTGACAGACTAATAGACTTCTGGAAATGTCTTGACTTCATCACATTGCCTTTTGCTCAGGTCATTTACTCTTGTACACACTCACACATGCACTGCACATGAACACACTGAGGTATGTATACATCTACGCACATATACAACACATAGAGGCACACATACACTCACATACATGCAAATACAACATGCACCTGTACAGAAGACAGAGGCACCAGCCGCCATGGAGCAGCGGTAAGCGCCTTGGATTACAGACCGGAAGGTTGAGGGTTTGAATCCCATAAGAGGCATAGGGTTTTGCTTAGCCTCTTGCTGGCTCCTACTCAGAGTAAATTTGCCATGGATTTGTTGGGAAGACTTTGACAACACTGTCAAGCTTTATCCACTTTCTGGATGCAATTTTGAAAGTGTTGCTCAAATTACCTGACCAACACTGCAGATGTCTGTATCTCTCAGACCCGGTTAATGGCGGGATATGTCATGACAGAAATCATAGAGTACAGCCCTGTCAAGTAGTCTCAAAGTACATGCAATTAATAACAGCAAATTTACATTATCCTCATGGATCATCGTGCAATAAAAGAAAATTGTCTCTGATTTGGTGGCCCCAATTGCAGACCTGTTTCGGTTTCCCCATACACTTCTGTGCCTGTGGTGCGTTTGTGTCAAAGCCTTTGGAGGTTAGAGGTTTATGGGAGAAGGTCATCAGAGGGACGGTATGGTGGTGGCCACCCTGACTGTCTCACTTAGTCTGGCTCCACGACTGAGCTATTACTGTCAGTAGGGGGCTCAGAAGGTCATGTCCTGGGTATCTTAATTCAGAACAAGCACCACTCAGCACCACCAAAGTGACCCAGCAGCAGTGCAGGCCCCTTTGGCTGGTGGCCCCATGGCTGCCTGATATATAGATAGATTCCTTGTGGACTTCTGACTCTGAAGATGTGACATGACAAATCAGGGTATGGGTTGGGAACAGAGATTGAAATGAGCGGCAGGGGAACAGCAAGACAGGAACGTCACAGAGGATGAGGCACCAAACAAAAAACAAAATCCAACCAAAAAAAGAAAAGAAAAAGGAAGAGGCTCACACACATTTGAACAAGCTCAATGCACCCACCCACAAACACAAAAACTGCATCAGCTCATACACACATATATGCAGACAAACACATATCACATACCAAAACTTCTTCACACACACACACACACTCTCGCAGACACACACACACACACTCTCACAGACACACACTGCAATGTTTCAGTCTACAGCCCTCACTGATCACAACGGCACGGTCTCTGCTGACAACCCTGCTACATTCTGACTGTCCTGGGACGAGGCCACAACAGACACTGTCTCTGCTGTGGACGTGACCATGGCTGGGGCCGACTTTCTCATGATGAAGGTGTTGATGAAACGAACAATGCCGTCCAGGTGTTCCTGCTGTAAGAACTGCAGGTACTGGTCCTTTACCGTCTGCACACAACAACAACAACAAATGTCGTTTTGGAGAACATCTCCTTGCCTTCTCTTTCCACGTTTTTAATTAACATGTGACCAGAACATCTTAGTCACCATCCAGTACTTTTGAGCAGGTCACTGACATCTTGCTGAAAAATTCCATCACTATTATATGTTGAACCTCTGTGTGTACGTATGCTTTTTTTCCCTTCTCAATTCCACATATTCTCATTACAGTGTCATTAAAAAGGCCAACCCTCCCAATTTAAGTTATAATTGATTTCTCCTTGAGAACTTTGTGCTGTGGGAGGCACACATATTACATACTACACATGTCAATACAAACACTGTCAGTAACAGATACAATATACAAGCTAATATATAAGCTAAGAAGACTGACAACCGCACTCTCTTGCTGCCACTGTCATGACTCCCCAAACCAGCTACTTGTCACAACACTGCTGTGATTCTCAAAAAGAAGATCACACCAGTGGTGTTTCTCCCTCCCTAAAACAGCTCAGGATAGAGCAGAATTCACTGTCCACACTGATCTTTATGGAAAAATAAACAGAGGGAGCATGCCAGAGTACAACATACCCTGGAGACAGAAGGCAGCAGAGTAGACACATCTCATATATATGTGTCTACACTAACAGTTGGTGAAGAGACGTAAAACAAACATACCTTCAATTGGTTTGGGTGAACCTTCTTCCCTTCAGGCTGGGTCTGGGGGAAAAAAAAGGCAACACACTTCAGCTATGAACACTGCCCCTGTTCACTACACTTTCAGGGCCTATCCTCTAAAACCACAATGCTTTCATTCTTTAGCATTATATCCTGTAGTCTTCTCAACTGTAGTTGCACCAAGGAGGATTTGACAACCAGCCCCCCCCCCCCCCTCTCTCTCTCTCTGTCTCCAACCTTTCAACCATTACAGAAAATGAATTTCAAGTTTTAAAACTGCGGTTAAAATTTGGTTCAATTTTCCAGACAAAATCACATTTCATTCAATGATTTAGTCACCAAAATTATTCATTCAAAGTTTAAAAGCTTGTCTCAGTGTTAAAAGATATCTAAAATGTCTCATTCAACAGTAAAAACGGATTTTCACCCCACCCCCTCCAAACTCATGTTTTGGTATTATATATACTCATGCCATTTATTTAGCTAAGCACCCAGGATCCTCTGGACCCTTCCCTTCTCCTTCTGTAGGATTGGCTTCTCACAGGAATCACTCCTAGGAACATGGAGGACAGTCTTCAGTCTGGCCTGATGTTTCCTTTGTTTTCATTTCATGGAAGAAAAGGTCAAGCTCAAGGGTAGCAGCTTGTCTGTCAATTTGGGCACATGCACTACTGTGTGTTCCTAGCGTGCAGTTTGTATTTATTCATTCCTCACACTGTAACCAACCCTCAGCAGACTGTGTCCTCCACTCTCACTGTAAACACCCTCCCCTTCTCCCAGGATACTGACCTTGCTGAGGAAGGCCCAGGCGTAGGACAGAAAGGCCTGACCCTGGAAGATGGAGAAGCGAGCGCTGGGGGAGGGGACGCTCAGCTGGGTGAAGACGGGGGAGAGGGCCGCCGAGAGGCCCTTCAGGGACCCCTGCAGGGGGTTGTGGAACACCTTGTTGCGCCACAGAGCGTCGCACATGTCCACCAGCATGTCGTTGAAGCTGCTGACCATCTCCCGACGACGTTGCACCATCATGTGGGGGAAACACTCCTTGTACCTGCCCAGACAGGAGGAGGTGTGAGGCGTGAGGTGTGAGGTGATGGTGGTTCTCTCAACAGACCTGAGGCAGGCTGGGGAAATGTACAGCAGACCAGGCACTGCAGTAGCTTTCAAGTGAACACATAAAAATCATAGTGAGACATTGTTTTCCATACTGCTAAATCCTATTTTAAAAGTAGATATCAAGTGAACACATAAATATCATAATGAGACATTGTTTTCCATACTGTTAAATCCTATTTTAAACAGGGGATAGAAAGAAAATGAGAAGAAATGCCGCATCTTCTGTGATGTCCTGGTGCTGCTCTTTCCAAGCCATTTCCCCCTTCTCAACATACAGACACACAATACTATAATGGTCCAATTCTGATTGAAGGCTCAGTAACTGGGTTGTGCTCTACACTTCAACCAGGCCCATGAGACAGTCATCAGCAGTGCAGGTGATACATCATTTTCAAATCTGTATCCGTAAACTGTGAGGTTCAGGGTTCGATTCCCAGCCTTGCCCTTTCTTCCCAGTTTGACAAGAAAATCGAAATGAATATTAGAGTCCTTTGGATAAACCTTAACTCGTGATCCAGAGGTCGCGGGTTTGATCCCCGCTCGGCTCGGTGTTGTGTCCTTGGGAAAGACACTTTACTCCTATTTTCCTCACTCCACCCAGGTGTACAAGTGGGTACCAGCTCTGCTGGGGAAGTATCTGGCGACAGACTAGCGTCCTGTCACAGGGGTGGTGAAAACCATCAGTTCGCTTAACGCTACAGAAACTGGGATAAGCTCCGGCTCTATGGGCCTTCTGGCTCGAAAGAACATACTTACTTGGATAAACCAAGGCCCTGACTGTGAATGCACGTGGAACATCTTGCACACATGTTAAGAACCTGTTTCGCCTTTCAGAAGAGTAGACCATTTCATGTCAGTAAGAATGCAACAAAAAACCCCGTTTCCTGAAAGAGCACGATGCTCAACTATATGACCTCAAATCTCCTCACTGTCCCATTCAAGAGATGGCCAGAACAAAAACAAATCCCCACAAGACACACCCCTGACAGAACATGAACTGTTCACAACAACAACAACAGCACTTTTCATCCATAAACCGACAAAGGCTACGACACCAGGCCTCTGATTCTTTCTTTGCACTTTTACCCAGTCTCCCCTGTTAGCGCCAAAACTGAACTGAATAAAAAGGAAGGAAGAAAGATGATGAGGAGAGTGATGATGATGAGGAGAGTGATGATGATGAGGAAGAGCGATGATGATGAGGAAGAGCGATGATGATGAGGAAGAGTGATGATGATGAGGAAGAGTGATGATGATGAGTAGAGTGATGATGAGGACAGTGACCCACTTGCAGAAGGCAGTGGCCATGAGGGAAATGGCGTCAGCAGAGCTGGAGAACAGGAGGAGGCGGAGGAGGGTGGGGGAGGGCAGGATGATGTGATCCACCCCTGGGTAGTCCGTCAGCCTGCTCAACTGCATACACACACACGCGCACGCACACACACACACACCATGTACTTCAGTGCCATCCATCATATCAAGAATAATAACTGTACCAACAGCATTAACCGTATCCCTCAATATCATCTTTGATTAATCAACAATAACAACCACACACCACATTCACCCCAGTATCATAATAACAAGGCTAGCAACAATCATATACCACTATATCTAACATCCGTACCTGAGTGAAAAGAACACTTGGTACCAGTAATGAGAGTATCACTCTTTAATTACACACAATAACACTGATATGGAACAAAACCCTACAAATCCACACCTGAACAACAACACTAGCAACAATCATATACCACTATATCTAATATCCGTACCTGAATGACAAGAACACTTGGTACCAGTAATAACAGTAACACTCTTTAATTACACACAATAACACTGATACGGACAAAAAACTACAAATCCATACCTGAACAACAACACTAGCAACAATCACATACCATTATATCTAACATCCATACCAGAATGACAACAACATCACTTGTACCAATGATCTTAATTACACATATTAACTAACACTGATATGGAAAAACAACAACTGCACTTACATGTAGTATTTCTAAGACACCAATAACTGATAATTAAACTACAGATACTTGATTGCTGGCAAGATTTAGCACTTTTGACACCATCCTGATCAAAATTCAACAACTGTCAACAACATACGCACACTCTTTTTCACTGTCTGCTTACAATAATCACACACCGGAAAGATGGTTAGAACAGATATATTTTTATTTTATTCTTTTAAATCGATGATAATGGAATAAGCACTTATGTCTTGGTTTATAGTCTCATCTGAAGGACTTTTGGGGAGAGTGGAGGCAGCACTGATGTTAAACCCAGGAAAAATATCCCCTTGAACGGGAATTGAACCTGGGTCGTCAGATTGCGAGCACAATGTTCTGACCACTAGGCTATCCCGTCCCCAAAGGGAGGTGGTAGACCTCCACATACATACACACCAAACTATGCACACAACAGAAAAAGATTTCAAGATTAACTTGAGAAACAAAACAAAAGATAAAACCCCAAACTAAAAACACACACACACACAAAATCCCAGACCAGTAAATCCCCGAATATGCACACACAACTATGTATCGGGTACACAGGTCTTTTCAATATAATATCCTTACGCAGTATTAGGCAATATTACATTCTTAAACAGCAGCAGTGCCCTCACCAGCTGAATGTAACTGACGACAATATGGAGCAACAGAGAGTTGTCTCCCTCTAGCTGCAATCCCAACACCGCCAGACTGTCGATGAATGATGTCAGGTTGTGTAGAACTGACGGCACCTGCACCGTCTCGTTCAGCCGCTCAGGAAACAATACACCTCTGTGAACACACTACACACAGTTAGATCAGTACTGGTACACACCTGAGAACACACTATACACAGATCAGTACTAGCACACACCAGAGAACACATTTTACACAGTTAGATCAGTACTGGTACACACTATACACAGATCAGTACTAGCACACACCAGAGAACACATTTTACACAGTTAGATCAGTACTGGTACACACTATTCACAGATCAGTACTAGCACACACATAAAAACACATTTTACACAGTTAGATCAGTACTGGTACACACGCAACAGGCTACACACAGGTCAGTATGAATACACATTTGTGAAACTCTACATACACAACAATATGTCTGTACATCAGTAAATGTGTTTTAACACACACCACACAAAACTTCCACCTGTATCAAAACACATCTGCAGACATACTACACACAGATCAACACTAGCACACATCTGAAGACACACTACACATACAATTCAGTACAATATATCGGCCCTTAAAATAATTTAAACAAAATGCTAAAAACTGACAGTGACACAGACAAAAACAAAACCAACCCCACCACTTCCCTCCTCCCCCCCCCCCCCCCCCCCCAAAAAAAACAAACCAATAGGAAAGAGCGGAAAAACAGAAAAAAATAAACACCAAGGGAGTGATGACGACAAAAATGTAAATTAAAAAACCCCCCACCAAAAAAACCCCAGCCCAACAAACAACTCCACTTCTAGCAGGTAATCATCACCCCTAATGGAAACACCCCTGACACTGTGACAGTCCCCAGGGGGATAAAGGGCAGGAAGCAAGGAAGGCAGACTGGCCTGCAGCCGACTCACACACAGGGCGGCCTGACCCCTGCAGTGGAGGTTGGATCGTCCAGTGACAACATGGCCATCCAGGCCTTCAGACGGGGACATTCGTACACAGCGTAGTTTTTCAGAAGTTCCGTTAACGTTAACAGACACTGGCACTGAAAAAACAACAAAAAAGCCCACACACAGAATTTTATTATAACATTTAAGAAAAGAAAGTGGAAATTATCAATTTATATCGTCTTTATTGCCTGTTGCTTTGTACTGTAACACAGATCCATCAACAAGCGGTTGGTATCGAAGTGTGTATGCCTAAAATAGTTTCTCTTTACATTCTTAACTCTTTACATTCTTAAGCTTCGGCACTCTTTTCCTTTACTGTGACGTGCCGAAGCTTAAGAATCGGCAGACTTACGAATTTTAAAAAAACCACAAAGTGATGGTTAACTCAAGGGAAAGTACTCTGGCCTGTAGGGCAATCATTTTACTAAACACAGTTGCTTTCCTTGACCATAAGCTTGCCTAGTTTTTGTCTGTTGGCCAATTTTGTTTGACATGTCAACAAGTGATATCTTTGGGATTTCAGGCACTCCAGTGTTATGATTCTTTTTTAAAAAAATCTGTTGTACAAAAAGTGACATCACATGGAATCAGCCAGCTTCAGGGAACTTTACTTTGGTGAAAAATCATCACATTGCTTCAAGGGGACTAGTTGATGAATAGTTCAAGCCATTTAAGATACCAGCCCTAATTTTCAAACTTTTTATTTTTCAGCATTCAGTGACATATTTTGAAAATTTGTAAAAAATAAATACAGTCATCTATTAAAAAACTGTGAAACAATCTCAAAAGAAGACATTATAAACTTTTCAATGATGTATAATGTGTATGTCATTATTTTGTTGGGTAAGTCTGCTGAATTTTTCAAATATAGCCAAAATCACGCGTCACCACAAAATGGCGGGATCCATTTCACTGCGACTCCAATGAGTTAAAGGACACATGGAGCTCCCTATTGATTTCTTAATTGTTTTTTTTATAAAAAGATTGTTTTTTAAAATTATTTTTTCACATACACACACACTTGCAACACACAGAACAACACACACACACTTGCAACATATATACACACACACACGCATGCACGCACACACACATTCACGCACCACCAACACACACCATTGCATACAACAGCACACACAAGGGAAAGCTATACCTTGAAGTAGACAGACGATGAGCAGTAGAGCTTGTGAAGGGGTTCCAGTATCCGGTCATTCAGTTCTGAAGAAGAACCAAGACAGACATAATGAATACACATAAACACAAAATTTTCCACTACTAGTGCTGTTTCAGTAAATGTGCCCCTCATTCTTACATCACTTAGTATTATACCACAGCTGTTTTGTTTTGTCATTGTCTGAATCAGTTATTATCTTTCTTTGCATGGGTGTAAGAAAGTGTTTGCGTATGAGTGTGTGAGTGCATGTTTGCATGTGTGTGTGTGTGTATGAATGTGTGCAGGCATGACAGCATGAAGAGAAAGGAAGGCTGAAATACAGGGAAAAGGCAGAGGAGATTGGGATGATGAAATAAAGTGAGAGGAGTGCGAATACGTTTACCGTACACACACATTTAACACAGTTGTCCTTAGCACAATCCTGCAGCAAAACCCACTCACACGCAAGCACATGAGACGTAGACTAAAAAGAGGCATCATACTGTGGTGACTACATCTCCCAGGAGAAGCAACCCCACATCCCGTAAAACTCCATTTTTGACAAAACTTCAATAAAGAAATGTTGTCGAAGTTCGACTGACAACCTTTTTTTTAAAAAATAAATAAATAAAATAAACTGCGCTCATTGCACACACATCAACATAGGCATTTTCACACTCTTACAGGAATTAACCCACAAAATGATGTTTCTGAGAAACTGAGAAGGTACTTTTTAAGACAAACAGCCGTAATCAGCACAATTCTCCCTCTCTCACCCACACACGTACAAACACCTTTAAAACAGATCTCATGCCAAAGTTGGATGCGCTGGGCCTGACTTGTCAGGCGCTTAACGGCAGCACGACACATTTTCGCTCATAAGAGACAACAGTAGTTGCTGTCTGAGCGTTCGAACAAGAAGAAACCAGTCTGGCACTGTGATCAGAGGATCATAGACAGAACTTTTCTCTCACACGAGCATATAATTGTTCATGCACACACACACACATACAGACACACACCTCTAGCTGGGTACATCTGGCAGTGTGTGATCAGCCTGAAGATGAGGGGGGCGTAGTCAGCACCATTCCAGGTATGGAGAAAGCAGGCCAGAAAGTTGTCCACCACTGGTAGTCCCTCCTGGTCACACACAACAACATCACACACACACATACATGCTGACTTTTACAACAGATGAATAGAGAGAGAGAGAGAGAGAGAGAGAGAGAGAGAGAGAGAGAGAGAGAGAGAGAGAGAGAGAGAGAGAGAGAGAGAGAGAGAGAGAGAGAGAGAGGAAGGGAGAGGGAGAGAGAGAGAGGGAGAGAGAGAGAGAGGGAGGGAGAGAGAGAGAGAAGGGGGGGGGGGGGGGGGGGGAGGGGAGGGGAGGAGAGAGAGAGAGAGAGAGAGAGAGAGAGAAATAAAACCACTCACCTACCCACTCCACTACTCACTTCACAAAACCATTGGGGAAAAAAAAACTGTCTCAAAGTGAACACACGAAAGACGTGTTGTGGATTTGAAAAAAAAGATACTCTAAAATGCTGCAAAATTAACCCTAGTAGCGCTGACTAAACCTACAGAGCATTCAGTGCTGCTGGCTGAATAAACGGAAAGGAGTACAATTTTGAAGTAGGGTGGGTCCAAACAACCCATTATATTAGTATGCCCAACTGAACTAAGTATGTAAAGTTATATGTCATTGGAAAGCTTAGATAATAAGCTTTCGTGTGATTGTAATTTTATAGCAATGTATTATGTTTATGACTATGAAAAAAAACCAAACAAACAAACAATCATGACAAAATAAAAAAACAAAGACAATGTACTCACTGTTTTGAAGACTTTTATTTGGAATGGATGGTGTGTGGTGTGCAAAAGATGACATGAAAACATTTGCAAGACATCTGGACACTGGCACTGACATTATTGTCCACTGGTGGCACAGGTAATTAACATAATCACAGGTAAGTCCTTGATGACGAAAACCCTACTTTTCACTGTTGAGTCACAAGTCCAAAACCACAGGTTATCTTCACAATTTAAAAAAAAACCCACCAGAATTTTGATGAATATCCAGAAGTCCACAGGCATACAAAAAAAAATAAAAATAATAATACACAGGTAAGTTACAGGTGTGAAAAAAAAAGTGTCACAGGTATGCACTAATTGTCACCATCCTCATCCTGGGCTTCTTTCCACTCATAATATTTTCTCTCATAGTCACTGTAGGAGTGATACAGTTCAAAACAAGGCACAACACACAAGGCTGTCAAACACTTCTTGCACTGGTAGCTGCTTTCTTTTCCATTTCTTTTCCTTTTCTGTCCCACTTGCTCGTTTATTTTCCTCTCCGCAGGCTCACAAACAACACAGGCACGACTCACATTCTTTTTTCTCCCTCCTGATGGAATCTTCTCCAGGACATGTTCAGTTTTGTTCTGAAGCCTCAGAACAGTGTCAGGCTCGATGCTGGGCCGTCCACGCTGTCGTCCCTGCATGCCAGGTACGTCCTCTGGGTTGACAGACGTCACCAGGTCCTTTGCCAGCTTCTTTCGAAACTGGCGGTGCAGCATCGGTTTGTCTGTCTTTGTCTTATACAAAAGATAAGAGTTCAGCACAGACAAACTGACCACATGGAAAAACACTCTTTTCCACCATTTCAGCGTCCTGAAGTTGAAGGTGGCGTAGCTGACCATCTGGTCTGACCTGTCAACTCCCCCCATGTAGCGGTCATAGTTGACAACAACTTCAGGCTTCCTGATGGCTTCGTTCGTCCTTGGGTCGTTTTTTCCAGTGGCCTTTGGTGTTGAAGTATCCACTGTAGAAAGAAGGTGGACCACTTTCCTGTCATAGAATTTCATCAGCATCATGTGCTGATTATGCACAGTGTAAATGTCCCCCTTCTGTCGCAACACCTTGTCCTTCACCATCTGTGGCACACCTCTTCTGTTCGCACGTAGTGTGCCTGAAGCCCCCACAGACAACTGCCACAAATCCCAATACAGCTGGGGTGAACTGTAGTAATTGTCCATGTACAGGATGTGGCCCTTGCCAAAATAGCCACTCATCATGTCCATGACAAGGTCGTAGGTGGCTCCATTGCTGGTACCAGGTAGATCAGATTTACCTGTGTACAGCTTGAATTTTAAACAGTATCCATTGGTTGCATCACAAATCATGTACGCTTTGATGCCGTACTTTTTTGGCTTATCAGGGTTGTAGACTCTGAATGAGAGATGTCCCCTCCAGGGGATCATCCCCTCATCCAGAGAAAGCTGCTGATGTGGTCGATACACCTTGGCAAAAGTGTCCACAAGATCCCTATAAATAGACCCCAACTTCTGCAGAGGGTTGTAGCCAGGCTGTCCACGTCGAACGTGTTCAGCATTATTTGCAAGGTGCAAAAACGTCATTAGTAGATAGGCTCTGTCTCTGGACATCAGTTTTGAAAAAAATGGTGTTTGAGTCACTTCATCACTGGTCCAGTATTCAGAAAAATCCAACTGCACGATGAGTCCCATCGCAATCGTCATGGCGACGAACACTTTCATCTCCTGCCAAGTCGTAGATTTCCAGGCATGAAATCGCGACGATGGCTTGAGTTGATGGGAGGCTAAATAATCGGCAGCGTAACGATTAGTCTCCTCAGCCATTGTTTCATAGTGTCTTTGCGTCAAAAACAGATCGAAGAAGTCAGAAACACAATTGTCCGGTAGCGTGGCGATACATCCAGGTGCACAAACACTGCTCAGCTCCACCGGGTCACGATCACCTTCGGTCCAATTTTCCATCAGAAACGGCATACTTCTGTCGTCATCGTCTGTCTCATTCTCTACTTCTTCCAAAGTAAACCCCTCAAACTCCCCCTCGCTATCACTGTCTTCAAGGAGCTAACGGAACGCTTCTAAAAACTCGGGAACGTAGTCGGCCGCCATTCTGCAAAGTGTGGAACGCGACCGGTTGAAAATTTTTGTTTCCCCTTTTAGACCAATGAAAATTCGCGATGATTATGGTTACACACCAAAGTTCGACCCTTTCTGCGGCCCTGTTGCCGCCTTTCTATTCGTCACATGATCGTTGTAAGCGAAAGTCGGTCGTCAATGACATCACCTATACGATCCCGGAATATTCCGGGAGCCGCCACACAGCCTTGACCCCTGTTCCCGGAATATTCCGGGAGCCGCGCTACTAGGGTTAAGGGTTGAGAACATTAAAAATGTTCATAAAATCACACAAATAACACACATACCTGTAAAAAGTCTGTCAAGTTGACCAATAGTCGAAGAAGGTTTTCATTTTCCTCTGTGTTTTGTGGAGAGTGGTTTATGAACTCTGCAAAAGAAAGTAGCAATAAATGCAGGATGTTAATCAGGCATGGGATTTTGCACACCAAATGAAAATAGGAAACTTTTAATGAACATGAAAAAAAAGAGAGGAAAAATTGGAAAAAAGAGGAAAATTGGACCAGCATTTGTGGGAGTCACAAAAGTGCATGCAATCACTTTTGATAGCCTCCATTCAAAATGCATTACGCTATTAGTCAACTATCTAGGCAAATGAAACACTTGATAGAAGACACAATTATGTTAATCTATTTATCATGTTTTCTGTACCATATTCTGATATTGTTTTTGTTGGGGTTTTTTGGTCACTTCTAACATGCAACAGTTATCCATGTAGTCCCCTTTCCTCACTTTTGAACACGGGATGACATGGAGTTGTTTTCCCCTGCTCACCCACCTTCCGTAAGGGCGTGCTGCAGCCAGAAGGAGAAGCGTGCGGTGACCACAGTGTCTGCAGCGTAGGCCATGACGTGCTGCAGCAGAGGGTCTCTCAGGCAGGCCACGATCTGACTGGGGAACTGCACAGCCCATCAACCACACGTGTCACACCACACACTGGTCACTCTACAGAACTATTGCACACCACACATATAGTATTTGCAGTCCATTTCACAACACACATATAGTATTTGCAGTCCATTAGCCACACACTAGTCGATACACATTGGTCACTCCACAGTATGAAACAGTATCATCAGTCCATTACTCACACACTACTCAATACACGCTGGTCAATCCACTGTATAAAATAGTATTATCAGTCCAGTAATCACATGCTACTCAATACACATTGGTCACTCTACCGTATACAAAAGTACCATCAGTCCGTTAGCCACACTTTACACAATACACTATGTCCCGCACAGTATTCAAACAATTAGCAGTCTTCTGGAGATGGAAAAAGCTTTTTTGATTCTACAGCAGAAAGACGGATAGTTCATCTGTGACAAAGTTCATCTTGAATCTGCCACCATTCCTTCCTTTTTGTTGTTACTGCTTCATTCTGTCTGTGATGTTTTGCTGGTGTTCCCTTGCCAATTGTCATGACCTTAACACACACTAGTACACTCAGCCTTGTTTAGTTGGAACCCAAGAACTAGAAGTGTGTAGGGAGCTACTGATGATTGTGGGGAAGGGGCACCTGTCACAGGGGTTATGTCCACGTCAAGTGTTCTCAGCCAGTAAGTTAGTTTATGTTTGTGAGTGCAAATGAGTGTTGGGTTTTGTATACATGTTCTTATTCAATGTGTACTTTTAATTCATCAAAGACAATGACAAATTCTTTTATTTTGAGGATAATGAATAAGCACCCATGTGCTCTTTTACATCCAGTCCCTGCCCTTAGGGATATATAAGAGAGAGAGAGAGAGAGAGAGAGAGAGAGAGAGAGAGAGAGAGAGAGAGAGAGAGAGAGAGAGAGAGAGAGTGTTGGGGTGGAATTGAACCTAAGACTGTTCGAGTTTTTTCTCCAAAGAGAGAGTATGTGTGCTTGCATGTGTGAGTATGCACTTGTTTAGCATGCATGCGTTTGAATCTGTAAAATGACTGCAGCAAGTATGTGTATGTTTGTGTGTACAAATGAGTGTGGCTGGGTATTGTAGGCATGTGCTCATTCAATGTCTATTTCTAATTTGTCAAAGAGAGAATGTAAGTGTGCGCCTCTGTATATGCGTGCATGCGCACGCATGTGTGAGTATGCGCTTGTTTTGCAAGCGTTGTGTCAGAATCTGCACTGAAGATACCTCAGTGAGCAGAGTGTTGCCTCACCTCAATCTTGTCCACATGCTGCAGGAGGTTGACGAAGCTGTCAATCCTCACGAAGGGGACAGGCTTGGTGTCTACAGACAGGGAGTACATCTCCACCTTCTCCCCCTGCTGTGTGTCTGCAGATGCCGAGTGGCTGACCGGCAGCTCCAGCCTCCGCTTCTTCCGCGGCTGTTTTCAAACACACAAGATGTGTAATGGTGACAAAAGCATGCATGCACACACACACACACACACATACGTTCTTGAGGTAGGTACTAAATACTACCATGACAAATGTGATAGTGCCTATAGTTCCACAATGACACACGGTTTGTTCTCAATGTTAGAGAATCTGCTGAAATGATCTTCTCATCACTTTTCCAAACGACATCTAACTCTACGTTTTTCATGTTGTTACATGTGCGTGCATAAGTTACCACGAAGGAAATACACTGAGCACATTAACCCCAGTTCAGACAGAATTAGGCAAAAAGCCCTTTACCCAGCAAAAAATACACCAAACTCCAGAAAACATCCTTTTCACCCTAATAGTGATGCAGAACTGTTTCACAACCTCATACAAACAAAATTTGGTCTCCTCTTTCAGTGTTTTTCTGAATTTTCATACACTGAGTAGTAGATGCTGGATAAAATAGATGAACAGAATGTGAGGTTAAAAAGAACAAAGCCCATGAATAAAATAGGTAACAATAAAAAAAAAAGCCGAGAAGAGAACCGGTTAGATATTTTAAAAAAGAAAAAAAGTATCAACTAAGTGAACAAGAAAAACAGAACAGAACAAAATACATGGGATGGTTAAAGTGAGAACAAACTAACCATCATAAAAAAAAAGCCAAGGGAACTTACAGGACGTCGACCTGTTAACTGTCTTGACCTGGACAGAGATGTAGAAGTGGCAGTGAAGGATTGTGTCAATGTCACTGATTGGTCAGCTGCTGCTGCTGCTGCCCTCTCCATGACCTCTCGGACTTGACTCTTCCACTTACGGTCGTAGGAGCCAAAGAATGTCTGACAAAAAAGATAAGATGCTTTCAGCACTGCTTCCCCAATCATAGACTACAGTAAATATTTTTACAAAAATCAACAACAAACCAAAAGATGCACACACATAAAATACACCTCCCTACCTTTCTACAGGTATTTGTCCCCCCACCCCCGCCAGGGGAACAAAATTTTTTATGAAAACAAAACGACAAAATATTGCCTTGAATAAAATTTGCAGTCACAAAAAGCAAAAAATCAATACTGACAGCCTTTATTTCAATATGCATTAGCCAAATATATAACCAACAGTGACACTTGACCGATGACATTATTTGTTTGTCATTTTTTATACTACAGTAAATTAACCTTTTTCTTCCTTGCCACACCCCCACCCCCTTGTTTTGCAGGGGGAGGGGGGTAGTGTTGTTTCCTACTTACACACACACCACGTGTGTGTATCAGTGTTATCTTTTCCTAGCCTTCAACTGTGTTCTCTCCACAGTGGTGCCATGCTGTAAGCATAATTTCTGGAATCAGTTTTCTCTCGTCAAGAGTCTTTGAACAAAACATGTCTGACATATGTCGTTAGCATAAAAGTCACCTCTTTACAATAATTACCTAAATCGACCTTGGGAGGTTTCAGGGAGTGACTTGCGAGTACAACAGTCTTTGCTTTGTTTGTGGTTAGTCTGTAGTTGCACATGCCGTCTGTTTTCTCTTGCTGCTGATCCTCTGTAGCAAAAGACCTTCCAAGAAAAGTCCAGTCAAAGCACCACCTTGAGCTGCAGAATTTCAGAGTTCTTGAAAAGAATACCAAACCTGTATGAATGTGACAACTCACCTTGTTGGAAACTGGTAAAGCGAAGGACACCAGGTTTGGGTAGTACAGCTTGTAGATTGTGAGCAATCCAATCAGGCATGATTGGGCACCCTGAAACACAAACACACACACACACACACACACACAGAGCTTGCTGAACAAGACTGAAGAAGGATATGGGTTGGCAGTCTGTTGTACAGTCATTCTTAACATAAACTGTCAAGGAACCTTGTCGACTGTATGGTGGAGTTTTACATCACAACGCAAGTGGCCATCTCAATGTAAGATAATGTTTTCTTTTTTGTTACCATTTCTTTTTGTCTCAGCTTGCTGATATGTTTAGCAGACAAGATTGCTCCTTGTTGGTGCAACCATCTAGGGGAAGCTATAACAACTCTACATGACCCCCACACAGTTTCTTTTATTGATGATTATGGTAATTCTGATACTTAGTTTCTCACACATCTCTTCAGTGTCACGATATTGACCATGGCTTAACACTACAGTCTGTGAATATCAACACACTAGCAGATCATGTAATTTGTTCTGTAGTACTTCCATTACACATGTATGCATGTGAATAAATAGAAAGCATGTTATTTTGAATGTGTGTTCTGTGAATGCATGTGGATGTGTGTACACGCACGCAAGCATGAGTATCTGACCATTTACACGAAAAACACATTTGTCCTATTCATTCACTCGCCACATTTTGTATGTTTCCTTTCTTTTCTGCTTATTATTTCTATACCCCTGACGTTTTTAAACATTAATACCAAATGGATAGTGTTTTTTACCTGCTCATATTTTACGACCAAAATCTTTGCCTGCAGGCAAAAATAATGTGCAAAAAAGCAGCCCCCCCCTTCTTTTGTTATCTGACAGACCAACTGACAACTTTCTCTTGGGATTGGGGGATCCCAACATGTGGAGTTTTTCTCTCTTACCACTCGGCCCTGAATCAGAGAGAGGAGTTTGCGCACACGGAATAGCTTCACGTCCTCCTTGCGTGTCAGCAGGTACAGCAGATGACACACATGCGGCAACTGCACACACCATCGACAATCAACCAATTAAAAACAGACAAAAATACATCACTGCAGACACCATCGACAATCAATCAATTAAAAACAGAAAAAATACATCACTGCACACACCATCGACAGTCAATCAATTAAAAACAGAAAAAAATACATCACTGCACATACCATCAACGATCAATCAATTAAAAACAGAAAAAAAATACATCACTGCAGACACCATCAACAGTCAATCAATTAAAAACAGAAAAAAATACATCACTGCAGACACCATCAACAGTCAATCAATTAAAAACAAAAAAATACATCACTGCAGACACCATCAACAGTCAATCAATTAAAAACAGACAAAAATACATCACTGCAGACACCATCAACAGTCAATCAATTAAAAACAGACAAAAATACATCACTGCAGACACCATCGACAATCAATCAATTAAAAACAGAAAAAATACATCACTGCACACACCATCGACAGTCAATCAATTAAAAACAGAAAAAAATACATCACTGCACATACCATCAACAGTCAATCAATTAAAAACAGAAAAAACCACATCACTGCACACACCATCAACAATCAATCAATTAAAAACAGAAAAAAAATACATCACTGCAGACACCATCAACAGTCAATCAATTAAAAACAGAAAAAAATACATCACTGCAGACACCATCAACAGTCAATCAATTAAAAACAAAAAAATATGTCACTGCATACACCATCAACAGTCAATCAATTAAAAACAGAAAAAATACATCACTGCAGACACCATCAACAGTCAATCAATTAAAAACAAAAAAATATGTCACTGCAGACACCATCAACAGTCAATCAATTAAAAACAGAAAAAATACATCACTGCAGACACCATCAACAGTCAATCAATTAAAAACAGAAAAAAAATACATCACTGCAGACACCATCAACAGTCAATCAATTAAAAACAGAAAAAAACACATCACTGCACACACCATCAACAATCACAGTCAAAGGAAAAAAGATAAAGAAAAAAAAGAAAATGCACATTTTAATTATACTCTGAATATCCTTAATTAATTAACTCGCTATAGCAACCCCCCCCCCCCCCCCCCCCCCACCCCCACACACCATACACAAGGAAAAACAATCACAAATTTCTGTAAGAGAAAAAAAAAAGGATCTTGGTCAGAAATAAGAGAATCTCAGAAAACGAAATAAAATATGAATGAATTTCAAGAAAAACAACTACAGATTTTATAAAGAAAAATATATTTCTGATATCTCCACCAATTATTTAAATCAATAAATGGGATTTCAGTAAGTAAGATCCCCCCCTCTCCAAAAAGGACAAAAACAACACAACCCCCACACCCTCCTTATTTCCATGGGCATGGAGCAGACAGTTCTCAGAAGTGTGCCTTGCAATACTGACCATGACTTGGCTGTCCAGGAAGAGGAACAGGATCCCATACAGACAGTGCAGTCTGTCATAGCCGTCAATGTGGTCATACACCACCAGGATCCAGCGAATCAACATGGCCTGGAAACAACAACTACTACTGTAACATTACATGTGACCTTGATGTAGTCTTAAACAGTCAGTTTCAGCTAATCAACATGAGTCATGACCAACATCACACAATAACTCTTGAAGGCTTTCAACAATCAGTCAACAACCATCACTATGAACAACACAATGACACATTCTCCCCCTCTACTGCACACAAGAAACAGTCTTCTAGCACTCCTACTCATAATATGGACCACTAAAAGGTCTACTACACTAATACCAAATCATCAGAATATGAATGCAAATCATCACACTGCAAATTGCACTGTACATATGTGTGATGAGTTTAGTCAGAATCCATTGAATATACGGAACAGAAATCTATATGCAGTGTTGAAACAAACCAAACAATTTTTTTTAAAACAGCAGCACATAAAAGCAGTAACAGCAACATTTGACTTTGAGCTTTATTTTTATGCAGAAACACAGAAATGATGTGGCCTGTCTCATGAAATCTTGAATGCTGATGGAATCCTAAAAAGTGTGGTGTCCTACTGCTACAAAGCAATCAACAGCAACCTCTGACTCTGGAATCCAAACTTTTTCTTTGTGTGTGTGTGTGTGTAGGAAGGGGGGGGGGAGGGAGGGTAAGGGATAGATGTTAAAGACATAAAGAAAGAGCACACCATGAAAAGCTATCAGTTGCTGCAGATAGAAACAAGGCTGAAGAAGCAGTGTAACAGTACCTGGATGGTGACCGGGGGTTTATTGGTGGACATCCATGATATGGCCTTGACCACAGCCTCCTGTGGCACTTTGGTTTTGGGAATCAGACAGCGAATCAGCTGACGACTGACACTCTGGGCTGAGGACAAAATATAATATCAACTGATCAATTTAAAACAGGAAAAAAAAAGACATTAAGTGCACACACCATCAAAAATCAATCAACTGATCAATCAGAACATTTGAACAGCATCCAACAGTAGTACTTCATCCTACACACATCAAAAGACAATACTGAAGAAAACTTTAAAGAGATAATTGAAAGGTATTGCTGAAACATTTCCTCCCTCTTTTTATTTATTTTATTATTTTATATCGAGGATAATGGAATAAGCACTTACATGCTTTTTTATATCCAGTCCCCATGTGTATGCGGATTTGTAAATTCTGTCATCCGTTCCCACCGGCTCACAATGGCCTACTGTTACGAAAAGCGGAACAGGATTTAATGTGTACGCAAGATGCCCTTCCCAACGTGTGCCATACATCCAAGCGAATTCATCCGTCAATAGTCTCAGTTTTAGCCTTTCCAAAACATTCCATGTTTTCATTCTTTTGCAAAATACATTAGAAACAAGAAACTTTTTACATACAAATGTTGGTTTTACTGATAAAACTTAAATAAGGGCCATAAATATTTCCATAACAAACTGTTAATATTGTGAATATTACAATACAATGACATATTTCTTTGCTTACTAAAGAACTCAGCAAGACATGGTAAAAAAACCTTTTCATGTCATGACAAGTAATGAAGTATGAATGGTTAAATTAAAAAATTTTTTTTTTACTGTTTCTAACAGATTTAAGTTTATAATGCTACACATAAAATCTTACAGCCACCAAGTCTCACACATTCTTCTGCATGCTATTTTATGGAAAGCTCGCTGCCATGATAGTATGGAAGTTCTGGAACCATAAAAAAATTATTCTTTTTTCAGGACTACTCATAATTATGTCATGAATGTTCATTTTGACATTTTGGTCAGATTGCCCATGACAATGGGTTTTCACAACAGTAATTTGCCTGAATTAAATATATTTTGCACATGAAACATCAGATTATTACCTCCAAAGACAACGAATTATACAGACCATCATTCTTGGTTTCCAAAAGCAGGGGAGAAAAATCCCTTTTGGTTACAGACCATATTATGTATTTCAAACCATTCTAGCTTTCTAGTTAGACTAGAGAGTTCTAACCTCTACACTACCAAACCAAAGTATATTTTAACAGGAGAATATCAACTGACCGAAATATCCAGAGGCAGCAGCATCCACCAGAGGGGTGATGGCCTCAGGATCCAAACCACACTCCTCTGCTGCAGTCTTCACTGTCTCCAGTGACAGCTGCAGCTCCAAGTTGCCCCGCACCACCACCTTGGATTTACCTACAACACATCATCCACACCACTGGCCATTGTTATACACAATTCTGGTCAGCTCATTAAACTCTTTCATACTGCATACACTTACATGTCTTTAAATAAAATTGTCTTTTAAATAAAATTTACATGACAATTAGGAATACACTATACAGCCTTTAGTTCTAAGAAATAAAAATGTCAAACGCTAACACTGTGTAACAGAATATCAGTGAATCTCTTCAACTCCACAATGTCGTCAAGTCAATGGTAACATAAACATGACTTCTAAATTCTTGGTCAACGCTTGCCTCAGGGTTTTGTTTTGTTTTTTAAATTCCATAACTTTCATTTTCAAGTCTATGATTACCTGACCTGGCTACATTATTGTACATTTTGTGTTATTATTTAGTACTATAGTCATAGATGTCCTACGAATGAAAATATAAACTGACATCCTCATCCTGTTTGCAAAAGCACGCACAATATCAACATCTTGTGCACACTTAAGCAGTCATACTTATACTGTTATAGAATGAGAGCTATATTATATAGTAGAAGAACTGGCCAGCTGTGTCAGGTGGTATGGATGGCTCATATACCTGGCAATAGACTGAACAGTGATACATTTTTTTCAGTCAACAGAAATTATAACGAACACAACTCACATTAAAAAAAAAAAGCTTTTTCTATTAAAGGGAGAAAATATGTGCATGTTTATATTATATTGCCACATGACCAGTAGGCAGTCTAACACAAACTTTAAAAAAATTTGCTGGATTAGAGTAACCTAAAATTTAGTTTAAAAACAAAGCAAACATTACAAGTGGAAGAGCCTACAACAAAAACTGATTTATTCTCTTATTTACTTTTAGTAGGCCTACTGCACACTTAAACTTAAAGTCTGTATTGTATTTTTTTTATAGAGAATTTTGCCAGGGACGACTCCATTGTTTAAGTTGTTGTTCTTCTACATATGCTAAATGAGTAAATAAATGTGCGTAGCACATGGGACCTCGGTTTATCGTCTCATCCAATGTAGAGTTAACACATGCCTAGAAAGCGAAAAGTTGGGTTCAAAGTGTGTGGTTGTTCAATCACCCCATTTGCGATTTGGGCCAGAAACTTTTCCCCATCCACCTGACCATCAGTGGTGTAGTACAGCTCTAGACAACCAATCAACCTGACAATCTTTCCATTGTTTCCTTTCTACTTTCACTGAGCTTAGCCTTAGATAAACCCTAGTTTTATCTGATTGGTGGTCAGCTTCTCCAGAACATAGGGATAAGTATGGCCAAAACTAAAAGTACCCTTTATCAACAGTATTCATAGTTACTGGTTGTATGACTGTGTAAAAATGAGTTGAGTGCAAGCACTTTGATTTCTCTCTGCAAGATTAAGTGCTATAATAAATTCCATTTATTATTATCATAGTATATTTTAATATTTTTAGTATTCATTATTCATATTATATAAAACAAAAGTTTATCCATGAGTTTTTCATCATGATCATCAAGTAGAGGGCTGAAAGGCTAAAAGCTGCACATTTTAATATTTGACTAACTAGTATGAGACACAAAATCCACTCTCTTCTTCCCTCTATTGTCCACAAACATGTGATCCCCCCTCCCACCAACATAGTGCACTCTTGTTTAGTAATTTAGTAAATATGAGACACTGGAAAAATAAACACATTTTACAATTAAATATAATAAACTGTGACCCAATTTACTGCATTTCCAATGATAATCTCCTTTTTCTGTTGCTGTCATACAACTGTCATAGACTTTTCCTTTCGATACTGTCCTCACTAAAGCAGACGATAATTCATCCACAGCAATGGCATCAACATCACTACTATAGTAGCTTACAAGAATACCTCGATTTAACTGCTGAACGCACACTCAAAGCCAGCAATATTTTATCAGTAATATAAACTTACATTTTGCAAAATAGTGAACAGCTCCGTCCAGCGTGATTTTTCTTCGATTGTTGTTCATTTTATTTCCGCCAAGATTTTGATCACCACAAAATTTGAATGTTTTCCATTCAGCCTCGTCTCGGCGAATCTCGCGTTAATTGATATCTCGCCATTTGAAGACAGATCTGTCTGACCTTGTTTCGATTTCACTTTGCCCAAGATGTCATCGCCAGCAGAATAAATACTTTGTAGCTACAAAACATCTCCTAATAGAAATTTGAGATGTTTTGTCAGTGTATGATATAAACAATGTAAGGAAAATGATGACAGAAACAGCAACAGAAATGTTGGTGAATGTAATGGGGATATAGCAAACAATTGATATCCTTAATCCTGCTAAACTTTTTGTGTTTTTATTGAGAAAATCAGAACTTGCGTTGTGGCTAAAAAGAAATGGTATTTTGGCTTTGTGGAGGAAGCACCATCTGTATCTTTGGTTTGGGCGATACCGACAATTTATTTATATATTCTTAAAACGTTTGGACTTCGAATAGGCTAGTCTACAGGTTTGTTAGCTTTTACCACTTTCTGCTCTGCTCGTGACTGTCGATAAATCCAGCTTTCAGTAGGCTATTTGCCCTGCAGTTTGTTTTCAACATGCTGTTGGTTTTAGAAGATTCGCATAAGGAACATTTGGCATTCCTGAGTCAAGTTGATGTTGATGGTAAGATTTTATTTATTGCGTCGTTTCTATAATACATTACCTAATGTTGATAGTAGCGCTAGAAGTTGAAACACGCCCACTCCTTTCCCTTCAGTCTTTTGACAAAAAATAATAAACTGTATCACACTGATGACATGTGAAGTGGTGTGGTGTGTGTGCATGCATACATGTGTGTTTAAATTGCAAAGTGACAGATTTTTTCGCCTGTGGAAGTTGATGCCCAATCACAAGAAGTGGAGTGGGAAGGGGGGGGGGGGGGGGGGGGGATTTAGATGCCCCATGTTTATAAGGCATTAGATTTGTTTACCTTCCCTCATTGAAGTCCACGCCTGGTACCACTGTAATAGTTGAAGCCCTAAGACAGTTATTTTGCGCTAAGCAATGTGGACCAATGTGGCCTGTAATGCACCCATCTTGAAAGTGAGAACTTAGAAGATGTAGAATTTGATTCCCACAGAAGCTGGACTTAACCTCCATCATTATGGTGGTCTGGGTGCTATTTAAAAAAAGGTAATGATTTAAACTGAGGTTCTGTGTGTAGAATGCACTCCGAATGCATATATGTTGATAACAATTACAAGAAAAGTTCTGCAGACAGGGGGAAAAATAAGTGTTGCGCAATTGTTACACTCTTTCCACAGAGAGAGCAACTGGAATTGCTTGCAGAAAAATCTGCCATGAATGAAGTGAGTAGTATTATAAGGTTAGGTGGTGTCACTTGTGTGCCATGCATCATTTACATGTATTCATTATAATACAATTTATTGTTTTTGTAGTATGACTTCCTTATTTTCATAAACTGGCAAAAATTTCCTTGTATTTTTATTTGATTTAATAATAATCTTTGATGGCATGAATCCGTAATCAAACACATCTGATATAAATACTCTAACAGGGAAACAAACTCCTGACTCATTCTTTAGCTATCTTATTTTGTTCTTTTCAGTTGTGCGAGAGTTCTGTCGGATCAGCATGGAGTTCCTCAAGAAGGGTTCCAATCCAAAAGTGTATCAAGGAGCAGCCCGTAAGTATATTCAATAATTCATACTTTGAATAACATTAATGAGTTACGTAATAAATGTAGTAATTCTGTGTGTGCATGCCAAGAGTGTGTATGTCTATCTGTGTGTGTGTTCTTCTTTAATTTAACGTGTGTGTGTGTGTGTGTGTGCGTGCATGATTTCAGTTCTAACACTGGAGTTCCAAAACTCAGTTATTCTATGGAGGGTTGCAGAACAGGGGGAGGAACTATGGGAGTCCCAACTTTGAACTTAACGACACAGAATGGCAGAAGTGAGATTGGTGAAATTAGATTCTTTGTCTTGCTTACTGTTAGCCAATTTGGTCAGTGGTAATATAGATCTACAAAGCTGTGCACTTCCAGTGTCACCAAGCAGTCCATTTAACCTTGATTTGGAGCATTTTGTAAGTATACACAGGCAATTTTAGTAATAAGTCTGCATGTGTAGTTTCAGATGTGGTTTATTAGTATCAAAATGCTTTTTTTTGGTTAAGATTATGTCACACTCATACTTTATTGTTGCAATCTTTTTTTTTCTTTGTGTGCATCCCGTGGAATCCATTCATGCTGTCAAAGTATCCCGTTCACAATTGGTCTTGAAAGATGTCATTTGATTGGTATTATTTTTCAGCGAAGCCTAGTGCGACATTATATGATTGATGCTTTTCTTGCAGAGAAGCTTGGTGTGAAGTAATAGGTATTATTTGATTGGTGTTTTTGTTTCAGAGAAGCTGGATATGGAATGAAAGGTGCCATTTGATTGGTGTTTCTCTTTTTATAAAAGCTGTGATTGGTGGTTTTTTTTCCAGAGAAGCTGGGTGTGGATGCAGAAACGGTGCAGCACGGGGTGGAGGGCATGATGTACCTGTTGTCAGAGAGCTCCAAACTGATGGTGAGCTGAGGCCTCTCTCAATTTATGTCAGTCATAGTTCTAACAATGCACATGTGGAGACTTGATATTGCAGCCTGGTTTTCTTCCTCACTGAGTGCAAGCCTTGTTTACTAAATGTTGGGAAATTCATATAGTGTTTCGTACACACATACAGGCAAGAAGACAGCAACACCACAAACACCCACAAGTATGCATATATACGCACTGTAGATATAATACAATAACTTGGATGAGGAATTTTCGCTGCAAAATGTTACTTTTAGTATCCTGAAAAGCCAGATACTGTGGTTTTGTCAAATATTGTCGTTATTTAGTTGTCAAAATAATGGTTCCTCCCCCCATCTTTTGTGATGTTAGGTGTGTGTGTGTGTGTGCATGCATGCATGCATGCATGTACATGCGTGTACCTGCCTACATGTGTCTTTGTTGCAGCTGCATGAGATAGATTTTCAAGATTCGATCATCACACTGGGGTTCACAGAAGAGCTGCGGAGCCTGCTGTTGGAGCTGTATCTGGCTAACCGCAGCGAGATTCGCTCCGTCCTGTCCCACATGTCCATGGACCTGCCTCATTACCACAGCCTGCAGTGGCGCTTTGATGTGCAGGTCAGCCCTTTGCCTTATTAAACTGGTTAACAAAACAACCCATCCTAAAGCCCCAACCTAACACTCTTCCCCTAAAGAAAAGAAAACAAAACCCTCACTCTTCCCCACCCTCCCTTCTTTGTAAAATGCTCACTTGTTTTACCTGTAAATTATAGCAAAATTATAAAGTGCCCCCAAAAATTCTTTTGTAGTTAGAATATTTTTAAAATCCTAACATGGTACTGATGGTAATTTTTAGGTAAAACACTTTACCACGTGATTTCTCATTTACAAGTAATTTATCATTTCTGTGTGGAAAATTTCCTTGGACATGTATTGAGAGCATATACTCACTGAAGTGAAGATAAATTTCCAGTGATTAAACAGAACTTGACATGCTGTTGGTTCTGTCTCTACTTTTCCCCTACTAACAGTCTATAATGAAGCTTAATACCTGATCGAGTTGTGAAAGTATGACATTCAAAACTACCAAAAACATATATTGGAAAAAAGTCAGTGGAAACTTGTGTTTTAGTGTCCAAAATTGTTTAAAGCATGAAGTTTATATTTCAGAACCCAAAAAGTTTTAAAATGGCAGTAGGGACCTGTATGTTGGCATCAAAAATTGTTAAAGTATGAGGTTCGAAACTGCCAAGAGAAAAACATCAGTGGAGGTATATGTTTTAATATCATTTTGTCTTCTGTGACAGAGTTTGTGATGGTTGTTTGTCAGAATTACCACAAGACTGCTGCAATGTTTGGTTGTTGTTTAATAAAGCGGAAGAAGCTGGCAAGCTATAAGCAGGATGTTTTGACAGCAGATCAAAGTAGCCTATATATGTGAAAGTTCACAGATTTATTGAATTACTGTACTTGACATTGACATATTGGTGTATGCTGTGATAAACTGGTACATAACCGTTTGGAAATGAACTGCATTGGTCTGTGATTTGAGTAAACTGCTTAAATATTTTTTTTTTTTTACATTTATAGAATGCTCTGGTGTGTGTGTGTGTGTGTGTATGTGTATGAGAGAGAGAGAGACAGAGATGGACAGAGAGAGAGAGAGATCCACCATTTGAGAGAGAGAGAGAATTCACAAAATCACACCTGACACTAACAGCAGCAGACGACACATTTCAGCTGGCCAGTCGGTCGCTACGTCACCAGATCAGCCCTCAGGTGGTGCTCAAACTACAGACCCAAGATGGGGAGAAGACGGACACCCAGCTGCTGCAGACTGATCCTGTCAATCTGCTCCACCTCACCCAGGTGCTCGACACTGCCCTGCAGGAGATGAAGTCACCATACTGTCGACGTATTGCCAGGAACATTAAGTGAACACTTTGTCATTCACTTAGTCACTGTCATTCCCTTAGTCATTCACATCAGATCATGTCCCTGTCTTCAGTTCTTAGGTGGTGACTTAGGCAGTGTCACTTGTCTTTGAATTGCCAGGAACATTAAGTGAACACTTTGTCATTGTCATTCCCTTAGTCACTGTCATTCCTTTAGTCATTGTCATTCACATCAGATCATGTCCCTGTCTTCAGTTCTCAGGTGGTGACTTTGGCAGTGTCACTTGTCTTTGATGGAGGAAGTCAGGGATTGCATACTGTTTAAGACTGAAGCAGAGAAAGGAAGATTCAGGATGAAGCTGGGAAAGTTTAGAGAATCATCTCTTAACTTGATTGAGGGTAGAAGAAGAAAAAAAAGACAGCTGGTTAAATCTTCTGCTGTGGAAGTCAGAAACAATGTGATCTATGTTTTTCGTACAACATTGCAGCTAGGCCGATGCGATTTCTGGTATAATTAGCAAGAACTGTCAGGGAGGATGGTGTTGTAGGGCGATCATGATTTCCGATGTAAACGGCACCAATTCTAGGAAAGAAGTGCATGTGTGCATTGTCCTTCTGTTGGCACACACAACACACACACACACACAATACTACAAAAATAACCCACCAGGCAAATCATGATTGAAGATATGTGTTGTATGTCCACTTGCACTTAGAAAGTTGTCAGTTTTGTGATTCTGTTAGGCCACCATCCAGAAGGGCTCTGCACTGCTGTGGGGTTTCTTCAGTGGTGCTTCATAGAGGTTTGTGTTTTGTGGGAGTTTGGATGCTGTTGCAGATTCCAGTCTAGAGTAATGTGTGCTTTGGGTTCAGTGTAAAGTTTGGACCACCTACTTTTTTGTTTTTTTAACAATGTACATTTTTATGATACTGAAGGTCGTTGTCAGGTGTATTCTGTATCTCTCGTACATTTGTGTGTGTAAACTATGTATGGATGTATGTATGTATGGATGTATGTGAATGTGTGTATGTGCGCGCACTTTTGTGAGTGATGGAGAAATAGAGGACTTTGAAGAGAGATGACTGAAATGATTGTTGAACCACTTACCAATAAATCAAACTGGTAAAAATCAGTGTATAGAGAGAATTGTATTTCCATGGGGTGATGTGTGTGTATGTGTGTGAGTTGGCAAGTGTGTTTATGCATATGTGAAATTGAGGAGTAGAGAGAAGCTTGTATTCCACACAACAAATTAAAAACATGGCAACCTTATTTGCAAACCTTCACAAATACACATGTACGCAAAAGCACCTGCACATACAGACACATGTATGCAAATACACACATGTACGCATGCACGCACACATGAAAATACACACACCAGCCATGGAAAGTAGTGTATTTATTTCATGCAAACAAAGAACTGACACAAGGGCCACCATTTCCTTGCATACCAGGGCTGTGCTATCATTAGTGATTACTTCTCCTTTCCTTGCCGATACTTTCGTCCTGCAACATGAGGTGTGTGGAGAAGAACTGAGACTACTGACAGTCATCTTAATATCTCCATACCTTTCATAGAATAATGACCATTCTTCCTCATTTATGAACACAAATTTGAAACAGAAGGCGAGCACACCTGCACATGCAGGCAATATGCGCAAACAAATGCATGCACAAACCACATGCATGAATAACACTCCCTCACACATGCATGCACAACAAACATGATGAATAAACAACTACTACAGAATAAACAACTACTACTACATGCAAATACAAGAGGGGTAGCTTTGTGTACAATGATTTGACCTAATTTAGAAAAAATGAAAAACAAAACTTGGTGACAGAATTCCTCATAAAAATCAGCCCAAGAACTGGATACACTATTTGCCGTACGATTTACATAGATTTGTCTTCTCCCCTTCCCCTAATTAAGCAAACCTGGGAATCTAGATGATATGAGTGTATTTTGTGCACCAAATTACTCAAGCTACGGCATATATGCTGAATGATCAAAAAATTCCAAAAATCGTGATGAGATTTATCTATTTCAGTAAGAAAGATTCTGAAACTGTGATCTTTGATTACAGCTGTTTGGGATAATCTGAAGTGATGCAGTGTAACCATGAACCAATCAACAGAGTTCAAGAATTGTAAAATCAGCACCACAGACCAGATGCCGACATGAACTAATCCATTCTGGGATTCTGAAGTTAAGACAAGGAAAAACATCCTGACCTGGCAAGTGACTTTTCCACACTTCAATCCCGAATGCAGAAAATCAGGGAGCACTGCAGTATTCAGAAGCATGAAGAATGCCTAAAGAAGATTGTCTGAAGGCAATATATGCTACAACTTTTCTAAATGCCAGGACTTAACATCTGCACAAACTAATATGGCTGTAGAAAAGTGTTAACAACTGGAAACTAGTTCACAATATTGATAGTTAAAAACTAATTTGCTGCTATATTTGAAAATAAGCTTGCTGCATTTGTATGAAGTTTCCAACCTGTATAAAAAAAAGGTCATGTGTGGAAACTTAGTGCACAAAAATGATGATTAAATCAATATGTAAAGGTGTAACATACCAGGACAGATAGATGTTTGAAAGATGCCTCTTCAAGAACAGATATAATCATTTTGATTTACAATAGAGGGCAAAGCAGACGGCAAAAAGGGGTGGGGTGAGAGAGAAAAAAACAACAACCACATGTAACTCAAAACTGAAGAATACACAAGCTTTTATCCAAAATTCCTTGCTTTCTCAGAAATAACACTCCGAGTAATAATGATGTTCAGTTCCCAGATCTCCATAAACTACAGTGTTGCGATTCAGCCTGCATTCTTTACTACAATCGTTTCCCTGCTTCTCTTCCATCTCTCCTTTTACACACACACACACAGATTGAGCAAATCAGGAAACGATATTAAGAACTGGAAATTCTATGGCAGTAATAACACCCAAATCTGAACTAGACAACTTGTACATAAGGGACACTTTTTTTGGTTTTGAGGACATATTCCACAAGGACCATCACACCACCCTTTCATTCATCTTTTGTTTTTGCACACAGATGAACAGAAATGGTGAACAACTGTAACCATTAAAAACAAACCAGCAAAAAAAAAAAAAATATCCCAACCCAAACCAAACCAAACAAGCATATGACACAAACGAAGAGAGACAGATTCGGTGTTTAGGGGATGTCTGCAAAAAGCAGCTATTCACACTAACCTACAGAGATAGCTCATATTCGGAGACAACCCTCCATTTGATTTCAGTTTCTTTGACCAAAAGATAAAAAAAAGAACCAGAGAGAAAGAGCAGACACTAGTTGATGCACTAGAGCTGAGGATTAGGACTGACTGAATGATAGAAGACAACACAATGTGAGGTGAATGGAAGCCTCTGAATGATAGACAACGATTTTGATTTTTGATTTTTTTGCGGACAAAAATTGGATTTAGATGAATGAAATCGCATTTCCTTATTTTCCAACTTTTTCTGGGGCAAATACAGAGGGTGCACAGACAGGTCTTGACGCCAACGACAGAGAATAGATGATGCACAAAAGCTGAAGAGTATCGCCGACTCAAACAACAGACTAAAGCTGATGCACAAGAGCTGAAGATTAGGACTGATTCCAACAACAAAATGTAATTGACACACAAGAACTGAGGAGTATCACTGACTCCCACTGAATCAGTGGAACAGATGAAGACTAGGCCACAGTGGAAGGTATGTCATAAATGAATCATCACAGGATGCTTGTTGAGTTTTGCTGACGATGATACAACATGCAATGAACAATACAATAGTTGCCACAGAACAATAGAGTTTTCAATCAATATCAATGTATTTCTTCCCCTTTTACTAAAAAACAAAACAACCCCCCCCCCCCCCCCCTCAGACCTAAACAACAATTCCAAACAACCTTTAAAAAACAAGTACACAACAACTGACAAAAAGAAGCAGGTTTTTTTTGTTGAAAATGGAGGCCATGGACTTTGTGGCCATGAAGTGAAGCTGTCATGAGATCCATACATAACAAAAAGAATGGAGAATGTGTCCTGTGCTCAGTTCTGATCCAACAAGTCAGTACAAGCAGCCACATAAAAATAAAGCAAAGAACTATAGAGAAGATGGTGTCAGTCCCACAGTTCCCATCAAGCCATGTTCAGTAGAATCCAGCCACTTTTACCCTGGTGAAGGTTTATGTGAACAACTTTTTCTGCCGTTAATTGAAGGCAGCGCCACACACATCATGGGTCATCCCTTATCTGAACAACTTTTCTGCCGTTAATTGGAGGAAGCACCACACACATCATGGGACATCCCTTATCTGAACAACTTTTCTGCCCTACAGGAAGCACCACACACACATCATGGGACATCCACTATCTGAACAACTTTTCTGCCGTTAATTGGAGGAAGCACCACACACATCATGGGACATCCCTTATCTGAACAACTTTTTCTGCCGTTAATTAAAGGCAGCACCACACACATCATGGGACATCCACTATTTCAAAGCACTATAGGATACACATGCCCTTAACAAAAAACAACAACAAAAACACAACAGAACAACCCAACCAAACACACACACACACCAACTTTAAAAAAAAAAGGCTTTTAGAAATAAACACAAACTGCTCAGACTTTAGTTTTGTTCTTAACTACTGTAAGAGCTCTAAGCACTCAAGAATTGCTGCAAAAACCATAAGTTACCACTGGATGAGAAGACTGTATGCCTGATTTAAAAAAAAAAATCAAATGATGGATGTCGTATCCGAGTGGTTAAGACCATTTGACTTCAATCTGATGGATCCATGGGTTTGGAACTTGGTGGCTTCTGGTGAATTAAGAGTAGGGATTTTTATGATCTCCCAGGTCAACTTTCAGTGCAGACCTGCCAGTGCCTTAATTCCCTTTTTGTATGCACACATGCTGAAGATCACATATGCATATTAAAGATCCTGTAACTCATGTCAGCATTTGTGGGTTATGGAAACACGAGCATACCATGAAGTCAGAACGCGACTACCTTCATGGTGGGCAAAAATGGTCACAGTCATAAAATTTCACCATTAGTAAACCTTGGAGCTCTAGCCAAGGAACGACGCCCCCCCCCCCACCCCGCAATAAAACCCTACCACCCACACTCACCATTCAGGCAGCCATACTCCAACTTATAAGGATATTTTCTTCCTTAATGGGATGTTCTTGTGCTTCGTGCTAGCTACATGTGAGAACAATCTCAAGATGATATTTCTAAGCTTAACAACTTTGCCGGCTTTGGTGCTGTTCACCCTACTCTCTATCCACACACGCACGCACGCACGCACGCACGCACGCACGCACGCACGCACACACACACACACACACACACAACTACCCAAACACAACAAAACAAAAAAAAACCAGAAGGAAGGAATACAGTCATATCTTGCATTCCAAGTTTAACCTTACATTTTCAAACTGAAAACCTTCACCATACATTTCAATCCAAGTCTTCACACATTCTTTCCAATAAAGTAGCCACTACTGAACGCATCTGTCCGCCAAACAAGCTGTGGAGATACGTACAGAGAAATCCAACAACCAACGAACACACAACAACTCTCTGATTATGACATCTTCAGTATTTGGCTCATGAGGAAAGTGCTGCTCATAACTATACACACAACTCCAAAATAAAAGAGAGGAGATAAAACCAAAGAAAACAAAACAGCAGAATGCTGCTGTAAGTCAAAACACTTCTCTTGAATACACGATAAAATCAACAAGCTTGGGCCTCATTCTCACACCATTCCATAGCTTCCCCCCCAGCAATCGCTCACTCGCTTTACACGCAACCTGTTTTTTCCCCCCTCCAAATGGGACTCCTCAACACCTATCAAACCCATCTCCATCCCATCCCCCAAGCCCACTCCCACCCAAAGCCCTAAAATGTCTAAACCACACCAACCAACCCAAAAAGAGACTAAAACAAACAAAACATCTGTGTACACAAGGCTTCCGTTTACCCGTCACAACAACAAGGAAGAAGAACACTGTCCGCGCTTCACTACCTCTTTGTCGGGGACACTGACACGCGGCAGGATTTTTCAAACTTGAACATGACACTGAACATGTCCCCGCCCAGGCGGTTGGCCAGCCAGCGGTTTTTCAGCACGGCCACCTTCAGGGCGTCACAGGCAAAGGCCGCGTGCAGGTTGGTGTGCACGGCTCGACCCATGCCCTCCAACACGATCAGGTCAGCGCCGCGCTCCTTCATCGCCTTCATCAACGCTTCGTCGATAAACCTGTGTACGACAGCGTCAACACTTTTGTTGAACAAAACCTGTGTGCGTGCATTGTCGACACACTTTTGTTGACAAATCTGTGCATCATTGTCGACACTTTTGTTGACAAACCTGTGTGCATCATTGTCGTCAACACTTTTGTTGACAAACCTGTGCATGCATTGTCGTCAACACTTTGTTGACAAATCTGTGTGCATCAATGTCAACACTTTGTTGATAAACCTGCGCATCATCGTCAACACTTTGTTGACAAACCTGCGTATCATTGTCAACACCTTGTTGATAAACCTGTACATCAACACCAACACTATAAACCTGTACATCATCACCCACATCTTGTTGATAAACCTGTACATCATCACCAACACTATAAACCTGTACACCATCACTATAAACCTGTACACCACTATAACTTACTCATCACCAACCTGTTAACCGTACACATCACCCACATCTTGTTAACAAACCTGTACATCATCACCAAGCACTATAATGACATCAACTAAACTTCATATAATGTAATTCCCTAAACCTTTAAAATACATGACACCTCACGAGCAATGCATTTGCAATACTCAATAGTCCTAAAACCTAAAAATCACTGACGGACTGCAATGATTCAAACTTAGAAAACAAAATTCCTCTACGAGACACATAACAAAGGGGAAGGTACCTGAGATCCAGACAGGGTGACCCTTGACCTGACTCCATGACAACCAGATGACCGTCAGCCACAGCCTTCGCAATCTTGGGACAAATGTCCGCCACACGCTTGACCAAGATCACCAGCTCACTGTACGTCACGTCATTCAATGTTGGCCGTGAATTGGCACACAAGATGACCTGACAGGAGCAGAGTGGATTGCTATTTGTTATAGTGGTTTTATATTTATTTTTAGGTTATGTGTGTGTGTGTGTTGTGTGTGTGTGTGTGTGTATGTGTGTATGTGTGTGTGTGTGTATGTGTGTGAATGTGTGTGTGTAACGTATGTGAGGGTGTTTGAGTTAAGTAGTGTATGTGGATGTTTGAGTAGTGCGAGTAGTGTGTGTATGTGCGTGTGTGTGTAACGTATGTGAGGTTGTTTGAGTTTAGTATTGTAGTGTATGTGTGGATGTTTGAGTAGTGTGAGTAGTGTGTGTGCGTGTGTGTTGTTTGTGTTTTTGTATGCATGTGTGCACTGCGTGTACTTGAGTGAAAGAATAGGTTGCTTTCCTTTTTGCTTCTACATTAAAAGATGCAAGCAAACAAGACAACCTAACAAAGAAAACACATCCACATCCACAAACAACCCCCTCCCCCCCGTATATTTATACATGCCTGCATGTGCAAACTGCCTCTCTTACCTCCCATGCCACAACGAGAAAGAATAAAATAAGTAAATAAATAAATAAAAACGAAGCAAGCAGACTTCAAACACTACGACCTAACAGAAAAAAGTTGACCTGCTTTCAGAGAGAGAAGAGATAGCAACATGAAAAAGGCAACAACCCCAAATTTGATTCTTCTTTCCTTATACGTTCCCTTATTGGGAAGCATACATAAGGCCTGGTCATCTCCACCTGTGCTTATAACTCTGCAGGAGGTCTGCCTGTTGGCCTCAGCCGACACATTCTGACGTAAGAACAGCTCAGAGAAACATTTTTTCTTTTTTTTCATTCCCCAGCTAAGACTTTGAGGTTCATCAATGGTGAGATTTTTGTGTACGAGACCTTTTTGCCCACCATTAAGGTAGCCACATTGTGCCTTCGGGGGATGAAATTTCCTGTGATAAATGCCAGGAAATAGATTGTAAGATCTGAGAAGAGAATGATTAGGAGAGGAGATAAAAAGGTAAGGAAAAAGACAGAAACAAAGAAAATATTTAAAAAAAGGGGAAGTTTTCGATCACAGAACTTACAGATGGTGTATGCACACACACACACGCGCACACACACACACACACACACACACACACACACACACACACACACACACATCTAGATACACTCACCTCCGTGCCAACAGAGAGGAGATAGCGAGCAAAAGGGATGACGCCCAGTATGATGTCAGCTCCGCTGTTATCACAGAAAATGGCAGCACACTTGTAGGGGGTGTCCTGTGTCTGTCGTTTTGCCCAGATGTCAAAGTCGTCAAACAGCCATGGCCTCTCTGCAACGACACATATTCACAGCTGACAAAACGAACCCACAGCAGGGACCAGACAGCAATCCAATCCTGTTGTTTATAGCCCCACCGACCACAAAGGCCATATCAGGGCTGTCACCTCGCCAAATTTTAAATCTCAAATTAAAAATGTGCAACTATACACAGAATAAAACAGGGTATAAAATCAACTCTACTGTCGTTCCTTGTATCAATGCCCAGGCCAACCATAAGGATCAACCCAGGCAGTACCATGTTGTGCGCAAAACCACATCAACCAAACATAAAATGAAATAAAACCAAAACCAGAATCCTTAAAACAACCTTGTTCTTAGTGACCAACTGGAACACTTTCACTCATATCAGACGGGAAAAGCTTGATTCTCTAAGGAAGTTAAAAATGGTGTCTGGTGGAGCATCACAAAAAAGGAACTTTAGGGAGTCTGCAATAAAGTGCTTAAGCAGACAGCACAGAAGTCTGAGCATCAAACTGGTTATTAGGGGGATGGGGTAGCCCAGTGGTTGGAGCATTGAGCTCACGACCTGATGCTGCAGGTTCGAGCCTCTATAGAGACGCCCGTTTCAGGGGATTTCTTTCCAGGAGTTAAGATCAGTTCCGATTCCCCAGCCCCCTTCAAGTCCCTCAGATGAGATGATAAAATCCTTTAATATTACCATGACTGACTACACTATTTTTCTCATACCTTTCAATATAACCATGGGATGCTACATCAGTTTTTTTATACCCTGCAAAATCACTGTGACTTGCTACATCATTTTTTTCATAACATACAATATCACCGTGACTAGCTACATTAGTTGTTCATACCCTTCAACATTACCATGGCATGCTACATTACTTTTATACCCTGCAACATTACTGCGACTTGCTACATTATATGTTCCCACTCTCCAATTTTACCATGAATTGCTACATTATTGGTTCAAACCCTTCAACATTACCATGACTCGCTACATTATTTTTTCACATCCTTCAATATCACCACGACCTGCTACATTACCTCCCCACCCATCTCCTCCCTCACCTTGCAGCTTCTCCTGAGCATCCAGGAAGGAGAAGGATCCCGTTTCCAGAAGTTTCCGCACCTCCTGGGCGCCCCAGTCGAAGACGTTGCCGGCCAGCAGTCCTTTAGCCAGGGCCAGCTGCAGATGGTCCTCGCTGAGGGAGTCCAGCTGCTGCAGATGGTCGGCTAGCTGTCGCAAGGCGCCCTCGTTCTCCTGCTGCTTCTGCTGCTCTGGGCATCAGCAGGGTTCTGGGTTACTTCCAGTTTTGTGAGGGAGGTGCGTCCTGTCTTTTTCTGTTTCTCTTTACTGGATGGAGCGTGTTAGCGCTTAGTCTTCTCCTGTGATTGTAACTCTGTAGGAGGTCTGCCTGCTGGCTTCAGTTGACACATTCCAACTTCAGAGCAGCTTATTTTGCTTTTGTACAGGATGCATGCTGGTATGTCTGAGTTTCTGTAACCCACCTGATGCCTAAATGAAGTATGGGATCTTTAACATGCATATTTGTTTTTCTGCATGTGTTTATTAACAAAGGGAATGAAGGCACTGGCAAATCTGCACTTCAGTTGACCTGGGAGATAGTAAAAAATCCCCACCCTTAATTCACTTGATGCCTCTGCTGAGATTCAAACCCAAGTCTTCATGGACCCATGGGATTGAAGTCAAACTATCTTAACCACTCAGCTGTAGGCTATAGTGTCCAACAGAGGTGGGGGGATGTGTGCTGTGAAGGGGTGAGGGGGAAAGCTTCAGATATACAACACTATGTCTGTTTGATCTTGGAAAGAGATGTGTTTAGGACACAAGTCACAGGCAAAAATTATATTAAACAAACACTTTCATAATGAAATAAAAACACACTTAGACAATAAAAATAATGGAAGTTTAAAAAACAGGAAAAAAGTGATGTGCTCTTGCAGCAACATGCCCTCCGCAAGGAGAGCAGCTCAAGTGTCATAGACAAATCTGCTGTGCCCAAAAGTGGTATATAATATAGTACAGATGAACTGACAGGTAAAAAAATGATAGTTAAGACTGTCCCTAACACTAGTTAAGAGAGAAAGAAAGAACAGCACGAAACTATGACCTTGATTTCCATGATCATTTATGACACATACGGGAAGACAGGTGTTTCCTTATTACAAAAAAGCCACAAAAAGTATCTTTATATCTTCCTTTCTATATTATAAGTGTCAGTTAATAAAAAACTAGTACATGATGATTTTGCAATAAATTGTCATCATCACGATCATTGGTGTCAGATACATGGAATCCGACAGATGAGGATTCTGTTATGAAAATCCAGCGTTACGTTATTTTCACTAGTCTTTGCAGCTGTCCATATACACAACTGTAGTAACAAATTTAGTATTTCAATGACTGCTTAGTACATAAGTGCAAAATCTTCTTTGAAAAGATGCTACAATCATGCTTTGACTCAAGCACGCGTGCGCACGCACATACACATGCACACACACAACTACACGAGTGCCAACTTCACTCATCTGAAAGTCTTTCAGATGAGACTATAAACCAAGATCCCATATGCAAATGCACATAGAGCATCTTGTGCACATGTTAAAACATGCTCTTGCCTTTCAGAAAAGTAGGCCGTTGTGTGCTGAAGGGAACAGATGACAACATTTTCAAAACAACATACACATGGAGAGAGAATGTAAAAAAAAAAAAATCACATAAAAACATAATTATCTTCAAAAGATTTGGGAAAAAAAAGAAAGAAAAAGGGACAAAACAGATATCCACACACAAGGTAAAACACACACACACACACACCAGGAGAGGACACAGGCCATGACACGTGTCAAGAGTGACAAACGTATCATGTAATGTGGGCACCACACCACACCACCCCACACTGGACAACCACCCCTCACCTGACTGTAGGGGTCAGGGAAGTGGAACTCGGCCAGACACTGACTGCTGGTGTCCAGCAAATTGCGCACCGTTAGTGACCCATAGGCACTGAAAATACACATCATTTTTTTCCAGACAACTTCAGTGATCCAAGGCACTGAAAATACATAACAATTTTTGGGGATAAATTTGGCACTCCATATGCACTGAAAATCCATACCATTCATTTTTGATAAATTCAGTTATCTATAGCCACTGAAAATTGATACCATTTCTTCCTGAAAAAGTCAGTGATCTATAGGCACTGAAAATCAATACCATTTTTTTTCTGATACATTCAGTGATCTATAGGCACTGAAAATCCATACCAATCATTTCTGACAAATTTAGCAACCAACAGACACTTTGAATCCAAGCCATGACGGATGCCATAGCCGAGTGGTCAGGACGGTTTGACTTCTATCCCATGGGTCCATGAAGTCGTGGGTTTGAGTCTTGGTGGCGGCATCTGGTGAATTGAAGATGGAGATTTTTAGCAATCTCCAAGGTCAACTTCAAGTGCAGACCTGCCAGTGCCTTAATTCCCTTCATGTGTATACACATGCAGAAGATCAGATATGCACGTTAAACATCCCTTTCTTCATGTCAGCATTCGGTGGGTTACCGAAACATGAGTAAACCCAGCATACATCCCCGAAGCCTGAATGTGGCTACCTTCACGGTGGGCAAAAATGGTTGCGTACACAAAATCTGACCATTGGTGAACCTCAGAACTCTAGCTGTAGCTAAGCTTAGAAACATTATTTATTCACATAGGATTTGTTTTATTTTCATTCTTTTTATCGAGTACACACATACCATCTCTGTCCTCTCCCCCCACACCCCTCTCTCTCTCATACACATACTTTTGACCGCCCACATGCTTATTCTTACACATTCTTCCCTCTTTCTCCTATCGATTAATATAACTTAGGTGGAAAGACGTTAAACTGATGACCCCTCCCCCCCCCCCCCCCCCCCCACACCACACACATCACACCACACACACACCACCACACACAACACACATTCCAATACACCACACAACATACACACATGTGCACACACACACCACACCCCACCCCACCACATCACACACACACACACACACACACTTACACACACCACACCACACCACACCACACACACCCACACCACACACACACACCAGGGGTTGTCGGAAAGGGTTTGGATCTTGGAGAGATACTTGTCCTGGAACTTTCTGGCTCTGTCCTCCACGTCCTTCTCCTCTGCCTGACTCTGTATGGCCAGCGATACTGTCTGCCACATTATCATCATCATATTTGTTATCATCATCATCATCATATTTGTTATCATCATCATCATATTATTATTATTATTCATATTTATCATCATCATATTTGTTATCATCATCATATTTGTTGTCATCATCGTCGTATTTGTTATCATTATATATGTTCTCATCATCGTTTTTGTTATCATCGTCGTATTTGTTATCATCATCTTTGTTATCATCATCATCATATTTATCATCATTATATATGTTCTCATCATCATAGTTGTTATCATCGCCGTATTTGTTATCATCATAATTATCATCATCATCATATCTGTCATCATCCTCATAATCATATTTGTTCTCATCATCATCTTATTTGTTCTCATCATATTTATTATCATCATCATCTTATTTGTTATCATCATATTTATAATCATAATCATCATCATATTTGTTATCATCATCATATTTGTTATCATCATCATCATATTTGTTATCATCATCATATTTATTGTCATCATATTTGTTATCACCATCATCAAATCTGTCATCCTCATCATTTCTGACAGCAGTATCACCATCATTGTCATCTTCCTCATTATTATTATTGTCATCCTTGTCACTGTCCTTTTACTCCTCATCAATCATTGAGGCATACACGAACAAAAAGAGGCATGGGGTTTTGTTTTCTTAGAAACATATCTTGTAGTAATAACATCCTCCTCCCCACCCCCCCCCCCCCCCCCCCCCCCCACTTACAAAAACACAGATACACACATCTACACACACACACTTCATACACACATACGCACCCCCCCTCCCCCCCACACGTCTGATATCACTATTTAGTGGAAGGACGTTAAACTGAAGAACTAACTAACACACACTTCAACCACACCATAGGATATTTTATTTATTTATCTATTTATTTATATCGAGGATAACGGAATAAGCACTCATGTGCTTTATTACATCGAGTCCCCGTGTGTATGCGGTTTTGTAAATTCTGTCATCTGTTCTCACCGGCACACAATGGCCTACTCTTCCGAAAAGCAGAACAGGATTTAACGCGTGCGCAAGATGTTCTACATGCGCTCGCACACAGAGCATCAACTTATAGTCTCATCCGAAGGACTTTGACATTCAGTTCGATTTTTTTTTGGTGGTCAAACTGGGAGGAGGAAAGGGCGAGGAGGCTGGGAATCGAACCCACAACCTCACGGTTGGTTAACTTGTTGGCAGGCGAACCATCTTAACCATCCTGCCACCTTCCTTCCATATAGACAGAGAGAGAGAGAGAGAGAGAGAGAGAGAGAGAGAGAGAACTCTGAAATAGTTTAATAGTACATCGGCCTTAGGCCACAATACAACTAAAGAGAGTGTTGGGGGGGGGGGGGGGTATACAATGGAAGAGAACAATGATTTCACAATACAAATACAATTTTGAATCAGCTGAAAAGCTTCACTTCTATGTATGTACACATATTCCCCTGTCAACAACCTTAGGGTTTAAACTTGGTAACTGTACGCTCACTCATTCCAGTTTGATCACAAAGCACCAGCATACCTTACGAAAGATGAAATGCGGAAAAACGTCCTGAGAATCATGGCTATGTATCGTGAATCTAACTTACTGTAAACAGCCTAAGACAGCAATGCAATCTTGAAGAGAGAGAGAGAGAGAGGCCCTCTACCCCAGTGAACAGGTAGGCAGGTAGGTGACGCCGCCGCCTACTACCTTGGCGGCCCCATCGGCGAACCATCTTAACCATCCTGCCACCTTCCTTCCATATAGACAGACAGACAGACAGACAGAGAGAGAGAGACAGAGAGACAGATAGACAGAGAGAGCCTCTATCCCAGTGAACAGGTAGACAGGCAGGTAGGTAGTCAGGTAGATAGCTGACCACTACCTTGGCGGCCCCATCGGCGAAGCACTGCAGCCAGTAGCTGCGGGCGTCCACGTCGTGCATCAGGTCCACCGTATCCGGGAAGTAGCTGGAGGGGTCCAGCAACAGCGGGCAGGCCAGCACCGGCCGCTCCAGCCGGTCAATCTCCAACATGTCAAACTGAACACACATAACAACACAGTATCAGTATGTTAAACTGACCACACAACAACACACTATGCTAAACTGAAAACCAGCCGGTCAATCTCCAACATGTCAAACTGAACACACATATAACAACACAGTATCAGTATGTTAAACTGAACACATAATGATACAATATCAGTATGTTAAAAAACCAGCCGGTCAATCTCCAACATGTCAAACTGAACACACATATAACAACACAGTATCAGTATGTTAAACTGACCACATAACGACATAGCAGTATGTTAAACTAAAAACAAACGATACAATATCAGTATGTTAAACTGACCACATAACAACACACTACGTTAAAAAACCAGCCGATCAATCTCCAACATGTCAAACTGAACACACATAACAACACAGTATCAGTATGTTAAACTGACCACACAACAACACACTATGTTAAACTGAAAACCAGCCGGTCAATCTCCAACATGTCAAACTGAACACATATAACAACACAGTATCAGTATGTTAAAGTGAACACATAACGATACAATATCAGTATGTTAAAAAACCAGCCGATCAATCTCCAACATGTCAAACTGAACACATAACGACACAGTATGTTAAACTGACCACACTGAATTGAACACATAACAACACAGTATGTTAAACTGACCACATAACGACATAGCAGTATGTCAAACTGACCACATAACAATACAATATCAGTATGTTAAACTGAAAACATAACAATACAATGTGTTAAAAAACCAGCCGATCAATCTCCAACATGTCAAACTGAACACACAACGACATAGTATGTCAAACTGACCACATAACAATACAATATCAGTATGTTAAACTGAAAACATAACAATACAATGTGTTAAAAAACCAGCCGATCAATCTCCAACATGTCAAACTGAACACATAACGACATAGCAGTATGTTAAACTGACCACATAACAATACAATATCAGTATGTTAAACTGAAAACATAACAATACAATGTGTTAAAAAACCAGCCGATCAATCTCCAACATGTCAAACTGACCACACAACGACATAGCAGTATGTTAAACTGACCACATAACGACATAGCAGTATGTTAAACTGACCACATAACAACATAGCAGTATGTTAAACTGACCACATAACGACATAGCAGTATGTTAAACACATAACGACATAGCAGTATGTTAAACTGACCACATAACGACATAGCAGTATGTTAAACACATAACGACATAGCAGTATGTTAAACTGACCACATAACGACATAGCAGTATGTTAAACTGAAAACATAATGATACAATATCAGTATGTTAAAAAAACCAGCCGATCATCTCCAACATGTCAAACTGAACACATAACAACACACTATGTCAAACTGACCACATAACGACATACCAGTATGTTAAACTGAAAATATAACAATACAATATCAGTATGTTAAACTGAACACATAACAACACAATACGTTAAACTGAACACATAACAACCTATCAGTATGTTAAACTGAAAACATAACAATACAATATCAGTATGTTAAACTGAACACATAACAACACAATACGTTAAACTGACCACATAACAACACAGTATGTTAAAAAACCAGCTGATCAATCTCCAACATGTCAAACTGAACACATAACAACACAATATGTTAAACTGAAAACATAATAATACAATATCAGTATGTTAAAAAACCAGCCGATCAATCTCCCAACATGTCAAACTGACCACATAACAACACAGTACGTTAAACTGAACACATAACAACATACCAGTATGTTAAACTGAAAACATAACAATACAATATCAGTATGTTGAACTGACTACATAACAAACTATGTTAAAATGACCACACAACAACACAAAAATCAATATGCTAAACTGACTACATATCACACTATCAGTATGTTAAACTGACCACATAACAAAATATGTTAAACTGACCACATAACAAAATATGTTAAACTGATCACATAACATTTCCTTGATATTAACATGTCAAACTGACCATATAACAACAGGTATCATTAACATCAACATGCACAACATAAAACAAGACATTGACATCAACATGTGAAATTGACCAATAACACCACACTGATATCAACACGTCAAACTGACCAGCATAACAACAGGTATCATTAACATCAACATGCAAAACTGACCACATAACACGTTAATATCAACATGTCAAAGTGACCACATAACACAGTAATATATCTATCAACAATGAGCCTTTGTTTGGCCAATGTTTTAGCCTGTAGAAGGTTTCGAATAAACCGAAAACTTGTTCTGCCAGACACTTGGGTGTTGCATGCTTACTTTTTTTGTTTTATAATAAGCGTTTTCTTTTTTGTGTCAAGATCTCCATTTAGTAGCTTTTCTGTGTATGCAAGCTGTCAACTCTCTGAAAGGACCATGGTCTTTTTAAAAAATAAAATTTATTTTATTATTCTTATTTTTTTTAAGTGACCCTGATCTTAATTAACACATATGTAGCCAATTTCACCTTGGTAATGGATTTCTGTGTGACTGGCTCTTTTCTATCCCGCCTCTTCCTCAGAAGTCTACATGTGGCTGCCTAGATGGTGAGGCGTTTAAAATCTGCCATATATGTTATCCTCTCATCCAGTGTGCACTTTTAACCTCTTAACTGCCCAGTGCAAGTGCACCCTATATGCTGGGGAATAAAATTCGTATGTACCCCTTGCTATGTTCATATCCCTCTTACTCAGAAATTACTACATGAATAATCCTGATAGTCTGCCTAATGACAGTATATATATCGTAGATTACTTCCAGGCAAGCTCAAATTAGTTAGCATGATATTTCAATGCAAAAATATATTTAAAATGTAAAAAATCGACAAAAAATACACTTTCCTCATCACCACTTTCATTCTGAGTACCCCCCATCTCAATAACGTCAAACATAAGTCCAGGCCAAATCTCATTCTTTTTTTTTAAATGCACGATCTCCTGAATCATACACGATCGTTTTCATCACTGTCAGGTAAATCTAAAGTTTTATTTGCCACTTTTTCCGCTGTGTAAAGTTATTGATACCTTCAACAATAAGTGTCAGTCATTTTGAACAAGAACTGCCTCAGCAGTCATGCAGAAAAACACAAAATACAAGCTAAAAGCGATCGTTTTTGTCACGAATTTTGCATCTAGATGTTGCCAAGCAACAGGAGAGTGATCTCCACTAATTTTGGAGTTCTTTCCCTTTAACTGTAGTCAAGGAAGCTGGCTTGTTTACTTCGGTTCGACACCCCGGAAATTTTCCGGGTTACAGGCATATAGGGTGCATGTTTAGCCCCGGAAAATTTCCGGGGTAAGGCAGTCTAGTGGTTAAGTCTCATGGTGATTCCTAGGGGTGACGAGCGAGACAGAGAACATATTCTGGGTGACAACCAGGGAAATAAGCTGGGGATAAGTCAAGAACATCCGGCCATAAAGGTAGCCATTACTTTAGTTTTGAGAGAAACCTAGACACAGATTTAAGTTTGGATTAAGGTTGCATGTTTAAGAATAGGTTGAATGCAAGTGCTTTGATTTGTTTTTACAAGATAGAGTGTTATATAAATTCCATATATTATTATCATTCATTAAGGTTTAACTTTCACAGTGCTTAATCACAGCAGCCCTGCTTCTCCCTCCACTTCACACAACGGGGGAGCCATTTATTTGCTGGAGGTTCTCACCCCAGAATCAAACACGCTGGAGTGCTGGTGGTTGCTCTCTGCAAAGGACGACTTGGGGCTGACCAGACCAGAGCTCCCCGCCATGTTTTCTCCCCAGGAGTATTTTAGGGCATCTGCAAATCCAGGCATGTAGTGCAGTTAACTCTCTTGTCATGGTAGAGGGTCTACAGAGTTTTGTTTTCAATCCACACATTTGGATGATAGAACACAATCACATTTCTGGTGTTATAGAATTTAATGCGCGGTGGCTACATGACTTTGACATGAATGTAGTTGAACACAGCCATGTGAGCCTGTCCAAGGGTGAATGGAAGGTGTTACAGGACACACACAGACACAGAGGGCCTACCTTCTTCAGCTGCCCCTTTAAGGAAGGCCCCAACAGCTCCAAGGTAGCCTTCGTGCCTGAGAAACAGGGCCTGCACTTCTCCCTGTAACAGAGATACTTTTCAGGTTTGTTGTGTAGTGATGTGTTTGTTGAGTTTTGTTGATTGCTATTGTCATGTAAGAGTTCTTTCATTCACTATATCCAGAAGAACACTGGCTGGACTGTAATATACTTTACTCTACCAAGGCTACACTAGAACATGTATACACAGAGGTTACAGATATATCTTCATACAAAGGGAGTCAAGCTTTTTGACAGATCTTGTTTACTTTGGTGACATTTTTACATCCAATCCAAGGTAGACTATTTTCACAATTTTACACATACAAAAATCCAGTTGACCAAATAAGACCACATTCAACATGCCCAAGAGACACAGCCTGATAATTTAAGTGCCCTGATGACTATTCAGGGCATTAAAGGATAAGACAGAGATAATTTTAACCTCCTCCTTTTTCTGTACTTTTTTCCGTTTTATCCCCCCCCCCCCCCCCTTCAACCCCCAAAGAACCTACTCAATATACGACCATTCCATTCCTACAGGTTTGTCTGGCAAATGTTCTTGTTTGACAATGTACCCAGTCAACCAAACAACGAATCATTTTTACCCACTGATTCAACATGGCGGTCACTGGTTGTCGCCGTTTACTCCAGCAATTTGTTCCCCTTTTCTACACACACAGCACAGCTGTCAGTTTCCCCCACTTTCAGCTACCCTCAGCTACCATCCATTCCATCCCAGCTTGCGCTGATTATAGCAGAAACTGACCACACTTGGTAAAAGGAAAGGGGCTGATTTCTAGCCCTGGACCGAGTAATGCTGGAGTTGTGCGCTGTGATGTGTGGGGTGACAGCGCGCCGCTTCATCTCACCTTGGACCAGTAGTTGATGGCGAAGGCGATGGTGTGCATGGTGAGGGGGTGGCCACGGATGAAGTAGCCGCCAAAGTAGATCTTGGTGAGGCGGTGCAGGTGGGCCTGGAGGTAGGCGATCTGGCCGATGTCGTTGCTGATGCACAGCAACAGGCTGCGCACCATGTCCTCCTTCTGGAAACTCTCCCCTGCTCACACACACGCAACATATCCCCGAAGTTGGAATGTGGCTACCTTCATGGTGGGCAAAAAATTGTCGTAAAAATAAAAATCTCACCACTGGCATTCCTTGGCGCAATCACCGAGGAGGAACATGTCCGTTAAGCTGGAGTGTGGCTACGTTTATGGCGGGCAAAAACAGTCATATAAATAAAAATCTTACTATTGGTAAATCTTGGTGCAATGGCTCAGGAAGGGAAAAAAAAAAGACACGACAAGGCAACGATAATGTATGACGCAATATGCAATGATATAACAAAAGATAACATGAAACTTTACAACACACCACCACATGAATGTGTATATTGTATTTACACATGCACATGTAAACATACACTTACAGTTTGTATATATGCACATATGCATATGAGTAGGCATGAACTCTCTCTCTCTCTCTCTCTCACACACACACACACACACACACACACACACAAACACACACACATGCACACACACACACAGAGGATTTAGTTCAGAAGTTTGTGAAGAATATAGTAACAGTCTTCCAATATTTTGAAACTTTATCATTTTCTTTAAAAAAAAAAAAGAATTCCACGACGATTTTACAACTGTTGTTGAAACGATTTATAGTTCATAACAATATCCAACAACAACATCAGCAGCAATACAACATTCCATCATCACCATTTTCACTCCCAACAACTGACCGTCAAGGCGCGTGGCTTTGCCGAAGCTGCTGGCGATGATGTCGGCCCCCAGTCCCAGGTGGCTGTAGTCGCCACCGTAAATGTCCTTGACCAACATGTCCACCGAGCGGTGATCTCCCTTCTCTGCCAGTTCCAGCAGCTCATCGAACGACTGCCAACAGTACAGCACTTCACCAAACCACCGTCACTCTTTGTGAATGTATTATTCAGCACTTCAGTTATCAGCAGGAAACAGTACGGCACTTTACCAAACCACAGTCACTATTTTTTGCATGGATTATTCAGTACTTTCAGCATCAACAGGAAACAGTGCAGCACTTCACCAAACCACAGTCACTCTTTGTGAATGTATTATTCAGTACTTCAGTTATCAGCAGGAAACAGTACGGCACTTTACCAAACCACAGTCACTATTTTTTGCATGGATTATTCAGTACTTTCAGCATCAACAGGAAACAGTGCAGCACTTCACCAAACCACAGTCACTCTTTGTGAATGTATTATTCAGCACTTCAGTTATCAACAGGAAACAGTACAGCACTTTACCACACCACAGTCACTATTTTTTGCATGGATTATTCAGTACTTCCAACATTAACAGAAAACAGTACAAAATTCTTCGCACCAAAGTCACTGTCTGTGTCTACTGCATTGATCATTCAGTACTTCAGAATCAACAGAAAACAGTACAACACTTCACCTCATCACAGTCACTGCTTTTTGCATTGACCAATCAGTACTTCAGCATCAACAGATGCATCAACAGTTTGCAAGGCTAGGGGGTTGCCATGGATGAAGACAAACTCCACAGAACATGTCACAACATAGCAACACTTTAATGTCACATCATAACAACACTTCAATGTCACATCATAGCAACACTTCAATGTCACATCATAGCAACACTTCAATGTCACATCATAGCAACACTTCAATGTCACATCACAGCAACACTTCAATGTCACATCATAGCAACACTTCAATGTCACATCATAGCAACACTTCAATGTTGGCCTGGACACTTCACTGACATGAATAACAAACGAAGCTTTTGACAAAGGAAGGAGTGTAGTAAGCAACTTCCCTCCTGTCTTCTAGTATCTATTCCATTTTATTCATTCTTTCATTTCAAGGATAATGGAATAAACACTCATATGTTCTGTTTACATCCAGTCTAGTGTAAGTGTAAATTTTGTCATCTGTTCCCACAGGCAAACAATGGCCTATTCTTCCAAAAAGTATGATCCTCCCTACTGACCAGATTGCTACGGGAAGTGTTGAGGCTAACCAACAATGAAGGCCAAGAGAAGCAGTGGCCAGGGACAGAAAGACAAGAGACAGACAGACAGACAGACAGACCAACAGACAGACAGACGGATGGGATAGGAACCCCAGGCAACACTCACCTTGGTCTGTGTCAGCAGGCAGCCCAGGCCCCAAAAAGTGCCACCCCCAGTGGATGTGCCCCCAATCCTCTCAAATTTGTTGTCCGACTCCACCTGCAAAGAGACATCACCAGTTTTGTCAAATAAATCATTCAGTTTGTTACGGTCTCCACTATGCTGTCTTACAAACCACAACAACTCTAAAGTCAACAGTTACCTAACTTAACGTGAGTTTCTCTAATTGTGAGACAGTAAAGTATTTGAATTCTGAACTCTTGTCAATTAAGATGTGAAAAAATACTGTCTGAAGCACATGGCACCTATCCTGTCTCAAACCTTTGGGTGAGGTGATAAACTGAGGTACTGCACGAAAACACGTGCAGAACATCTTGTGCACATGTTAAAAACCATTCCAACAGAATGTACAGAAGTCAGTGCAGTGCCACAAAGACTCTTCAAGAAAGTGGGAGGAGTCAAGCCAATAAGCAGAAAAAAACCCACTTGAAAGCTTAGCTATTGAGATTCTAAAACCTTCCCAGGTTAATTCAGGAAACAGTGACCACAGAACGCCTTGTGGTCCCTTTTCACCAGGTGTCATCTCCACCAGAATGAACATCCTCCTTAGTCACACCTGAGATTCAAAACTGTATGTGGTGTACAGTGCAATACAATGCACAATACCACACATGGTGTACAGTACAATACAATACATAATACCACACATGGTGTACAGAACAACACAATAAAATTCAATGCACAACACCACACATAATGTACAGCACAATATGATTCAATGCACGATACCATAAGTGGTATACTACACAACACTATACAATACATTGCACAATACCACAAACAGTGTACAACACAACACAACACAATGCACAATACCATACATGGTGTACTACACAACACAATACAAAAAAAAACGGTGTACAACACAATACAATGCACAATACCATACATGGTGTACTACACAACACAATGCACAATACCATACATGGTGTACTACACAACACAATGCACAATACCATACACAGTGTTCAGCACAACACAACCCAATGCACAATACCATGCAACACAACAGGGGCCTGCCTCACCTTGACCAGGCTGACCCCAGAGCCGATGTTGACCAACAGATAAGGAAACACATCCTGGTCCACCCCCTGAAAGCGATAGTCCGGGTTTCCGTGTCGCTGGTACACAAAGGCCTCGTCCGGAATGTTCTTCAGCAGGAAGTTACAGCCACAGATAAGGCACTCTATCTCATCCTCCTTATCCACCCTGCAACAACACAACACCACAGGGCTGTTACAGTTCAGAAAGCATGGGATAGACGAGCCCAGTGAGTTGTCATCACAGTTACAACGCAGACAACATGGAATGGAATGATTGAATCAGCAACTTTTAGACACACGGGGTTCAACTCTTGCTGTTGTGGACACGAAGTATTTTACTAGGAAAAGAGAAAAGAACTGGGAACATGTGAGCTGAAGTTGACATGTACAGCGTGCCAATCCAGTCTTCGGATAAACCGAGGCCCCGTGTGCGAACACACGCAGAACATCTTGCGCACATGTTAAATCCTGTTCCGCTTTTTGCAAGAGTAGGCCATTGTGTGCCGGTGGGAACAGATGACATAATTCAAAAAACCGCATACACAGAGGGACTGGATGTAAAAAAGCACATAAGTGCTTATTCCGTTATCCTTGATATAAAAGAATAAATAAATAAATCAAATCAAATCCAGCACAACTCAGTCAAGGGCCCAGTGCTAAAATTAGTGTGCCCCTTCCCTTTACCCCACATCCCTCCCTTTTCTTCATCCTCCCTTCATCACTGCATCTCAAACCTTCCCCTTCCTTTTACCACATGCGTGAAGCTGCCATGTCCAAGTGCTGCCAGTTCTTGCTGTAATTAGCACCGGCTGGCCCCAGCTGGGCTGGGCTGGAATGGATAGCAGCTGAGAGAAGAGGTATTGTGACAAATATCCATTGGATGTACAGTACGGATCACATGCAGAAAAACTCATTGCGGGCACAAATGCAGAATCAATCACAGTACCCACAACCAGGATCACCAACCATGACCAGAAACGGCATGCTTTTATTGCTAAAGGCAGGTCAAAAATTCAAAGAAAAATCTACAGACATTTAGCATTTTTTTCCCATAAGCTGTGGAGGGCTGTCACAGTTTAAGACTTATGACCTGGAAACAAGGGTGACTGTGTCCACGAAGCATGAGGACTTACTGGACGCCCAGTTTGTTGGTGATGAGATCCTTGTACTTGTAGGCCCCACCCCCAGTCACCTTGATGATCTTGCCTCGCATGAACTCCTTGGAGTCGATCAGGTTGGCCAGGATGAAGTCCAGACAGCTCTCGATGTACTTGGTTTCAAACTTGACAAAGTGCAGCCGCACCAGTGTCTCTTCCTTCTCCGAGATGCTGTAGATAGGTCCTTCCTGCAGCCAAACATTCTCAACGATTTAACAGTACTTTCAGACTTAACCTGCTTGACAAACACACACATCAAACGTGCAGAAATTATAAATACCAACATGTCAGCAATACTTAAGACATACCTGTTGGTTGAATACACAATAAACTTATAGAACATGTAAATGATAATTACAGACGCCCACTTGATGAACACACAAACAAAATTTACAACCCCCCCCAACAAATATGTTGATAATACTTCAAGTCTTATCTGTTCAGTGTTTGATAAACACATTAAAAAACCCCCCAAAAACTTGTCGATAATACTTCAAGACATATCTGTTCAGTGTTTGAAACAGCGTAACACTTCTTGGAGAAACCAGAAACCAGAAGGTTGAACAGTTTCTACACAGCTGCAGAAGAAGTGTGGACTCACAGAATCAGGCTCATCGTAGACCAGTGGGGCCCTCATGTGCCAGTCTGAGCTGTAGGCTACCTTTGCCAGAGACCCTCCTGAAAACATGGCATATTTTGTAGTTATATACATGTATATATAACTCTCTGTGTGTGTGCGTGCGAGTGTGCGTGCGTGCATGTATGTGTGTGTAGGTTGGTGTGTGTGTGTAGGGAGGGTGTGTGTGTGTGTGTGTGCGTGTGTATACATCATTACATGTGTGTGCGTGTGTGCACATGTGCGCGCGTGTGTGTGTTTTGCTTTGTTCCACAGCTGGAGCTCTGAGTTTCACCAATGGTTAAATTTTTACATACTCGTGACTATTTTTGCCCACCATTATTGTAGCCAACCATGATCTGACTTCCTGAATGTGTGTATATGTGTGTTGTGTGTATGCATGTGTGTGTGTATATGAGGGAGGGAGGGAGAGAGAGAGAGAGAGAGGGAGAGAGAGAGAGAGAGAGAGAGAGAGAGAGAGAGAGAGAGAGAGAGAGAGAGAGAGAGAAGAATTATAGAGATATATATATAGAGAGATATATATACACCAAAAATCATGAGCACATGCATGCACACACACTGATCCTTGTCATTGTGTCAATCATTGAGGCCATACCAGAACTACCATCACCTTGATAAGTAAAAGTATTTCATCATAAAACAACAACAAAAGCAACAACATTACTGACAGGCTCACCTATATCGATAGCAAAATGCTTGGCATTTTTCAAATTCCTGAAGACCTGGTCAGGCGGTAGATCAATGCTTTTGGCATAGCTTTTATGAGCCATGGTCCAGCCGTCTGAGGACAGTGAGGTCACGCCGTCTTCTCTTCTACGTCATACTCAACATACGCTTACCTCCAACCAAACCGCTTACCTCCAACCAAACCGTTACTCTGCAAAGTAAAAAAACAAACAAAATGTATGTGTATGAAATTGTATGCAATCACCCTGTTTTTAAATTATAAAATCTGTCGGTACACTGAAGTTTTTCTTTTAGATCAAGTTGTCTTAAAGTTTATCCATGATAAGCTCTTAACATAATGTGCACTCTACATTAAATGAAAAAAAAATCCTCTAAGTCTAAAGTACGGCTGCCTAAGTTAAAATTATGGTGAGGTACTTGAAAACAACTATGTTTCAAACCTAGTCAGTGTTTCCCATGTGTGATGAGTGAGACAGAGTGCATAGATGGGTGACACCCTGGTATTCAGCTGGGGAACACTCAGCATCAACAATAACATACAGTTCTATGCTGATGACACCATACAGTACTCTGATCAACCCACATGCTGAGAGAGTATCAGCTCCTTACCTCCTTCTCTTTTCTGCCCCACTTCTTCTTTCCCAAACCTACACAAAATCAAATAAAAATGTGGCATTATCACACCATGTGCGGACTCCTATTGCCAAATAATGCAGCACAACAGTCACATGGTAATTTAAAACTCGCACCTACTACCAAGCAGATGTAAAAATGTTTCATCTAAAATTAAAAACTGAAACTAGGTTATCCAAACAAGCATCAAATCGCCTTGCTCTCCCAACTGTCGCTGCAGAAGTGTACCTGATAAAATAACAAAAGCCAAACTTGATAGGAGATAATCAAGATGAGCTTGTTGTTTTTAAATGTTTACGTTCTCCATGTGAAAATCGCTGAAACTAGGCCTATCTTTTGAATCCGAACAGGCTTCACGTTTCGTGGCAACGTAAAACAATTCGATTGTGTGCAGAAATTAAGCGCTATACGTGTAGCTCATACTAATGGGAAAAGCATGGCTGTTGTGTCTTATTTCTCCCTCAAACTTACACTTTCTGCAATGATGGACTTCGTACAGAAAATAACTCCTTGAGTCCTTCCTTGTGTTTTCCTTGGTTGTTACCTTTCCTGTCTTTCAACACAGAAAAAAACACCACTAGGCCTAAAGGGAGACCATTCGAATAACATCTCGCTCTGGAACAGGCGCGCGCTCGTTTGTTTATTTATTCTTTTATTTCGATGATAATGGAATAAGCACTCATGTGCTTTTTTACATCCATTCCCGTGTATATGCAATTTTGTCATCCGGCACACAATGGCCTACTCTTCCTTAAAGTGGAACGAGTTATAATGTGCGCACAAGATGTTCCACATGCGTTTGCACTCTGGGACCTCGGTTTATAGTCTCATCGGAAGGACTTTTAGGGGGAATGGAATGGGCATTCCAGAGGACAAAATCCTCTTGAACGAGACTGGAACCTGGGTCAGCAGATCACGAGAGCATCACTCTAACCACTAGGCTACCCCCCCCCCCCCTCCCTGCGCATGCGCGTGTGTGTGTTTTGGGGTGGTGGTGGTGGTAGTAAATAAATGGTTAGGAGAAAAAGTCACTTTCAGGATTTGTTCTTTGTGTGTCAGTTTTTAAAAAAAAAGGGGGTGGGGGGATGGGGTGGAAGGGTTATCATCTCACTATTACGAGGGATCTACTTTCCTTGTTTTGAAAGCGTTTTTTACACTCGCGCACGCGCGCGCGCGCGCGCACACACACACAACACACACCACACACACACACACCCACACCCACCCCCCCCCCCCCCCCCTACTAATCCTAATCTACCAAGTCGTAATCTAGCTAGGAATGCGCCACAAGCAAAGTCATAAAAAGTTGTGGTACTTATACAAGAGTTTCCAGGGCTTTTATTAGCACAGTTGTCATTTTTAGTAATGCCATATTGGTGACCATGACACCGACCAATGATAACGTGGCACAGGAATCAGCTGAAGCGGGTATTCTGGCAAACTTGTTAAGGCAGATGCAGGCTCTTGTTAGCCAACCTGTTTGCGACGTCAATGCCCTATCTAAGCTTCCAGAAGTCAAGTCAAGTCAAGTCAAGTCAAAAACACTTTAATCATCCCATGAAGGGCAATTAAAATACTGACAGGCAGATTGATACACATAAAAAAAAAAATCAAAGACACAAAAGCTATATTTCATATTGGTTTTCAAATGACTTCAAATAAAATGTCACGACACACACACACACACACACACACACACACACACACACACCAACAAACACGCGCGCATGCGCACACACACAAACACACGCACGCACACACATCAATTGTGAACACAATTTAAACCCATTGACTAGAAGACACAAAAACTTATTTTTACGCACGCATATACGCAGCACGTACACACGCACGTACGTGTGTGTGCGAACACGCCCACGCACACCCACACCATACACCAATATATAAATTCAATGTTTTAAGACCGTTGACTAGAAGACAGACTTATTTTACACACCCACGCACCCACCCATACACACATAATTATGTATTGACTACACTCATAACAATGACAATCAGGCAAGTAATTCAGAGAAATGTTAAAACTAGGTAGTCAAAATCATTGTGAATTCAGAATTGGAATGCTTACTGGCACAAAAGAATTTCTTTTTCTGTTAGTTTTGCTGATGGGACACTGAAAACGGCGTTCCGAAGGCAACATTTGAAATTCTGGAAACAAAGCATGGGAAGGATCAGCCAAAATGGCTGTGGCTTTGCGTACAAGCTGCTGATTGCAGAACTACACGAGATCTCTTTGTTCTTTTCCAATTATTTTTGAGCAGACTCTTTCAATTCTCTGCAGGCCATTCTTGTTTTTAACACTAAGGTTATTGTACCAACAAATGAAAGCAAAACTTAGAACACTCTCTATGTAAGACTTGTAAAACAAGGAAAGAATCTTTTTGTCTACAAAAAATGAGTTCAGTTTCCTCAGAAAATACAGACGTTGTTGTCCCTTTTTGACAATAGCGTCAGTGTTAACGTCCCAGTTTAACTTGTGGTCAAAAACAGTTCCCAGATACTTATAGTTAAAAACTTTTCAACTTCTTGATTATGGATAATAATATTCTTAGGAGTATGCCCTGATCTTCTGAAGTCGATAGGCAGATCTTAAGTTTTAGAAACATTTAGCTCCAGATAGGCCTCGTAACACCAGTGCACAAACTCGGTGAGGGCTGGACCGTGGTCTAAGACTGATCCGGATAAGAGAGATAACAGAGCACTATCGTCTGCGAACTTTACCAGAAAGGAATTTCCATAGTTGCTTCTGTAATCATCTGTGTATAGAATGTACAGAAGTGATGAGAGGACGCAACCCTGCGGAGAACCAGTGCAGGTAAATCTAACCGAAGAAGATATTTTGTTGGCCAAAACACGCTGTGGTCTGTTGGTTAAAAATTCAATCAGCCAACGAACAAGTTGATTGTCTACGTCAAATTTTAAAATTATTTTGTTAACCAGAACGTGAGGCTGCATTGTATTGAAAGCTGAACTAAAGTCAGCGAACAATAATTATTCTGGCATGAGAGTCAGGTGTTTCCAAGTGGCTATACAACTTGTTCAAAATGAATCATTTGGCATCTTCGACACCCCTTCGAGACCTGTACTCAAATACTAGTGGGTCAAGGTCTTTCTCTGTAGCAGAAAGAATGAGAGATTTTACGATCTTTTCTAGCGTTTTCATCACAAGAGATGTGAGAGCTACATGTCTAAAATCGTTAGGCCGAGAAGGATTGGGTATCTTTGGAAGAGGTATTACATTGGAAGCTTTCCAAGTATCCAGTGAGGCCTGGAACAGGTGTTGAAGGACACTGGCAAGCTCAGTAGTGCAGAATTTCAGGGTTCTTCCACATATACCATCTGGTCCGGGAGATTTGTTAATATTTATTGCCTTTAAGTGCTTACAGATAATTTCTTCATCAACAATGACGCTATTCTCAGAAACTAGGGAAATCTTGATAAAATATCCAGCAGTATGGTTCGCAAGGATTGAAGCCCAGTCTGACACCAAAAGTATCACCCTAGACCAAACAAAATATGACTTTGTTGTCAGTGCACTCGACATAAACACTGCAGATGAAATGCAATCCATTCTCATCAATCTCCCAGTTAGGAATATATATAGTGGATCGGTGGTCTAGAGGTAACGCGCCTGTCTAGAAAGCGAAAAGTCCGGGTGGAAGTGTGGCGGTGGTTCGAATCCCGTTTGGGCCCAAAACTTTCCCCCATCCATTAGACCATGAGTGGTGGTCTGGGCGCTAGGATGAGACGAGGTTCCTTGTGTTACACAAAATTATTTAGCCCACGTAAAAGAACCCACGTCAACAAGAGAGTTGTCCCTGGCAAAATTCTTAGAAAAAGCCACTCTGATAGGGAAACAAATACAGTTGCAGACCAAAAAAAAGAAGAAAAAAAGGGTGGCGCTGCTCTTGTGGCAACCGCTCTCCCGGGGAGAGCAGCCCGAATTCCAAGCAGAGAAATCTCGTGACTTAAAGTGGTATAAATAAATAATTAAAAAAAATAAACATATGACACACTTTAGAAAGTGCTCTCATCAAGAAGACCTTTGGAAAATCCTAGGCCCCAGAATGATGCTGAATTACTCAAACTTAATGTAAAAAACCCCGCATAAATAAAATTATAAAAAAAAGTAATCTGAGCGCTTTGATTTGTTGCTTTTCAAGATTCAGCTCTATATAAATTCCATACATTATCATTATTATTATTTATTATTATTATTATCATTATTATTATTATCATTATTATTAATGTATCTCTGCATGTGAACAACATAAGATTTCTGGCAATTAATTATGTGTCTTTAATGCTTGTCTTTTTTTGTTTTAATGCTTTGTATTTTTGTCGAAATATTTATGTTTTTATAACTGTAATTACATTTTTTCACGTAACATTAAAAAAAAGTGTGTTGTAAATAGGTGATGAACCAAAAAAATTGAATATTGAAATAGTCATGTTTATACATTTTACTGAAATAGTCATGTTCTTACGCTTTAGGCCTACATGTTTCTTGAAACAAAAAAAAAAGTGGCTTTCATTAAAAAACAAAACAAACAAACATGTGTGTGTGTGTGTGTGTGTGTGTGTGTGTGTGTGTGTGTGTGTGTGTGTGTGTGTGTGTGTGTGTGTGTGTGTAAAATAGCTTGTATAGGTTTTTATTTCTGCATAAAACAAGCTTTCCTGTGACTGCCATTTGTTTCTCTGTGACTTACAGTACCAGGTACTTAAATACTATCGCTATGGCATGACAGAGCAACAATAGTTGCTGCCCGAATGTTCGACAACAACGAAGAAGATTGCCTTCCACCAGGACAAGTGCATAGCACAACAACGTGTATTCTCCTCAAAGAAGAAGAAGAAACAAAACCACTTTGAAATCAGTACTTGTCTCACTGTTGTTCCAAGGAGTAGCCTACATATTGTGGGTGACCGTCAGTGTATCAACAGAATGTGTAACATTTCCTTCTTTCACTTAGTACTGGAACTGATGGTTACCTTTACTGCAAGGCAACTGAAATCAGACGCACACAGACACTTTTCATGAGTGGGTTTTGTAGTGTCACAAAGTGTGTACTACACGGATGGTAAGAATAAGTCCCTAACCCCACAGTTTCAAATTTAAACCGGGGTGTTTCATACCAGCGTTAATTTAAGTGGACTGCAGTACTTCTCACGTAATGGATACAAAAAGTCTGCCTTTGAATGTCAGAGTGGCATCTGATATATGTGGGATTTGCGATCAGTAAAACAGAGCAGACCTGTATGCCTTACTCCAAGTTGGATAACAAAAAGAGGCAAAAAATGCATTCTGAATGCCAGACTGAGATATATTAATAATAAAAACAAAATAATTAATAAATTATAATAACAACAATATATTGGATTTATATAGCGCTGAATCTTGTAAAGTAAACAAATCAAAGCGGTTGACATCACTGAGATCAGTAGTCTGGGAGGGCCACAACAGATTGTAGAACTCGGCAGAGACGGAGAAAGATGGCGAACCCTGGTAATAATTATAGTGTGGAACTCTTAAAGTGGTATACAATACAAGACCATACCGACGACAGGAGCAATGGAGACACAAGACCTTAATATTTAATTCAATTATCCTATTTGCATACATGTGCATTTTGCTTCCCTATAAGAGTGACATTTATTTTTTAAAACATGATTTTACCAGGGACAACTATTGTATTGCCGTGAGTTGATTTTGTGCGCTAAATGGATGTTTCACACGTAAACTCAGTTTAATTGTGTCATCTGAAAGACCAGCATCCAGGTCACCACTAGCCTAATAGAAAAACCTTGAGATCAGACGAGTCTCAAACCTGCGATCTCTCATGATTTAGAACGTGTGTTGCCTCTAGACCACCGATCTACATAACTACACATTCTCCCACATCTTTTCTCTTTTACAAAGACTGAACACAAGGAAATGGCGATTTATTTTCAAGAGAAATCTATTTAGTTTGGGGTTGTGCAAGCTGTACACATGCACACTAGACTACCCTTCACTATTACCTCACACACCTTAGGGTGTGGTAACAATAGCATAGTAACTGCGCTGATGAGAACTACTAACGTCAACGGTAATGCAACATATATGAGTGAAGAAAAACCTCAAAGAAAATATTCACGGTAGGCTATACTTCTCTTTCTTCCCCCCTTCCACACCCTTCACACAAATCTGCGACACTTTTGAATTCTCTCCCCTGACAAGAACACTATTGCCTTCTTTGGGACTACTAAAATTCATAAAGGTTCATCCCACCATGGGAGTTAATTCACACGCATGCGCAAAGCTTCCAGATAATCTCCCTTTGTAAAGAACACCGTGTCCTTCTTTGGGGCTACTAAAATTCATAAGCGGTCGTTCCTACAGGGGAATTAATTAGAGAATCAGGTTTCCGCCCCTCGGCAAGCTCAAACGACACGATCTAAATCGCTAGAAATGCTAAGCTGTTGTACTTAAATAATTATAGGGGTAATGGTTGGCTAGTGGTACAGTCCCAAAATCAGATAACTCGGCTGGAACTTGAACACAATCAAGCCATACTTATTCAGACGCTGAACGCCCACGACTATTTTACTGAATTATGTGGAATACAAAACATGAAAATTAAGCTATACATTCGCATACGTTATTCTGTCCAAGGAACAAACAAAAATAAAATTGTAGAAAGAAACTTTGTCAGATTCGATGTGACCAGGAGGGAGCCAGACAACAGAAGGAAAGACAGGTCCGTCACCAGTGGGACAAAGAATGTGTTATCAGTACACAAAGCAAATGTGTAACTCTGCAACAGATCCCTGCTCACTGTAGGGAAGCAGCCTCACCTGCCATGAAAAAAAAAAATCATCAAATCAATGGCCTGACCCAGAGTAGAGAAGGATGACTACCACCATCTTAAGAGGAGAAGAACAGGTCACCATCCTGAGACTCTGCACTTGGAACAAGAGGCTTTTAAAAAAAAAAGGTAACGCAATTTATTGTTTCTTTTACCAAAACACACACACCTGAAACAAACAAAGAATTCAGGCAACTAGTCTATCCACATTTAACAGATATGTAATCCATGAAAGGCACACACAGCAAATAACTACATCCTCGTCTAGCTGACTGTAAGAAAACCAAATTCCGTTCATCACTCCTCTATCAGTTAATCATAGGGAACCAACAGAGAGTATACAATTGTAAATCAAACAACTAAAGACTACAATTAAGTAGCAAAACACTTTCCTCAGTAGTCTCAACTGACACTCTTAATAATGTTCAACATAACTTAGTCCATACTAAGATCTCTTTGGCACAACAGGCTAAATCACCACATGCCTACAAAGCTGAAACACATTCCTTCTCCCCCGAGTGCCTGTGGTAAAAAAAAACCCCAGACTGGCGAGCACATCCTTCAAAGATACATGCTTTACAGCCACCTGAGGAAGATCATGTGACTGATGGAGATAACCCTGCTAACCAAGCTGTACGGCCCATGAGAGGAGCTGGAAAAGACATGCCAGTACTTTTTCCCCAGACACATTTGACGGTGTAAAGTGAAGGAGAGAAGAGGAGTGCATGCTTTCTGTGTGTAATGCTGCATTGGACTATGCAAGTTCAGTAGAGAAAGAGACACAGTAAACTAACACACCCACAAACTACTGTGACGGACGCTATAGACGAGCTGTTAAGGCCTTGGAACTTCAATCCCACTGGTCCATGAAGGCGTGGGTTCGAATCTCGGCGGCGCCTGGTGAATTAAGGGTGGGGATTTTTATGATCTTCCATGTCAACTTCAAGTACAGACCTGCCAGTGCTTAATTCTCTTCGTGCATATACGCATGCAGATGATCAAATATCCACGTTAAAGATCCTGTAATTCATGTCAGCGTTGGGTAGGTTAAGGAAACGCGAATATACCCAGCATACATCCCCTTCACGGTAGGTAAAAACGGTCGCAGACGTAATATGTCATCATTGGTGAACTTCGGATCTTTAGCCCCGAAAGAAAACAACTCAACTTGTGCTCAACTGTATTGTATCGTATTGCGTTGTACTGTCCAGAAGTGTATTGTACGTGTGCTTGAATGTACATACATCATGTGCAGTTGTGTGTGCATGGGTGCTAGCGTGTGCAGGATTATGTGTGCGAAAGTTTGGCTTGTGCATAGGCGGACAGGTGCAGCTGATATATAAATGGAGACTTCAGGTACTGAGTCTGTTAGAGACGGAATTACTCTAGACGTTGTCACAATACAACAACATAATAAACATTGGGGGAAAAGGGCAATCAACTATCCAAACAAATAGATACGTGTTTTTATATTGTGACTGGGAATGTCGGAGGGGCGTGTAATACTGCCACCAATGAGATGTGAGGGGTGGGTGGGGGGTGTCCACATTTCTAATACATCGATGACAGCTGACTGAGGTGCAGATTTGTCCCCAAAAGGAGATAGGGCTTTGAAATCCCCAACAATGAACCCGTTACCATTTATGTATGGGTGGGAGATTATGATGATCTCCCGAGTCAATTAAAAGTGTTGACCCGCCAGTCTCTGAGAGTTCCCTTTGCGTACATACACATGCAAAAGGTTAACTGTCACACGTTAAAGATCCTGTGGTTTCATGTCAGCATTTTGTGGGTTACAGAAATATATCTGCACTGCCCTGTACCTGGAGAGGGATGAGCTTCACCAGGTTTAAGTTGTCCTAGAGGCCCAGCGTGAAAAAGTCAGTGCACTGCTTCAATGACTCCTTAAGGAATTCAGGGAGAGAAGACATCAAGATGTTAGAAAATCATCGTGAAAAAAGCAACGTCCTTTTATTAACAATCATAAAGCAATCCTTAGGGATTCCACCTATACCAAGATGTTAAAATCTTCATCATCATCATCATCAGTCCCGTGACATTGGCGGTCGTGGAGGAGACACGAAAGACGATGCCGTGGTTAAAATCTTAAGAAGAGGCAAAGTCTCTTTAACAGCAATGGCGTAGCAGTCCTTAGGGATTCCACCATGAATCTTGAGTCACACTGAAACAGCCGGGATTGTAGTTAAAGGAAGTCTGTCTGCTTGTGGAGAGGGCAGGGTGACTCCCCATAGAGCTCACGTAGGCGTCAGCTGATGTTTCCAGCTAGGACACTGGTTCCTCTCAGTGTGGGATGAACTCTGCCTTGCTTCATGAAATCCTGGCAGGTTCTGAGGTTGTCATAAATCACAGTAGATATTTTGATGTCGTCTTGGAAGTTCGGCAGTGAGAATGGTGTTGAAGAGATCTCTTTTAATTTGGAGATTTCTGTCACTTGTAGGAAGCTGTTTGCAAAATCTTCATTGGTGCCTCCACTGTCCACGGGACTACAGGATATGTGAAGGTGAAGGTCACTTGTAGGCGGTATTTTATTGATTACAACTTTACAATCCTGGGTAGTCATAGGTGATCTTCTTGGCAGATCTTAAGAGGTTTGCAAGGTGCTAGTGTCCTTTATTTTGAGATCAGCGCTTCCACAATGAATCAGAACTGCATCAGGTGGTTGACAAGAATACAAGAATGCGTTACTTTAAACAAAAAACCCACTGTGTCACATGAAGAAACACATTAAATGACATACATATTTTCTTTTACATTTGAACATACACGCACCACTCATTCACTCATTAGTAGCAAATTTAACATTAATGTACTTACAAGATCGGCTACATATAACATAATGACTTAAAAACTGTCTCAGTTTGGTTTAAAAAAACAAACAGACTACATTTTCAAGTGTCCATTCATTTTTTATGTTAGATCATGTATAACATTTTTATTACGTTTGGGTTGTTATATACTTTTAGCAATTATTTGGATATACTTTCACTGAAAGACGGGAATTTAAAAACATAATAAAATTACTCGCCCAAATCAGTTATTGTACATTTGGTACAAATTCGTTCCTTATGTAGGATGTTTGCTATTCTTCCTCTCTGTACAGGCAGGTTATGAGTTAGTGTTTTGAACTTGAGAAAACTCAGTGCTGTCTTTTCAGTATTTTCAGTATTTGGTAACTTGTAAAGGTCTTATTTAAGTGGATATCAGAGAATCATTTGTGAAGGAACTGGTCCTTTAGATATTGTGTTATTTTAAACTTGAAAATGGTATCAGAGCATTGTAACTCAAACTGATTAAACCAGATACCACTTATTCCAAGACTATTGAGTAATTCGTTAATGCAAATCAGAAAATTGGGATTTATATTTTTCTGTTACATATAGTTCATAAAGGAATCGATACATGATGTTTGAAAATTTGTTCCCATTATCACTTTTCACTGGCTTAAACCAGAAACGCATAATGTTTACATTTTGATTGTCTAAAGAAAATTTTCCAATTTCACTATAACCCATATGGCTTGGGGTTGTTTTGTCACGTTCAAAATGATTTTGTGATATCCTAATTGAAGTCTTGATGCTCACATCATCACTGATGAACACCATTCTTCACATCCATACAATAATATAAGAATAATCATCCTATCAAACAAGTCTTTTTATATCTAAAGGCTTCATTAGTTGTTTACATTTTAGTATAAGTATTGAAAGTACTTTTAGAGCTTTGTTATATAGCTGCTTCTTTGTGCTGTTGAACTTGTCATTGTAGTTGAAATAAATTCCTAAAATACTATAAACCATAAATGACTTTAAGGTCTTTGTCTCTGTGCTTAAATTTGGGGAATTTCTTATTTTACCTTTTGAGAAAACAAAAACTTTTGCTTTATTTGAATTTGTGTGCCAACTCCATTTTACACAGTAAACAGATAGAGCATTTAGTGCATTCTGTATTCGTTGACAGAAACGGCACAGATGGTGGTGCCATCTGCATATAAAAGAAGAAACATCTTTAACACTATTTCTGTATTTGGTCCATTCCACCCAAATTCTCCGGCTTCATGTTTAAGACTTCGTTTGTGCAGTTAGGCCTATATAGTTATACACATAATCTCCCGCAAATCATTGAGATAGATAGCAAAGAACAAAGGTGAAAGATTGTTACCTTGTCCTACTCCCAAGTAACAATAAAAAATTGTGATCATTGATTGTTAACGTGCACATATGATTTTGCTTTCCGATACATGTCCTTAATATCTGTTGGCATATGACCTTTGACTCCAGAATTTAAAAGCTTTAGCTGTAGAAAGGCTCTGTTAACATAGTCAAATGCTTTCTCCGTATATAATACAATGTAATGTAAATATGTGATCTGCATTTGAGTGAGCCCCTCTAAATCCAGATTTCTCAAATCCAATTTGGCAGTTATAGGCCACATAATCCCTTAACGTATTATTTAATACACTTGTAGAAGGTTTACCAAAGCATTTTAGTAACGTTTTAACTTTATAGTTCTCTGGATCAGCAACACCACCTTTATTTTCGTATAATGGTTTTATTATTCCAACAACCGTTCATCTGGTGTGCAACGGTAAAATTAATAAAGTTGTACAGTTTTGTAAAAGAGGACAGCATTTTAACACCTGAAGGTTTTAAAAACTCATTCAGGCTAGTATTTGACAATGACCAAAAGCTTCATTATTTTTTAGGTTTTTGAAACGAGCTGATTTTACATCAGTGTCCATTTCCCCAACAGTGTGAGCCTTACGTGTAAATTTTCTCATCCTGTATGATCCTTCTAGCTAGGAGGCTTTTGGGTACACAACCGTATTAATTTGTGGGTCATGTAGTACGTTGTATAGTGTGCGAGGCGAAAAATTTTGTGGTGATTTTCACAGACTTTTTTAAAGTATGAAAACATGCACTGTGCACTTGTTTTTTTAATTGAGGACATAAAGCAATACCAGGTAGTCACGAGAAAGTTAAAAATAATCATCAAATGAGGAGTGCTTGTATTCCTACAGTGTTGACCCCGCGCATGCATATTGCGGTAAGGAAGCTAGTAAGAACGGAGGGGTACAGTGCTGACAAGTTAAAAAAAAAAATTCAAACCTACCAAATTTATTCAAATCGCATGAGTTTTGAATCAGAGGCTAGTCTTTCACAAAAGTGGTTTTTATTTCTGTGGATTGCCTTAGTACGTGCGATATGAATATAAGAGTCCTATAAAAAAAAAAACAGAAGGAAAAGTGCGATTTTTTAAGTTTGCGGCGTGTAGCCTTTAATATCATTCATCAGGGAATCATGGACCACAAGAGCGACAGGTAGCTGAGATCTTGGGCTTTGTCTGTCACAAATTTTGAACTTAGGTTGTGGGCAGATCTAGAACCAGAAGATGACGACATAAAGCTTAGTTTGCTGACGTCCTGCTTATGCTTTTTGACGTTGTTTGTATTACGCACACACAAAATGATTTGAGCCTACTGGTGATTATAACAAGTTCAGCATCCTTGTACTTTTGCCTTTTAGTTGTCTTTATAAGAAAGAAAGTGGCAGGACGGTTAAGACGTTCATCTGTCTGACAAGTAAACGTGAGGTTCCGGGTTTGATTTTCCAGACTTGCCCTATCTTCCCACTTTGACGGGAAAATCGAACTGGATGTGAAGTCTTTTGGAGGAGACTCTAAACCAGTCGGATCTGTGCGCTTATGGACTTGTGCACGTAAAAACCCCCACAGCAGTGGAAAATCGGAAAGAGCAGGGAGATAGGCTACCTCCCGAATGTCCTGGCAAAAATTGGTAGGTTCAGTTTCCAACTGTATGTATTACCTAAGTGGGAATGGGGCTACCCCCAAATTTTTTTTGGGGGGAGGAGGGTTGCATACCCAAAGATCTCACCACAGGTAAACCTCGGAGCTCTAGCCAAGGAACGAAAAAGAAAAGGTTGCTTGTTGTCTTGTCAGGTAAGCAGACGGTTGTTTTAGAGCATTTACGTAAGCAGAAGTACTCTTCGTTGTCTCTGGGTTTGTGCAGTAGACTGACCGTTTTGGCCAAATCCTCTCGGAACCTGCAGCTGGCTTCGCTGCTTAATTGTCTCTAAACTCTTGCACTGTTGCTTCTGAGGATAAATCTTGGTGCAAATCGAAGCGATGATTTTGACCATCAAGGCTTTTTTTTTCTTTTTTTCTCAGCCACATCTCTGCTGATTCGATTCCTATGGCAAAACCGACAGATTCGGATTATCTATGGCCGGAGCTTATTTCTTTTGGTTGTTTTTCCGAGTTGGTGTTTGATTTTTTTTCTTGTCACCCCTCCCCCCTCCCCCATAAGGTGTTATATATTTGTTGTTGTTGTGAATTTCACTGGTGTTGTTTCTTGTGAGATTTGAATATTACCTATGTTTCTTGTCCTTGTCATTTTAAGGCATCTTACATTAAAGTCCTTTGGATGAGACTTAAAAACTGAGGTCCCGTGTGCGAACGCACGCAGAACATCTTGCGCACATGTTAAAACTGGTTCCTGTTTTCGGAAGAGTAGGCTATTGTGTGCCGGTGTGAACGGATGACAAAATTGACAAAAGTGCATAGACACGGGGACTGGATGTAAAAAAAGCACATGAGCGCACACCTGTGGACAGTATTGACAGCTTTGCCCTGTTGGAGGTGTTGTGACACAAGCTTTGCTTCTGTGTCTGAGTATGCTGACTGAGATCTGTACACCTGTTGGGATGTTGCTGTTCTTGGTTTGATTCACTTTGTCTGCTAGCTGAAAATCATAATCTGACCCATCCAGCACAACGAACCCCCTCTCTTATACTAGTACCTGAGTTCATTCAACTGTTGATACATTGTCTTCACAACAACGAGAAGAAACGTAGAAATTGTTTTCGGAACAATGAGAAACGTAGAAATTGTTTTCGGAACTCTAAGCGTCGAAATTGTTTTCGGAACAATGAGAAACGTAGAAATTGTTTTCGGAACAATGAGAAACGTAGAAATTGTTTTCGGAACTCTGAAGCGTAGAAATTGTTTTCAGAACAATGAGAAACGTAGAAATTGTTTTCAGAACAATGAGAAACGTAGAAATTGTTTTCGGAACAATGAGAAACGTAGAAATGGTTTTCGGAACTCTGAAGCGTAAAAATTGTTTCAGAACAATGAGAAACGTAGAAATTGTTTTCAGAACAATGAGAAACGTAGAAATTGTTTTCGGAAAAATGAGAAACGTAGAAATGGTTTTCGGAACTCTAAGCGTAGAAATTGTTTTCGGAACAATGAGAAACGTAGAAATTGTTTTCGGAACTCTGAAGTGTAGAAATTGTTTTCAGAACAATGAGAAACGTAGAAATTGTTTTCGAAACAATGAGAAACGTAGAAATTGTTTTCGGAACAATGAGAAACGTAGAAATCGTTTTTAGAACAGCGATAAACGTGGACTGTCTTCAGAATACTTAAAAAGAAATTTAAGTCTTACCTGGCAGCAGACGAAAAAGAATCCTCGAATAAAAGGAATAGAAAACAGATTTGGCTAGAAATGTTTAATCGTAGTAGTACAGTTCAGCAGAGAAAAAATAGCCTCATTTTTTGTTTTGGTTTGACTTTGTCCAGAAGATTTGTGGTCGCAGTAAAGGTATACAAATCTACGACCTGTGAGAATGGTATTGATTAAACAGATAAATTTTAAAGCTAGTGAAAAATCTAGGGATGGGAAAAAATGTGTGAGATCGAAAGAGATGTTTTGCTGTTTTTTGTGTTTTTGTTTTTCTAAATAGCTGTTTGCCATTTTTAGAGAATGGACCAAGAACACAAAAAATAAAGAAGGAAGTGACAAGAAGAGAGAACAAAGCAAAGACAAAGAGAGTGACAGGAAAGACGGGACTCCTAGCACATAATTGCCTGAAGGTGGGGGACGGCATTATTTTACGCTGAAGGGGGAATCAAGAGGAAACATTCTTCGCAAGAGAAGATACAGCATTACCACGAAGTCGTGTACGCTTGAAGATTTCTTTGATGTATATAAGTTTTGCTTTGAGAGGAAGGACATTTGCTCGTTTGTAAGAAAGAAAGAGAGAGAATGCATGCGAAATGTTGGTTTGTGAGTGGGAGGTTGTGTGTATGTATATGGGAGGGAAGAGGGAGGTAGGGAAGGGATGGAGAGAGAGAGAGAGAGAGAGAGAGAGAGAGAGAGAGAGAGGGAGGCTTTTTGGGGTGGGGGTGGGTCTAGAGGTCTTTTTGGTGGATCAGCGGTAAAGAGGTAACGCGCCTGTCTAGAATGCAAAAAGTCCGAGTCGGAAGTGTGCGGTGATTCGAATCCCGTTTGGGCCCGAAACTTTACCCCCATCCATTAGACCATGAGTGGTGGTCTGGGCGCTAGTCTTTCGGATGAGACGATAAACCGAGGTCCCGTGTGTTACACAAAATTATTCAGCGCACGTAAAAGAACCCACGGCAACAAGAGAGTTGTCCCTGGCAAAATTCTGAGAAAAAAGCCACTCTGATAGGGAAACATACAGTTGCAGACCAAAAAAAAGGGTGGCGCTGCTCTTGTGGCGACGGGCTCTCCCCGGGGAGAGCAGTCCAAATTTCACGCAGAGAAATCTCGTGATCTAAAGTGGTATAAATGAAAATGAAATAGTGTATTCTTTGCCAAAAAAAGGGGGGAAAGCATTTTCAAGGAGCTAAACATCACCTGTATTGACAGGCTAACTAACCACAGTCACAGGTACAGGGACCAGAGAGGAGCCACACGGAGCGGAGATTTTGCTGGCTATTTTACCTGTATATTGTAAAGCAGCAACAACAACTGACGATGACGATGATATGCCGATGATATTGGTGATGTTGATAATGAATGTGATGATGGTTTCTTAGATGGATTCACGGTTCCTTTGACTTTGTATAATAATAACATTGACAGCATGGTTGACTACTTTCGCTCTCACCAGTACAGCAGTGGTCTATGCAACCGGTGTTTGCTCAACGGTTTTTCGACTATTTTCCTGACCAACAGTAGACATCTTTTCTAAAACGGTCCTTCGGATAAGACTATAAATATACCGCAGTCTCGTGATTGAATGCACGCAGATCAACTACAAAATCGCTTGCACTCACGGACTGGATGTAAAACAGATGCACATGAGTGCTTATTCCATTTTTTTCGGAAGAGTAGGCCATTGTGTGTGCCGGTGGGAACGGATGACAAAGTTTTAAAAAATGCATACATACGGGGATTGGTTGTAAAAAAACACATGAGTGCTTATTCCATTATCCTCAAAATAAAAGAATAAATAAACAAATAAATAAATCCTCGAAATAAAAGAATAATTGAACCCGTGATTTCCCGCTTTGTAGACGGGTTAATTATCTCTAGAACACTGATTCACCCTACAGTCGAGTCGTTGGCCTTCTGCTCTGTCTGTCAGATTGCCTGTCATTTGCTTTCTGGTGTGTCAAGTCAAGTCAAGTCAAATTTTATTTTGTGTGTGTGTGTGTGTGTGTGTGTGTGTGTGTGGTGTGTGTGTGTGTGTGTGTGTGTGTGTGTGTGAAAGTCAAAGTCAAACTTTTATTTTCAAATGGTACATTGAATAAGCAGTTCATTTGCTTTTTTTTTCATCAAGCCATCTATCTAAAGAAAAAAAAAGCGAGAGAAAAAGATAATGTATATGCAGACATAGAATAAAAAACCTAATCTATGGTAAACTATACAAATCAAACAAGAAAAGACAATATCATATGCATGCATGGTGTGTGTGTGTGTGTGTGTGTGTGTGTGTGTGTGTGTGTGTGTGTGTGTGTGTGTGAGTGTGTGTTTGTGTGTGTGTGAAGTCAAGTCAAGTCAAGTCCAACTTTTTATTTCCAGATGGTACATTGAATAAGCAATGCATTTACTTTTTTCCAGTGTGTGTGTGTGTGTTCCTCGGCTAGAGCGCCGAGGTTCACCAATGGTGAGATTTTGCTTATGCGACCGTTTTAACCCACTATTAGGGTAACCACAATCCGACATCGGGGATGCTTTCTGGTTTCAGACCACCAGGAGAACGACCTGGAAGAGCTGCCAGAGGTCCTCTGGTCTGATACCTTCTGGCCATTCGCCGATGTGCATCTTCCATTGAGGACTGGACTCCATTCTTCGTAGGTGAACGGCTTAGCCAGAGTCAGCTTGGACCCTCAGCTCAAAGAACGACAGACTTCACCAAGGCTTTATGTGCCTGTTTTGCCGCGGCTTTGAGGGTTTATTAATGGTTTATTCAAAAGTGATTTGAAGATTCCCGGCAGCTCTGCCGGTCTAATGAGGCTGATGAGCTGTTGTTACTAGAAAAAAGAACAACAACAACCCCCCCCCCCTCCCCTCTCAAACCGTAGACATTTTACTTCATCTGCTTGATAGAAATCTTCTTCATATTGGAAAAACGGTGACAACACAGTCATCTGAGGTTATGTCATTAGTTCAGATTGTGGAAACACTGACACACAGTTATCTGGGAGGGGTTTAAAAAAATTGGTTCAAATTGTGAAAACACTGACACAGTTTTCTGGGGTGTAATCTTTTTTATTGGTTCAAATTGTGAAAACATTGACACACAGTCATCTGTGGTGTAATTTTTTTTTTATTGGTTCAGGTTGTGAAAACACTGACACACAGTCATCTGTGGTGTATTTTTTTTTTAATTGGTTCAGATTGTGAAAACACTGACAACACAGTTATCTGGGGTGTATGTCACTGGTTCAGATTGTGAAAACACTGACAACACAGTTATCTGGGCTGTATGTCATTGGTTCAGATTGTGAAAACACTGACAACACAGTTATCTGGGAGTGTATGTCATTGGTTCAGATTGTGAAAACACTGACAACACAGTTATCTGGGGTGTATGTCATTGGTTCAGATTGTGAAAACACTGACAACGCAGTTATCTGGGGTGTATGTCACTGGTTCAGATTGTGAAAACACTGACAACACAGTTATCTGGGGTGTATGTCATTGGTTCAGATTGTGAAAACACTGACAACACAGTTATCTGGGGTGTATGTCATTGGTTCAGATTGTGAAAACATTGACACACAGTCATTTGTGGTGTATCTTTTTTATTGGTTCAGATTGTGAAAACACTGACACACAGTCATCTGGAGTGTATATCATTGGTTCAGATTGTGAAAACATTGACACACAGTCATCTGTGGTGTATCTTTTTTATTGGTTCAGATTGTGAAAACATTGACACAGTCATCTGTGGTGTAATTTTTTTTATTGGTTCAGATTGTGAAAACACTGACAACACAGTTATCTGGAGTGTATGTCATTGGTTCAGATTGTGAAAACATTGACACACAGTCATCTGTGGTGTATTTTTTTTTATTGGTTCAGATTGTGAAAACACTGACAACACAGTTATCTGGGGTGTATGTCACTGGTTCAGATTGTGAAAATACTGACAACACAGTTATCTGGGCTGTATGTCATTGGTTCAGATTGTGAAAACACTGACAACACAGTTATCTGGGAGTGTATGTCATTGGTTCAGATTGTGAAAACACTGACAACACAGTTATCTGGGGTGCATGTCATTGGTTCAGATTGTGAAAACACTGACAACACAGTTATCTGGGGTGTATGTCACTGGTTCAAACTGTGAAAACACTGACATACTGTCATCTATAGTGTATTTTTTTTATTGGTTCAGATAGTAAAATCATAATAACCACTGTCAACACTCTGGTTCATAGGAACAGTGAGGATGACACACCTGGAGCATGAACAACACTTAATTATTACATTAGTTTGCACAGGTAGAGAGGAAAAAACCCACTTGTTTTGACAGATAGGTATGAAAACTCCCTAAGTGTCAGATTTATGGACTTGACAGCTTTCAATTTCCAAGAATGATACAAGTCCCTTAAAGTAAGCTTCTCTCTCAGTGATTGTAGTTGTTTGTATGCCCCCACTCCAACACACACACACCACACACACAAACACACACACACACACACACACACACACACACACACACACACACACACACACACACACACACACACACACACACACACACACACACGCACACACTCAAACACACACACACACTCACTCACTCGCACGCACGCACGCATGCGCGCACGCAACACACACACATACACACACACTGTGTTTTTTTTTGGATATTCTGCTACACAAAAAAAATATGGCCAGTAGCTTGACAAGGCCCCACTGAGTTAAAGCCACAGGGAAAACCCTGACCTGGCCACTAAACAGCAGACTGTGAGAAAGAAAACCAACATAAAGCAAGTCCAAAGACAACTTAGGTAGCGGGCTCAACTTTATGACTAGCTACATTCAGTAAGCATCTCTCCACCAGCTGTTTCACATGGCATGATCCGAATAGAGACTGAACAGTGAGGCATTGCTTAGAACTTTACTGTGAAGTGAACTGACTTTATGGTGAGATATTGCTTGGACTTCACTGCACACTGTGGACTAGTGTACTGAGTTTAATTAAAGAGAAGGAAAGTACTGCCTTGAACAAACCTCTGCCAATCTAAAGCACTCGTTTCAACCTAGCTGTGCAAAGTGTAGCCAACTTATGAGGGTGTGAAGGAGACAGGAAAAAAAGTTGTGTGAAAACCGAGTGCTTGACAACATGTAAGCAAGCAGCTATGCAGTCACAACTATTTATTTGTTTTTCAAACATCCTGTCTTGAAAAACAACGTTATACAACAGACGATCTAGCCAACACTTCCAAAACCGCTTTGTGGAAAGAAAAGAGGCAGGCGTATTCACCAAAATGCCAAGATTTTGTCGACCCCGATTCGTAAGACCACAAGTGTTTTTCACCATTCTGTTTGCGTCAGTTTTGCTTCTGACCTGGATGACCATAGGCAGGCATGTACGGGAAATGATCAGATCACGGATGAGTGGGGTATATTTCATGGCAGAAAGGAAACCCAGAGTGATGGAGAACAAATGTGTCCACCCTGTGCTGGATCCCTTTGATCCTCTGATCATGCTCCATCACAGAAAAGTGGCACCAATCATCTGCAGTGCTGCTATGACAGACTGGGTTTATGTCATCAATGGCACCTTACGTATATCAACAGACGCCATAGGGTTGTATGGGAAAGTCAAGTGCGAGTATGAAGCCATTCAACGCAGAGGAGACTTCTACGTAAGTTACATGCCAGTTGTGACTGTGTTAGATGGCATGCCTTTGGCATCAGAATTTTTCCGGGTAAACTGTACCTCCAGCAGTGGTAAACATTACACCAATGTTCATGCAGGTGTGGTCAGGAATGCTGCTGTGATGAAACGTCTCCATGACTACCATTCCACAGCGAACAAGAACCCCAATGACAGGCAGTCTGGCTCTGTGTCCCAAACATTCAGCAGTCTCAATCTCAGTGTCTTCATGTTCGGCTTTGATGCAGTGTCGCACATGGCTTGGATACGGCTTTTGCCAAAGACACGACAGTACTTTCTCAGAGTGCTGGGAGGAATAGAGCTGGAGAACTACAACATTGTAGGAGACAGTACAACTGCCGCCTTGCTACCTATACTGACGGGCAAAACAGAGCAGGAACTTCCTAATGCCGTCAGAGGTAATGCAAATGCCACAGATCTGGATAACTTCCCATGGATATGGAAGGATTTTGTAAAACATGGCTATGTGACTGCCTATGCTGAAGACTATCCAGGTGTAGGCACATTTCAGTGGAGAATGCTGGGCTTTGGTCAGCAGCCCACAGATCATTACATGCGTCCATTCCATTTAGCATCATCAGCCCTTTCTGGCAAGCATCCCCCTTCATGCCTGGGATCTTTAAAACGACATAACGTCTTCATGAACTGGTTTAGGGATCTGTTTGTTGCATACAGAGACTTCCCAAAGTTCTTCTTTGGTTTCCATGCCGAAATGAGTCACGACTCCAACAACGCATTGCAAAACATTGACAGTGATATGAAAATCTTCTTGCAAGATTTAGAGGCAAAAGGATTTTTAAATTCTACGCTGTTGATTTTAATGGCAGATCATGGTGCTAAATATCATTCTATAAGAAAAACTGACATAGGGAAGCTAGAGGAACGATTGCCTTATTTCAGCTTTCGGTTCCCCCCTTGGTTCCACAAACAGCACCCAGAAATTGTCCAAAATATGCAAACCAATGCCAAGAGATTGACAACTCCCTTCGACATTCACGCCACCTTCCGTCATATTTTAAACCTCTCGTACCCAGGCACAGGCCCTGAAGACAAGCGATCCTTCAGTCTGTTTCAAGAAGTGCCCAAGGAGCGAACGTGTGATGATGCTGACATTGCCCCTCATTGGTGTGCATGCCTTGAATGGCAGTCTCTGAACAAATCGGACCCTCTGGTGGTGTTGGCTGTAGACACTGCCATTCAGGCCATGAACAGCTACACAGAGTCAAAGAGGACACAATGTGCAGAGCTGAGGCTACTCGAAATCACTAAAAGCATTTGTTTCAACAGAAAGAGTGATGCCAGCTGGAAAGTGTTGAAATTCTTCAACAAACCCTTGCACCAAACTGCTCAACTGTACCAGGTGTCTTTTAAGACACTGCCTGGGGAAGGTCACTATGAGGTGACCTGTGCAGTTGATCCTAAAAGTAGAACAGTCCATGTGGATCCTAACGAAATCAGCAGGATCAACAGGTACGCATCTCAGCCTGCCTGTATCCAAAAAGATTTTCCCGTCCTACGTCCTTACTGTTACTGTGTTTGATGGGATAGATCTCTGTGTCACTGACCTGGAGTAGAGTGTGTCAGTGGTTTGGATGGTCTGCAGGAAAAGGCATCCCGGGGCTGATCAGAAATTGTTCAGGACATAAATTATATCTTCTTTGCTTCCTCTTGGATCCCAGCTGTAGGGTACAGGGGCCTGTAATGTAAAACAAATATCACAATAACAGATTTCCTAGACCCAAAAGTGTAAGTCAGTTCTAATGCATTCCAATTTGAAAAGTGTAAATCTCATGCCAATCAGATACGTTGAGACAAAGAGAGGAGTCTCCAGGGAAATATGTCGGAGCAATGAGGGGCATCTCCATGGAGATATGTTGAAGCCATAAGGGGCATCTCCAGGGAGACCTGTTGGAGAAGCAGCAGGGAGTCTTCAGGGAGACCTGTTGGAGCAACGAGGGGAATCTTCAGGGAGATCTCTTGGAGCAACGAGGGGAGTCTCCAGGGAGACCTCTTGGAACAACAAGGGGAGTCTTCAGAGAGATATGTTGGAGCAACGAGGGGAGTCATCAGGGAGACCTGTTGGAGCAGTGGGGGGGGGGGGGGAGTCTTCAGAGAGATCTGTTGGAGTAATGAAGAGGACAAGGGTATATTTCCAGAGACCAAAGGAAATGAGACAGAATGTGAACGATTCTGGACACAAAGATATCAGTGCAGTCACGTTGTTCTGTAGGCTGAAAACAACACACAGCTGAAAACTGCCGTACCAGCTGGGTTCTGGAAGTGACCTTGACATCCATGACCTTAACAGGGTCTGGTTGTCTGGTTTGTAAAGAAAGTTGTCTCCTAGTGTCCCCTGTTGTCCTGGTCTGGTTGTCTGGTTTGTAAAGAAAGTTGTCCCTAAGTGTTCCCTGTGCAGGGTACATAAATGTAACTCTGAAATGTATCAGAATTGTTTCCCTTTCTGTGACTGCGCTATGGAACGATTTTCCAGGATTTGTTAACAAGACTAATTCTTTAAGTGCTCTTAAACATTATTTGTCAGTTGGTGATCATGTTATGCCTCCACATTGTTTTTTTTATTATGGAGAAAGAAGAGAACATATTATTCTTATCTAACTCCCTATTGGAGTCAGTGACCCAAACAACGATTTATTTAATCGCCATCTTGTTGACGACCCACGCTATGCATGTGGCAGGGAGAGGGAAACTGCAGAGCACCATATGTAATTATGCCTCCTATTCAATTCAGCCCCTGTTGATTCTATTTTGCAGCTGCCCCAATATTGCATACAAGCTTCAATTTCTTTTGAATGGAAGCAAGCAGCTTTAGACGACACTAATGTACTTAATATCTTTACCAAAAACAGTCTAGATATTTACATCAAATTCAAACCGGTTTTAACAGCTATTGATGTTCCTGGAGCTGTTTTCTTGCGTCAACTTAAGTTTTATGATGACTTGAGTGTAGATTGTATAAGTACTGGACATTAATAGTCCACTGCAAGTGTGAATTGATAGAGGTATTTGTGAACTGCTGCTTTGTGTCTACTTGTACTGTACTTGGTGCTTTTGAAATAGAGATGAAATTTAGATGAGCACTGTCTTCTTCATTAGTCTATTATCATTTGTTGTTGTTGTTGTTGTTGCCATCTATTCGTTCTTTCCTACTACCCAGTTTTCTATTTCATGTATTTCTGTATATTTTTCTGCATTTTTTTCTTACTTTTCCATTACAAAATGTCTTAGCGCAGAGACTTTTGAAGGGATAATTTCAACTAATATATATTATTGGGGACGGGATAGCTCAGTGGTCGTAGCACTCGCTTTCCCCCAGCCAAGTTAAGCAGCGTCGAGCGTGGTTACCAGTTGGATGGGTGACAATTTGCGCGCCTTGGCTTCAGTACAGTTCCCCCAGTTCACCCAGCTGTAAATGGGTACCTGCCCTCTTTAGGGTCAGGGAAGGTAAAGCAGCGAGGGAGAGGAGATGGGCGCCGCCCTCAATATGCTGGCCCTAGAGAAGTGAGGTCTCTGACGCCTCGCTCCCCTACGACCTTATAGGTTATGGGACTCCTTTACCCTTTACCTTTATATATTATTGAAAGTTCCCCACCCCCCCAAATCTACCTTTGCAGCTTAAATAAACTAATGTCTAACAGCTGCGAAATGTACAGACTGAACCTTTTGTTGCTCTAGAGTAAACTGTAAGATCCCAGCTTGTTTTTTGTTCTGTTGTCAGTGTGACTATGTATGAGTTAAAAAAACCAACCCTGTTTAAACCACTAGTGCGCGACCTTACAGGTAGTTGCTTTATGGGGGCCTGATAATGATAGTTCCTTGCAGAGTTGTGGCTTTGATAGAAAACAGAATCACTCTGGGTGGAATATTCAGGAATGATCTAAAATCTGTCACAATATTAGATAAAATTATAAGATATTACATGGATCACTAATGGCTTGGACGAGTTTGAAACTGTTAGTTTTTTTTTTTTTTAAAGAACCATGCAATTAGTCATACATCTATTTCAGCTGCCTTGTATGCGTAGTTGCACATCTCTTCTTCAATTTATTATACATACTGATAGGCCCCCGGACATCCCGTGGGGGAAATTGTGGATATCAAAATGTGCTACTTCCCCGTGGGGACGCCGGGGAACTGTCAGTATAAACTGCGTCCCCACCTGGAGATTCTGTGCTTAAGAATTCCCTCTTTTCTATCCCTCTCTTTCTTTCTGTTGTGATCACTTTCTTCCTGTTCAATCCTTCTTGTCTATTTTCCACCTTCTTGGTCCATTTTCCTGCCTTTTTTTTCTTTTCCAGAAAGCCTTAAAAAAATAACAACAACAACAAAAAACAACAATTCTCTCCCACGCCGAAGTCAGCTGCGTGCTGGGGCTGACTTGTTAGGCGCTTAACGGCAGCGCAACGCATTTTTGCTCATATGACAGACAACAAGAGTTGCTGTCTGAGCGTTCGACGACGACGAAGAAGAAGCAGATCTGCAGTCATGGTCTTAGTGTTTGTTCTTTTCAGAAACTTCACAAACATGCACTTCTCTTTCGAAGAACAAAGTAGAAAGCATGAAGATTTTACCGCTCTCTTTGTCTGTCTGTATGCCTTCCTTTGTGTGTGTGTGTGTGTGTGTGTGTGTGTGTGTGTGTGTGTGTGTGTGTGTGTGTGTGTAGTGGTGTGTGTGTGTGTGTGGTGTGTGTGTGTGTGTGTTCAATTTTGGGGGTAAAGTGCTAGTGAAAACAAACCGTAACAACACGCAGGCACGCGCGCTCACGAAATAAATTTTTTTATGCTAAGGGAATAATATACTTTATATTTAAGTATACTTATATAACAGAACATAAAACAAAAGGAACTGATCCGCTCAGAGAGAGAGAGAGAGAGAGAGAGAGAGAGAGAGAGGAGAGAGAAGAGAGAGAGAGAGAGAGAGAGATGTCACTCGTATACACGAATTTCAAACTGTTGACAGGTTCAGAAAAAAAGATATGAAGTTAAAAGCAATTAAAAAAGAATTTTTAAAAAATGAAACAAAGTAAACTCCTTCATCCAGATCAATATGTGATGACATTTCTTCAAAATTGAGATTGGAAGCAGCAACATAAAGTAACAAGCAAAGGAGCACAGTAAAACAAAGGAAAGAGAGGTGGAAACAAAGAACAGGTTATCATATTATGCTATGCCTAAAACTTTGCCTTTTGTTACTTCCCCAACTTCCACGCTAGAACGTAAAGAAAAAGTAATGTTTTGAGTAAGATTCTGACGCTTTTGTCTATTTGTGACCAGCATAAATTTAGTTATATGGGGGCGAGGAGCCAAATGATTCAAGTGTGTCCAGTAAAACAAGGTGATCTATACTTTTTGTATGGCATCGTGAACTTCATGAGCATTAGAGTTAGCTTTTTCTAACACGGTGTCGTATGCAACGTTTCACACTCAGTTTCTATGAATAAAAGAAAATCATTGAAATACAATAATAAAAACAGTAAAGGACCTAAGACATAACCTTGGGAACACCATAAACGTTTGGAAGAAAATTAGGGACAGATGTGTTTAAAAAGATACTGTCTGCTGTCTGTCAGAAAGACAAAGATGGCATTAAATTTGAGGCCATTGGGGGATAGTTCGTAAGCTGCTAACATTTTATGGAGACGTTAGCGAGAGAGAGACAATGACAATGACAAGTTCTTTTATTTCGAGGATAATGAATAAGCACCCATGTGCTTTTCTACATCCAGTCCCCGCCCGTAGGGATACATCTTAGTAATAACCTTATACTTATAGTCTCACACAGTAAAAACAAAGGGAAATAACCCTTTAAAAAACACACCAAAAAAAGCACCAACAACAAAAAACAAACAAGCAAATAAAAGAAAACCCTAAAAACACCCCCCCCAAAAACAAACAAACCAACAACAACAAAAAACCAACCCAACCAAAACAAACAAACAAACAAAAGAAAGAAAAAACAAACCAACAAAAAAGAAGAAAAAAAGAAAAAAGAGAAAAACAAACAACAACAACAACAACAAGAACAACAACAAAACCAAGAAAAATAACAACCAAACTTAATAAGTCATAAAAGTAAACATCTACACATTGTCAAATGGTACACATACTTGTTACATATAACAATAAGATATTGAAATAGGGCATTCATTAAAACTTAAGTACAGCCGACAAGCCCAATAAAGTATTGAAAATATAAAGTATGAATCCTTCATCAGGATACACTATAACTATAAGCAAAACGATAAAAGGTGAGAGAGAGAGAGAGATAGAGAGAGAGAGAGTGTGTGTGTATGTGTGTGTGTGTGTGTGTGTGTGTGTGTTACAGAGATAATATCAAATATATAATTCTCAAAACAGTACACGATCACCATCAACACTCATTTTTGATTATACTCGTTCAAATTATATGTCATGATAATGAAATAAACTCAATACCCATACACTCACACAATAAAAACGAGAAACAAAGGAAAAGAAATCCAAACCTATACAGTCATTGAGAAAGAGAATGTGTGTGTGTGTGTGTGTGTGTGTGTGTGCGTGCGTGCGTGCGTGCGTGCGTGCGTGCGTGTGTGTGTGTGTGTGTGTGTGTGTGTTTACAAAGGCAGTGATAGTGGTGTTGGTGTTTGTAGAGGCAGTGATGGTGGTGTTGATGTTTACAAAGGCAGTGATAGTGGATGATGTGGTGTTGGTTTTACAAAGGCAGTGATAGTGGTGTTGGTGTTTACAAAGGCAGTGACAGTGGTGTTGGTGTTTACAAAGGCTAGTGGACAGTGGTGTTGGTGTTTACAAAGGTAGTGATAGTGGTGTTGGTGTTTACAAAGGCAGTGATGGTGGTGTTGGTGTTTACAGAGGCAGTGACAGTGGTGTTGGTGTTTACAAAGGCAGTGATGTTGGTGTTTACAAAGGTAGTGATAGTGGTGTTGGTGTTTACAAAGGCAGTGATAGTGGTGTTGGTGTTTACAGAGGCAGTGATAGTGGTGCTGGTGTTTACAGAGGCAGTGATAGTGGTGTTGGTGTTTACAAAGGCAGTGACAGTGGTGTTGGTGTTTACAAATGTAGTGATAGTGGTGTTGGTGTTTACAGAGGCAGTGATAGTGGTGTTGGTGTTTACAGAGGCAGTGATGGTGGTGTTGGTGTTTACAAAGGCAGTGATAGTGGTGTTGGTGTTTACAAAGGTAGTGACAGTGGTGTTGGTGTTTACAGAGGCAGTGACAGTGGTGTTGGTGTTTACAAAGGTAGTGATGGTGGTGTTGGTGTTTACAGAGGCAGTGACAGTGGTGTTGGTGTTTACAAAGGCAGTGATGTTGGTGTTTACAAAGGTAGTGATAGTGGTGTTGGTGTTTACAAAGGCAGTTATAGTGGTGTTGGTGTTTACAGAGGAGTGATAGTGGTGTTGGTGTTTACAAAGGCAGTGATAGTGGTGTTGGTGTTTACAAAGGCAGTGACAGTGGTGTTGGTGTTTACAAATGTAGTGGTGTTGGTGTTTACAGAGGCAGTGATAGTGGTGTTGGTGTTTACAAAGGCAGTGATAGTGGTGTTGGTGTTTACAGAGGCAGTGACAGTGGTGTTGGTGTTTACAAAGGCAGTGGTAGTGGTGTTGGTGTTTACAAAGGCAGTGACAGTGGTGTTTGTGTTTACAAAGGCAGTGATAGTGGTGTTGGTGTTTACAGAGGCAGTGACAGTGGTGTTGGTGTTTACAAAGGCAGTGATAGTGGTGCTGGTGTTTACAAAGGCAGTGACAGTGGTGTTTGTGTTTACAAAGGCAGTGATAGTGGTGCTGGTGTTTACAAAGGCAGTGACAGTGGTGCTGGTGTTTACAAAGGCAGTGGTGTTGCTGTTTACAGAGGCAGTGATAGTGGTGTTGGTGTTTACAAAGGCAGTGGTGTTGGTGTTTACAGAGGCAGTGATAGTGGTGTTGGTGTTCACAAAGGTAGTGACAGTGGTGTTGGTGTTTACAAAGGCAGTGACAGTGGTGTTGGTGTTTACAAAGGCTGTGACAGTGGTGTTGGTGTTTACAAAGGCAGTGATAGTGGTGCTGGTGTTTACAAAGGCAGTGGTAGTGTTGTTGGTGTTTACAGAGGCAGTGGCAGTGGTGTTGGTGTTTACAAAGGCAGTGACAGTGGTGTTGGTGTTTACAAAGGCAGTGACAGTGTTGTTGTTGTTTACAAAGGCAGTGATGGTGGTGTTGGTGTTTACAAAGGCAGTGACATTGGTGTTGGTGTTTACAAAGGCAGTGATAGTGGTGTTGGTGTTTACAGAGGCAGTGACAGTAGTGTTGGTGTTTACAAAGGCAGTGACAGTGGTGTTGGTGTTTACAAAGGCAGTGATGGTGGTGTTGGTGTTTACAAAGGCAGTGATAGTGGTGTTGGTGTTTACAAAGGCAGTGATAGTGGTGCTGGTGTTTACAGAGGCAGTGACAGTGGTGTTGGTGTTTACAGAGGCAGTGATAGTGGTGTTGGTGTTTACAAAGGCAGTGATAGTAGTGTTGGTGTTTACAAAGGTAGTGGTGTTGGTGTTTACAAAGGCAGTGACAGTGGTGTTGGTGTTTGAAGATAACACTGCTACAAAGGTAATGACAGTGGTGTTTGTGTTTACAAAGGCAGTGATAGTGGTGTTGGTGTTTACAAAGGCAGTGATAGTGGTGTTGGTGTTTACAAAGGCAGTGATAGTGGTGTTGGTGTTTACAAAGGTAGTGACAGTGGTGTTGGTGTTTACAAAGGTAGCGACAGTGGTGTTGGTGTTTACAAAGGCAGTGATAGTGATGTTTGTGTTTACAAAGGCAGTGATAGTCGTGTTGGTGTTTACAAAGGTAGTGACAGTGGTGTTGGTGTTTACAAATGTAGTGACAGTGGTGTTGGTTTTTATAAAGGCAGTGATAGTGGTGTTGGTGTCTACAAAGGCAGTGACAGTGTTGTTGGTGTTTACAAAGGCAGTGATAGTGGTGTTGGTGTTTACAAAGGTAGTGACAGTGGTGTTTACAAAGGCGGTGATAGTGGTGTTTACAAAGGTAGTGATAGTGGTGTTGGTGTTTACAAAAGCAGTGACAGTGGTGTTGGTGTTTACAAAGGTAGTGATGGTGATGTTGGTGTTTATAGAGGCAGTGATAGTGGTGTTGGTGTTTACAGAGGCAGTGATAGTGGTGTTGGTGTTTGAAGATAACACTGCTACAAAGGCAGTGATAGTGGTGTTGGTGGTTACAAAGGCAGTGATAGTGGTGGTAAAGAATGGAGAGTCCATCATCTTTTCCTATTTTCTAGCAACTCTTTAGTGTCCCTGTGACATGTCTGTACTACTTCAGTTTGCATTTTTTTCCCCTGCTGAAGTCAGCTCTTCATGCGGCTCTACGGTCTTTTCAGTTTTGCTTTTCATTTTCTCCCTCCTATCCTTGATTCAACAGAAGGCCCAATCCTAGTGGTTAAAGTCATCATGTGCATCATACAACAGTCTCTGAATTATCTCATCAGGACTGTGGCTGTGTGAGGGGAATGTGCTGCATAAAGACCTTGCATGGCCTGCATAGTCGGTCTAGGCACAGGCCAAAATGCCTGCAATACAATATTATGTCCATGAAACTCTGTGTAGAACATAAAGAGCTGAGCTGTTGCAAGACTGGCAGGCAGACAGCAGAACATGTGCTGCAGAGATACCTGCTGCAAGAGACGCTTCAAAAGAGGATCTAGCCCAACTCCGCCCCCGTAACCAAAAAGCTGTATGGGGACTTGAGGACCTTCAGTGTGCTGCTGCCTTCATTGCAGAGACTGAGCTGTCCTCCATCTGATGATCACACAAAAAAGTGCAGGTGTAAGTTCATTGAAAACATACAGCTATAGTTGAACTATTTTGTTATAAAGCTCCATGTTTTTATCCAAAAATCATTATGCTTTTTAGCGTGTTAGGCTGTTTGTGTGTGTGTGTGTGTGTGTGTGTGTGTGTGTGTGTGTGTGTGTGTGTGTGTGTGTGTGTGTGTGTGTGTGTGAGTGTGTGTGTTCTTAGTTATTTTATTTGTTTGGCTGCCTCAATTCCTGGTACGTTCCACACCCAGGAGTCGGGTGGCATCTTCAGGATCAGAAACACCACAGGGAGCTCATCGCTGTTAGGCCGCTGTAGGGCCACCAGTCTGGTTTGGGGTTGGAGGGGGGGGGGGGGTGAGGGGGGGGGGGGGGGTTGCTGCACTGCAGCCATGTTACTGTTGCAGCGTTCAGTGGTGCCTGTTCCGAGCTTAATATATGCAGTCCACATTTTTACCTAGTTGGAGCTGTGTATAAAAAAAAGTGTTTTTTGCCCTTTCTACTTACTTTTAGAATTATATATGATATTGATATTTTCTACAGTCGTTTGTTGACATTTCCCATGGTTTTCTTTTTTTAAAGTATAAAAAAAGTAAAACAATTTCTGATTGTTTAGTGAAACAAGAGTTTTGGTTTATCTAAAACTTCAGCCACACTGCAGACTGAAACTGTCCTGGCCTCTAAGTAATTCTGCTGAAACACTGAAATGGTGTCACGTGCAAACCACATCATGGCACGGAGCATGTTTACTTTAAAAACTGGATTTACATTTGCACAGATCCTACACACACACCCACACACACACACACACACACACACACACACACACACACACACACACACACACACACACACACACACACACACACACACACACACACACACACACACTCTCTCTCTCTCTCTCTCTCTCTTTTTTTGTGGTGAACGCTTCTGACTGGATCTTTTATAAAAGAAAATCCAGTGATCAGTTAAGTTGCTGTGAGTTAGCACTATAGTATTTTCTTGCAGTAGACACTGACTTAGTGTCTGAGGGGATAAACTGTGT
>CM054155.1:22619628-22667128 GCA_028751875.1 Rapana venosa | reverse complement strand
CAGCAACATATTAATGTTCAGAAGGAAAATGTACTGAACAATATTTCGAGGATGATGGAATAAGCACTCGTGCGTTTTGTTGTTGTTTTTTCATCCAGGGCTCCTGTGTATGCGGTTGTGTCAGTTTTGTCAACCGTTCCCACCGGCACACAATGGCCTACTTTTATTTTAAAACGTTGTATTTAAAAGTCTGTGAAATTGTAGGTCTATTGTAACAGAGTAGTGTATTAGTTTCTTTGTGGTTAAAATGTATAAGGTATGTTTAAATTTGTTTGTACACAAACTGTATACTGCAAAACCAGAAAAATTGAATTTTATCACATTTATTGAAATCACATCTTTGCACCTGAACATTTCTCTTATAATAAAGTTAGTGTTATCATAAAAAGCTTTGTGATGTGTGTGTGTGTGTGTGTGTGTGTGTGTGTGTGTGTGTGTGTTGCTTGGTTTTCTATTTGTAATAGAAATCTCTCTCTCACACTCTCTCTGTGTCTTTTTACTTCAACGATCAGCATGTTCTGGTTTTCTTTTTATGTCTGTATAGTCAGTGTCAAAGTTAGCTGACTTACATTCGCATTTCTTAAAAATTACTGGAAGAAGTGTGGCTGCTGATACATCTATGTTATTTTCTTTCATTAAAGTAGCTGTATAATTAAATATCGGGACGGGATAGCTCAGTGGTCAGAGCACTCGCTTTGCCCCCCAGCTAAGGGTAAGCAGCATCGAGCATGGTTACCACTTGGATGGGTGACCGTTTGCGCGCCTTGGCTTTAATACAGTCCCCCAGTTCACCCAGCTATAAATGGGTACCTGCCTCTTTAGGGTCAGGGAAGGTAAAGCAGCGAGGGAGAGAAGATGGGCGCCGCCCTCAATATGCTGGCCCCTGGAGAAGTAGTGGTCGCTGATGCCTCACTCCCCTACGACCACATAGGTTATGGGACACCTTTACCTTTAAGTAGAAAACATTCATTGTGTATGCTTCAGACACTGACAGAATGCCTCAATTTCCAAATAAGTGAAAAATGATTGGCTATGCAAAAAAAGCACACAGATTCTTGACGAAAATGGACTATCCTTTGTAAGGCATACTCCACAGTCGGTGTCTGCGGCATGGTTGACAAATAGCCTGTCGCAGACACTTAAAGATAGTTAGGCCTATATGCAAAGATGCTCTCTCTCTGTCTGTCTGTCTGTATCGCGTGGGTGTGCGTACATATGTATGAATGTCTGCGTGCACAAAATTAATGTGTGTGTGTGTGTTTGTTTGTTTGTGTGTGTGTGTTTGTGTGTGTGTGTGTGTGTGTGTGTGTGTGTGTGTGTGTGTGTGTGTGTGTGTGTGTGTGTGTGTGTGTGTGAGTGTGTATGTGTGTGTGTGTGTGTGTGTGTGTGTGTGTGTGTGTGTGTGTGTGTGTGTGTGTGTGTGTTTTGTGTGTTTGTGTTTGTGTAACTGAGTTGTAAGTCAACGAGGCTGCTATTTTTTTAACGTTAGCTTTTTCTTGGAAAGCTAGTGTGTCTAAAAATAAAATGAGTTTGTTTGAATGGGCTGATGTCATTTTCTTTAAAGATGATCTCAAGAAATAAAGTGATGTTTTGTTAAAAACAAACCTGTCAGTTGTTGGGTTTTTATTTTAACCAGTCTCTCGAATATAATTATTGTGCAGGTTGTTGTCATGGTCTGTGCTGAACCAAAGCACAAAAGCCTCAGCACTGATGTCAACCCCTCCCTGGAGGCCCTGAATGACAGTGCCTGGCCATTTGATGCTTGTAAAATCTCCCCTCCAGTTGCAGAGTTCACTGCTAAGGAAAAACGAAGGTATGGGTAAAGACCAAGATGCGAAGCAAATGTATAGCCAGAAATTTTGTCCAGCTCTAGCTGATTGTAACCTTGGTTCAGATCTAATATTCGCTGAATATTTGAGCCCCAGAAAGAAAAGTCTTCAGTTCATCAGGTATTGGAGGCGGCATGGCGTTCACGTCAAGTAGGTAGCACAGTTTGCAGCTCTCATCATCATTTTTCTTTCTTTAATTTAACGTCTGTTCACTCAAGGTGATATTAGACCAAAGATAAAGTGTTACAATATATAGAGAACGTGTGTGCGTGCGTGCGTGCGTGCGTGCGTGCGTGCGTGCGTGCGTGCGTGCGTGCGTGCGTGCGTGCGTGCGTGCGTGCGTGCGTGCGTGTCGTGTGTGTGTGTGTGTGTGTGTGTGTGTGTGTGTGTGCGTGCTTGCGTGTGTGTGTGTGTGTGTGTGTGTGTGTGTGTGTGTGTGTGTGTGTGTGTGTGTGTGTGTGTGTGTGTGTGTGTGTTTACCTATTAGTGTCTGTGCACAATAGAGGTAGAGCGGAAAGGCGCAGGCTGGAGCACGTGGAACGCCGCACGACGCACAGCTGCAGACCGGAACCAGTGGAGGAATGATGTTCGAGCCTTGTATGCCTCCTGGCACAGAGAGAATTATGGTTAAGGTAAGGTCTGTGCACGAGATAAAAGAAAAAAATACACAGAAATTATGGGAGGGACGGGGGTGAGGTGGGGGGGGGGGGCATTGAACAGCTTAACCTGCAGCAAGAATAATTACAAAAGTTTGCCAACAGGGCTTCTAACTAAACAACTAACTATCTCCAACATAACCACATTATCGGCCAATAATTGTTCTAGTGACATATCTCATCATCATATCCACACAAATGCATGCTTTCCCAGGTTACTTGGGTTTTGGAACGACAACCACTGGGGACACCCATAGTGTTGGTCCTCTGGCTCTTTCACTGATGCCAAGGCCTTCGTCTGTCTTTACTTGTTTTTCTATATCCATGCGCACCTGGAATAGGACACATCAATACAGCTGGGCAACTGGTCAAACCTCTGGAATAATGTGGAGATTGACTGGTCTATTGTTCAGGCAACCCAGACCAGAGGAGAGTATTCATCTTTTAGCTGTTCATGTACTGACTTGACATGGTTAACAGTGCTTAATAGTTTCAGCGCTGGAGACGTTTTCCCAGACAGAAATGGCTGTTCTGTGCCTGGTACCACAAGTATGGCAGTAGTTGCAGGCCTTCAGGCGTTGCCGTAGTTCCAAACTACATCGAATATATGCACAAAGTACTGGAATATGACTTGCTGCATTATTATGCTTCCACTTACTTGGTGGAAGAATGTGGCATAAGTTTTTGTTTTGAGTTTTCAAAAAATCGTTCAGATAGCAGGTAGCTAGAGGTACCAGCATCTCTCTTTGTAGGTGGGCAGAGCTGTGGCAGTCCCTACCCTGTTGATACACACAGTTCAGAAACCTCAGTTCTACCCGGCAAGGTGATCAGGCTGATGGAACTTTCCAATCAACGCTGCCTTCGTTCCATCTTTGGCATTCAGGTCAGTGGCACCACTGTCACAAATAAAGGGAATCTTCTTCTGGCCAGCCTGCCCGGTCTGGAATCGATGATTGCAGCAATGCTGCAGCATTACCTCAATGGAGGTGCAAACGTGCTCCTTCAGGACTGTCAGGTACCGTGAGCGACAATCTGTTTTCTAGACAAACAAAAAGAACGTGTACGTTTGTCTGAGAGCTTCTAGAAGGTAGGGCTGGAGTTATGCTGCACCCCCGATTGATGTCCCCATCTCTTTCTGTGGCCGAGTTCTTCGCACTGTCCCCAGCATCCCCTTGTGGGACATCCCCCCCCTCCTGTTTCATATCAGAGCTATCCCACCTTCACTAACCCATGTCCTATCACCCTGCTAAAGTATATGACCTGTGTGTGTTGTGTGTGTGTGTGTGTGTGTGTGTGTGTGTGTGTGTGTGTGTGTGTGTGTGTGTGTGTGTGTGTGTGTGCTTTTGTAAAACATTTGACTATTGAAATTTTATTTCATAGATTTTGTCTGCAGGGCACCATGTTTGTAAATATCTATTTGTTTAAACTATTGATTATTTATCATTGATTGCATGACTGTGTAAGATTAGGTTGAATGCATGCGCTTTGATTTGTCTTTGCAAGATATAGCGCTATATAAGTTCAATTTATTATTATTATTATTATTATTATTATTATTATTATCCACACCTGTGGCTGGCTTGTACTGCAAGAGGTCCAGCACTTCCATGGGTGTCATTTGTATCTGTGGTTGAGTTGTACTGTTAAGAGTCCCCAGCATCTCTGTAGGTGTCCTCTGTGTGTGTGTGTGTGTGTGTGTGTGTGTGTGTGTGTGTGTGTGTGTGTGTTGTGTGTGTGCGTTTGTGTGTGAGTGTGTGTGTGAGAGTGTGTGTGTGTGTGTGTGTGTGCGTGCGTCTGTGTGTGTGTGTGTGCGCGTGCATGTTGTGTGTGTGTGAGGTGTGTGTGTATGTGTGTATGTGTGTGTCGTGTGTGTATGTGTTGTATGTGTGTGCGCGCGCGCGTGTTTGTGTGTAAGTGACTGAGTCATGCTGATGTGATGCAGCCACGGTCCCGCCCTCCCAGCCACGCTGTCCAGGGCTGAAGGGCCGGCTGTCTGTGAAGACAGGGCATACTGACAACACAACACAACACAGCACAGTCTGGTCCCCAGATGCCACCCATCTGTCCTCAGGTAGCTCGCCGCTGTGGCCAGCCATTCACGAGCAGATCAGTGGATTGATAGTCTTGAACCAACACCACCTTTACCTTCAGTAGTCTAGTTGACCGTTGGCACTACTGAAGATTTTGCAACCAGCTTCCTCCCCTCCTCGTGGTTCTCAGCTTTCCATGGTATGTCGTTCCACTCAAGGCCAGTCCTCCACTCTCTGATGTTGTCTTCCCATCTCGTCGTCTCTCTCCTTGCACTGTTCCCCCTAGACCAGTCTTAGCCAGTCCAGATGTTCGTGTGACATGCCCGTACGTGTGGTTTTGGGGTTGTTGTTTTTTCCCCCCACTGAAAACAGGAGCTCTTTATAACTCATTATGATCGGTGGTCTAGAGATAACGCACCTGCCTAGAAAGCGAAAAGTCCGGGTCGAATGTGTGCGGTGGTTCGATCCCCGTTTGGGCCCGAAAACTCCGCCCCCCCTCCCCACCATCCATTAGACCATGGGTAGTGGTCTGGGCGCTAGTCTTTCGGGTGAGACGATAAACCTAGGTTCCGTGTGTTACACATAATTATTAAGCGCACATAAAAGAACCCACGGCAATAGGAGAGTTGTCCCTGGCAAAATTAAAAAAGCCACTCTGACAGGGAAACAAATACAGTTGCAGACAGGAAAAGAAAACAAAAATGGGTGGCGCTGCTCTTGTGGCGACGCGCTCTCCCCGGGGAGAGTAGCCTGAATTTAACGCAGAGAAATATGCCATGACTAAAGTGTTATGATATAACATGAAATAATTATGGCCCGATGGCGTTTATTTCCTCGTTAGCATACCCGTATAGAAAGCGAGAATTTGCAGGTTCGATTCCTGTTTGGACCGTAACCCCCTAACCCCTCCACTACACCTTGAATGGTGGTCTGGATGCTTGTATTTCGAACGAGACGATAAACTAAGGTTTCGTGTGCAGGACACATTTAGTTCACCCAAAACAACTCGCAACAACAAAGAGAAATGTCCTGGCAAAATGTTGTTAAAAAAGCCATTATTATAGGGCAACAAAATACATTATGCAGGCATGACAGAAATGCGTGGCGCTGCTCTTGTGGCGACACACTCTTCTCGTGGAGAGTAGCATGCATGTCATGCAAAGAAATCAGCTGTGAGTGAAAATGGTATACAAAACAAGACAATGCAATATGATGCATCTGAAAAAGTTATTTACAGTCAGAAGCACTCAAGTAGCGTTGTCTCGATATATATATATATATATATATATATATATATATATATATATATATATATATATATATATATATATATATATATATATATATATATTAATCTCTGGTGCGGTGTGTGTGTGTGTGTGTGTGTGTGTTTATTTATTTATTTATTCTTTTATATCGAGGATAATGGAATAAGCACTTATGTGCTTTTTTACATCCTGTCACCGTGTGTATGCGGTTTTGTAAATTTTGTCATCTGTATCCACCGGCACACAATGGCCTACTCTTCCGAAAAGCGGAACAGGATTTAACGTGTACGCAAGATATTCTGCGTGCGTTCGCACACGGGGCCTCGGTTTATAGTCTCATTCGAAGTGTGTGTGTATGTGTGTGTGATGAGAGAGAGAGAGAGAGAGAGAGAGAGGAGAGAGAGAGAGAGAGAGAGAGAGAGAGAGAGAGAGAGAGAGAGAGTGAGAGAGTGAGAGAGAGAGAGAGAGGGAGAGAGAGAGAGAGGAGAGAGAGAGAGAGAGGGAGAGAGAAGAGAGAGAGAGAGAGAGAGAGAGAGAGAGAGAGAGAGAGAGAGAGAGAGAGAGAGAGAGACAATTGACACAATTTTATTGCTATTTAGCAATCAAGCCATATAGCGCTGCGGCGCGGTAACAACGATATCGAACGCGACGCGATTACAATGACATGGAAACCATGGCAGTGGTGGTATGTACATCAAGATTCGATACATTATTGTCTGTGTCTCAAGTGTCTCAATTTTCAAACCAGCCTTTCCTTTTCCTGTCTACAGCCAGCGAAGTCAGCCCATGTAAGACCGGATCAGGTCCCGAAGATGATGTAACTCCTGCTCAGCACTCGCCACCACTGTCTCTGTGTGTTGTGTGTTAGTACACTGTTTCCCTTTACGAAGTCTGGCAAGCCTGACACGTTCTTCTGGCAACATGTTTTTCTCTTCTTGCTTGATGTACCAGAACACACACTTAGATTCCTCGCCAGGATCTCCATTCCAAGAGTATTCCAGGATGATGTCATCTGATTCACACATCACAATGTTTTGATCAACCGAACTATGTACCACTACCTTTCGAAACCGTGTGTTTCTCTTGCTGTCCCTTAATCGACGCTGTACACGTTTGTCAGTTAGAGTAGACACATACTGTTTCACAATACCAGTATCAGTATCAGAGTCATCCACTGTGCAGCCAACTGTCAGCTCTTCCTGCACATCAGACGCCTCAGAAGACACACTGATCTTGCTGTCTGTTGCTGGATCACACAGTAGATCAAGTGAATCTGGTGTGGCTGAGGCATTCAATTCACTGCTGACACACAGTTCTGTGTACACACTGGTTTGTTTTCATTCTGTTTCCACATCGAGCAGGGAGTCAATGTTACACAAGACCGGCTCTTCCAAGACACTGTTATTGTCACATTGGCGACTTGCCTGTCTTTCTTGGTGTTGTCTACTTCTTTGAACATCGCGACGTCTTTGACAAGGGGGTTTCTTGCGATAGTACTGAACACGGGAGTTACGGTTCAGCACCGGGTCCGCCATTTCTGTTGACACTGGCTTGTCAGCTGGCTTCATTCGCAAGACGAACACAACACTGCCGCTCTCCCCCGCGACTTTCCAACTCGATACGACGTTGTCGATCAGCAGGGCGTTTAAAGTTGTTATTACAGTAGCTGGAAGGCCAGTAACTGACATTTTGAAGCTAAAATGCAAAAATTTGTAGCAGCTTACTAACAGCACACCCGTTCAGTTCTCGTCCCGTCACGTCGTCCGAGAGAGAGAGAGAGAGAGAGGGAGAGAGAGAGTCATCAACTAAAAAGAAAAACAGACAATTTTTGCATAGTACAGTTTTTAATTGTGCAATATTTCTGCAGCAGACTGTTATCCAATTCAACAAGAATGAAACAAAACAAAAAAAGTGAAAACCGCAAAATTAGTGTACATTCCTTAAACAGTACCGAACAATAAAGTTATTTTCTTCAAACAAAATCAACAATTTTTTCTTCCATAGAATAAAGACAACAATAATTCCCCTCATTTCACATTATACAGTGAAGTCAACAAAAGTTCCTAATAGCTATGGCAAAACACTGGTAATAAATGCACATATTGAAACCCTAGATATCATACCCTTATCATAATTCTTCTTCTTCTTTGTTGAATGCTCAGACAACAATTATTGTTGTCTGTTATACGAGCGAAAATACACCGCGCTGCCGTTAAGCGCCTGGCGAGTCAGGCCCAGCGCATCCGACTTTGACATATTATCGAATTCAAACTCTACAGAAAGCTTTTCGTTTCTTCCTATGTTGTTCCTCGCCTTACCGACCCCGAAAGCCATATCAGGGCTGTCACCTTTTCAAGTTCAGTGGTTCCAGTAACATTCACTTCCAAGTTCTAAACCAGCACCTCCTGATTCCTTCAAACCTAGTACACAAAAGAATAAATAAATGAATAAATAAAATAGTACCGTCAATCTGGAAAAAATGGCAAAGTATCTTAATCATTTCTTTTCTTTAGGCCAACAAAAGCAGGCCTTGCTGAGGATGCCAGCCATTCCGTTTAATTTATTATCCCCATGTTACAAAAGCAGCCTAAAAAACCCCCTAAAGTAATAAAAATACATATAAGTACTGTAGGGGCAAAGAACACATCAGAAAGGACATTCTGTGACTATCCCAGTGTTTAAATACCACTACCTGGTCGCCAGAACAAAGCAATACAGGCACAATGTCTTCTAATGCCTGAAAAGAAGAACAAAAAATCACCAAGACTTAATTGAAAAACTAAGGAGAACGGACTGGGAATGCAGGTAATGAACAAGAAAGAAAGGATATAAAGGTAAGGAAAAAGACAAAAAACCCCATAGAAAGTGATAGAAAAGGGGAAATTTCTTGCACAGCAGGCAAAGCTGTCATTTCTACTGAAAGAGCCCCTGGCATCTCCACAAGGGTTGTATAGAGAGCGCGAGCCATGGAATGAAACCTGACGGTTCAGCTCATCTCTTTCAAAGACCCCTAAACAACAACGTGTCAGGAAAGGTACAGACAGCACAGAGAGCCACAAGCTGGACAGACAGCAGGCCGCAGAGTGTAGCCTCTTGTGTTCAGTCATTTCAACACTCCAGGCCAAGGCTGTATCTAATAGTTTGGCTACACAGTGTCATGGTCACAGTGTGTAGCCTGTTCAGTCGTTTCAACGATCCAGGCAGTGTATCTAAAAGCTAGGCTAAGCAGTGGTATGAAACAACCGAGTGTAGCCTTGTCAATCATTTCAACAATCCAGGCAGTGTCTCTAAAAGCTAGGCTAAGCCCTGGTATGAAACCACAGAGTGTAGCCTATTCAATCATTTCAATGATCCAGGCAAACAAAGTATCCAATAGTTAGGTTACATAGTGTCATGACCACAGAGTGTAGCCTATTGCAAACACTATATCTAATAGTTAGGTTACACAGTGTTATGATCACAGAGTGTATTCAGTCATCAGAGCGCTTTGATTTGTTGCTTTACAAGATTCAGCGCTATATAAATTCCATACATCATCATCATTATTATTATTATTATTATTATTATTATTATTATTATTATTATCATCATTATTATTATTATCATTATTTCAACGATCTAGGCAAAGACTGCATGTACCAGTTAGGCTACACAGTGTTATGATCGCATAGTGTATCCTACTCAAGTCATTTTAACAATCCAGGTAAACAGTGTGTCTTATCTAAAAGCTAGGCCAAGCAGTGTTACGACTACAGAGTGTAGCCTTTTCAATCATTTCAACAATCCAGGCAAGCAGTGTATCTAATACTTAGGCTACACAGTATTATGACTATAGAGTGTAGCCTATCCAATTGTTTCAATGATTCAGGGAAACAGTGTATGTAATACTTAGGCTACACAGTATTATGACTATAGAGTGTAGCCTGTCCATTCGTTTCAATGATTCAGGGGAACAGTGTATCTAAAGGCTAGGCCAAGCAGGGGTATGAAACAACCCAGGCAAGTACTGTATTTAATAGCTAGGGTAGACAATGTTATGACCACAGAGTGGAGCCTGTTCAGTCATTTCCGCAACTGGGCAAACATAATTAGGGCAAATAGTGTATATTTGATAAGGTCAATGAATACAAATACGTATCATATAACTTTATGAATTCTGTCAAACGACGTTTTCACCAACTTAAATGATGAAGGCAGTTAGGAACTTTGTAAATTCTGGCATAATTTGTTCTAAAAAAACTTAATTACTAGTGAGTGGGTGGGGGTGGGGGTGGGGTGTCTATCAACAACTTTTAGTTCATGAAAAACAGTATATCGAATACCCTGATACAAGATGATAATTAATGTAAAAAGAAATGTTTCTATGATGACGAACACTTACTACCAACTTGATAAATCATGGCAAGCAATAAACATAGATACTTCCTTAATGCTGTTAGATGAATACAACCGTTGAAATAATGACACATAATGTATCCAATAACTTCAATGATGGCAAATAATGACGATTTTATGAATTATGGCAATCAGTGCATCAAACAGCTTTATCAAAGATGGCACATGACTGTGTACAATACTACCTGATCATCAGAACAAAGCAATACAAGCAAAAGTCATTTATCGCATGAAAAGAACACATAAACACACACAAACACACACACACACATATATATATATTATATATATATATATATATATATATATATATATATATATATATATATATATATATATATACATATATGAAGATCTGCTCGAAAAAAGGCAAATGGGCTAAGAAAAGACAGTATATAAGCAAGAGAGATGACAGAAAGGTAAGGAAAAAGACAAAGCAAAGAAACGATATATATATATATGAGGCAAAATGCCCAGCACAGAACTTCCAGAAGGTGAGAATGCTATTTATACTTATAAAAGAGTCCCCGGAATCCCCATTAGCAATCCTTTTTAAAAAAAAGCCCAGTGGGATTTAAAAAAAAAGATAATCCCCTCTGTCTCTTTCTTGATGCATGACTATAACTTCATAACCATATTTTGCTTCATCATTTTAAAAAAATCTTCCTCCTAGATGAAAAAAACGACTAATCTTTTTTCTTGACTGATCTCTATTCTAAAATCAACAACCTGTGTGAATACACTTTGGATAAATCAACTAGCCAAGCAAGCACTAGTACAAACAGTTTGATTTCGGATATGCCCCGTAGCACAAACACAACGCATTTCATCGGTATCACTTTGATACGTTTTTCGATAAACAGTAAGACACAGAGAGATAATGGTTACATAAAACAGCCAAAAAGGTATCTCTTGCTTTCTCTTAACATACACACACACACACACACACACAAATGCAGACAGCTGTAAGCCAATAGTACCCCAGCAACCTTGCAGGTCAACGATAGGTCAGCGTACGGGGGAAAGACTGGCAATGCTTTTCCAGTGGAGAAAGGCACTGAGTGTTTTCTATGATAACCTACTGTCTTCCATGCACACACACACAACTGCAGAAGAGACAATGATCTCATACACAACAGGTTGCTTTTTGGGGGGGAGTGTCTTTGTGTGAGTGTGTGTGTGTGTTTAACTGAAGGCTTAGGCTGTTATTTGATCCTGACTGGGGCTTACAGAATTAACAGAGCCAACGATAAAATAACAATGCTGTCTCCCCTTTCTTCACATTAACCGCCTCCCCCCCCCCTCATCCCCCAGGAACTGAGAGAGCGAATAATACAACACTGTTGTCTCCCCTTTCTTCACATTTAAATAAAAACCCAACAAAACAAAGAACCGAGAGAGCCAACAATATCGTCTCCCCTTTCTTCATATTTAGCAAACAATTGTGAAAGAACTGAGACAGGAAATTTTAAAATACTGTCGTCTTCCTGCCCCCCCCCCCCCCCCGCCCCACATAAACACAAAAAACCAAAACAGACAACAAACAATAGGCTACAACACTGCTGCCTCCCCTTCAGCATCAACAACACCCCCGCAACAAAGAAGAAGAAAAAAAAACATACAGCAAACAATATAACACTGTTGTATTCCATTTCTTCACACGGATCAAACAAAGACTTGGTACATCATCGTTATCTCCCTTTTTCTTCACATGAAGAAAACCAAAGAGCGGAAAGAATTACAAACTACAACGCTGTTGCCTCCCCTTTTCTTCACATTCATCAAAACACTGAAAACGATCAAAACAGCAATGTTACCTCCCTTCTTTCCTCAACATGGAGGAAGCGTGTTTAACCAAGTAAAGACTTCCATTGTATCTCATCTGTTTTCTCTCTGGCATAGACAGACAGTTTCAGTCTTAGTGAGAAAGCTTATCAATTTTGTTTTCGGCACATTTCTTATTCACCTTCGTTTCTACTCTCTGTCTGTCTGTGTCTCTGTGAACAGATGGGTGTATGGCCACTTCACAGGGGTCTTCCTTCTCTAAGGAAAAACGTTTCCACACCTTCATGAGAACCCAGCCTGTTTCTGCCTATCAGCCGACAACCAGCAGCAGCAGCATCATTAGCTTCAAGCTCAACGAGAACCAGCCCACCCACCCACCAATCAACCAACCCACCCAGCCACCCAACCAGCCAAGATGAAGCAAGCACAACGACCTTGACACTCCCTTGGCTTCTTAGGGCAAAAAACACCCCAAATCACACTTTTAGCACTTGGGTAAGATAAAGAGAAGAAAAATCTGTCCTGTTCTATCAGATGAGTTCTCAGTCAGGTCTGGGATAGACCGACACTCGCAGTGCTCATAGGGAAAAATTGAGCTAGACTCTTAAGCACCGAATTGCAGCGTCGCCAACACCCCTCCCCGCCCCCCCCCCCCCCCCCCCCCACACATACACCTCACTACTCTATAGCGAGAGGGGGCAGCGGTGGAAGCCCCACTATGATGGTCCTCCATGAGGTTTGAACCCAGCATCTCTAACCATCAGTCGGTGACACTAACCACGCGGTGACGGGTAGAGGACAGTACAGAGTACAGAAGGTACTGATATGTACATCACCATGATCAAGTATTCCATTTACATGGAAGCTGGATTAAAAAAAATATAGGTGTTATTTTTAAAAAAAAGTCCATAACGTAATTTGCAGCCAGTTCGCAATATGGTCACGGCAACTCACTCAGTCACCCTATGGACTCTCTCTCTCTCTCTCTCTTTCACACACACACACACGCAGGCACACACACACGCAGGCACACACACACACGCACGCACGCACACACACACGTAGGCACACACACGCACGCACGCACACACACACTTCACAGACATCTGACAGTCCATCAAGCAGCAGTTTTGCAGTAGCAGTAAGGACGGAGGTGGGGCTCGGAATTCTGGATGCAGGCAGGCTGGGAGCCATACTTGTTGATCCGGCTGATCTCTTTGCCGTTCACACTGAACTTGCCCGTCTTCATGTCCCGCGTCACGGTGACCTCAAAGTGACCTTGACCGGGCGAGGTCTTCAAGGACACTTGGTACAGTTCCACGATGGGAGGGGGAGGTTTGTTGTTGTATTTCAGCACCATCCACTCGGCAGAGCGGTCGCTGGCGCTGGGGACGTAGCGGGCACTCGTGGTGATCTCCTGCAGCTCCAGCTTCGCACACTGAGTCCTGTGGTCTTGCGTGTAGCTGTTGATGGTCTGGACTGCAGTGTCCACAGCCTGCTTCACCACAGGGTCTGACTGGTTGACGTCCTGCCAGTGTAAGCAGGCACACCAGTGAGTGATCACTTCGGAATGGGTACATGTGCGTTCCTCAGGGATTTCTTTAAACAGGCTGATGGCTCTGCTGTTCAGCTCGCCCCGATTGGTGGAGGAGAAGTTCAGAATATCGTGGAAGGTTGCATGGACGTCATAGGGCGTTGTTAGTCTGTTCACATTAGTGCGCATATTCCTGATGATGTCGGGGTAAGCCTTGCGAAACCAGGGGGGAAACCGAAATGAAAAATGCGGCATTCGTTCCTCCAGGTGTCCTTGAGCAGTTGCTCGAATGAAGTCATATCTAGCACCGTGATCTGCCATCAAAATCAGCAGCGTAGAATTCAAGTGTCCTTTCCTTTCCAGATCTTGCAAGAAGTTGACGAGGTCGTCGTCCAAGGCTTGAACAGGGTTGTTGGAATTATGGCTCAGCTCTGAATGGAATCCGAAGAAGAACTTTGGGAAGTCTTTGTACATGTCAAACAGCTGGCTGAACCAGTTCATGAAGTTGATGTGTCGCGGGGTGGACCCCAAGCAGAAAGGCAGGTTTTTGCCGTACTGGCGCTGAGCCATCTGGTAGAAGGGCCTTATGTAGTGGTCAGTGGGCGGGTCTTTGAAGCCCAGCATCCTGTACTGGAACGTTCCCACATCCACCATGTCCTCAGCCCAGGCAGTGACGTAGCCATGCTTGACGAAGTCTTTCCATATCCACGGATGATCGTCTACCTGCTTTGCTCCCTTAAAACCTCGCCTCGCTTCAGGCAGCTCCTCCTCCCCTCTTCCCGTCAGAATAGGCTGCAGGGCAGCAGGAGTTCCGTCCCCTAAAACGTTGTAGCTTTCCAGCTCTATCCCTCCAAGTGTCTCCAGAAAATATTTGCGTGATTTTGGCAAAAGACGTATCCAGGACATGTGTGAGAGCGAGTCAAAACCAAACATGAAAACACTCAGGTTATGCTTAAGGAGGGACTGTTGTGATGATAAGCCGTCAGATTGTGTGTTATGGGGACTGTTCTTTGCCTGGGAGTGATAGTCATGGAGACGCTTCATCACAGCATCATTCCTGGCCACCGCAGAATGGACGTTGGTGTATTCTTTGCCCTTGCTGGAGTGACAGGTCACCTGGAAGAAATCTGCCGTCAAAGGCATACCATCTAACATGGGTTCTATGCTGGGCCCCAGTTCAACATCGAAGTCTCCGCGGCGTTTGATGGGGGCATACTGGCACTGATATCGCCGTGTGACCGAACAGCCTCAGATGATATGCGGAAAGTTCCGTTGGTGACGTAAACCCAGTCTTTCATGGCGGAACTGCAACTGACCGGGGGTACTTTTTTGTAAAACTGCATGACTGCTGGGTCGTGTGGGTTGAGCTTGGGATGAACGCATGTGGCCTCGGGTGTGCTGGCCTTTGATGCACTGGCCTCTATCTGTCTCTTGGGGGTCTCCAAAGTGTCCATCCCTTTGGCGGTCATTTTGTGCAGTATGCGGGGCTTCCGCACAGGGTATGTGGTATACATCAGCAGAGCAATGGACACCACACACACTCCCAGTACAAAGCCTCTTACCTTCAACGGTCGATGTCCGCACCGTATCAGCACGTTTCTGCCTAAACATGCCAGAACACGGTCTGCAAGAGCCATCTTTAGTTTTCACTGTTATGCTCTGTCTCTTTCCAACTTGGGGTTTTTTGTGGTTAGGGGCAATATTACCGTTTAACCCTGACTGAATAATGACGCAGTTCTCCTGGAAGGAAATGTGGTGATCTTTTCAGTACCGAAAAACGTTCTACAGAAATTTTTTTCTTAGATGATGTTTTACTTTTTTGGCTTCTTTTGTTTTTTTTTTTCAAAGGTCACGTAATTCTTTCTTCAAAATTCCTGACATTGATCTGAGACCGATATTATTTTATACCATGCATATGACGCAAGTTTCTGTTCTTTGGATATGACGCAAGTTTCTGTTCTTTGGATATGACGCAAGTTTCTGGTCTTTGGATGTGACGCACTTTTCTGTTCTTTGGATGTGACGCAACTTTCTGGTCTTTGGAAATGATGCACTTCCCTAGTGGTTTTTAAAAAAAAAGAATAGTATAGGCCTACTTTTCTGGGGTTTTGGTGTCGACTGGACAGATGGGGGCTCAGAGAGACACAGTTACCGTATGGAATCTATTCAACATACACTCACTAAGTCTTCAGGTATGGCTTCAACCAAAAAAAAAATGTTTCTCACTAGCTTTCGAGCTTCAGGACACAAGAAGTCAGTCGTCTTACAGACTACAAGGCAAGAGATGGTCAGGCAGAGTACAGAAGTTTCCAGTTCACGTTAAGATTATAGAGGACGAACTGTCCACCACAAGCAGGAAAGATTCCAGATCTGGAAAGGGTACACAAGACAGTGGCCTCTGCTGCAGACACTGATGGAAGGTTGCTGAGGGCGTTGGTACTTTTGGCCTGCTTTGGCGCGTATGTGCCACTACTTGTCTGGTTCCTGTGTGTGTGTGTGTGCCACTGTGTGTGTTGGTGTGTGTGTGTGTGTGTGTGTGTGTGTGTGGTGAATGTGTTTGTGGCTGTGCCACTACTTGTCTGGCTCCTCTGTGTGTGGGTGTGCCACTGCTTGTCTGGCTCCTCTGTGTGTGGGTGTGCCACTACTTGTCTGGCTCCTCTGTGTGTGGGTGTGCCACTGCTTGTCTGGCTCCTCTGTGTGGGTGTGCCACTACTTGTCTGGCTCCTCTGTGTGTGGGTGTGCCACTACTTGTCTGGCCTCTCTCTGTGTTGGTGTGCCACTGCTTGTCTGGCTCCTCTGAAATCAGAGACGGCAATGGAGGTTTAAAAAATAATCAAGAAGAAATACAATAATAAAAATGGTCAAGGTTGACCTCCTGAAAGAAACACCCTCATGTGCAGAACATTCCATATTTTACGCCATGCTAGTGCCAATAGGGGCTGATGCTGGACGGTCTGTGTGACCTGCCGTGCTAGAATCGAGCAATGGGTGCATGCTGGGTACTTTACTGTTTACGCAATATATTGAATGGCTTGCAGGATCTTTAACGTGCATAGATAATGATCTTCTTGCATACATGCAGAAGTCATGTCCTGGCATGTCTGTGTATAGGCTGACCTGGGAGATGGTGACATATCGGATGCAATGCCACAAGCCGTGACTGATGACTTTGGCCCTATGGAAAGAGAAGGCTGTCGCTGGGTACTTTTCAGCTATGAAGTCCCTTACCAACGAAATCAAAATCCGACAACCAAGAGACATTCACAACTACTCTCACCATAACCACTGGAACGTCACCACCATTGCCATCATCATCATCACCATCACCATTTTTACTCTTATTAGCAGCAACAACGACAACAACAACAACAACACACACATCCCACATCCATCATAAATATTTTGACCATTTACAAATGTATACAGACGGATCACGTCTAGATAATCAAGAAACAGGTTCTGCTTGTGTTATACCAGTGTTGAAAATTGAAAAATCATATAATGTTGGTAAACATCAATCGATATTTACAGCAGAACTAGTAGCAATATGGGTCCTACATATATTCTTGATTTGCCATTGTGTACATTTCAAATCCTACTTTGCGTTGATTCTAAGTCGGTATTATGTGCTTTAAAATCCCCATGTTACAAGAAAACTTAGAAATTATATTACAGATTTAGCATGTCATACACCTCTAAATGTTAAGGGCATAAGTGTGAACTTTTGTTGGGTGCCTTCACACAGTGGATTTTTTCCAAATGAGTGGGCAGATAGAGCAGCTAAAAAAGGTGCAAAACATGAACGGGATTCAATAGAATTGCATGTGCCTTTTTTTGTTTTTTCTTTTATTCTTTTATATCGAGGATAATGGAATAAGCACTTATGTGGTTTTTTACATCCAGTCCCCGTGTGTATGCGGATTTGTGAATTCTGTCATCTGTTCCCACCGGCACACAATGGCCTACTCTTACGAAAAGCTGAACAGGATTTAACGTGGGCGCAAGATGTTCTGCATGCGTTTGCACACGGGACCTTGGTTTATAGTCTCATCCGAAGGACTTTATCCTTACAAGAGGGGTACAGCTTACTAGAACAAAAATCATGGAGAAAGGTCACCGAAACTTATCAGCAGAAGGAGAGACTTGTAACTAGAACTGCAGTCAATACCAATAATTTAACAGTCGTGAACCATTCAAAAGCTTTTGTAAGTGTTTTTACGTAGAAAGAATTATTACTTTATATTATAGAATGAAACAAAATGCATTGATAGCCAAATTCAGCAAAAACGGCAGATGTCTGTGTAGTGAGAATACCACTAATACTCATATACTTCTTGACTGCCAGAGTGTAAAACCTTTCATGTCTCATTTTTCTGAAAACTCCCTCACCAGCATAATCAGTAATCTAAAACTGGCATTTGAAATTGTGAAAGGTATTTGTCACAGTTCCATAGGACATTTGTTATAGTTGCATTAACGTTAATGGCTTGTTTTATGTTTTTATAATTCCTGTTGCATTACCAAGTTTCTTTGTGGGATGTACTCTTTTACACATTTAAAAAAAATGACACCCACCCCTCCTGTTTTTCCCCGTCAAATATCACTAGAAGTGAACAGACGTAAAATTGAAGTCAACAACAACACAAAGTGTTGAGTGGAGGGTTTCAAAAACGGGACAAGAGTCCTAGCCCCTCCCCTCCAACATCACCCAATGTGAAAAGATGTTGAACCAAAGAACTCCACTACGAAATATGCAAACTCACGCACGCACACACGCGCACGCACACAAAGCGTTGACTGAGGATTTCAAAAGCAAGGGACAAAGAATGCTATCCCATCCCCTCCAACACTAGGAAACACACACACACACATACACACGGCCGCGCCCACCCTGGCACCCACCCTCCCACACACTGTTGATTGAGGAATTCACAAACAAGGCACAAGGAACCCTATCCCTGACTGGGTTATAAGGTCAGTCCTTTCACACGCCCATATCGCTGCAACGTATTCCAGTATTGTTAAAGTCCATGTACCTTCCAAGAGAGGTCATCTTGAAAACCCCCCACAAAAAAAGTATTAAAAAAAAAGAATCCTATACCCTACCCCTCCACTCCAACACTAGGAAACACACACACACACACAACACACTCACTCGTGCGACAACATGGCGACAGTAAGCAGCGACTAAAATCCAGCCTAGTGCACACTCATGTGACTGCATAGAGAATGACGAAAAACTCTGCGTCAACGATCAGCCTCCTGTTACTTTGATGTACACACATCAAGAAAAAATGCTGACCAAGAAAATATAGGAGGTGCTACGGCCAAAACCGCAAACCAAAAAGCAGCTCTTCTGCCGCAGACTTCCACCCATGGCAACGCAGCAACTAACGATCCAGATCTCCTAACAGGCCATTCCATCATCACGGAACTCAAACAGATGGTCTTGTCTCTGAGCGACAAAATCACGGCTCTGGAGAGGACCGTGGCGGACCAGGGACGCCTTCTGGTTACCAGCAGCGCTTCCGATACCCAAACACGGGCGACAAGAACCTCCAGCATGGTGACCAGAGGAACCCAGACGACTCTTCTTTCGGCTCCACGCTCCTCCCTCCTGCCAGCCACCACCTACGCTCAAGCAGCAAAACCACTTCCCTCTTCGCCCAGCCCTCTTCACCCAGCACTGGCAAAACTCCAAAGAGGTCAGCAGAAATTGTGCAATTGGAAAGAAAAACTACAAAGCCTGACAACCTACGTCAAAAGACGGCTGTGATGAAAAAGAATGATGACTTCAAATCAAGTTCTACTTTGAAGGAAGAGCCTTCTAGTCTCTTCCCTTCGGTAGTGATAGTCCACGATTCCATTCTGCATGGAATTAACAGCAAGCGCCTAGGTAACTCCTATGGCTTTGATGCTGTTAAAGTGAAAACACCGAAAATTGGGGAGATTTACCAGTCTGTGAAAGCAAAGTCTGATGTCCAGAAACCACAGTGTGTCATTATCCATTGTGGGATAAATGATCTAAAAGACACAGACCCGCAGGAAGCCAGCAAGAACATGGTTCAGAATGTGAAAAATGTTATGGCCTCTTTCCCCAGTGCCAAAGTTGTAATGAGCAAAATAGCCCCTACCAAGAATGCTGATCTGCACAGGAAAAGAGATGTATTCAATGCTATAACATGTTCTGAATTGTTTGAACAGAAAAATGTTTCCTTCATCTCACATGAAAACCTGAACACTCATTATAGTAATTTCAGAGACCAGCTGCACCCTAATGCCCAGGGGTCACGTGTCCTCGCCAGAAACATCGGCCGACACGTGCAGGCATTGCTCTGGGAAAAGCAGAAGAGGAAACCTAGACGCTGGTTCTATAACAATTCACGCCAGGTACCACCCCCCTATAGATCTACCTAGCAGCCAGGTTACAGATCTAGCCAGTGGCCATTCACTTTCCAGGAGTTCCAGTACCCATGGTGGAGGTGGCAGAAACAGTGTAGACCTATATTGTTTCAATGTTTTCAGAAACACTGACTGGTAATTTATGTGTATTAACTTGCAGTGCACTAGCTAAGGTATTATTCAGTTTTGCTCACATCTGTAGCAGCTGTTTTTACTTGATTCAGTGTGAACTTTCTTGAATGAGTAGTTTGTCTTGAGTTGTTTAAAATTCTTTAGCCAGTTAAAGTTGCTAATTATACTTACAATTTTTTTGTTTTGTTTGGTAAAGTTTTTTCTGGGTTGGGTTTGTTTTGTTATTAACTCATACAAGTTTTTAACGTTGTACGTTACTATGCCTTCTAAACAACAAAGCGCGTTTTCCATCATGCAGTGGAATGCTAGATCTATTTTCCACTAATCTGTCCTATTTAATCCAGCATCTTGCTAGATATCATTATCAAGAACTGCAATCAGTACCGATAATTTAACAGTCGTGAACCATTCAGAAGTTAGTACAAGTGCTTTTACGTCAGGAAGAATTAATACTTTATTTTATAGAATGAAACTAAATGCATTGATAACAAATTCAGCAAAAATGGTAAATGCCTGTGTGGTGAGAATATCACTAATACTCGTATACTTTTTGACTGCCAGAGTGTAAAACCTTTCATGTCTCATTTTCTGAAAACTCCCTCACCAGCATAATCAGTAATCTAAAACTGGCATTTGAAATTGTGAAAGGTCTTTGTCACAGTTCCATAGGACATTTGTTATAGTTGCATTAACGTCAATGACTTGTTTTTGCTTGTTTGTTTGTTTTTAATTCCTGTTGCATTGCCAAGTTTCTTTTTGAGGTTTTAATTATTCATTAAAATTTTTTAAAAACTAATTATTTTTTGAAAACACTCTCCCGTTTTTATTGTTTTGTTTTGTTTTTTGTTGTTTTTTCCCCGTCTAATATCACTAGAAGTGAACAGACGTAAAATTGAAGTCAACAACAACACACTCTGGGCGCGCGCGCATTGATCACTTAGAGATACATACAAATGCTGTAAAAGAAAGACCACTCAAGGCATTATTTTTCAGGATAAGATTAAATGCATTCGCGACAAAATTCAGCTAGGATATCAAATGCTTATGTGGTGAATATGTTTCGAATGCCCAAATCATACTTGAATGTGAGAATCTAAAACCTCATCTCCCTGCCTTTTCTGAGAATTCTATTGAAGAAGTTTTGAACAATGTAAAGCTAACGTTTGACACTGCTAAAGGTTTATTGTTAAGTCCTGTAGGACATTTATGGTAGTTCTTGTAGTTCTTTTGAATTTCAGTTTGTTTTTTTAATGTTCTCGATCTGTTCATTTTAAGAATACTCATTTTTTTGTTATTGCTATTTATTACACACACACACACACACACACACACACACACACCACACACACACACACACATTACACACACACACACACACACACACACACACACACACACACACACACACACACACACACACTTACAGAGAATATCTCTCTCTCTCCTATACAGTCTCCTATTTTAGGGTCGTCTGGAATGACTTAAAGTGGAAAGACATTAAAATTGAAGACTTACAAGCATGCGCCCGCACACACACACACACACACACACACACACCACACACACACACACACACACACACACACGCACGCGCCCCCCCCCCCCCCTTCCCAACACACACACTTTTCAGTTTACGTTTTAAATGGTACAGTTCTACTGTTGTTTTAAGTATATTTATCTATCTATCTATCTATCTATCTATCTATCTATCTATCTATCTATCTATCTATCTAACTATCTATCTATCTATCTATCTTTCTATCTATCTGTCTATCTATCTATCTATCTATCTATCTTTCTTTCTTTCTTTCTTTCTTTCTATAAAATAAATGGAATTTATATAGCGCTATATCTTGCAAATACAAATCAGAGCGCTTGCATTCAACCCGCTCCTACACATGCAATCAACAATGATCAACAATATTTTAACAAATTCAAATGAGCACACACACACACACACACACACACACACATACACACACACATACACACACACACACACACACACACATGCACACACACACACACACACACACACACACAGACACACACAGAGGCTATACGCTTCAGCAGGGTGATGGAATTTTGGCTGTTAAAGGCAGGGGCAGATATGAGATGACACAGGATGGGGAAAATCTTAGGATTGAAATAGGTAATGTTTTGAGGCTGGATTTAAAGCTGTGGTAAGTAGGCTTTTCACGAAGGGAGAGAGGGAGGTCAAATATATATATATATATCGTCTCTTGGCTAGAGCTCCGAGGTTCACCAATGGTGACATTTTGTGTATGGGACCATTCTTTCCCGCCATTAAGGCAGGCGCGTTACGCCTTCGGGGAAATTTATATTTTTAAATGGTACGATTGCACGCCATTTCGAACAAATAGATATATCTCTAACCTTTTGTAAGCTCGATTCACTCAATGTACCTATTGTTTCACCAATATTTTTCCAAGTAATTTAAGCACCGTTATTTCGAAAAACTTAATTGGGTTTGAATGAGTTCACGGTTGAACGGATTTTCCGACAATGATTTTCTAAACAACTGTTTTGAGTGGTAGATTATCACTCGTATTGTTTATCTTTACCTCACACGTTTTTTTTACCAAGTGTTATTTACCACAGTTTTTTGATCCCCTTACATTTTTGGATTTACTTTGCCTGTAATGGTGTGTGTCTTACTTTAAGTTTTGTTCCATTTCTTAATCACTTGTGTTTACGTTATTCTGCACACATTTGGTTTACCTTTACCTCTACACTTTGTTTACTTTTACTCTACACTTTGTTTACTTTACCTCTACACGTTTGTTTACTTTACCTCTACACTTTTGTTTACGTTTACCTCTACACTTTGTTTACCTTTACCTTACACTTTTGTTTACTTTTACCTTTTACACTTTGGTTTATCTTACCTCTACACTTTTGTTTACTTTTTACCTTTACACTTTTGTTTACTTTACCTCTACACTTTTGTTTACCTTTACCTCTACACTTTGTTTATTTTACCTCTACACTTTTGTTTACCTTTACCTCTACACTTTTGTTTATTTTTACCTTTACACTTTTGTTTACCTTTACCTCTACACTTTTGTTTACCTTTACCTCTACATGTTACCTTTACCTCTACACTTTTGTTTACCTTTACCTCTACACTTTTTTGTACCTTTACCTCTAAACATTTGTTTACCTCTACACTTTTGTTTACCTTTACCTCTACACTTTAGTTTATCTTTACCTCTATACGTTTGTTTACCTTTACCTCTACACTTATGTTTACCTTTACCTCTACACTTTTGTTTACCTTTACCTCTACACTTTTGTTTACCTTTACCTCTGCACTTTAGTTTATCTTTAGCTCTTCACTTCTGCTTATGATAGCTCTGCACTTTTGTTTACCTTTAGTTCTGCACTTCGGTTTACCTCTACACTTTGGTTTACCTTTAGCTCTACACTTTTGTTTACATTTAGGTATGCACTTTAAGTTTACCTTCAGCTCTGTACTTTGGCTTAAATGTGCTTACATGTTTGTGATTCTGTTATTTCGAGGATAACGGAATAAGCACTCATGTGCTCTTTTTTTACATCCAGTCCCCGTGTGTATGCAGTTTTGTAAATGTTGTCATCCGTTCCCACAGGCACACAATGGCCTACTCTTCCAATTAGCGGAATTCACGGATTTTAACGTGTGCTCAAGACGTTCTGCGATTGATAGTTATGTAATGACAGTAGTATCTCTGTTGGTTCAGTTCAACTATTATTTTCTTAATGAACGCCCACAGCTACATTTGAAACCAATGTTTTCGATTTTACTCAGTGAGAAATATGAGCCTTGCATTTTACCCCTTAGTGCAAGAAATCGTCATTATTTCACAGCCTTACTTCCTCCACCATTGCAGTTCGAAAAGCAAGACACGTATGCTTGTGAGGCAGTAAGCTTTCTGACCTTCATATACCCCTGTTTGTTGTGCCTTTAGCCTTCTCCCTAGGGCTAACCCACTAGTGGGCAACCAACCGTCTATCAGCCCTTTCCTACCTGTCACCCAATACTGGGCTACCATAGTATAGACATGTGCTTAGTGCACCTGTGCTGGGAAAGACAGGTTATCTCCCTTTACGTAGGGGTAGTGTTAACTGAACAAGCCATGAAAACGACGTGTTCTTCTTCGTTTCAGAGATAACCTGGCCTTACCCCCTTAAGTCCAGTGAGTAATTCTGAATGGAACTGTTATCGCTTTGTGCCGAAAGTTGGCTTTGATAGTAAGTAGCCCAATGTCGATATAGTAGTGCACTCATTTGTCTTTGCCAGAATGAAACCACAGCAACAGCGAAAGCAGCAGGGAATGGGCAGGTAAGGTGACGGCCTGTACCGGGATTCACTGCTGGCTGTAAGGAATGCCCTATCTAACCTCCCCCGTAATAAAATTCACATAAAAAACCCCACATCAACATGATAATATTCTAGCATTACCTTGACAACATGCAAATTATAAAAAAAGCACTCTCCCCGTGTACTGTTTGAAAATAAGGTGAAGTCAAGGGTCACTTTCTCTCTTTAAGGCCAACAGCAGTCATTTTTCTTCTGTATTTTGTGAGGAATACTTTTTTTTCTTCCAGTCAATGTTGAATATTATAGGCCTACTCTCCCCGGTGGAAATACCGGGAGTTCTTTTAGAATAAAAAGCATCCCCGCTTTCTGTAAATTATGTGCCAGAAATTTCCCCTTTTCTATCACTCCTTTTTGTTTCTGGCTTTTCCCTTACCTCTCTCTCCCCCCCCCCTCCCCTCTTGCTTATTTGTCTACCTACCTAGCCCATTCTCCTGCCCTTTTTTCCCAAGCAAATGTGAGACTTCACAAGCGCAGGGAAAGACCAGACACGATACAATCCACAACAGATTTGATCAGTTTGTAATATAGCATGCACCAGGGAATACAAGGGGAAAAAGTCGTGGAGGAAAACAAGTGCAGATAACCAAGTACAACTTCTTCATCATGAGGCAGCCACCATTCAGCAGAAACATTCAGAAGATGAGATCTTTAAATGGCAGTCTTCGGCCTGACCTGATTAGAGTTTTGGCTGCTGGATATATAAATGAGCATTCTTCAGAGCGTTAGGAGGTAACTGACAAAATTTACAAAACTGCATACACACGGGGACTGGATGTAAAAAAAAGCACGTGAGTGCTTATTCTATTATCCTCGAAAATAAAAAAGCCTTGCCCTCTGTGGTACCTTTCAGCCACACTTCTCCTAATCTAAAAGTGTGTGGCCATTGGCAAGAAACAGTACAGCACCAAGCCAAGGTTCCGCGTGCAACACGCGTTTAGTGCACTTTAAAGAACCCACGGCAACAAGACAGTTCTCCCTGGCAAAAATTAACCTAAGACTTTACCTTCCTTGATTTATCTCAGAACTGTCCCTCTCCTCAACGGCTGAAATCCCATCACCCTTCCAAAGTGTATAACCTGTGTGTGTGTCAAAGTCAAAGTCAAAATTTTATTTCCAGATGGTACATTGAATAAGCAATGGATTTGCTTTTTTTCATCAAGCCATCTAAGAACAAATTTCGTAATGATTATACTAAGACACTACATTATTGCATCATTTACCATTAAATTAAACCAGTAAAAAAAAAGAGGAAAGAATCGATAAGGAAATACATTGAAAATACAAATTACCACATATACATATACACGCACACACATACTCATACTCATGTGTGTGTGTGTGTGTGCGTGCGTGCGCGCGCGCATTTGAATTTGTTTAATTTCAGCTATTACTTGTTGTTGGTTGCATGACTATAAGAATAAGTTGAATACAAGCGCTTTGATTTGTCTTTGCAAGATATAGCGCTATATACATGCCATTTCTTATCATCATTGTTATCAAAAATTCTATAGAAACAAAATCACCAGCGAAAGAAAAACAAATCGTCACTGTAATAAAAAAACCCACTGTGATTAAAAACAAAAACTCTGTATCTCTAACTGTGTAGGGGGGTTTGATGAAATCAAAAATGGTAAAAGAAAACATGCAAGTTTAGACATACCCCACAACGGGCAAACGGTCACAATACATACCCCAAATCTCACGTTTGGTTAACCTCAGAGCTCAAGCCAAGAAACGAAGAAGAAGGAGAAAAAAATCCTTCGTTTAAGTCTTTGGCGGATTAAAACAGGAAAAAAACCACCCCACCCCCACCCCACGACACGGCAGGGAATACTCACGTAGTTATGTAGCACACACACGCACACGCGCACACACACACACACATATAGATGGCTTGATGAAAAAAAGCAAATGCACCGCTTATTCAATGTACCATCTGAAAATAAAAGTTTGACTTTGACTTTGACACGCACCAGAGAATTAAGAAGCACACAGCAGAGGCTGTAACCCAAAACTCCTGTCACACCAACAAGAAATGTCAGCGCAGGGAAAGGGAGAGAAGAAAAAAATCAGTCCTAGCAAGAGAGATAACTCTTGCATGGCAACAACGTGTCGGCCCACAGACTGTCGAGATATGAACACGTCGGCGGAAGACGTGATAAGCGCGGGTTGGGGTTTTTTAAAGAAAAAAAATGTTGGGTTTCTTGCTGCATGTTGTGAGTCTGTGCATTGTCGCACACCCTCCCTTGTCTGAGCGTGCAAGGTTCTCGTGTGTGTGTGTGTGTGTGTGTGGATACACACACATACACGCGTGCGCGCGCGCGCACGCACACACACACACACACACACACACACACACACACACCACACAGAGTCCTTCGGATGAGACTATAAACCGAGCTAGGCCCCGTGCGCGAAGGCCACGCAGAACATCTTGTGCACACGTTAAAACCTGTTCCGCTTTTCGAAAGAGTAGGCCATTGTGCGTGCCAGTGGGAACAGATGAAAAAATTTACAAAAACGTAGATACACGGGGACTCGATGTAAAAAAACAACGACAACACATGAGTGCTTATTCCATTATCCTTGAAATAAAAGAACACACACACACACACACACACACACACACAACACACACACACATTACACACACACACACACACACACACACACACACACACACACACACACACACACACACAAGTGGTATGGATTCCACGTCAGGGTATACCCGTAACAACAACGGCAACAAATACTAATAATTATTGTAATCTATGATTACTGTTTTTGTGTGTGCACAGTTGAGAGAGAGAGAGAGAGAGAGAGAGAGAGAGAGAGAGAGAGAGAGAGAGAGAGAGAGAGAGAGAGAGAGAGAGAGAGAGAGGCCAGTTGTATTTCTGCATTTTTGAATCATAGTTTTGTTGTTGTTGTTGTTGGTTTTTACTATTAATTATACCACGATAACTCTTCACTGCATTGTTCACTGTGGACAACTACAGTAGGTCTATCGTGTTTGCAGACTCAAGCATATGCTGAAACACACACACACACACACACACACACACACACACACACACACACACACACACACACACACACACACACACACATACAAAGGCCTTGAAATAAATCGCCCCGATAGTTGATCCTTCTCTGCTGACAGCAGTTTATTGATAAACCATCTGGTTTAATTGCAGGCCGATCACATCATTTCGTTCTCTTGTTAAAGTGTCGCAAACTGGTAACTGATACAGACGGAGATAATAATTATCACGAATAATACAATCCCGTTCTTTTCTTCACAGTGTGATGTTTATTACACTGCAAAACGCGTTTAAAACCCACCATTTTATTCTTTTTAGTTCGAGGATCATGGAAATAAGCACTCACGTGCTTTTTTCATCCGTTCCCCACCCGGCACACAATGGCCTACTCTTCCGAAAAGCGGGAAGGGGTTTTAACGTGTGCGCCAGATGTTCAAGATGCCCCTGCCTTTCGGAGGAGCAGTTGACAGCGTGCCGCCGGTAGTCAAGTCAAAGTCAAAGTCAAACTTTTATTTTCAGATGGTACATTGAATAAGCAGTGCATTTGCTTTTTTTCATCAAGCCATCTATCTAAAGAAAAAAAAAGCGAGAAAAAAGAAAAAAAAAGATAATGTATATGCAGACATAGAATAAAAAAACCTAATCTATGATAAACTATACAAGTCAAACAAGAAAAACAATAACATATGCATATGTGGAATTAAAAACAAACCAAAAAAACCCAGAAAAATATTAGACCATACAATTCAAATAATTCAAAAATCTTGAAAAAATATCCAAACAGATGAACAGGTAGGAACAGATGAGAAGACTGAAATCAAAAACACACACACCCTGGTGTCACACTAGTGTCACACTGGTGGCCACCTGGTGGCCACGTTCACCTAGTGTCACACTGGTGGCCACGTTCACCTGGTGTCACACTGGTGGCCACGTTCACCTGGTGTCACACTGGTGGCCACGTTCACCTGGTGTCACACTGGTGGCCACGTTCACCTGGTGTCACACTGGTGGCCACGTTCACCTGGTGTCACACTGGTGGCCACGGTTACCTGGTGTCATACGGGTGGCCACGTTCACCTGGTGTCACACGGGTGGCCACGTTCACCTGGTGTCATACGGGTGGCCACGTTCACCTGGTGTCACACTGGTGTCACACGGGTGGCCACGTTCACCTGGTGTCATACGGGTGGCCACGTTCACCTGGTGTCACACTGGTGTCATACGGGTGGCCACGTTAACCTGGTGTCACACTGGTGTCATACGGGTGACCACGTTCACCTGGTGTCACACTGGTGTCATGCGGGAGACCACGTTCACCTGGTGTCACACTGGTGGCCACGTTCACCTGGTGTCACACTGGTGGCCACGTTCACCTGGTGTCACACTGGAGGCCGCGTTCACCTGGTGTCACACTGGAGGCCGCGTTCACCTGGTGTCACACGGGTGGCCACGTTCACCTGGTGTCACACTGGTGTCATATGGGTGACCACGTTCACCTGGTGTCACACTGGTGTCATGCGGGTGGCCACGTTCACCTGGTGTCACACTGGTGGCCACGTTCACCTGGTGTCACACTGGTGGCCACGTTCACCTGGTGTCACACTGGAGGCAGCGTTCACCTGGTGTCACACTGGAGGCCGCGTTCACCTGGTGTCATACGGTGGTGTGCCACGTTCACCTGGTGTCACAACTGGTGTCATATGGGTGACCACGTTCACCTGGTGTCACACTGGTGTCATGCGGGTGGCCACGTTCACCTGGTGTCACACGGGTGGCCACGGCCACCTGGTGTCACACTGGTGGCCGCGGCCACCTGGTGTCACACTGGTGGCCGCGTCCACCTGGTGTCACACTGGAGGCCGCGTCCACCTGGTGTCGCACTGGTGGCCGCGTTCACCTGGTGTCGCACTGGTGGCCGCGTTCGCCTGGTGTCACACTGGTGGCCACGTTCACCTGGTGTCACACTGGTGGCCACGTTCACACTGGTGGTGCACTGGTGGCCACGTTCAGGGGTGGGCAAAAACAGGTGGCATACGCAAAGTCTCACCATTGGGGAACGTTTTTTTAAAACAAAGAAACAATTATTTATTTAATTCTTTTGTATCGAGGATAATGGAATAAGTACTTATGTGCTTTTTTTAAAAAAACATCCAGTCCCCGTGTGTATGCGGTTTTGTAAAGTCTGTCATCTGTTCCCACCGGTACACAATGGCCTACTCTTACGAACAATGGAACAGGATTTAACGTGTGCGCAAGATGTTCTGCGTGCGTTCGCACACGGGGGCCTCGGTTTATAGTCTCGTCCGAAGGACTTTTGGGGGAGAGTGGAGTCTGCACTGATGTTAACTCCGGGGGGAAAATATCCCCTTGAACGGGAATCGAACCCGGGTCGTCAGATTGCGAGCGCAATGTTCTAACCACTAGGCTATCCCGTCTAGCCGGGGAACGAGAAAAAAAAAAAGAAAAGAAAGAAAGGAATGACTTGACATATCAGCCTGTGTTTGTGACAGTCAAAGCGAAACTGCCGAATCTTGACCGCATGTTTGAACTAGATTCTTTAAAAATAAATAAATTAAATATCAAACAAGACCAGTCATTTCTCTGATACGCAGTCATAAATCTAATGCTTTAAGTACAAACACAAATCATTAAAGATTTTTTTAAAGGAGCGCGTGGCAAAATATAAAAAATTCACGTTGACACATTTTGTTTCAGCACCGCCTTCTACTCCAACATCAGGTTTTTATTTTTAATAGTTTCTCCCGAGGGGATGTCAGGGGCCTGTCAGTATAAACAGCATCCCCACATTCTGTGCTAGAAATGTCCTCTTTTCTATCACTCTCTTTGTTTCCGCTTTGTTCCTTTTCTTCCTGTCACCTCCTTCTTGCCTATTTTTTGCCTTCTTGGTCCATTCTCCTGCCCTTTTTTTCCTTCCAGAAAGACTTAAAAAACAACAGCAATTCTCTCCTATGTTAAAGTGGGATGGGCTGGGTCTGACTTGTCAGGCGCTTAACGGCAGCGTGACGCATTTTCACTCATATAACAGACAATAATAGTTGCTGTCTGAGCGTTGGACGTAGAAGAAGATTTTAATAGTTCCTTCCACCAGATTCAGAAACACCTCTACCAACTCTTCTTTACTGTGCAATAAAGATGTCATTGAAGCAGTCTCTATACCATTGTTCCCCCTTGTGAATTAATGTACATTTAACGTATTCTCGTTACAGTGCGACTTGATCCACACGTGTATGTGTATATACATGAACACATGCAGATGAGCTAGCGTAACACACACACACACACACAGACACTCAACACACACAACACACACAGACACTCAACACACACACAACACAGACACTCAACACACACACACTCAACACACACACACCACACACAACACACACACCACACACACACATCACCACACACACACACCACACACAAACACACACACACCACACACACACACACACACACCACAACACCACACACACACACACACAAAACACACACACACACACACCAAACAAACAAACACACTCAACACACACACTCAAAACACACAACACACACACACACACACCACACACACACAACACACACACACACACAACACACACACTCAACACAACACACACGCACGTACGCTACCTATTGCGATACAGATCATAGACCACAATCAAAAGGGTCACAGCTGCAGTGTACAACTCCAACACAGTCCCAAGAAAGTCATTGCAGACTGTGGGGCCATACTATGGAATTGAAGACGTCAGTCTGTCGGGGTAAAAACCACTTTGGGTAACTAAGGTTGCGGTGGGGGTTGGGGGGTGGGGGTGGAGGGAGTCAGCAGCAGTGTCAGTCACTGTAGATATCAGTGCGTGGAATTGGGGATATACTATACTATACTGTACTATACTGTACTATACTATACTATACTGTACTCTACTCTATTCTACTCTACTCTACTATACTGTACTATACTATAATGTAATGTAATATGATAAAGTCTCACCGGGGAGAGCTTGTCACCACAAGGGCAGCGCCACCTGTTTTATTTATTTATTATATATTTATTATTTTTATATTTCGTTTCCTTTCCGCGTGTTGTAGTTGTTTCTCTATGAGAGTGGCTTTTATCTGTAGAAGTTTGCCTGGGGACAGCCTCTCTTAAAAGTTTATGACAATAAATATTTTTCGACTTTTCAACCCAATACATTTGGTGTCCCACAGGGTTCTATTCTGCGTCCCCTGTTATTTTCTATTGACATTAATGATCTTCCCTTATTTACCAAAGCTTCCTGTGATTTATTGGCAGATGACACCACTTTTGATATTAACCATATCAACTCGTTTGAAGTCTTTTGCAATTTGCAAGAAGATATAAATGTACTTCTGGAAAGGACTCACTTGAACCATATGGCCCTTCATCCAAAGAAAACCAAATTTATGCTTATTTCCACAAGACAGAAACGACAGAACCTTAATAGAAATCTACCATTTCTCTACAGTGGCAATGAAAAAATTGAAGAAGTCTCAACTCACAAAATTTTAGGAATAACTATTGACAACAACCTATTATGGTCTGCCCACATCCAAAACCTGTCAAGAAACATTGCCTAAAAAATATACCAACTCTGTAAGATAAAAAACACCCAACTTCCTAACACGGCATGCCAGACAAATATTATTTTATTACATTAAAAAAACAATAGATTATGCATCTACACTGTGTGATATGGCCAGCAATAATTTACTTAAATTAATAGTGAGGGTGCATACACGCGCCCTAAAGCTTATCCCAAACAAATCATCATCTTTAACAGTTGCTGACAATTCAGATATTATATTCTTCCCCTTAAGTCCAAGTTTCTTTTCAATAAAGGAGTTTTGATGTATAAGATCTTGCATGGAAATGCCCCATCTTTATTACAAAGCATCTTAAATGATTTTAGACACTCATTTGATCAGTCTACCTCTACCTAAGATAACACTATTCAAATCAAGTCTAGCATATTCTGGGGGCTGGTTGTAGAATAGGCTTCCCTCGCAACTAAAACATGAAACTAATCTGAACAAATTTAAAACAATGTATCAAGATCTTTTGATGAAACAATGTGATACAACATATCTCCTTTCCCAAGATGTATTGATACATTTATATCCTGTTTCCTAACTTCTTGTTCCTCTCTCTGTCTCGCTATCTCTGTCTCTATCTCAGACTGTCTGTCTGTCTATCTGTCTGTCTATCTATCTGTCTGTCTGTCTGTCTGTCTGTCTCTCTCTCTTTCTTTCTCTCTCCCTTCTATCTCTCTCTCTCTCTCTCTCCTCCTCTCCCTCTATCCTCTCCTCCCACTCATCTCTCTCCTCCTCTCTCTCTCTCTCTCCTCTCTTCTTTTGGGGGGGGGGGGGGGTGGGGTTTCTGGGTATATTTTGTCTTTTGCTCGTCTGGGTTGTTGTTGTTTTGTTTGTTTGTTTGTTTGTTTTTTCTTTTTCTCTCTTTTTCTTTTAAAAAAAAAAGAAGTTTTTTTCCCCCTTTGGTTCTTCTGCTTGAAAGTATGAGTACTGAGTGCATTTTTAAATGTGACCCCAACGGGCGGGGACTGGATGTAAAAAAGCATATGAGTACTTATTCATTATCCTGGAAAAAAGAATTTGTTTCTATTACTTACAATGTGTAGATGTTCTTTTTATGACTTTATTGGCTTTTTTCCCCCTCTTTATTATGTGAGTGTATGGGTATAGCACTTATTTTATTATCATGACATTCAATTTGCATGAGTATAATTAAAAAGTATTTGTGTTGATCGTGTGCTATGTGAGTATTACATATTTAGTATTATCCCTGAAACCCCCCCCCCCCCCCCCCCCCCCCCCCCCCCCCCCCCCCCCCACACACACACACACCATACACTCACTCACTCACTCACCCATAATCTCTCCCTCAATGACTGTATAGGTTTAAATTTCTTCTTGTCTTGTTTCTTGTTTTTATTGTGTGGATGTATGGGTATTAAATTTGTTTCATTATCATGACATATAATTTGAAACGAGTATAATCTAAAATGAGTGTTGATGGGATCGCATACTGTTTTGGAATTAATATATTGGATATTATCTCAGAAATACACACACACCACCACACACACACACAACACACACACCACACACACAACACACACACACACACACACACACACACACACACTGCCCTCTCTGTCTCTCGTCTCTCTCTCTCTCCTCACCTTTTATCGTCTTGCTTATAGTTATAGTATATCCTGATGAAGGATTCATATTTTATATTTTCAATACTTTATTGGACTTGCCTCTGTACTTAAGTTTTAATGAGTGCCCTATTTCAATATCTTATAATTATGTGTAACAAGTATGTGTACCATTTGACAATGTGTAAGATGTTTATCTTTATGACTTATTAAGTTTGGTTGTGTTATTTTTCTTGGCTCTGTGTTGTCTTTGTTTTTGTTTGTCTGTTTTTCTCTTTTTTTATCATCTTTTGGTTGGTTTGGTTTTTCCTTCTCTTTTGTTTGTTTGTTTGTTTTGGTTAGGGTTTTTTGGGGGGTGGGGGTGGGGGTCTGCAGTAGTGTTACAGACTCGCAGAGAAAATATCTTCTGATCGATTCGTAAGTTTTTCTGGAGAGTTCAAAGTGTCACTATTACAACAATCGCGTAAAAAGTACTACTACAAGCAAGACCAACACACTCTTGTTCAACAATTTGTTTTCAAGTTCCATACACGTCATCAGTTTAATGTATCGTTTTCGCTTAAACGCTCTCCACGCGAAATATTGCAAAAATACTAATAGTCTAGTCAATCTTTGCAAAAAAAGTGCCAAGAAAGGAACTAATTGCAATAGTAATTATTTTATTATATTTGGATAGGAAAGTACCCAACTTTTAACATATCCAAAAAGTAGGACGATCTAAGTGTGGGAAGACCATTTTTAAAGATTGACGTCTCAAATTTCGTTTTTATAAAATTTTTTTAAAACAATTAATTTTGCTGTGACATATATTAAAGCTTTCGCCCTGCAAATTAAAAAATTTTTTGATAAGAGAATCACCATTGGGGTTTAATAGAAAGAAAAAAAAATCAATGAAATTTGGCGCATTTTATTTTTGTGTTGGCACCCTTTTAGGGGGGAAATAAAGTATTCCAAGCATTTTACTCCTCTGGAGATGGGGGGCCACTATAAAAAACATCCCCAAAAATTCGGAAAACTGTGATGAAAATTTCCTCTTTTTTTTCTCTTTTTTGTTTCTGTTTTTTTCCCTTTTTTTTTGCACACCCCCCTTCTGATATTTTCTCCCCCTTTTTTTTTGGGGCCCTTTCTCCCTTTTTTTTCCAAAGATTATAAAATATAACAGTTTTCTTTTATGCGGCGGGGAGAGGGCGGGGCCTGACTTGTAAGGTGCTTAAGGGTAGGGGGACGATTTTTACTCATTTTAACGGGACATGGTTGCTGCTAGGTTGGAAGAAAAAAGAATGCTTTAAAATTTTTAAACCGGGTTAAAAACCAAATTTGGGCCCACTGTAAATTTCCCCTTTCAAGCAAAGTGGTATTCTCCCCTTAAAGGTAAAACTTCCAAGGAGTATAAATAAAACAGGCAGGTAGAGAAAAACAGCATCAGAGATGTTCAAAAAATATGGGGCTTCACTTCAGCCCAGCATAATCAAACATGGAAAGCTCATTCTCCACGCACTCTTCGGGAATGAAGAAACAAGCGAATCATAAAATCGGGCCCCACACCTATTCTCTCTACTTCCTGAAGGGGGGGGGGGATTGAGAAGCTAAAGTTTTTTGATTGTTCTAACGCCTTTTTAAGATTGGAGCCCATTTTTTCTCAGTCCTTTAAAATGATGAAAATAAAAATAATAATAAGATATGGAATTTTATAGCCTGAATTTTTTAAAAACAAACAAAAAAAGCGCACCGGGGGCCCTTTAATTTTCTCGGGGAGCAAGGGGAAATCGTCTTCCTGGGGGCAAAGGCAGTGTAAATCCGCTCCTATAAGTGCAGTGGGGGAAAATAGCCACATTATTGTGCAGTGTGAAAAAAAACTTGCTCCTATTATGCAGTGGGGGAAATAGCTCTCCTTTTAGTGATGTAAGAATAACCTGCCCTATAAGGTTTCAGTATGGAGAAAGCCACCCAAATTGTGCAGTGTGAAGAAAAACCCCCTGCCCTTTTAGCGCAGTGGGAGAAAGCCAGCTCCTTTAGTGCGGGTGAAGGAAAACCCCGCTTTTTATAATTTGCAGGGGGGAAGAATAACGCTCCTATTAGTTGAGTGTGAAGGAAAAACCCCCCCTTAAAAGTGCAGTTGGAGATTAGCTAGCCCCTATAAGTGCGGGGGAAAAAATAACCTGCCTTTTTAGTGATGTGAAGGATAACCTGTCCTATTGTGCAGGTGAAGATAACCTGCCCCTATGGGGTTTTGGGAAAACCCGCTCCTATTTTGTGCGGTGGTAAAAGCCCAGCCCTATTTCCCGGGTAAAAAAAAAACCTGCTCCTATTTGCAGTGTAAAGAAAAACCGTCTTTTTAGTGAAGTGGAAGAAAAACCCGCCCATTAGGGCAGTGTGGGAATGGGCAGCTCCTTTAGTGGTGTGGAGAAAGAAAACTATATTCTGCAGTGTAAGAAAAACGCTCCATTAGTGCATTTAAAAAAGATTAAAAGCCCCTATTAGGCAGCTGGGAATAGGCGCTCCTATTAGTGCAGTGGTGAATAGCAGTCTTTTAGTAAAAGGGGGAAATTAGGCCTAAATTTTAGTGCAGTGTGGAGGAATAGCGCTCAATTTAGTGCGTGGGAGAATAGCAGCTCATATTTTGGGGTCCTGTCTATAAGTAGAAAATTTTAAAGAGCTCGACGAATATTTTCCCTTTGCAACAGCTTCCCTCCCCCGACTATCCTAAAGGGTAGGGCACAGAGAGGCCAGGACATTTTCCACAGAAATCCATTTGCCTGGCTTTTGCATGCCACCAAAATTTAAATCTTGGTTGCTAATGACAAAGTGCTGCAGAATTTTCAAAGAGCAAGGGAACATTGTCTTGGTGTAATGTTAGATTAGATGTACAGCCTTCATTGTTTGGAGCCAGGGGTGGGCCCGCGCCAATAATGCCCAAACCCATGGAAGGGGACCAGTTCTAAACCCGTGCCTGATCTGTTTATCTCATTGCAGCAACAAAATGGATCCGCTGTTGGGGTTATGCCCCACCAGGTCTGTTTTTCAGCAAAGCACAAAAATTTTCAAAAAGACGCTCCTTTATGAAAAAACAAAAACCCAAAACTTGTGGGCAGTTAACAAGGTTTATGGAGCCCTCTGCTGGGGGCCCAAAAGGCAACCCCCCAAGAGCAATCTGAAGGGGGGGATTTTTTACTGTTTGGGCGTGCTGCCGCATCAGTGCCGACCCAAGGGGAAAAAATTGTCAAAGTCAGGATCTGTTTTCCCTTTCCCCCCAAATTCCCGAGAAACAGATCCAAAAAAAGATGGTAAAATTAATATCGCAACTGGTTAGGGGGGGGGGGGGGGGTTAAAGGGGGAGGGATTTTTGGGATGGGGCCCGATATTTTTGGGGGGGTTTTGCTTTGGGGGGGGTCTCTGAATTTTTTTTTGGGGGGGGGGGGGGGGGGGTTTTAAATTTTTGGATTTTTTTGATTTTCCAGGGGGAATTTTTTTTCCCTTTTTGGAGGATAAATTTCTTAATACCCGTTTTTTGTTTGCCCTGTATTTTTGTAGGGAGTTAAATTGAATACTATTTTCTTTTTGCACGTCCTGTTGGATTTTTTTTTAAATCTCGTTTTTCTTTTAAAAAAACCTCAGGGTTTAAACTTCCTTGAGCGTTTTTACTGGCTTCCCGGTTGCCCTTGGTTTTTCCTTGAAGAAGGGGATTTTTGGGGTTAATTTCATTTGTGAAATAAACCCATGTTTGATACCCTCTGAGCATGAAGGGCTGAAGTTCTTTCTTTTTTCCCTCTTTCTGGTTTGTTCTCTGGCAGAACCATTTTTTGAATTGGTTGGAATTTTAAAGTGTTTTATACACCGGGTTTTTTTTTGAAACAAAATTGAGCCCCAAAAAGAACAAAAAGGGGTTTTTTTTAAACCTGCTTTTCTTGGTCAAAGGGGTTTTTACACTTTTTAAAATTCTTGCTCTTCCCTTTCACATTGTATTTCCCTTCAAACCCTTTTTTTGAACCTGTATATTTCTCATCTGCCTTTACTCTCTTGGCTATTTCCCAACAGCGTCTTTTTCCACATAATAACAGCAGACATACCCATTCAGTCCTTTCATATGGACAAGAAAAAAATGTGATCAGTTATTGGGAAAATTTTGCAAAAATTGCAACCAAAAATAATTTAGATCAGCACTTTTGTAGAGCAGGAGGGAAAAAACCCCCACAAAAACATCACACCACACCTTAGCTTCAAGTTAAACTAAAAACATTTGCAAGCCTTTTATTCAGAATTTAAAATACACCAGTATGGTAAATAAGACTAGGCAGACATTTAGATCCAATGAATTCAGATCATCTGTACACACAGTCAGAGACAGGAAACGTACAGAGAATGAAACAGAATGAAAATATATATACCTATATTTATTTATTTATTCACACATGCGCACGCACACACACACACACACACACACACACACACTTTTGCAGGGAGCACACACATTTACTTTCCAAAAGCAGAGAGCACACAGATCTACTTCCCGCTTTACTGGATCAAGGATATATCAACAGAAAGGGGATAGACCCAGTGTGTATACACTCCCTTCCTAATTTCTATGGGCAGATTTCTCCAGTGCCTGTCCTAACCAGTGTTCTGTGGACAGATAAGACCTCTGGCTATGTTTATGAAAGTTAAAACACTTTCAAGTAAAACAACACAAGGCACTCAGAGAGCTGATTTGGCAAAAGTGGTTTACCATACAAGCATCACTACCCTACTGTATTGTGTAGGAACTGGCCATCATGTGGACAGTTGTTTTGATGTTGTCTGGTTTAATATGTACATCAGTGATGTAACGATCACATACGTGGTAAAAACAAGCAAGCAGGTACTTTGAGTCTGTGTTAAATTTGAAAAGATAAGTCATTTATGCTCATCTAAATCAGAATCAGTAGGGCAAGAGCATTTGCTGATATGGCCCTTTCTGGGTCAAAAATGGGTGGAGCCTTACCAAATAAGGGAGGATGCCGTGGTGTGTGAGGCAGGCCAGCTATAGCAAACGATCAGTCTCAGAGTGCCAAATATTGTTTTTGAGCTTGTTTGTTTATTAATTTTCGGCAACTTCCGACACCTACTTTTTCCTACTTTTTTTATATGTTGTTTGTGATATTTTTATCTACCTGTTGCACCAAGTTTGAAAACTATTGCAATTAGTTCCTTGGGAAATGCAAGGATTGACTAGACTATAAATGCTTATGTGGTGAACATATCACAGTGAATCATTTACTTGTGCATGCCCTTTGCAGGGCGCTAGGTTTTGCCAAAAATGGGCCATTGTCATTCTTCAAACAGTCCCTTTTCTCTAGAGCACATTGAATGACTGTTCGCTTCTTCGCGATTTTTTTTGTTTGTAGTCATATGATAACAGTCAAGTTGGCATCTACCTTTGATTGATATTAGCTGTTACCTGTAGTTGAATTTAATTCTAGTTATGTTACTTTGCATATATGTTTGTTCTCTTAGGATTTGTTTTATTTTCATTCTTTTTATTGAATCCTCACCCCCCCCCCCCCCCCGCTCTCTCTCTCTCCCTCCTTCCTTTCCCCCCTCTCTCTCTCTCTCATAAACATACTTTCAACCGCTCACATGCCCCTTCTTACTCATTCTTCCCTCTTGATCCTCTGGGTCTGATCTATCACTTAAGTGGACGGACATTAAATCGAAGCACACGGCTTTCATTACGTCCCGCCTAGGACTTCACCACACAACGGAGGAGAACTTGTGATAACGTGACCCCGCCCTAGCCATCTGTTCAATCAATTACCGTGTGCATGTTTTACGTCAAGAACACCACCGTGGGGGAAGATCTATACAATTTCCTTCTCCTTCCCATGCGAGTTGGCTGTTTGTGTGCAATCTTTCCGTTCAGATCTGCACAGCCTTAAAATGGGGCATGTTTCTTCTTCTTTCTCTTCTTCTTCTTCTTCTTCTTTGACGTCGAACGCTCAGACAACAACTATTGTTGTCTCTCATCTGGGTGAAAATCTGTCACGCTGCCGTTATGCATGTGACAAGTAGTTCTTCAGTTTAACGTCCTTCCACTAAATAGTGATATCAGACAGGAAAGTGTGTGTATGTGTGTGTGCGTGTGTGCCCGTGTGCGTGTGTGTGCGTGCGCACGCGCACGTGCTTGTGTGTGTGTGTGTAGGGAGGAGGGGTATGCATATAACTAATCAATCGCAATAAACAACTATTATGAAACAAGCATAAACAAGAATTCGGGGGGGGGGGGGGGGGGGGGGGGAAAACCCCCCCCCCCCAAAAAAAAACAAAAAACAAAAAAAACCCCAAAAAACCCCACCCAACCCCAAAAACATCAAACAGCAAAAATACCAACTTTCCAATTCATATAACTTGAAGCAATCCTTATATCAGAGGAGTCTGAACATAGGAGTATGGCTTAATGACAATACAATATCTTTCATTAATGGAATGTCTTTAAGAACTTGCTGTAAGCTACGGACTGGGAAGACAGGTAAGATGTTTTTCAGAAGTCAGGCCCAGCGTGTTTGACTTCCTTGTGGGAGAGCATTGTTATGTTTAAAGTCTTTCTGGGAAAGAAAAAAAAAAGACTGGAGAATAGATTAAGAAGGCAGAAAAAAGACAAGAAGGAGAGTGACAAGAAGAAAAGGAACAAGGCAGATACAAAAAGAGGGACAGAAAAGAGGGAATTCCTAGCGCTCGCAGAATTTCCAGAAGGTGGGGGATGATATTTATACCGATAGATCCCCCTCTCGCACCACCCCGGATCCCCAAAAGGGGTGTTTATTTTTTTAAAAATAACTAACTGATGGGGTGTTTTAATGTATTCAATTCATCAGGTACGCCTACTGTTAAAGTCATTACTCCTGTGATCTTGGTTTAATCAATCCTACTGCGTTAAAAATAATCATTACTTTCTCTCTTCTTTTCCAAAAGAAATTTATTCTTCTATTTCGAGAATAATGGAATGAGCACTTGTTTGCTTTTTTACATCCAGTCCCCGTGAGTGTGCGGTTTTGTTAATTTTGTTATCCATTTCCACTGGCACACACTGGCCTACTCTTCCAAGAAGTGGAACAGGTTTTATGTCTAAATTAATCACGTGTTGTTAAAATCAGAACTGTTGTGATATTGGTTTCATATACCTAATCAACTATGTATTGTTAAAATCATGACTGATTTGATATTGGTTTTATATATTAAACTAATCCGTATTATGCAAAACATAACTGCTGTAACACTGGTTCCATGTATCAGATTAATTCCAGTGTTGTGATCCTAAACAGCTTCGATTTGCTTGTTTTACAAGATTCAGCGCTATATAAATTCCATATCTTCTTCTTCTTATTATTATTAAGTAGTATTTTTAATGAGTTTATATCATTATTCAGTCACTGCTGTATTGAAACTATTCGTCAGTGTATCTATGTCTGAGTCTATCACAGTGAGTGCTGCAAACTTTCCACCTATCCTTGCTTGAAAAATTTCTAATACCTCTGGGTCCTTCAGCTTCTCGAGGTCAAATTTGATCCTGATGTTGTTCCGCTTGTGGATTTTCTTTAGACGTAGTCGGAAAGTCATCATCACAAGATCATGATCACTCCCTATGTCTGCTCCTGGAAAACTTCGTGTCTGTGCGATGTTAACGCTAGACTGAAACCGTCTTTTCACCATGATGTAATCTATTTGGTTGTGGTGTTCTCCATTTGGGCTATGCCATGTCCATTTTCTGGATTTCTTGTGTGGGCCAAGTGTATTCACTAGCTGGAGGTGGTTGTTACTGGCAAACTCCAGGAGTCTCAAGCCTCTTTCATTTGATTGGTTATTACAATGTGGCCACAAACGCCCTCCAGTCTTTCCATGCATCTTCTCCTACCTTGGCGTTCCAGTCGCCTTGCACAACGAGGATGTCTTTCTTGGGTGTTTGATTCAGAACCTCTTGTTAGCTGGTCATAAAATTCTTCTACGGCTTCATCTGTGCAGTCTGATGTAGGGGCGTATGCCTGTACTATAGTTATGTTAAAGGGGGTTGCTCTCAGGCGGATGGTAATAAGTCTGCTGGACACAGGCTGACAGCTCATGACGGTGTTCACGGTGTCTTTGTGAACGAGAAAACCCCACGCCGTGTTCATGTTTATCCTGTTTTCCACTGTAGTATAATTTGTGGTCTTCCTGGGTCGTTGTTTCTCCCATGTTTTTCCACCTGACTTCGCAGAGCCAAGGATGTGCCAATGATATCTGGACATCTCATGTGTCAGTTCTTCCACTTTGCCTGCAGCTCTTAGTGTTCGTACATTCCATGTGCCAATGATGGTGTTGTGTCTGGCACGAATTTTGCTGCGTTTTACATCAGTAGCATACTTTCGACATCTGTCCTGATGAGCAACAGAAGGCGCGGTCCTTGGTAACCCGGGCGACGACCGATCCGGTATGGAGATTCTGGCTGTCTTTGTCATAGGTGTGTCTTGGGCAAATCAAACCTGGCGGAGCCCATCCCTCTCCAGGTCGGATTTTTTGGTTGGGTTTACTCCCCACATGTGGCAGGTGGTACTGGGTTACATGGTTACCAGTAGCAGAGGGATTCTCTGACCTGACTCCTACAGCAAACGAGCTTCTTGGCAAACGCCGACCAGTCAAAAAACCATGGGTCACACCTAACATCCTACAACTATGCGACAAGCGTAGAGAGTTGAAGAAAAAGAAAAATGAAACAAAAGAAAGAGCAGAACAATATAGGGCAGTCAACAAAAGAATCAGGAAGTCCATGACGGAGGCAAAAGAGAAATGGATCGGTGAACAGTGCCAAGACATTGAAGAGAACATCAAGAAAAGCAATAGCAAGAAAGCATATCAGCTGGTGAAGACCTGACTAGCACGAAACAGAGAAAAGGTTTAACAATCCAAGACAAAAATGGGAAGTGTCTCACTGACGACCAGGATATTCTGAACAGATGGACAGAATACTGCTCCGACCTGTATAACTATAGAACCGCAGGAGATCCAGAAGTCCTTAATGTACCCGAAAGCAAAGACACAGACAGTCACCCTATTCCTCCGAGAAGAAGTGGGAAACAGCAGTCAGATCGCTGAAAAAGGGGAAGTCAGCAGGGGCTGACAACATTCCAGCTGAGTTGGTCCAAGCTGGAGGGGAAGCCATGATCAGCGCCCTACTAAGAATCTGCAACAAGATCTGGCAGACAGGAAAATGGCCAACACCATGGACGCAGTCGCTCATCATCACCCTCCCCAAGAAAGGAAATCTACAACAATGCCATAATTACCGCACAATCAGCCTCATATGTCACCCAAGCAAGGTCATGCTGCAGATAATATTGAATAGACTGAAGCCACAAGCAGAGACCATCATTGCTGAGGAACAAGCAGGTTTCAGAGCAGGGCGCAGCACAACAGAACAGATATTCAACCTCAGAATACTATGTGAGCGGTACCTTCAACATCAACAAGACCTATACCACGTATTTATCGATTTTAAGAAGGCATTTGACAGGGTGTGGCATGCAGCTTTGTGGGCAACCATGAACTTGTACAGCATCAATGCAAACCTGATCAGAGTCATCAAACAGCTGTACAGCGAGGCCACCAGTGCAGTGTACTACAACAACAACATTGGAGAAATGGTTTCGAACAACAGTTGGAGTAAGGCAGGGCTGTCTACTCTCACCCACCCTTTTCAACATCTTCCTTGAGAGAATCATGGCTGATGCACTGGAACATCATGAAGGATCAGTCAGCATTGGTGGCAGAACGATCACAAACCTCCGCTTCGCAGATGACATTGATGGAATAGAAGGATCAGAAAAAGAGCTTGCCAGCCTAACAGAACACGTGGATAAGGCCTCCAAAACATACGGCATGGAAATCAGTGCAGAGAAGACCAAACTGATGACTAATAACACCAACGGCATTAGCACTGATATCAGGGTTAATGACCAGAAGCTGGAAACAGTTCAAAGCTTCAAGTACCTGGGAGCCATTGTATCCGACCAGGGATCCAAGCCAGAAGTAGTATGCAGGACTGCACAGACAATAACAGCTTTGTCAAAACTAAACACCATCTGGAGAGATAAGAATATCTCACTTATCTCCAAGATCAGACTAATGCGCTCCCTTGTCATATCCATATTTCTGTATGCCTGTGAATCATGGACCCTGACTGCAGATTTGGAGAGGAGAGTACAGGCAGTGGAGATGAGATGCTTTCGGAGACTCCTTGGCATCTCCTACAAAGACCACATAAGCAACGAAAGCGTGCATAACAGAATCCAGCAAACCATTGGACCCTATGAGAACCTTCTAACGATCGTGAAAAAGCGTAAACTTAAGTGGTATGGGCATGTCACAAGATCCCAAGGAATTACAAAGACAGTTTGGCAAGGCACTGTCCAAGGAGGAAGAAGAAGAGGCAGACCAAGGAAGAGCTGGGAGGATAACATCAGTGAATGGACAGGCCTAGAACTCAACAAAACCCTAAGAAAGGCAGAACAGAGAGAAGAATGGAGGGAACTGGTTGCTGAGTCTTTGAGGGTGCCCCCACGGTCGTCAGACTACGGGACAGATAGATAGATAGATATCATTATTATCATGCACTAACACACGCTGAGAGACACCCTGAGGGCGGCTGAGAGACGAGAGGACTGGAGAAAGAAAGGTGGTTGACAAAGCTTCGAAGGCGCCCCCAAAGGATTCGGAATCTGAGGGATCGGTGACGGTGACGGTGTGAACACACTCTTCTGCTGGGATGTATGTAAAGGGATTTTCAAAGAAGAAAACGGATGGTAAATCAATCAAAAGCACACGACAGCAAGTCTCTCGTGATCGGTTAGCCAAATAAAGAGACACATTCACACAGATTATTTCTCACACGACACATCAATGTCAGGGACTTTTTCCCCTCGGTCCTCGGCTCGTGCTCTTTCACCGAAGGTGAGATTTTTGCGCATGCCCTCCCCCCCCCCCCCCCCCCCCCCCGCTTCCCACCCCTTTACTATTTAGGTATCTGCATCCCAACTTCAGGGGGGGGGGGTGTCTAAACATGACACCTGTCTGCATGTGTTTTTCTCAAATGTTGTCAACCGCTCCTACTGGCACGAAATGGCTTACTCTTTCGATCCGCGGAACAGGTTTTTAACGTTTGCGGGATCTCGGTTTATTTATATATATATATACATAGTCTTATCCAAAGGCATTTGACATTCAGTTCGATTTTGTCCTCAAAGCGGGAAGGAAAGGGCAAGGCCGGGTATTGAAGCTAGAACATCACGGGTTACTTGCTAGGCGGGCAGGGGAATGTCACAGATAAAGAAAGGCCTTACCGCCCTCCATTTTATGTCAGAGATAAAAAAACAACAAACAGTAATTGACAATAGCAGTACAAGCAGAGCATTCATGGAAATTCAACTGAACACAACACACACAACCACCACACACACACACACACACACACACACACACACACACCACACCAACACACACAAACCACACACACACACACACACACACACACACTCTCTCTCTTCTCTCTCTCTCATTCACACACACACAGGCGTACACGCACGCGCGCAACATACACACACATACACACCGCACGCACGCACGCACGCACCACCACACACACACACACACACACACACACTCACACACACACACGGAATAGAGCTCTCGATTTGCCGATCCGGGTTCGAATGACATTCAAGGGGATTTTCCCCAAGGAGTTAACATCTGTGTCGACTCCACTACCTTCAAAAGTCCTTTGGATGAGACTATCAACCAAGACACCATAACGAACACACGAGGAACATCTTGAGAACACATTAAAACATATTCCGCTTTTCGAAAGAGTAGGCCATTGTGTGCCAGTTGGAACAGATGACAAAATTTGCAAAGCTGCTTATACACGGGGATTGAAAATTTTAAAAAAAAGCACACGAGTGCTTAATCATTATCTTCGAAATAAAGAAAAAAGACACACACACAACTACTCGCGCACATATACACACCTCCTTCCAAAACACACAACACACACCACACACACACACACACACACACCACACACACACACACACACACACACACACACCCACCACAACACACACACACACACACACACCCAACACCACACACACACACACAACACACACACACACACACACCAACACCACACACACACACACACACACACACACACACACACAACACACACCACACACACACACACACATGGACGGATTTTAACTAAGCGTGTGCAGACTAACGATAGCTGTCCTACAGAGGACCTGGCTTTACAGCCTCACTGGAAAGATGGGTAGACGAATGGAAAGGAAACCAGTGCTTCCTCCTCAGAAAATGCTCTGAACTCTGACCCCCACCCCCACCCTCATGGTTTCCTTTCACTCCCTATATTTTATATTGTATCATTGTAGAGGGACGCTATGGCAGAGTGGTTAAACCCGTTCGACTTCAATCCCCATGGTACATGAAGTCGTGGGTTTGAATCTTGGCAGCACCTGGTGAATTAAGGGTGGGAATTTTTTGGTTTTTTAAAAAAAATGATCTCCCAGGTTAACTTCAAGCGCAGACCTGCCAATGCCTTAATTCCCTTCGTGTGTATACGCACATGCAGAAGATCAAATATGCACGTTAGAAATCCCATAATTTATGACAGCTTTCGGTGCGAACATACCCAGCAATCATCGTAAGTCGGAATGCGGCTACCTTCATAGTGGGCAAAAAACGGTCGTATACGCCAAATCTGACCGTTTGTGGACGTCGGAGCTGTAGCCGAGGAACGATAAAAGTAAAGTTGTATATTGTGTTGCATTGTACTGTATTGTATTGTACTGTATTGTACTGTACTGTATTGTATTGTACTGTATTGTACTGTACTGTATTGTACTGTATTGTTATTGTACTGTATTGTATTGTACTGTACTGTATTGTATTGTACTGTATTGCATTGTACTGTATCGTTCTGTACTGTGTCGTACTGTACTGTATTTTACTGTACCGTATTGTACTGTACTGTATTGTACTGTATTGTACTGTACTGTATTGTACTGTATTGCATTGTACTGTATTGCACTGTACTGTATCGTATTGTACTGTATTGTACTGTATTGCATTGTACTGTATTGCATTGTACTGTATTGCATTGTACTGTATTGTACTGTAATGTACTGTATTGCATTGTACTGTATTGCATTGCACTGTATTGCACTGTACTGTATTGTACTGTACTGCATTGCATTGCACTGTACTGTATTGTACTGTACTGTACTGTATTATACTGTACTGTATTGTAATAATAATAATAATAATATATGGAATTTATATAGCGCTGAATCTTGTAAAAAACAAACAAATCGAAGCGCTTGTACTCAATCATTTACAGGCATGCAACTCTCCTTAAACATAATGAACAACATATTTCAAATCCATGCGCGCGCACGTATGCACGCACGCACGCACACACACGCGCGCACGCGCACACACACACACACACACACACACACACACACACACACACACACACACACACACACACACACACACACACTCGGAACAACACTTAGAAGGTGAAAGATGCTGTTGAAAATTAGGGACAGATATGTGGGGGGAAAGTCTCATGTAGGAAATAAGTGTGTTTTGAGGCTGGATTTGAAGGTATCAAGTGAAGGCTTGTACTGTATTGCATTGTACTGTATTGTACTGTATTGCATTGCACTGTACTGTATTGTACTGTACTGCAGTGCACTGTACTGTATTGTATTGCACTGGACTGTACTGTA
>CM054155.1:22609628-22614628 GCA_028751875.1 Rapana venosa | reverse complement strand
CTGGGGCTATAATTATTTCAAGTCTATAGCTTGTTCAGCATGCAACCTACAATGTAGAGAGGAATGGGCTTCGCCAGCTTCAACCTGCACACGACACACTGGCCAAAAAATGCAATGCAGTGTCCCAACGACTGCTGAAGAAGTTAATGGAAAAGTAAAAACAAGTCAAGTCACACCAAGTCAAGTTATATCAAGTCAGGTCACGTCACCTCACGTCACGTCAGGTCAAGTCAAATCAGGTCAGGCCAGGTCAGGTCAAGTCAAGCAAGGCCAGATCAGGTCAAGTCAAGTGAGGTCAGGTCAAGTCAAATCAAGTCAGGTCATGTGAAGTCAGGTTGAGTCAAGTCAAGACAAAGCACATCAAGTCAGGTCAGACCAGGTAAAGTCGGGTCAGGTCAAGTCAAGTCAAGTCAAGTGTCGAAATGCGGCTACCTTCATGGTGGGTAAAAACGGTCCCATACGCAAAATCTCACCTTTGGTGAACCTCGGAGCTCTAGCCAAGGAACGGAAACATCATGTTAAGTCAGGTCAGACCAAGTCAAGTCAAAGTCAAAATCTGTACTTTTGAATATGGAAGGAACATTACACCAAGCTATACCAAAATAGCCTCCCAGTTTTTATTTTACTCCAACAGTGCCCGGCTGTGCGCGTGCGTGCGTACGTGCGTACACACACACACACACACACACACACACACACACACACACACTTACACTCACTCACAATTTACAAGAGGGCTATCATTTACTAGAAAAGGTATTGTGGAGCAGGGCCATAAAAAAGGCCTGTTATTCAAAGGAGCACTTTTCAGACAGATCTTTTTTCGCTGTCCCTGTTTTAAGGGATATTGATCGCTCCGAGACCTACACAAGTTTTGTCATGGCAAGAAAGGCTAGCGCTTTATTTTTTTTCCGAATAAAACTAAATGCTTTTATCATCAAACATAGCAAAAATATGAAATGTTTGTGTGGTGAGAAAATTAGCCGCATTCATATAATTTTTGAATGTAAGAGTCTAAAACCATTCTTACCTTCTTTGTCTGAAAAAATTCTTGGATAAGATTTAAAAAAAAAAATTGGCATTTCGTATAACAAAATCTTTAATGAACAGTCCTATAGGACATTTATGGTTATAAGTTGTATCCGCATTTCTTATGTACTTATTTGTTGTTATGATTGTTTATCCTTTTTCTGTGCACTGTCTACGTCATTTAGCAATGGATATCCATTTTACTGCACACATCTGTCAACATGAGGGAACCCTCCCCTCCCCTTCCCATCGTCTAATATCCCTTTGAGTGAACAGACGTAAAATAGAAGCAATCACACACACACACACACACACACACAGAGCAGATGTTTCTTCATTGCAGTAAGTTAGAAACCCAACACATTAGCTGGTCTGGTCGATAGTGGTGAAAATTATTCTGGGGGAGCTAAAACAAAAAAAATAGAGGAGGGAGGGTAGGGAGGGTGGGAAAGGGATACTCCACTGTTATTTTTTTAATGTTTAAAAAAAAAAATCTCTTTGTTATCTTATGGCTTTCATGATATCAGTCATTTTTGTTATGGTTTTCAGGATATCAATCTTTTATCGTTTTCAGTTTTAATTCATCACTCCTATTGTTATGGGGTTTTAAAAATAAATCACTTCAACAAATTGTTATGAGCTTCAGGATATCACTTTTTTATTGTTATGTTTTAAAAAAATATTTAAGTCTTCTAATTCTTATCATTTTTAAAATGTCAATTTTAAAAAAATTGTTACTATTTTCAGAATATCCCTCTTCAATTGTTAAGGATTTTAATACACCACTCTCTATGTTTATTTTTAGGACGATTATTGCTCTTTTCTGAAGGTTTTTAACACATCCCTTTTCAATTGTTATATATATATATATATATATATATATATATATATATATATATATATATATATATATATATATATATATCCCTCTTCAAATGTTATGATTTTTAAGGTACCACTCTTTAGTTGTTTTGGTTGTTAATGTTCACTCTTCAAATGTTATATGTATTCCTATCTATTGTTATGGTTTATATATTTTTTAAAATATATCATTCATCAAAAGTTATGGGTTTAATTTTTTAATAATATATCACTCATTCAATGCTATTTTTTTTCAAGATCTGGCTCTTCCATTCTAATGGTTTTTAAAATCACTTACTTGACTTATGCCTCTTGATTCCCTGGGGAACATAGGACCCAACACCCACCCACCCCTGCAACGAACTCGGCTCTGCCAACTTTTCGCTTCCCTTGTGGATTTCAGTCAAGGGCCTGCCTGGTGACATTTGAAGCAGGCTTGCCGAGTGTATGGCCGATCCATCCCCACTTCCTTTGTTTGATAATGGACTGGATTGGGGCGTGTCTGGTTCTGTCCCACAGTGGTTTGTTGGAGATGACTTCCGGCCACCTGATATTGAGGTTGTGGGTTTTGATAAATTATCCTTCTATTGTTATGGTCTTCAATACATCACTCTCCTATAGTTCTGGTTTTCGGGATATTTCTCTTTGTTCTGGTTTTCGGGATATTTCTCTTTGTTCTGGTTTTCGGGATATTTCTCTTTGTTCTGGTTTTCGGGATATTTCTCTTTGTTCTGGTTTTCAGGATATTTCTCTTTTATTGTTGTTGTTTTCGGAATATCTCTTTTCCATGGTTACAGTTTTCCCAGCAAAGCCTGGCTGACAGAGAAGGAACAGTTCATTGACAGGATGCGCATCTCACTTGTCAACTGTCTCCATCGCCGCTGTCGTGGGTAGGAGCTCCACACAATGCCACCACCAGGGGTCGCCATCTTTCTCTCTGTCTCTACTGAGTTCTACGATCTCCTGTAGCCCTCCCAGCCCACAGATTTCAGTGATGTTAGCAATGTAGGATGTTTGGTGGTCTGCCTCTTTTCATTTTGCCATCAACCTTGCCAAGGCAACCCTGATCGACTCCTTTTATATAAAAAGAACTCACAGTGCTCGTCATTCCATTGGATGATTGCCTTCTGATCTGAATACAAATTTGCCATGAGCGAGACCAGATGTTTTGGGAAGCCCGTGTTCAGCATTACCTCAAGGAGACGGTGATGTCGAAGGCTTCATCATGCAGAGGGCACACGTCGAGAAGAAAAAGAAACGGCTTCGTCACTGCTGACAAAAGCACCTTCATTATGGGCAGCTGTACCTGTCACACATTATATTGATTGTGGGCAGGTGTACCTATCATAGGCATTCATTGTGGGCAGTTGTATCTATCATAGGCATTCATTTGTGGACAGTTGTACCTATCATAGGCATTCACTGTGGACAGTTGTACCTATCATAGGTATTCATTGTGGACAGTTGTACGTATCATAGGTATTCATTGTGGACAGTTGTACCTATCATAGGTATTCACTGTGGACAGTTGTACCTATCATAGGCATTCACTGTGGACAGTTGTTCCTGTCATAGGCATTCACTGTGGACAGTTGTACCTATCATAGGCATTCATTGTGGACAGTTATTCCTGTCATAGGCATTCACTGTGGACAGTTGTACCTATCATAGGCATTCATTGTGGACAGTTATTCCTGTCATAGGCATTCACTGTGGACAGTTGTACCTATCATAGGCATTCATTGTGGACAGTTGTACCTATCATAGGCATTCATTGTGGACAGTTGTACGTATCATAGGCATTCATTGTGGACAGTTGTACCTATCATAGGCATTCATTGCGGACAGTTGTACCTATCATAGGCATTCATTGTGGACAGTTGTACCTATCATAGGCATTCATTGCGGACAGTTGAGGTTTTGGACGGACGCTATATAGCGGAGTGGCAAGAACCAATTGACTTACTTCTCGTGGCTCCATGTATGAAGTCGTGGACTTCAATCTCAGTGGTGGCCTCTGGTGAATCAAGGGTGAGGCTTTTAACCATCTCCATGGATTGTGGGCAGTTGTACTGACTGTAGATCTCTCCATGGATTGTGGGCAGTTGTACTGACTGTAGATCTCTCCATGGATTGTGGGCAGTTGTACTGACTGTAGATCTCTCCATGGATTGTGGGCAGTTGTACTGACTGTAGATCTCTCCATGGATTGTGGGCAGTTGTACTGACTGTAGATCTCTCCATGGGTTGTGGGCAGTTGTACTGACTGTAGATCTCTCCATGGATTGTGGGCAGTTGTACTGACTGTAGATCTCTCCATGGATTGTGGGCAGTTGTACTGACTGTAGATCTCTCCATGGGTTGTGGGCAGTTGTACTGACTGTAGATCTCTCCATGGATTGTGGGCAGTTGTACTGACTGTAGATCTCTCCATGGATGTGGGCAGTTGTACTGACTGTAGATCTCTCCATGGATTGTGGGCAGTTGTACTGACTGTAGATCTCTCCATGGATTGTGGGCAGTTGTACTGACTGTAGATCTCTCCATGGATTGTGGGCAGTTGTACTGACTGTAGATCTCTCCATGGATTGTGGGCAGTTGTACTGACTGTAGATCTCTCCATGGATTGTGGGCAGTTGTATCTACTGTGGTCAGTTGTATTTACTGTGTATCTCTCTATGGATTGTGGGCAGTTGTATTTACTGTGGATCTCTCTATGGATTGTGGGCAGTTGTTCTGACTGTAGATCTCTCCACTTATTGTGGGCAGTTGTATCTACTGTGGGCAGTTGTATTTACTGTGGATCTCTTATGTGATTGTGGGCAGTTGTATTTACTGTAGATCTCTCTATGGATTGTGGTCAGTTGTATTTACTGTGGATCTCTCTATTGATTGTGGGCAGTTGTATTTACTGTGGATCTCTCTATGGATTGTGGGCAGTTGTACTGACTGTAGATCTCTCTATGGATTGTGGGCAGTTGTATCTACTGTGGGCAGTTGTACTTACTGTGGATCTCTCATTTGATTGTGGGCAGTTATATTTACTGTGGATCTATCTATGGATTGTGGGCAGTTGTGCTGACTGTAGATCTCTCCACTTATTGTGGACA
>CM054155.1:22599628-22607128 GCA_028751875.1 Rapana venosa | reverse complement strand
CAGACAACAAAACAGACAGGACAGGACATAGACAGGGACATAGCAGACATAGACAGGACAACGGACATGGACATAGACAGGGACAGGACAAGACAGGACATGACATAGACAGGACATAGACAGGACAGGGACATAGACAGGGACAGACAACAGGGACATAGACAGGACATAGACTAGACAGGACATGACAGGACATAGACAGGGACATAGACTAGGACATGGACTAGACAGGACATATAGACAGGGACATAGACAGGGAAAGACATGGGACAGGGACATAGACAGGGACATAGCGGACAGTGACATGACAGGGACATAGACAGGGACAGGTGAAGGACATGAGGACATAGACAGGGACAGGACATGGACATGGACATGACAGGACATAGACAGGGACATGACATGGGACATATGACATAGACAGGGACATGCAGCATGGACATAGACAGGGACTGACTAGACATGGACATAGACGGGACATAACAGGACATGGACAACATAGACCAGGACAAAAGGGACATGGACATGGACATAGAACAGGACATCAGACATGACAGGACATGGACATAGACAAGGACAGGGCAGGACATGGACATGACAGACACTAGACACATAGACAGGACATGACAGACATGTGGACATAGGACATGACAGGACATGACAAGACAGGAACAGGACACGGACATAAGACAGTAACATAGACAGGACATAAGGACATGGACATGGACATAGACAGGACATAGACAGGGACAGGAAGACATAGCAGGGACATGACAGGACATAGACAGGGACATAACAGACATGACAGACAGGGACATGACACTGGACACAACATAGACAGGCGACATAAGACAACAGGACAAACGGACAGACATAACAGGACAGCGGACAAGAGCAGACAGACATAGACAGGACATACAGACATGGCGACATAGACAGGACATGGACAAGCGAGGACATGACAGGACATAACAGACATAGACATAGACATGAACAGGACAGGACAGGACATAGACAGGACAGGGACATGACAACATAGACAGGGACATGACATGACACTGGACAGACATAGACAGGGACATGGACATGGAAATACAGGGACAAGAGGACATAAGACATGGACAGGACATAAACGATGACAGGACATAGACAGAACGATAGAGAGAGGACATGACAGGGAACATAGCAGAACATGGGACTAGACGCAGGACATAGACAGGGACATAGACAGGGACATGTGGACATAGAGGACAGTGGACATAGACAGGGACTAGACAGAGGACATACAGACAGGGACAAGACATGGACAGACATAGACAGGGACAGGACAGACAGGACATAGACAGGACATAGACAGGACACAACATAGACAGACAGACATAGACGGGACATAGACATGGACTGGACATGAGACATGGACAAGGAAGGACAGTGGACATAGCGGTCAGTGACTGGACTGACAGGGACATAGACAGGGACATGGACATAGACAGGTACATGGACAGGAGACAGTGACAGGACATAGACAGGGACGAATAGACAGGACAGGACATAGACAGGATGGACATGGACAGAATGGACAGACGGACATGGACATGACATAGACAGGACACATGAAGACAGGACATAGACGGACAGACAGGACATGTGACATGACATGACAGGACATAGACAGGGCGGACATAGACAGGACATAGACAGAAGGACAAATAGCAACTAGACAGGACACATAACACAAGAGACATGACATAACAAGACAGGACATTGACAGGACAAGCAGGACACAGACAGGAAAGACAGACATAGACAGGGACATAGACATGGACAGGCATAGACAGGACATGACAGGACATGAGACGACATGACAGGAAACAGACATAGACAGGGATGACAGACATAGACAGGGACATGACAGTAGACAGGACAGACAGACAGACATAGACAGGGACATGGACATAGGACATAGACAGGACAGGACAGGACATAGACAGGGACATAGACAGGACTGACATAAGACTAAGGGATGGACATGTGACGGACATGTGACATGACATGGCTGACAGGGCGGACATGGACATGAGGGACATAGACAGGGACCAGACATAGACAGGGACATGTGACATGACGGACATAGACAGGACAGGACATGAGGGACATGACGGACATAGACAGGGACATAGGACAGCATGGACAAGCGGACATAGACAGGACATGACTAGGGGACATGACAGGACTAAGACAGACAGGGACAGACTAGGACATGGGACATACAGGACAGGGACATAGACAGGACATGGACAGGACATGGGACATGACAGGACAGGACATAGACAGGGACATGACATGGACATGACATAGACAGGGACATGGACAGGGACATAGACAGAAGGACAACATAAGGACAGGGACTAGGGACATGACAGGAGACAGGACATAGACAGGACAGGAGACTAGACAGGGACATAGACAGGACACAGGACATAGACAGGAACATAGACAGGACAAGACATGGACATAGACAGGGACATGAAGACAGGACAGGACATAGGACAGGGACATAGGACATAGACAGGGACAAAGACTAGGGACAAGGACAAGGACAGGACAGACAGGACATGGACAGGGACAGGACATAGAAGACATAGACAGGGACATAGGACATAGACAGGAATGACAAGACAGGACATGGACAGGGACATAGACAGGGACATAGACAGGACAGGACAGCATGAAAGGGACATGACATAGACAGGGGGGACATGGACAATGACAGGAATGAAGGACATAGACAGGGACATAGACAGGGACATAGACAGACATGGGACATAGACATGGGACATAGACAGGACATAGCAGGACATAGACAGGGACATAGGACAGGGACATAGACAGGACATAGACAGGGACATAGACAGGGACAGGGACATAGGACAGGACATGAGACAGACATGGACACATAGACAGGGAAGCAGGGACAGGACATGACAGGACATGGACATAGACATAGGACATGGACATAGACAGGGACATAGACAGACAGGGACATGACAGGGCAGGGACCATAGACAGGGACACATGACAGGAACAGGGACATAGACAGGACATGAGGACATAGACAGGACATGGGACATATGACAGGACATAGACAAGGGACATAGACAGGGACATAGACATAGACAGGGACAGACAGGGACATGGACATGTGACAGGGACATAGACAGGACAAGGGGACATAGACATGGACAGCTGACATAGACATGACAGAACATGACAGGGACATACAGGGACATAGACAGGGACATAGACAGGGACATAGACATGACGGGACAGAGACATGGACAAGACAGGACTAGACAGGGACATGGGACGGACAGAAATCAGGGACATAGACAGGGACTAGGGACATAGACAGGGACATGGAACATAGACAGGACATAGACTGACAGGGACATAGACAGGACATGTGACATGACAGGACATAGACAGGGACATAGACAGGACATAGACACGGACATAGACAGGACATAGAAGACAGACAGGGACATGGACATGAGGACACAGGACATGACATAGACAAGGGACATGACATGGACATAGACAGGGACATGGACAGGACATAGGGACAGGACATAGACATGGACAGGGACATGGACATGGACATAGACAGGGACAAGGACATAGACAGGACATACAGACAGGGACATAGACAGGGACATGCAGAGACAGGGACATAGACAGGACATAGACAGGACAGGACATAGACAGGACATAGACAGACAGGGACATACAGGGGACATAGACGGACAGGACATAGACAGCAGGACATAGACAGGACTAGACAGGGACATGACAGGACTAGACAGGGACATAGACAGGGACATAGACAGGACAGGACAGGGACATAAGACAGGGACATAGACAGGACATGGACATAGGACAGGACATGACAGGGACATAGACATGTGGACATGACAGGACAGGAATGACAGACAGGAGACAGGACATAGACGGACATGACAGGACATAGACAGACAGGGACAGACAGGGACATAGACAGGGCATAGACAGGGACATGACATGACAGGGACATGACAGCAGGACAGGACATAGACAGGGACATAGGACATAGACAGGGACATAGACAGAGGACATAGGACAGGACAGACATGAGACAGGACATGACATAGGGACATGACAGGACACATAGACAGGGACATAGCCCATAGACAGGGACATGGACAGAGGACAGGACATAGACAGACAACTAGACAGGGACATAGACAGGGACATAGACAAATGGACATAGACAGGGACATGACATAGACAGGGACATAGACAGGGACATAGACAGGACATGACAGGGACATAGACATAGAGGACATAGACAGGGACATGAGACAGGGACAGGACATAGACAGGGACATAGACAGGGACATAGACAGGGACATAGACAGGGACATGACATGGACAGATGACAATGGACATAGACAGGGACATAGACAGGACATAGACAGGGACATGGACATAGACAGGACATAGACAGGGACATAGACAGGGACAGGACATAGACAGGACAGGACATAGACAGGGACAAGACAGACAAGGACATAGACAGGGACAACAGACAGGGACATGACAGGTACATAGACAGGGACAGGGACATAGACAGGGACATAGACAGGGACATAGACAGGGACATAGACAGGGACATGAGACATAGACAGGACAGGGACAGGACATAGACAGGGACATAGACAGGGACATAGACAGGACATAGACATAAAGGACATAGACAGGACTAAATAAGACAGGGACATGGACCAATAGACAGGACATAGACAGGGACATGACATAGACAGGGACATATGACAGGGACACGGACATAGACAGGGACATGACATGAGACAGGGACATAGACAGGGACATAGACAGACATGGCCACCCTAGACAGGACCATAGACAGGGACAAGACAGGACTAGACACAGAGGACATAGACAGGGACATAGACAGGGACAGGACATAGACAGGACATGGGACATGACTTTAACAGGGACATAGACATAGACAGGGACATGGGACATGGACATAGACAGGGACATAGACTAGGACATAGACATGGACATGGACATAGACAGGGACATAGACAGGGACATAGACAGGGACAGAACAGGGCACACTAGACAGGACACAGACAGGACATGAGACAGGACATAGACAGGACATGGACATAGACAGGAACAGGACATGGACATGGACATAGACATGGACAGACATAGACAGGGACATAACATAGACAGGGACAGGGACACAGACAGGAATAGACAGGGACATAGGGACAGGGACATAGACAGGGACAAGGACAAGACAGGGGACATAGGCAGGGACACAGACAGGGACATAGACAGGGACATAGACAGGGACATGGACATAGACATAGACAGGGACATAGACATGGACAGGGACACAGACAGGGACATAGACAGGGACATAGACATAGACAGGGACATAGACATGGACAGGGACACAGACAGGGACAGGGACATAGACAGGGACATAGACATAGACAGGGACATAGACATAGACAGGGACATAGACAGGGACATGGACATAGACAGGGACATAGACAGGGACATGGACATGGACATAGACATAGACAGGGACATAGACATAGACAGGGACATGGACATAGACAGGGACATAGACAGGGACATGGACATAGACAGGGACATAGACAGGGACATGAAAATGGACATAGACAGGGACATGGACATAGACATGGACATAGACAGGGACATAGACAGGGATATAGACAGGGACATAGACAGGGACATAGACAGGGACATAGACAGGGACATAGACATGGACAGGGACATAGACAGGGACATGGACATGGACATAGACAGGGACATAGACATGGACATGGACATAGACATAGACAGGGACATGGACATAGACAGGGACACAGACAGGGACATGGACATAGACAGGGACATGGACATAGACAGGGACACAGACAAGGACATAGACAGGGACACAGACAGGGACATGGACATAGACAGGGACAGGGACATAGACAGGGACATAGACAGGGACATAGACAGGGACACAGACAGGGACATGGACATAGACAGGGACAGGGACACAGACAGGGAAATAGACAGGGACATAATAATAATAATAATAATAATAATAATAATAATAATAATGTATGGAATTTATATAGCGCTGAATCTTGTAAAGCAACAAATCAAAGCGCTCAGATTTTATTTCATACCACTTTAAGTCATGGCAGATTTCTCTCCGTGAAATTCGGGCTGCTCTCCCCGGGGAGAGCGGGAGAACGCGTCGCCACTTAGCGCTGCGCCACCCTTTCACCCTTTTTTTTTTTTTTTTTCTGCAGCTGTATTTGTTTCCCTATCAGAGTGGCTTTTTTCTAAGAATTTTGCCAGGGACAACTCTCTTGTTGCCGTGGGTTTTTTTACGTGCGCTAAATAATTATGTGTAACACATGGGACCTCGGTTTATCGTCTCATCCGAAAGACTAGCGCCCAGACCACCACTCATGGTCTAATGGATGGGGGAAAAATTTCCGGTCCAAACGGGGTACGAACCGCCGCACACTTCAGACCCGGACTTTTCGCTTTCTAGACAGGCGCGTTACCTCTAGACCACCGATCCACCAGACAGGGACAGGGACACAGACAGGGACATAGACAGGGACATAGACAGGGACAGGGACACAGACAGGGAAATAGACAGGGACATAGACAGGGACATAGACAGGGACAGGGACACAGACAGGGACATAGACAGGGACATAGACAGGGATAGGGACATAGACAGGGGCATGGACATAGACATAGACAGGGACATAGACATGGACAGGGACACAGACAGGACATAGCACAGGGACATAACATAGACAGGACATAGACATGGACAGGGACACAGACAGACAGGACATAGACAGGACATAGACATAGACAGGGACATAGACAAGACAGGGACATAGACAGGACATGGACATAGACAGGACATAGACAGGGACATGGACAGGACATAGACATAGACAGGACATAGACATAGACAGGGACATGGACATAGACAGGGACATAGACAGGGACATGGACATAGACAGGGACATAGACAGGGACATGAAAATGGACATAGACAGGGACATGGACATAGACATGGACATAGACAGGGACATAGACAGGGATATAGACAGGGACATAGATAGGGACATAGACAGGGACATAGACAGGGACATAGACATAGACAGGGACATAAACAGGGACAGGGACATGGACATAGACAGGGACATAGACATAGACAGGGACATAGACATAGACAGGGACATGGACATAGACAGGGACACAGACAGGGACATGGACATAGACAGGGACATGGACATAGACAGGGACACAGACAAGGACATAGACAGGGACACAGACAGGGACATGGACATAGACAGGGACAGGGACATAGACAGGACATAG
>CM054155.1:22584628-22592128 GCA_028751875.1 Rapana venosa | reverse complement strand
GAGAGAGAGAGAGAGAGAGAGAGAGAGAGCATGAAAGAAGGAACAAGTACTGCCCATTGGATTGTATTTTAAACCAAGTCGACTTTGTGGGTCACACTCTCTTGCAACAAAATGTTTATGGGACATGAGGTGATTGCAGAAAAAGATGTAGAAAAAATATGGAGTGACGTGGCTTCCTTATTGTTTGCTTCAGCTGTTGTGAATTCCAACCTGTATTTTTTTGGGAAAACTTCCCCTCCCTTTTCTCTTTCGCCCCCCCCCCCCTCCTTTTTTTACATAAAAAATATTGTGTGTGTAGGTGTCATGAAGGCTTCGGGTTTCTAGGTTAAATCGTGTAATTTTAGGTTAATAATCATTTTAACACATACACTGTTTTTTTCTTCTGTATATCTATATCAATTTATGCTACCAGCTGTTGTTGTGGTGGTGGTGGTGGTGGTTGTAGTTGTTGTTTTTCTCTCCTTTTTGGTAAAGGTAAAAAGGTAAAGGTGTCCCATAAGCTACCTATAAGGTGTGTGTAGAGAGTGGAGAGTGGAGAGATAGTGGAGAGCGAGGCGTCGGAGACCTCACTTCTCTAGGGGCCAGCATATTGATGGCGGCTCCCATCTCCTCTCCCTTACTGCTTTACCTTCCCTGACCCTAAAGAGGCAGGTACCCATTTACGGCTGGGTGAACTGGGCGACTGTACTGAAGCCAAGGCACACAAACGGGTCACCCATCCAACTGGTAACCACGCTCGATACTGCTTAACCTTGGCTGGGGAAAAGCGAGAGCTCTGACCACTGAGCTATCCCGTCCCCTCCTTTCTGGTATCAGTGTTAAATGTGGAAAGCTTTTGTGAGGGTGTTGAATCAATATTGTTTGGTGTTTTTTCTCATATTAATGCTCTCTCTCTCTCTCTCTCTCTCTCTCTCTCTCTCTCTCCTCTCTCTCTCTCTCTCTCTCTCTCTTTTGGGCTTTTCTTTTATTTGTTTGTTTGTTTGGTTGGTTTTTAAAAACGTTTGTTCCCTTTGTTTCCACTGTGTGAGAGTATGAGTATTGGGTTTATCCCTACGGGCGGGGACTGGACGTAAAAAATGCATATGAGTGCTTATTCATTATCCTCGTAATAAAAGAAGTTGTCATTCTCTCTCTCTCTCTCTCTCTCTCTCTCTCTCTCTCTCCTCTCTCTCTCTCTCTCTCTCTCTCTCTCTCTCTCCTCTCTCTCTCTCTCTCTCTCTCTCTCTCTCTCTCTCTCTGCTGAACGGGAATTACAGCTTCTTCGGGACCTGATCCGGTTTTACATGGGCTGACTTCGCTGGCTGCAGACTGGACACAGGAAAGGCTGTTATGAAAACTGAGGCATGGACAACAATGTATACAATTAGATGTACATACCATTTCTGCCATGGTTTCCATGTCACTGCAATCCGTCGTGTTGGATATCGTTTGTTACCGCGCCGCAGCGCTATATGGCTTGACTGCTAAATGGAATTTACAAAACCGCATACACACGAGGACTAGATGTAAAAAAAGCACATAAGTGCTTATTCCATTATCCTCGATATAAAAGAATAAAAAGAAAAAGAAAAAAAGAAATAGCAATATATTGAGTTCATTGTTCTCTCTCTGTCTCTGTCTCTCTCTGTGTCTCTCTGTCCCTCTCTCTCTCTCTCTCTCTCTCTCTCTCTCTCTCTCTCTCTCTTCTCTCTCTCTCTCTCTCTCTCTCTCTCTCTCTCTCTCTCTGACACTTACAAGTTAGGTTAAATGTTTTACCTCTCAATAATAATTTTCCCAAATGTAGTGTACACGAACAAGAACAATGGTCGGTTTTTGTAAAACGAAACTTCAAAATGAAGCCCACGTTTTTGCAAGAATGCTGAATGTATTCTTCTGATTTAGGGGACACGTTTTGAACTGAGAGTATCAATACAGATTTGATGAGAGCATCAAATAAAGAACACACTCATTATCTATCCAACTACATTTTTTCACTCCATTAATAGAAAGAAGAAGTTGTTATACCAAAATATTATTTAAGTGAGCCATGTGTCAGATAAGCTATGTTTTATCAAGACTGTTGCTGTCATCCAGAAAAGAAATAGTGCATTTTGACATACACCGATTAAAAAAAAGAAGTTATTAACAATACTGACGCAATAGCATGAAATCTGTTGTTCATTTTGTTTAAGGAGAGTTGCATGCGTGTAAATGATTTTAAGTGCAAGCGCTTCGATTTGTTTTTTTGGTGTTTTTTTTACAAGATTCAGAGCTATATAAATTCCATTTCTTCTTGTTCTTCTTCTTCTTGTTCTTCTTCTTCTTCTTCTTCTTCTTCTTCTTCTTCTTCTTCTTCTTCTTCTTCTTCTTCTTCTTTCTTTCTTCTTCTTCTTCTTCTTCTTCTTCTTCTCTTCTTCTTCTTCTTCTTCTTCTTCTTCTTCTTCTTCTATGATGTACATGTTGACCAAGTTCCACCCTTGTACAACAAGGTAGACACGTCTAAAGAAGACAAGAATGAGTCAGGAGCATGTCACCAGAGAGCTTACAGCTTACAGCACCCTACAACATCAACACATGAACATGCTCTGTGTGTGCAAACACCACATCAATATCTGACATACTCCCGCACAACATGTGTCTGCAACATAGTTACGCAGGCGCTCCACGCCACCCCCCCCCCCCCCTCCTGTGCGCACATGCAAGCAACATTACACACACACACACACACACACACACACACACACACACACACACACACACACACACACACACACACACACACACACACACACACACACACAATCAGAATAGTCGTTTATGAAAACACCTGACTAGAAAAGCGTCTGTGTAAAAACAATAAACTGACAGCACCATAGACAATCCTCACATTATATACTCTCTGTGCAAACAAGACATAGTATGACATACTCTTGACATCAACTTGAAAATTTATAATTGTTTGTGTTGAACTAAGAAAAAATTATCATCATATTTATCATTATCATCATCGTCGTTATCATCATCTTCCCCTTTTCTGTCTCTTCTCTCTCCCTCCTCCATCGCCCCCCCCCCCTCTCTCACTCCCTTTCGGCCCCTGCCCCATCTCTCTCTGAGTCTTTTTCATTTGTTTAATAGTAGTATTGAATTTGCTATGAAACTGTTCTGGAATGGAGAATTTTAAATTTAGGAACCCTGTAACGTTTCTGAGGTAAGAGGAGCTGTAATGTTTCTCCAAAACATGCGTATCATCATTCCCAATTTCTCTTGCTTCCCCCCCCCCCCCCCCCCCCATACGATATTCATATAACTAAGATTTTGTGTGTGCTGCCCACAATTTTACTACATCTCTGTACAATTTTGTTCAATTCAGATTTGTCTTTAACATTTAAAACGACCATACCAGCAAGTAAATGAGAAACAAATGACAGACTCAATAAAACGGCTATAAAATCCTGCAGAACTTTTAACTTGTAGATGTCAAAGTTTGTAAAGAAAAAAGATCTGGGACAGTTATTTCTTATCCAAGAGATGTGTGTTTGCAGTAGAATTCAGTTTATCATCAATGATTGTTCCATAGGCACTTTTACTTATGCACATGCTCCATTTTCATTCCATCAATAAAAAAAGATCTGGAATAGGAACTGGATCCACACTGAAATCAGTTAAAAGTTCTTTTGTCTTTTTTTACATTCAGGTCAAGGTCATTCTGTTTACACCATAACGAGAAATCATCAACTCGCTCAGAATACACAGGGTGTGAGTTTGACAGATCTTCGAGAGCAGTGTCATCAGAGTATTTTATCATGAGAGTATTGTCAGATCTAGTACAATCGTTTGTATACAGTGTGAACAAGATAGGTGATAGAACTGTACCTTGTGGGGAACCAGTGGAAGTAGATTTTTCAGATGATATTGCATTTTAAAAGCGACAGATCGCGTTCTGCTGCTCACGAAATTCATAGTTCATGGAATTAGTTGACGGCAAACATTTAGAGAAAGCAGTTTTGGGGCCAGAGGATGGGTTGAATGGTGTTAAATGCAGATGAGAAATGAACAGACAGAACAAGTAAAAAAGAGCCAGGTTTTCCTAAGAAGTAAAAGCGTAATTCAATAAGGTGATAGTCGCTACATTACTGCTCCTGTTTCATTTAAATGCAAGCTGGTAACGGATCTTACTGAGATGAAGTACACAGGAGGATTTGTTTCAGTACATTGCGTTCAAAAGATTTCTTGTATATTAGGAGTCAATGACAGCTTTGTAATCATTAAGCGATGTGGGTTTGCTACTTTTTGGAACTGGACAGATGATTGATTTGTTTCCATAGACTGGGCACACATTAGGTTTTTGTGATCATGTGATTGTGACCATGATCCAAAATGAACTGGTCGTTTTTCATGTTACATGGCATTTTGCTCGATATCACTATGTTCGTTTCCTCCCTCCCCCCCCCCCCCCCCCCCGAACTCCCTGTATTGTGGGCTAAGGCCAATGTACATAATATAAAAATAAAAAAAAAATAATATAATAATATAATAATAATAATAATAAATTATGGTATTTATATGGCACTGAATCTTGTAGAGCAAAGAAATCGAAGCGCTTGCATTCAAATAATTTACACAATAACCTTCCCAAAAGTATTAGAATTAACATACATCAAATTTATGCTCATACACACGCATGCACATAGTCACAAAATCATGCGCGCGCGCGCACACACACATTATTAAACCTGTTCAGAGGTCAGAGTTCTCTGTCTGTCTGTCTGTCTGTGCTCCGAACTGTCCCAGCAGTGATGGAAGTCATGCCAATGCTGTTTTGTTAACAGCATCAATTTTTCAGCATAAAAGGGGGGGGGGGGGGGGGGGGGACGTCGAGCAGGGGAAAGGGAAGGGGAGATGGAGAGGGAATTTTGCTTTGTACATCACAAACAAAAGTGCACTTGAAACAAGACCATCCCTCCACTCCTACTCCTGCAAAACACACACACACACACACACACACAACAACACACACACACACACACCACACACACACACACACACACACACACACACACACACACACACACACACACACACACATCACTAAGCAACGACACACGCACCACGCACGCACGTACGCACGCACGCAACCGCAGCAAGCAGTTAAGTGCAGCAGCCCACAAATATGATATCACACACACACACACACACACACACACACACACACACACACACACACACACACACACACACACACACACACACACATACCTCGCGTGATGCACTATAATATATTTCCTTTTGGCATGTTTATGGTGTGTTTTTTTATTTTAATGTCATTGGAAATAAATGTAGTGTTGCATGTATTATGTGTGAGTGGAGTGGGGTGAGGGGGGCGGGGGGGAGGGAAGGCGAGTTGGGGGCAGAAGTGCCATGTTGTCATCATCAATAAAGTCAATGCCAAAACGTGTGTTAAAAAAACCAACAACATCTTGTTTTCTGTTTCTTTTTAGGCATGTGTTAATAAAGTCTGTTTTTTTAATATTAAAAAAAAAAATCTTTTATATCGAGGATAATCGAATAAGCACTTATGTGCTTTTTTTTACATCTAGTCCCCGTGTGTATGCGGTTTTGTCAACTCTGTCATCTGTTCCCAACGGACACGCAATGGCCTACTCTTACGAAAAGCGGAACAGGATTTAACGTGTGCGCAAGATGTTCTGCGTGCGTTCGCACACGGGGCCTCGGTTTATTGCCTCATCCGAAGGACATTTGGGGAGAGTGGAGTCTGCACTGATGTTAACTCGAGGGGAAAATATCCCCCCCTTGAACGAGATATTATAACCAACCAGTCCGTAACCCAAGGCGCTAACCACTGCGCCATGGCGGCTGGTTGGTTATAATATCTTACCGGGACAGCAGCTGGCATCTTCTTCCCTAAAACAGACGGGATAGCCTAGTGGTTAGAACATTGCGCTCGCATACTGACGACCCGGGTCGATTCTCGTTCAAGGGGGGGATATTTTCCCCTCGAGTTAACATCAGTGCAGGACTCCACTCTCCCAAATGTCCTTCGGATGAGGCAATAAACCGAGGCCCCAACCTAAAAAGCATATAGCTACCAGTATCAATACTTTTTTTTTCATTTCAATAAACAGAGAAATTTAAGAAGAATAAAAGAAGAATAAAAAGAGAAATCGTTTCGATTTTTTTTTTTTACAAGATTCAGCGCTATATAAATTCCAATATCATCATTATTATATTACTATTATATTTTATTAGGGATTATTATATATTAGTTTATTATAAATTCATGTCGGTTTGTTTAAGTGTTTGTTGCATAATTTGGTCACTTAAATTTCCCTGACAGCGTTCTTTCGATATTATTTGCTTAATTTGAAAATAATTTTAATAAAAAGAAAAAAAAAAGAAAGAGCATTTATGCATGCTTATTTACAGCTTCCACTGGAATAGTGCGTCGCCACAAGAGCACCGCATCCATTATTTATGTTGGTTCCCATATATAATCTCTTGCTGCAACGTTTTTTGTTTCCTATCGTCGGATAGTGTGACTGGACAGCGTGTTTTCGGAGTCATGCTTATTCCAGCCAAGTTAAAAAGCGTAGAGCAGAGTTACCATTTGGATGGGTACCGTCTGCCGCATGATGGCGTCAGTACAGTTACCCCGTCACCCATCTTTTGTATGGGTACCTGCCCCCCTTTAGGGTCACGGCAAGTAAAGCCCGAGGCGAGAGTATGGGCGTCCGCCTCATATGCTGGGTCTTTAGAGTTAGCCTCTACCCTCGCTCCCTATACTTATAGTTAGGACTCCTTTACTTTACCTTTACTATTCGACGGGTTTTTGTTTTTTCTCCTACGAAAATATTTTGCCTCTGGACACCAACCTCATTTCCGCGGTTCTTTTACGTGCGCTTTAATAATGTTTTTTTGTTTTGAAGCAAGGGGGACGTGGGTGTATAGTCGTCGAAAGACTCGACAAACACCACTGGGTGGTAATGGTGACGGGGATGGGGGGGGGGGGGTTTGGGCAAAGGGGGGGAGAAGGGGGAGTTCGGGCCCAACGGGGGATCGAACCATCGCACACTTCCGACCCGGACTTTCCGCTTTCTAAGGCAGTGCGTGACCTCTAGACCACCGATCAGGATGGTAAGGGGGGAGGGGGGTGGGGGGTTGGGGGGGGGGGGGGAAGGGATGGGGTGTTGCTGTGAACGCTTTATTTCATAGTAATGACTGCCTTGTCTGTCAAGTTATATGAACGTGTGCTGCTTGTGGAAGGAGGGACGAGGAGAACAAAGGGGTGGGGATGGGGGGGGGGGGGGGGGGGGGGGGGGGGGGGGGGGGGGGGGGGGGGGGGGGGGGGGGTGGAGGGGGGGGGGGAGGGGGTTAGGCGGAGTGGGGAGTGGGGGTGTGTGTGTGTTGATGTGATTGTAAAATTTGATATTGTAACATGATACGTTTTTAGTTCTTGTTTTGTGTGCCTTTTACTTTGTGTTTTGATGTTGTTGTTGTTTTTGC
>CM054155.1:22577128-22579628 GCA_028751875.1 Rapana venosa | reverse complement strand
CAAGAGTAAAGGCCCGCGAATTGAATTCGTCCAAAACAAAACTTAACCTTCCATATCTTAAAAAAAGAAAACCATTCTCTCCCATGCTGAGGTCGGATGCGCTGGGCCTGACTTGTCAGGCGCTTAACTGCAGCGCAACGCACTTTCGTTCATATGGCAAGACAACACCAGTTGCTGTCTGAGCGTCTAGTTGCTGTCTAATTGCTGTTTGAGCGTTCAACGAAGAAGAAGAGGACAAGAGCACTCTCCAACAAGAAAAGAGTTGTTAGGCTTTTCTCCCAAACACAAATCCCGAAGAAAATCAGACAGACATGAAGAATGGCGAAGAAAAGAAAGAAAAAGAAAAAAAAGAAAGAAATTTTTTACAAATCAAATACCCCCCCCCCAAACCCAGTTTATTTTCGGTTCTTTTGAAAGGTGGTCAGTAGAGACTGATTACAGTGCCACCACCCACGCAGAACAAAAGAGCAAAACTGTCATAAAAGCTTTGAAGTTCAAACTGGTTTGAAGAGAACATTCTTCACAAAAGGGGGCACAAAAAACACAAGGACAGCCTTGGCTGAACAACAAGGAATCTTCGAAAAGTCCTACTATAATTTACATATACTGAAATTCAAATCATTATAGAGTAGATAGATGGGACAAAATGGTAAAGTTTGACCACATTTACACTTTAAAACAATTGTATTATATAGTTAATTTTTTAAAATTCATTTTTCAAGATTTATTTTCTTTTATTTCGAGGATAATGGAATACAATTTCGTGTACTTTTTCCCCCTGTTACATCGAGACCCAGTGTTCATGCGATCTTGTAAATGTTATTCTCTGTTCCCACTGGCACACGATGGCCTACCCTTGCAATAGGTGGAACGAGTTGTGACATATGCGCAAAATGTTCTTTTGTTGTTGTCGTTGGGTTTGGGCTTTTCTTTCTGTTTTAAAAAATAATCTTTATTATTATTATTATTATATTTTTTTTTTTACTACACATGGACTGTTGTCAATCACCGGGAAAAAAAATCATTACAACCTGGAAAAATGTCAGTGGCCTTGTCTCTATTATGTCATGTCTACCTGACAATCTTCATTGCCGGTTGACTGAGAAACAACAGGGTCAGGAAAAACTAGTCCCACCAGGCCCAGCGCATCCGTCTTCGGCATGGGAGAGAATTGTTATCTGTTAAGTCTGTCTGGCAAACAGGCAGGAGAATGGGGGGAATAAAACGGCAGAAAATAGACAAGAAAGAGGTGACAGAAAGAAAGAAAAGGAACGAGGCCAAAACAGAAAGAGGGATCGAAAAGAGGGAATGTGTAGCAGAGATTGTGGAGATGCTGTTTATACTGAAGCCCCCCCCCCCCCCCCCCCCCCCCCCCCCGCATCCCCACGCGCGAGGGGAAACATCAGTGTATAGAAAACTGACCATGTTTTCATAGCCAGGTGCCGCTTGCTAGTGTCCACGTCTAGGGCTCAAACATTGAACCATCAGCTATTCTTTTCTTCTTTTCTTTCATTTTTATTTCCAGGATAACGGAATAAACACTCATGTGCTTTTTTCCCTCACATTCAGTCCCCGTGTGTATGCAGTTTTGTCAATTTTGCTTTTTTTTAAATCCAGTCCCCGTGTGTATGCAGTTTTCAATTTTGTCATAATTATAGAACGCAGCTACCGCTATGTGTTGTGTTGCATTGAATTGTATTGCATCGTGTTGTTTCGTATTGTGTTGTGTTTTGTTGTGTTGTGTCGTATTGTGTCGCGTTACACTGTGTTGTGTACCACTCAACAGTCATCGCCAGCAGATTTCTCAGTGGAGGAGTTCAGTGTGCTGTCCTACAGAACAGTGTGTTGTTTGTCAGCAGTGCAGCACAATGACAATGACAAATTGTTTTATTTCGAGGATAATGATTAACCACCCATGTGCTTTTTGACATCCAGTCCCCGCCCTTAGGGATATAATATAATATAATAATAATAATAAATGAGAGAGGAGAGAGAAAGAGAAGAGAGACAAGAGAGAGAGAAAAGAGAGAGAGAGAGAGAGAGAGAGTGTGTGTGTGTGTGTGTGTGTGTGGTGTGTGTGTGTGTTGTGTTGTGTGTGTGTTGGGGTGGAATTGAACCTAAGACTGTTCGAGTTTTTTGTCCACCTGCTGTACGGCCAGTTGTGTTTGGTTTTGTAACGTGTTTTTCCCTAGCCTGCCATTGAGTTTGGTTTTACACGAGAATGAATGAATGGCCTTTTCTACAGAATGTTGCCACGGACACTTATTGCCCATGGGTGACTTTTTACGTGCACTTAATGTATGTTGTAGAAAGAAGAAACTCGGCTTATTATTGTCTTCTTGAAAAGACTAGCACCCAGGCTACCATCCATGTTTAAAAAAAAGAAAGGATAGGGAATAATTTAGCTTCAGATTAGAATCGAACTCGCAATCTTTAGGTTTTTCACATACACACGCACGCACACTCACACACACATACACACACACACGCACGAACGCAC
>CM054155.1:22547128-22572128 GCA_028751875.1 Rapana venosa | reverse complement strand
AACAGACTCATCGCCGCGAGGACGGAACAGCACGAAGAGCTAGACCGTGAGTCGTCCCGGCTGACAGCTTCTTTCTGCTCTACCCTGGCCTCCTCTGCTGCTGCTCATAAGCGCTTTCCATGTTTGCTACCTCCTCTTCTCTCACCCTCTTGCCTTCTGCTGTCTCCGCGCCACTCATTCCGATCCCTCCAAACCATAACATACGCATAGGCTTGCCACGTCGCGTCCTCAGGATCAGAAATCCCTAGGGAGCTTATCAGTGTGACGCCGTAAGCTAAGGGACCACAAATCGCGAGGGGCCTGAATGCTGCAGGGTCACTAAGGTCAGCGGTATTCAGTGGTGCCTGTTCTGAGCCAACAGAGACGGGACACCATCTACTAGCCCCCTTACTGAAGGTGATAACAGCTTGATCGCGGATGTTGGAGATGGAGCTCGACTGTAGTCCCAGTCTTCGTGATGAGCCCAGAGCCATCCCTTTCTGGGTAGAAGTCTATGAGACCCACCTGGGGTGGTGTCCACCACAACATCCCTCCAACGACCTTCACCCTTGAACCGCGACACCCAGGGCTTTGACACCAACCTTCCACAGGCAGAAAAGTGCATAGGAAACCGAAACTGGGGTCACCATAAGACCAGAGCAACTGGCGGCCATTGAATCAGAGACATTTTCTTTTATTCCATGATGGCCAAAGGTGATGAAAATGATGTATTGATACTGCTATGGAAGAGAAGAGAGGGGACGGAATAGCTCAGAGGTCGGAGCACTCGCTTTCCCCCAGCTAAGATTAAGCAGCATCGAGCGTGGTTACCAGTTGGATGGGTGACCGTTAACGCACCTCGGCTTCAGTACAGTTCCCCCAGCTGTAAATGGGTACCTGCCCACTTTAGGGTCAGGGAAGGTAAAGCAGCGAGGGAGAGGAGATGGGCGCCACCCTCAATATGCTGGCCCCTTAGAGAAGTGAGGTCTCTGACGCCTCGCTCTCCTGCGACCTTATAGGTTATGGGACACCTTTACCTTTTTTACCTATGGAAGAGGACCAGCTCTGAGACTGCTTGACAGGGATGTACACTACGATTTCCACCATAAAATATGCTGTCAATAGAGCCTGAGAGATACAGACACCTGCAGTGTTGGTCAAGTAATTCTAACAACTCTCAAAATTGTGTCCATAAAGTGGATGGAACTCGACTGTGTAGTCCCAGTCTTCCCGATGAGCCCACAGTAAATTCTTGTTGGGCAGGAGTCCGTCTGAGTTATCTATCTATCTATCTATATATCTACCTATCTATCTATCTATCTATCTATCTATCTATCTATCTGTCTGTCTGTCTGTCTGTCTGTCTGTCTGTCTGTCTGTCTGTCTGTCTGTCTGTCTGTCTGTCTGTCTGTCTGTCTGTCTGTCTGTCTGTCCGTCCGTCCGTCCGTCCGTCCGTCCGTCCGTCCGTCCGTCCGTCCGTCCGTCCGTCCGTCCGTCCGTCCGTCCGTCCGTCCGTCCGTCCGTCCGTCCGTCCGTCCGTCCGTCCGTCCGTCCGTCCGTCCGTCCGTCCGTCCGTCCGTCCGTCCGTCCGTCCGTCCGTCCGTCCGTCCGTCCGTCCGTCCGTCCGTCCTATCTATCTATCTATCTATCTATCTATCTATCTATCTATCTATCTATCTATCTATCTATCTATCTATCTATCTATCTATCTATCTATCTATCTATCTATCTATCTATCTATCTATCTATCTATCTATCTATCTCAACCAACCAAACCCTGTGACTCTCATGTGATTCAAACATCCTTCGGATGAGACTATAAGCCGAGGTCCCGTGTGCGAACGTGCGCAGAACATCTTGCGCACACGTTAAATCCTGTTCCGCTTTTCGGAAGAGTAGGCCATTGGGTGCCCTTGGGAACAGATGACAGAATTGACAAAACCGCATACACACGGGGATCGGATGTAAAAAAAAGCACATCAGTGCTTATTCCATTATCCTGGATATAATAGAATAAAATATAAAATAAAATTTTAAAAAACCTTATGACTCTTACGGGATTCAAACCCGCGATCCTCTGTCCAGGGACGCAAAGGGCTGGCCACTGGGTTTGGGCTTGTTGCTTTCTTCTGTAGAATCGTCCACTTCTATTAGCTGCTGCTCTTTGTAGCAGTCGTGGTGATGGTGGTGGTGGTCTAATGAAGAACATTATTACAACCACACAACCCCCCCTCCCACCATCACCACCATCATCATCTTTTTTCTTAACCACCACAGTCATAATCATCATACGGTGAGGTGTATAGCGGATCATTAAAGTGATGTGGATGTGTTGGGCAGTGTACCCCTATACAGTAGGGCAGTGTACCCCTATACAGTAGGGTAGTGTTCCCCTATACAGTAGGGCAGTGTACCCCTATACAGTAGGGTAGTGTACCCCTATACAGTAGGGTAGTGTACCCCTATACAGTAGGGTAGTGTACCCCTATACAGTAGGGCAGTGTACCCCTATACAGTAGGGCAGTGTACCCCTATACAGTAGGGTAGTGTACCCCTATACAGTAGGGTAGTGTACCCCTATACAGTAGGGTAGTGTACCCCTATACAGTAGGGCAGTGTACCCCTATACAGTAGGGCAGTGTACCCCTATACAGTAGCGGTTATTGAAGTGATGTGGATCTGGTGGGCAGTGTACCCCTATACAGTAGGGCAGTGTACCCCTATACAGTAGGGTAGTGTACCCCTATACAGTAGGGTAGTGTACCCCTATACAGTAGGGCAGTGTACCCCTATACAGTAGCGGTCATTGAAGTGATGTGGATGTGTTGGGTAGTGTACCCCTATACAGTAGGGTAGTGTACCCCTATACAGTAGCGGTCATTGAATTGATGTGGATGTGTTGGGTAGTGTACCCCTATACAGTAGGGTAGTGTACCCCTATACAGTAGGGTAGTGTACCCCTATACAGTAGGGCAGTGTACCCCTATACAGTAGGGTAGTGTACCCCTATACAGTAGGGCAGTGTACCCCTATACAGTAGGGTAGTGTACCCCTATATAGTAGCGGTCATTGAAGTGATGTGGATGTGTTGGGCAGTGTACCCCTATACAGTAGGGTAGTGTACCCCTATATAGTAGGGTAGTGTACCCCTATACAGTAGGGTAGTGTACCCCTATATAGTAGGGTAGTGTACCCCTATACAGTAGCGGTCATTGAATTGATGTGGATGTGTTGGGTAGTGTACCCCTATACAGTAGGGTAGTGTACCCCTATACAGTAGGGTAGTGTACCCCTATACAGTAGGGCAGTGTACCCCTATACAGTAGGGTAGTGTACCCCTATACAGTAGGGTAGTGTACCCCTATACAGTAGCGGTTATTGAAGTGATGTGGATGTGGATGTTGTGGGCAGTGTACCCGAATACAGTGAGGTGTCTCGGCTACCCTCGGTCAGTGGACTTCGACGACCTGCCCACACCACCCCTTGTTATCAAAGTACGCTGTGAGGCCATCACCACGCTCTCCCAAGTACGTCTTGTCTGTCTCTCCGTCCCTCCATCCCTCCCTCAATCTTCCTGTCTCTGCCTGTCTCTGTCTGTCTGTGTGTATGCCTGTCCTTTTCTATCTGTCTCTCGGTATCTCTCCGTTGTTCTGTGTCTGTTTTGTTTTGGTGTGGGGTTTTTTTGGTTTGTTTGGGGTTGGGGTTGGGTTTTTTTGTGGTCCATCAGTCTTGTCTTTTTCTCTGTTGTTTTCTCTTTGTCTGCCAGTCCATTGACTTGTCTGTCTGTCTTTCTCACTTTTCTTGCCTTTCTCTGCTTAACTGTTGTCTTCTCTCTGTATCTATCCGTCCGTCCGTCTCTCTCTCTGTGTCTCTCTGTCTCTGTCGCTCTCTCTGTCTCTCTCGCCCACATCCCTCTCTCCTCTCTGTTCTTCAATTTAACGTCTTTCCACGTAAGTGATATTAGACGAATCACTGTCTGTCTGCCTCTCTGTCAGTCAGACTCTCTCTGTCTCTCTGTCTCTGTCTCTCTCTGTCTCTGTCTCTGTCTCTGCCTCTCTCAACACAGACTTTGAATTGACTTGACTTACCTGGTGACCTGACTTGCCCTCTCCCTGCACACCTTTAGGAATTCTTAGAGCACTACTACACTTCATGCTTCAGCCAGTGTGCCCATATCAACTAGAACCTGGCGGAGCCCATCGCTCTCTAGGTTACGTAATGCATGCTGGGTGGAATCCTGGCAGCCATAATCACCAACCACAGTCGGTGTGCTCTTCTAACAAACTGTGTAAAGTGTCCACGCGCGTGGAAGATGTTATTTGTGCGCTCGCATTTTTTGGAATGTCAGAGGTGGAGGGGGGGGGGGGGGGGTTGAGGTAGGTTGGTATTGTTTTTTTTAGTCTCATGTGAGGGAATTTCAGAGTAGGGGTAGTCATGCCGTCTTCATAATTATTGGGAACTAACCTTGAGTGGAAGGACATACTACGGGAAAGCTGAGAACCGCGTGGAGTGGAGGAAGCTGGCTGTAGAATCTTCAAGTCAAGTCAAGTCAAGTCAAAAACACTTTTATCATCCCATGAAGGGCAATTACGATATTGACAGGCACATTGATACACATCAAAAATCTCAAAGACACAAAAGCTATATTTCATATTGGTTAAAACATTCCAAAATGACTTCAAATAAAATGTCACGAAACACCCCCCCCCCCCATACATACACACACACACACACACACACACACACACACACACACACACACACACACACACACATACACACATACACATACACACACACACACGCGCGCGCGCACGCACGCACGCTTTAGCTCCAGATAGGCCTCGTCACACCAGTGTACGAACTCGGTGAGGGCTGGACCGTGGTCTAAGACTGATCCGGATAAGAGAGATAACAGAGCACTGTCGTCTGCGAACTTTACCAGAAAGGAATTTCCATAGTTTTGCTTCTGCAATCATCTGTGTATAGACTGTACAGAAGTGGTGTTCTAGCGGTCGACCTAGACTACGGAGTAGGTGAAGGTGAAGCGAAGGTTTTTCAGGGGGGGGGGGGGGGGGTCAGCTGCCGTCATGAGCTTCACCAGATCAGTCTTCTCCGAGGGACACCTCAGCTGACATCTTACCTTGTCTTTTGTTTGCCCTCCTCGGCTAGAGCTCCGAGAAGTCCCCCAAGGGTCAGATTTTGCGTATGCGACCTGTTTATTTGCCCACCCTGAAAGAAGCCGCATTCCGACTTCGGGGATAAGCGGATGCTTGAAAGCCGGCGCCGTCAGTTCCTATCTGATCTCAAGGTCAACAACATCTTACTTACTATCAGTGCACTTATTATCTGCCTTCTGTGGGATCCAGATGTGCACCCTGTCACTGTGTCTGTCTGTCTGTCTGTCTGTCTGTGTCTGTCTGTCTCTCTCTCTCTTTCTTCTCTCTCTCTCTCTTCTCTCTCTCTCTCTCTTTCTCTCTCTCTCCTCTCTCTCTCTCTCTCTCTCTCTCTCTCTCCTCTCTCTCTCTCTCTCTCTCTCTCTCTCTCTCTCTCTCTCTCTCTCTCTCTCTCTGTGCCTGCCTACCCACTTGCCTGCCTGCCTGCCTGCCTGCCTGTCTGCCTGACTGGCTGTGGTGTGCACGTCCCAGCTTGTGTGTAAAATGACGGACAGGGAAACTGGTCATGGGAGATCAGGGAAGGCGAGACGTGGGTCCCCATTGCGGAGGAACTGTTCACTGACCGCGTGTGGCCTGCGAATATGCGCTGCCGCCACCCTCGCTACTCCATCCTGACCTACATTGTCAGGCAGACAGACAGGAACCGACAGTTCAGGGTCTACCTGGCCCACAGGTCTGGCCGCTCCAGACTCTCCTACTTCACTCTCAAAGGTCAGGCTTCTTCTTCTTTCTTCTTTCTTCTTCTTCTTTCTTCTTCGTCTTCTTCCATCTCTTGCTCTGCTTTTTGCTCTCTGTTTGCTTGGTTGTCTTGTCTTGGTGCTGTCTTTTCTAACTTTTGCTTGGTACTTTTTTTAAGGAGGGTTTGTGTTGGGTTTGGTTTTCTTTTGGGTGTGTTGTAGTGTGTGTGTGTTCGTGTTTCTTTCTTTCTTTGTTGAGTCAGAAGTAACTTTTAATCGCACACGTGTGTCTTCTGTCGTTCGTTCTGCGGAAGCTATTTGTTTACTAAATAGATTTCGTAGAACAAACTCGTGTTTACACCACAAAACAGATTTTTTTTTATTCGATCATTTAGATCTTAGTTTAGATTCATTTGTTTTTATCTACGTCAGAGCTTGCCGGGCATAAGTTTTTAAAAATAGTTTTTTAATACACTGGGAACAAATAGTAACTACATGAAAATTCTTATATCTTGGATCTTCGAAATCACAGTTTGCTGACAATAATCATAGTGATAAGAGTTTTACATCTGGTGAGAGAGAGAATGAGAGAGAGGAGGAGAGAGAGAGAGAGAGAGAGAGAGAGCGCATTGCAAGGGTGACTTGTCACATAAACTTTGCCTCAAGGTGCCGTTAGGAAGGTATCTAGGAATATGTTGTTGCACAATTTCATTATTAAAATTGAAATCCCCTGTGGGGTTGCCGGGGTCCCGTCAGTAAAAAGAGCATCCCCACCTTTTGGAAAATCTGTGCTGCGAATTCCTTCTTTTCTATCCTTCTCTTTGTTTCTACCTTGTTCCTTTTCTTCCTGTCTTCTCCTTTAGGGTCAGGGAAGGTAAAGCAGCGAGGGAGAGGAGATGGGCGCCGCCCTCAATATGCTGGCCCTAGAGAAGTGAGGTCTCTGACGCCTCGCTCCCCTACGACCTTATAGGTTATGGGACTCCTTTACCTTTACCTTACCTTCTCCTTCTTGTCTACTTTCTGCCATTTTGGTCCATCTCCTGCCGTTTATCCCCAGAAAGACTTAGAATAATCGAACAATTCTATCTCATGCCGAAGTCGGATGCGTTGGGCCTGACTTGTCAGGCGCTTAACGGCAGCCCAACGCATTTCGCTCGTATGACAAACAACAATAGTTGCTGTCTGAGTGTTTGACGTCGACGAAATTGAAAGAGTGGTATTGTGATATTTGCAGATTGAGATGGTAAATAGCCGTATGCGGATGAATCCTGACGTTCATGTTTGCGTGAATAGTGTATGAATGTGAAATGAATATTTGAAAGACTGATATTTTTTTTTTTTGGCCTTTGTTTTGTGTTGTCCGACTGAAAGTGGGATAAGTGGGAAGGGATTGTGTGTTATATATATATATATATATATATATATATATATATATATATATTATATATATATATATATATATATATATATATATCTATATATATCATCCCACTGGTGGATGACAATGGTGATAATAGTATGATTCAATCCATAATGATGGTGGAGCTGGATGTACACATGCGGAGGCTTGATCTTTCCGTTGGACTGGAAATAAAACAAGCAATTTTTTTTCCAGCTGGGTTTCTCTGATGTTTCGGGATGACAAGTTCCTTCGAAGAGAGTTCTGTATGTTAGTCCGTCGTGTTCGACGATGACCTCCAAAACAGCAGAGAAGGCAGCTGCTGTTTCGGAAATTGGGCAGACATTTGATTATAGTGGAGATGCCTTGCCCACAGTACATCCCCGCTATCTCGGCCAAGTGGGCATAAGGACAGTCAGCGTTGGAGATGTTCTCCAAAGGCTAACCAGCCCCCAGGGCTGCAGCACATAAGAACTGTGCAAGTCAAGCCTCCTAGTCAGAGTCATAGTCGATCACTAACGACTAAACTGTAAAGTGGAATTCCATGAGTGGGAAAGAAAGCCACTGGTCATACAGCCTCTCACTTTGCTGTTGCCCCCAGCGTCAATGGTTTAATCAAGAACTGTGATAAAGCCCAGGCGCTGACGGCATTGAAGAGAGTTACCGACAGAGAAACGCACACTCAGCCACTTTCATGGATAGTCATCTCAAAGCTTTACATCGCGTGTTTGTGAAAATCCCATGACTTAATCATCTTATCCGATATGTTCCCAAATGTTACCATGTATTTTCTACGAATGTTCATAGTTATCTCTATAATCCCATATATCCATCATATGTGCAAATGAGCTTCTCTCTCTCTCTCTCTCTCTCTCTCTCTCTCTCTCTCTCTCTCTCTCGCTTTCTCTTTCTGAGCGCGCGCGCGCGTGTGTCAAGTCAAGTCAAAATTTTATTTCCAGATGGTAACTGAATAAGTAATGATTTGCTTTTTTGCATCAAGCCATCTATACTATCTAGGAACAAAAAACAACTTGATCAATAATATCTAACTACATTATTTATTTATTTTATTTATTCTTTTATATCGAGGATAATGGAATAAGCACTCATGTGCTTTTTTACATCCAGTCCCCGTGTGTATGCACTTTTATCATCTGTTTCCACCGGCACACAATGGCCTACTCTTCCGAAAAGCGGAACAGGATTTAACGTGTGCGCAAGATGTTCTGCATGCGTTCGAACACGGAGCCTCGGTTTATAGTTTCATCTAATGCCGGTCCGCAGCTTACCTTGCCAATTTTTGATGGCTAACAGAACTGATTTTGAATCAGCACAAAACACTGTGTTACAAAACTCAAGAAAAGCGGATGAATTGAACTTCAAGGCCATTAAGATTGCGTATAGTTCTGCCGTAAAAATGGAGAAAATATTTGCAAATATGAAAAGATTTTCTCACTTTTAAGTTAGGAATGACATACGCTGCCCAACTTTTATTTGATTCTTATACTTAATCGTTTGTAAAAAAAAAAAAGATGATTTGAATAATTACCTTCAAGATATCTTTTTACTTCAACGGTCAGCATGTTCTGGTTTTCTTTTTTATGTCTGTATAGTCAGTGTCCACGTTAGTTAACTTACATTCGCATTTCTTAAAATTACTGGAAGAAGTGTGGCTGCTGATACATCTATGTTATTTTTTTTCATTAAAGTAGCTGTATAATGAAATATCGGGACGGGATGGCTCAGTGGTCAGAGCACTCGCTTTCCCCCAGCTATGGTTAAGCAGCATCGAGCGTAGTTACCACTTGGATGGGTGACCGTTCGAGCACATGGGCTTCAGAACCAGTCCCCCAGTTCACCCAGCTGTAAATGGGTACCTGCCTCTTTAGGGTCAGGGAAGGTACAGCAGCGAGGGAGAGGAGATGGGCGCCGCCCTCAATATGCTGGCCCCTTGAGAAGTTGAGGTCTCTGATCCCTCACTCCCCTACGACCACATAGGTTATGGGACACCTTTACCTTCTTACTTTTATAATTAAATAGAGATTTAGAAACCTTATTTTCTTTGATCTTTTAGGAAAATCATTTTCCTGGTCCAAAAATATGTCATTTTGTACAGAATTTGGTACATCTAGGTTTCGTATGAGATAGTTCAAAACAGCCAGTTTTCTTTGTTCGAACAATGGCAACTCACATGCTTCAGTATAAAATTTAACTGCATTTGCAAAGACTGATACTCCAAGAGCTTTGGTTACAGCCTTACTGTATAAGCTTCGCAGTGTCTTTAATACAGTATTAGAAGCAGAAACAAAAACATACTTGCTGGCCATATACTTATAAGTTTTGATGGAAACAGGGAAATAGCAAGGTGTATTACAGTGTTGGTGTCCTCACCTCATGGTTGAAGAACTTGTTATCTGAACAAAAATCAAGTCTTTTTCTTGCCACTGCCATCAATCTTTCAGTGTCTTGCTTCCACCTTAGTTTGCTGTTTTGAGTTTAAGCGTGCGTGCGTGCGTGCGTGCGTGTGTGTGTGTGTGGGTGTATGTGCGTGTATATCTATGTGTATGTGTGTGTATGTGCGTGTACATGCATATATGCGTGCGCGCGCGTGTGCGTGTGTGCGCGCGTGTGTGTATCTGCGTGTTTGCGTGCAGGTGGTGCGTGGTTGTGTGTGTGTGTGTTATTTGTGTGTGTGTGTGTGTGTGTGTAAGTAAGTAAGTAAGTCTTCAATTTTAACGTCTTTCCACTTAAAGTGATACCAGACAAATGTGTGTGTGTATGTGTGTGTGTGTGTATGTGTGTGTATGTATGTGTGTGTGTGTGTGTGCGTGCGTGCGTGTGACATCAGACAAGACCTCCAGAAGTCCAGAAGACTCTGACCCTGTGGCCACCATCACCGAGGCCCTGAGGGCAGCGGGCTGGGTGCTCTTCTCCATGGTCATCCTCATCATCATGATCCTCATCGTCAGCAGCCTCACCTCACTCATTCTGCCCTTTGCCTGTCTGTCTGTCTGTTCTATCATCCTGTCTGTCAACCTGTCTGTCTGTCATCCTGTCTGTCAACCTGTCTGTCTGTCATCCTGTCTGTTATCCTGTCTGTCTGTCATCCTGTCTGTCATCCTGTCTGTTATCCTGTCTGTCTTCCTGTCTGTTCTGTCTATCCTGTCGTCTGTCTGTCATCCTGTCTGTCTGTTATCCTGTCTGTCTGTCCTGTCTGTCATCCTGTCTCTGTTATCCTGTCTGTCATCCTGTCTGTCTGTCTTTATCCTGTCTGTTATCCTGTCTGTCTGCTTATCTGTCTGTTATCCAGTCTGTTATCCTGTCTGTCTGTCATCCTGTCTGTCATCCTGTCTGTTATCCTGCCTGTCTGTCTGTTATCCTGTCTGTTATCCTGTCTGTCTGTCTCTCTGTCTGTCATCCTGTCTGTCATCCTGTCTGTCTGTCTGTCTGTCTGTCTGTCTAGCTGGCTGGCTAGCTGGCTTACAGGGTAGTTAGTTAGCTGGTTGGTTGGTTGGTAGGTTGTAGTCTGTATTCTGACAGTATTTCTGTATTCTGACAGTATTTCTGTATTGTGAGAGTATGGCTGTAGTCTTGTATTCTGACAGTATGGCTGTATTCTGACAGTATGGCTGTAATCTGTATTCTGACAGTATGGCTGTAATCTGTATTCTGACAGTATGGCTGTAATCTGTATTCTGACAGTATGGCTGTATTCTGTATTCTGGCAGTATGGCTGTATTCTGACAGTATGGCTGTAATCTGTATTCTGACGGTATGGCTGTAATCTGTATTCTGACAGTATGACTGTATTTTGACAGTATGGCTGTATTCTGTATTCTGACAGTATGGCTGTAGTCTGTATTCTGACAGTATGGCTGTAATCTGTATTCTGACAGTATGACTGTATTTTGACAGTATGGCTGTATTCTGACAGTATGGCTGTATTTTGACAGTATGGCTGTAGTCTGTATTCTAACTGTATTTCTCTATTCTGACGGTATGGCTGTATTCTGTATTCTGACAGTGTGGCTGTATTCTTGTATTCGAACAGTATGGCTGTATTCTGTGTTCTGACAGTATGGCTGTATTCTGACAGTATGGCTGTATTCTGACAGTATGGCTGTAATCTGTATTCTGACAGTATGGCTATATTCTGACAGTATGGCTGCAGTCTGTATTCTGACAGTATGGCGGTATTCTTGTATTCTGACAGTATGGCTGTATTCTGTATTCTGACAGTATGGCTGTATTATGTATTCTGACAGTATGGCAATAGTCTTGTGTTCTGTGTTCTGATTGCATGGCTGTATTCTTTAGTGTAGTGCCCTGATGACTCTACGGAAATTTAGAAAAGAAGAAGATAGGTATCAGAGAATAGTAGTTTTCATAGCAAGTATTGAATGTAGCAGTGACAACAAACCAGAGATAATTTGTATAACAAACATAGAACAGACAGTCAGTGTCAATGACGTTAGATAATTTTAATAACAAACGTAGCACAGACAGGTGGTGACAATGACCTCAGATAATTTGAATAACAAATGTAGCACAGACAAGGTGGTAACAGTGACCTCAGATAATTTGAATAACAAATGTAGCACAGACAAGGTGGTAACAATGACCTCAGATTATTTGAATAACAAATGTAGCACAGACAAGGTGGTAACAGTGACCTCAGATAATTTGAATAGCACATGAAGCACTGGCAGGCAGTGTCGATGACCTCAAATGATTTGAATAGCAAATGTAGCACAGGCAGGAAGTGACAGTGACCCCAGATAATTTGAATAACAAAGTTAATGTAGCACTAGCAGGCGGTGACAATGACCTCAAATGATTTGAATTACAAATGTAGCACAGACAAGCGGCGCAGTGACAGAGGCCTTAGATAATTTGAATTACAAATGTAGCACAGACAGGTAGTGACAATGACCTAAGATAATTTGAACACCACATGAAGCACTGGAAGGCGATGATAATGACTTAAGATAATTTGAATAACAAAATCATTGAAGCACTGACAGGCGGTGACAAGGACTTTGACAAGGACTTCGGATAGTTTGAATAACAATATGACTTCAGATAATTTGAATAACAAAATCTTTGAAATCATTGACAGGCGGTGACAAGGACTTCAGATAATTTGAATAACGACATGACTTCAAGACAGTTTGAATAACGAAATGAAGCACTGACAGACGGTGACAATGACCTCAGATAGTTAGAACAACAGATGTATCACTGGAAAGCGGTGACAGTGACCAGTTTGAGTAACATTGGGATGTGGATGTGTGTGGTGCTTGTGGTGGTGGTGATGAAGATGGAGCACATTATCTACCCAGCCATGATGCGGGCCCTGGGCATTGCGCCCCCTGACCAGACAACCTCTGGAGCCTCACGCACGGCACACAACGCCGACCCCGGATTGGCTGGTCAGAGGCAACACCGGAGGGATCATCATCATAATGGTCAGCATCCGCCGCCCTGCCTTATGGCCCTTCTCTCTGTCTCTGTCTGTCTGTTTGTCTGTCTCTCTGTCTGTCTGTCTGTCTGCAGGTATTCTCTTGTCAAATTGGTCAGCATCCGCCGCCCTGCCTTATGGCCCTTCTCTCTGTCTCTGTCTGTCTGTTTGTCCGTCTCTCTGTCTGTCTGTCTGTCTGCAGGTCTTCTCTTGTCAAATTGGTCAGCATCCGCCGCCCTGCCTTATGGCCCTTCTCTCTGTCTCTGTCTGTCTGTTTGTCCGTCTCTCTGTCTGTCTGTCTGTCTGCAGGTATTCTCTTGTCAAATTGGTCAGCATCCGCCTCCCTGCCTTATAGCCCTTCTCTCTATCTCTGTCTGTCTGTTTGTCCGTCTCTCTGTCTGTCTGTCTGTCTGCAGGTATTCTCTTGTCAAATTGGTCAGCATCCGCCTCCCTGTCTTATGGCCCTTCTCTCTGTCTCTGTCTGTCTGTCTCTATGTACGTATCTCTGTCTGTCTGTGTGCAGGCCTTCTCTTGTTAGATTGGTCAGCACGCGCCTCTCTGCCCTTCTCTCTGTCTCTGTCTCTTTCTCTCTGTGTTCAGGTCTTTTTTCACATAGCCACTGCTACCAGTAGTTGCAGCAGTGATTGTTGCAGTAGTGCTGCTACTTTTAGGAGAAGTAGAACTAGCAGCAGTGGCAGTAGTAGTAGTCGCCATAAGTAGTAGAAGTAGTAGTAGTAGTAATGGTGGTAGGATAAGTAGCAGCAGTAGTAGTGGTGGTGATGGTTGTGGTGGAGGTAGTTGTTTTCAAAATAACTTCATAATGATAATGACAATAATGATACATCATCATCATCATTGTAGTGATAATAATCAGGATAATATAATAAAATATAATATAATGATGATAGTTTACGATAATAATGATAATAGTAACAGTGACGACAACAAGAACAACAACAACAGTACTAACAGTAATGATAATGATGATGATGTTGATGATGATGACAATAATGATAATAATAATAATTAAAAAATAAAATGATAATAATAATAATAATAATAATAATAGTCATGATGATGATGATGGTGATGATGATAGCAAAAAGAAAGACAAGGAGGAGAAGGAAAAAATCGACGCAAAATAATAAAAATGATGATAACGACGACGATGATGGTGGTGATGATGACGGTGATGATGACGACGACGACGACGATGATAGTGATGATCTCGACAATAGCATAAAATGGATATCTTCCTGTACAACTTCGGCTCTAAATGAACAACATAATGAAATTGGATACTGCTGTGACTGGAAATGTTGGAATGAGTGGCATAGAAGTAGCAGCTCTGGCGTGTGCGTGTGTGTGTGTGTGTGTGTGTGTAAAAGATGAGGCGACAAAACCTGTATTGTGGAATGTTCAGATCGGGTTGTGCTATGTCAAAGAAAACAGTGTCACCAGCAGGTGTGCAGAAGGAATCTCTGACTACACTGGGCGTGTATTGCAGGGACAGCACTACCTACCTACAGAACGGAGCGCTGTGTAGTGTGCCAGCAAGGCCGAGGGGGGCTACTGTTGATGTCAGTAAACAGGCTACACGTCGCGATTAAAAAATCGCACTTTTCCTTCCGTTTTTCTATGCGACTCTTATATTCATACCGCACGTACTAAGGCATCCGCAGAAATAAAAACTACTTTGTGTGTGAAAGACTAGCCTCTGACTCAAAACTCATGGGATTTTGAATAAATTTTTTGGGTAGGTTTGAAATGTTTTAATTTTTCAGCAAACTGTACTCCCTCAGTCCTTTGTCGTCTGCTAGCTTCCTTACTGCAATATGCATGCGCGGGGTCAACACTAGGATTACAAGCAATCCTCAATTGATGATTATTTCTTTCTCGTGACTACCTGGTATTGCTGTATGTCCTCAATCCCAAAAACAAGCACAAAATACATTTTTTCATACTTTAAAAAATCCTGTAAAAATCACTATTTTTTTTCTGACTAGCACTCTGTACAAGAAACTACATGGCCCGCAAGCTATTACATGTGTGTACCCTGTAAGCATCGCTGCTGCTGCTACTACTACTACTTCTACTGATAGCTGATATGCCCCAGGAAAATATTTGAGTTCTGAAATTTTGTATTTCGTAGAATTATGTCTAAGTTTAGACTTATTTATTTATTTGGTTAGTTACTCTCTCTCTCTCTCTCTCTCTCTCTCTCTCTCTCTCTCTCTCTCTCTCTCTCTCTCTCTCTGTGAAAAGAATTATGTCTAAGTTTAGACTTTTTTTTATACCACTGTAAGTCACGGCAGATTTCACTGCGTGAAATTCGGGCTGCTGTCCCCGGGGAGAGACTTAATGCATCAGACAAAAATGTTCGTAAAGTTTAGATACAAAGAACATGATGTTGATGATCTCAAGCTGCTGTGCCTCAAGTTGCTGTGCCCATTATGAAAGCAAGCATTAGAGGATGAGGTACATTTTGTATTGTGCTGTCCAATAGTATATTAGGCAGAAAAAACATCCCCGTAAAATACAGTAGACAGCCTAATTTATTTAGACTGTTTATTCATGGTGTCTAGTCATCCTGAGATTGTGCGCAGCCTCGCTTTATATTTTGTGTAAAGCCTTTAGAATAAGAGATATCTTGGTATCTTAAGTCATGTTTTTGTAACTGACATTTTGTTGATGTCATGCAACACCATTTTTGTTGTTGTTGCTGTCGCTTTTTCCCCAAACTAAAACACTAAGTAGTTCGGCAAACCCCTTCATGTATGGGCCAATGGCTTTTTGCAAAAAAAAATATTCGAGTTCAAGTTCGAGTGTCTTCCTCTCTCTCTCTCTCTCTCTCTCTCTCTCTCTCTCTCTCTCTCTCTCTCTCTCTCTCTCTGTCTGTCTGTCTGTCTGTCTGTCTCTCTCTCTCTCGTTCTCTTTCTCTCTCTGTCTCTGTCTCTCTACCTGTGTGTGTGTGTGTGTGTGTGTGTGTGTGTGTTGCTGGGCATGCCTTCACCGGTCCTTTCTTCTCCAGCTGACGGGGCCGCGCCAGGAGGGAGAGGCAGAGAGGAAAGGGCATCCCTCAGGAGGGACAGTAGCGTGGACCCCGCTGTGTTGGGCTCTCCCTCTCCTAACATGGCGGCCCCGGCAGACCCGACCAACGCGCAAGTCAGCTTGGACATCACGGACGACTGCGGAGCTGAAGGGGCCTCGGTAGACAGCGTCAGCCAATTCCCCGCCTGCCTTGTCCCCGTCAGCGACCAGCCGGACAATGACGAGGACGATCACGGTGTGCTGGACGAGGCAGAGGCAGGCAGCGAGCACAGAGAGACCGCGGGTCAGGATGGAGAGCCACCGGGGCGCAGCGGCCTCAAGACACGGCATGGGAAGACACCCGGAGACCTGACAGCGACTGAGGGAACGTCTGGCGTCTCCTCTGCTGCCAGCAACAAGGCACAGACCCCGGCAGGGAACGTCACTGAGGATCTCAGAAAAAAGTGAAAGAGTGGGTTCCCAGACTTCCACAAACCCTCTCTTAGGCTGTTGGCCCATGCTGATGATCATAGGGACTAAGGCTGCCCACACTGGCTTGCGATTGGAAGGGAAACGTCCCTAGGGAGGAGGCGGTGGTGTTGTGTGGAGAGAATGGACGATGTCTTGATGGACACAGTCGTGTTCGTCTGCTGACGTTCAGGCCAGGTCAGGTCAGGTCAGGTCAGCTCACTGAAGGAAGCGAAGTCCCGCAAGTGCTGAGGACGACTAGAAAACGCCGCTCAGTGGTGAGTTAGTAGCGAACACAGCTGCCACATCTTTAAGATGGGAACGTTACAGGAGAGTGCTGATGGCGCTGTTGTTGGGTCCAGTGACATGAACACACACACACACACACGCACGAACGCACGCACGCACGCACAAAACACACACACACACACGCACGAACGCACGCACGCACAAAAACAACACACACACACACACACACACACACCACACTTACAGTGTTTGGCTCCTAACCCTGACAGACCACATTATTTCTGCCTTGGCTGCACCTTAGAAATCAGCTGAGTTTTTTCTTTTTCCCAAAATCGAGCCTTCCTGACGCGTTAGCGTAGCAGGTCCCATGATGCGTTGGAGATCAACAACGCCTTGCACAGATCTTGCATGCACTGTGCCTTGTCAGCCAGTGGCTCAGGTACAGCTAGTTTAGCAAGGTGTCTTAGAATGCTGGGTCCACCTCTCTGTTGTCGACATGAGGCCCCGTAAATACAATCACCCATTATCCAGTTATATGCCTTAGCTGCCTAAGAACAAGCGCCCATGAAGGGAACGTGTTTATTTCGATTTTATTTGTTAATTCCTGGATTATATTATTATGGTCAGATTTACCTGTGCTCAAATCGTCTTGGCGTCAACTTGCATGTACAGTATGAATTATGCACGTTAAAGATGAGGTCATTTCTGCCAGTGGTCAGTCACTGGTTGGCGGAGACGTGAACTGACATGCTATATTGCATGACTGTGTAAGAATGAGTTGAGTGCAAGCGCTTTGATTTGTCTGTGTAAGATACAGCGCTATATAAATTCCCTTTATCATTATTATTATTATTATTATTATTACATCTTCTGAAGGTGCTCCTAAAAAAAAAAGGTAAAGGAGTCCCATAACCTATAAGGTCGTAGGGGAGCGAGGCGTCAGAGACCTGACTTCTCTAGGGCCAGCATATTGAGGGCGGCGCCCATCTCCTCTCCCTCGCTGCTTTACCTTCCCTGACCCTAAAGAGGGCAGGTACCCATTTACAGCTGGGGGAACTGGGGGAACTGTACTGAAGCCAAGGCGCGCAAACGGTCACCCATCCACGGGTGCTCCTGTTGTTCCTTAAAAGTGTGGCGTAGCGTTGGTTGAGCAGATAACATAATTACAAATAATATTTAAAAGACATTTTGGGAGGATGACAGGGGGAGAGGGGGAGGAAGAGGCGGGGATAGCACGTCAAAGGCTTGAAGGTCTATTCAACACTTCCTTTGGGATGAAAAAGTTCTGCTTCATAAAGGCGTGCAACGTTTTCACAGGCTTAACTCGAAGTCTTGACAGCAAAGGGATAGTTTGTGCTGGAGTGTGTATGTACTGAAAGTATATCCAACCACTTAAACAGTACTTGTACAAAAGGGTTTGGGGAGAGTAGCTTGCTGAAACTGTGAATTTGATAGCTTCATCATACTATTCAATCCTGGCTTTAATAGAGCGTGATTCAATGATAAAATGTGTCCATTTCAAAACTGGACCATCTACCAAAGGCTTGCACGTTTTTTTAGAGGTTTTTCCAAAAAAAAGTTATGTATTTAGAAAACAAGAATCACAGCTTTTTATGACTAAGTTGTCATGACATTTTCAAAGCTGGGAGCCTTAAATGACTTAAGTTGTCATGACATTTTCAAAGCCGGGAGCCTTAAATGACTTAAGTTGTCATGACATTTTCAAAGCCGGAAGCCTTAAATGACTTAAGTTGTCATGACGTTTTCAAAGCTGGGAGCCTTAAATGACTTAAATTGTCATGACATTTTCAAAGCTGGGAACAGTTTCTGGTAAATCACTTTTTGCAAAAAGGTTTCTGATAAATGATTACCATTTGTTGACTGTAAAACATCACATCCTGTGCACAGATTTTCTGTGAAATAGCTACTATTTGTTGCCCTATTGATATAGAGCTTATGTGTCAGGAAATAGTGTTGTCTGTTTGGAACCAAAGATTTGGGTATTGAGCATATGTAAAAAAGAAAAAAGAGAGTCTACATAATCTGTGATCAAATAGTCGGATCTCTTTCACTCACCCATTGCCAGGGTCCAAAACACTAATCCTATATAATTATTCTGCTGAAGAGAAAGCACGAAAGATCAGTCTTGACACTGTTCATGTAAGATAAGGAAGGTAACAATGGTAAACTGAGCCATTGTTTGCAAGGAGTGATTGTGTGAAAGACCCTGCTTTTCTTTCACCTCGGGTAGGGCATTCACTGCCCCTGTGTGTGGTATTCCTAGCATTACTGGTTGTAGATTTTCTCTGGAGAAATGGATTTTGTTGAGCTAATTATTATTGAAGTTTTTGAAGATAAATTTGCCCAAAGAGCGCGAAAATAGAAATCATGTCTCTAATGTTTGTCTCTTTAAAATCTAGATATTCTGGTGAATGATTGTTTCAGATTATTTTGTTGATATTGGTGGGTACTGAATGTAAAGGAAGTACCACAAACTCGAGTCCTGTGTTCAGGGTCACAGGCTGTCTTGTCATTTGATAGGAAGGAAACAAATAAAAAAACAAATCAAAAACAAGGGAAAGGTGACTGTTTGGTTTTTGAAGCGTGTATCTTTAGTGTTCTCGTGTTTTCTTTCTTGCCTGCAGTATTTTTAGCCTTAAATGTATATATATATATTCATTTTGAACAACTGGAATAGCATCTGAGGTGTTGTTGTTGCAGCTGCTGCTCTAGGGCGTTCGCCAGTTTGATACGAGAGCCGATCTGGAGGTTCATACGATTTCAGAAACTATGCACTTCACTGCAGTGGATCGGTGGTCTAGAGGTAACGCACCTGCCTAGAAAGCAAAAAGTTGAAAGCGTGCGGTGATTCAAACCCCGTTGGGGCCTGAACCCCCCTCCCCCCCCCACCCCCGTCCATTAGACCATGAGTGGTGGTCTGGGTGCTAGTCTTTCGGATGAGACGATAAACCGAGGTTCCGTGCGTTACACATAATTATTTTAGCGCACGTAAAAGAACCCATGGCAACAAGAGAGTTGTCCCTGGCAAAATTCTGAAGAAAAATGTCACTCTGATAGGGCAGCACATGCAGACAGGAAAACAACAACAAAAAATAATGGGTGGCGCTGCTCCTGTAGTGACGCGCTCTCCCCGGAGGAGAGCAGCCCGAATTTCACGCAGAGAAATCTGCCGTGACTTCAATACAATACAATACAATACAATACAATACAATACAATACAATATAATACAATACAATAACCCCACCGTTTTTTAAATTTTCCCTTCCCTGCAGGTTATCCGACGTGCATAACGTGTGTGAACCCAAAGATGACTTTTTGCAAGTTGCTATCCGCTGGTTGCTGATCCAGTACCCAGTGTGTTCCGTATATCCCTAGTGTTGATTTGGTGGATCATCTCTTCTGAGTTTCTCAACAGCAGCAGTATTTTGTCCAGAAACGCTGCTCAACAGTCGTCGTGGAGGGGTGCTGTTTACTTGCCGCTTTCTGTACAGTCTGAATTCTCTACATTCACCTTCAAACTGTTGCCTTACAAGGTGCGTGCTTTCTTCCCACCTATTCACTCCAAGTTTTGAAACAGTCAGCTACAGGCACACTTTTCTTGAAGTCATAGAATATCAAGGTGGATCGGTGGTCTAGAGGTAACGCGCCTGTCTAGAAAGCGAAAAGTCCGGGTCTGAAGTGTGCGGCGGTTCGTACCCCGTTTGGACCGGAAATTTTTCCCCCATCCATTAGACCATGAGTGGTGGTCTGGGCGCTAGTCTTTCGGATGAGACGATAAACCGAGGTCCCGTGTGTTACACGTAATTATTTAGCGCACGTAAAAAAACCCACGGCAACAAGAGAGTTGTCCCTGGCAAAATTCTTAGAAAAAAGCCACTCTGATAGGGAAACAAATACAGCTGCAGAAAAAAAAAGGGTGAAAGGGTGGCGCAGCGCTAAGTGGCGACGCGTTCTCCCGCTCACCCCGGTGAGAGCAGCCCGAATTTCACGGAGAGAAATCTGCCGTGACTTAAAGTGGTATGAAATAAAATCTGAGCGCTTTGATTTGTTGCTTTACAAGATTCAGCGCTATATAAATTCCATACATTATTATTATTATTATTATTAAGGTTAAACGGCATCGAGCGTGGTTACCACTTGGATGGGTGACCGTTTGCGCTGCTTTGCTTCAGAACCAGTCCCTCAGTTCACCCAGCTGCAAATGGGTACCTGCCTCTTTAGGGTCAGGGAAGGTAAAGCAGCGAGGGAGGGGACATGGGCGCCGCCCTCAAAATGCTGGCTCTTTGAGAAGTTGAGGTTTCTGATGCCTCACTCCCCTACGATCACATAGGTTATGGGACACCTTTACCTTTTATATAGAATACCGTGATCCGTTACACACACACACACACACACACACACACACACACACACACACACACACACACACACACACTCTCTCTCTCTCTCTCTCTCTCTCCCTCCCTCTCTCTCTCTCTCTCTCACTTACTCTCTCTCTCTGACAGCTTCATGACCTGGAAGAAAACAGTCAAAAACACCAAAAATTCTTTTCAAGAGCAGATAATCCTTTGAAGTCGAATCTGTCCGTGACAGTAACTCCCCGTGTCCTTTTTTTAAAAAGACAAACATTGTCAGATAGACGTTTCATGATAAAACGTCACAAGCGGAGATTATACTGATTTTCTGATCCTCCCTTCTCTTGTGTGGTGGTCACACCCAGAATCAAGCACTCTGCCCACTCCTCACACCATGGCAATCACTGCGAGACAGTGCGTACATACTGGATGCGAAGTTTGCATGCCTGACTGTGTTTGAAGTAGCTGGCCTCACAGCCCTGGGCGTGACACGGCACAGAGAGGCACAAGACAGAAACTGATGGGTTGGTGCTGAGAGCTACATCCTGCGATGAATGGAAATCGCATAGGTAACAGACAACATTCACATAGGCAGCCAGCCATTCTTCATCCCGTTTAACGGAAAATTACAGGTTGATATTCTAAGAGTTTGTCGTGGGTGAAGACCATCCTTGAACGGTTCGAGGTATAACAGCGTTTTAATGTAATCCTTGACAGTGTGCTTGCATCAAGAACTGACAACGCTCTTGGTCTGGGACACATCATTGAAACATGATGTCAACGACTCCTCTCTGGTATCTTGGTTCTCTCTCTCTTCTCCGCTGCTGCAGTCCTTAGTCAGTGCGGTACATGCAGGGGATGGGAGAAAAAGGATGCTTGCAAAAGTTGAATGATATTATTTGGTGAAGGGTTGCTTCGAAATGTTCCTGCTGGGCTATCCTGTGGATCTGTGGTATGTGAAGACGATGGGCCAGGAGCTGTGTTTTCGTGCTGGTTGGCTGCATACAGCTGTTCTAAACTGACAACTGACGTGGCAGATTTGGGGTTGTAGCCTTTGAAATCGGTTTCAGGCCTGACGTTGTTTGTTATTTTGTGTTTATTTATTAAAATGATCAGTGAGGCTGTCAATAACATCAACATCAATACACAAAGTTTTATTGCATTAGATTCCACATTCGTAAACAAAACTATTAGCATACACAAAAACGTAATCGATTTTTGTTGTTGAGATGGTTATGTAGTTTTGGTTACTTTTGTGAAAGAACTGGTTCCACCTCCTTACGTAACTGTTTGCATAGCAAACAACATTGCAGGTAGTTGTACTTGAAGGTTTGATTTTTGATGTACTGCACTTGACTTTACGTATTTGTCTTTGAACATTGAATGGGTCCACATCTTCTGGTGATTCCGGAGTACTGTTCTGTACATCTAAGCAGTTGAGTTTTTCAGTTTTTCTTTCAACTTGTTTTTTTTTTTTAAAGAGATAGGGCTGGGGACGTTGGGAGTTTGTTTGTATGTCTATTCTTAATTCTATGATGTTGTTTGTTTTTAAATACAAAACAGATCTTCCAAGCATCTTCTTCGTGATATCAGTTCTTGTTTTCTTCTCATCCATTAGTGCAGTATAAGACACAATGTTTTGTTCTGCATTTTCCCACCACCGAAAGCGGCATTTTATCCGTATTAACATCACTAGCAAGACGCATTTCACGCCGACGTCTGTGAAGTTGGCTTGTCAGAGGAAGGGTGCTGACTCCCTGTGGAAGTTTCTTGGCCTGCGTCATCATGGTCCTCACTGACGTCATCGGTGTGGCGGATGACGTCATCTTTGGTCTGTCGGCCACGGAAGAGGACCCTGCTGACGTGAGGGGGCAGGTGGCAGCCACAGGTCAGCAGGAAGGTGGCGCTGATCAGCATTCCTGAAAACAGCAGCGTCACAGCCAAGTAGCGGACAATAGCATGCAGAGTGATGGTTTCGGGGGTTTGCGGTTATTGTGTTTGGTTGTTTTGTATTGTATTGTATATCACTTTATGTCACGGCAGATTTCTCTGTGCGTGAAATTCGGGCTGCTCTCTCTCCATGAGGAGAAGGAGCGCGTCGCCACAAAGAGTAGCGCCACGCATTGTTCTTTCTTTTTTCCTGTCTGCAAACTGTAGTTGTTTCCCTTTTGTTGGTTGGTTGTTGTTGTTGTTGTTGCTATTATCATCATCATCATCATCATCATCATCATCATCATTGTTATTATTATTCCATCATTACTGTTTCTTTTTTAGCATTATTTTTGTTATCATTAATATCATCAGCAGCATAAATAGCAGTGTCTCCCAAGTCAGAATGTGGGCACCTTGGTGGTGTGCAGAAACGGTAAGTAGCCGTGAAGCGGGAAAAAGTACTAGTTGCATCATCATCATCATCATCATCATCATCATCGTCGTCGTCGTCGTCATCGTCGTCGTCACCACCACCACCACCACCACCACCACCACCACCACCACCACCACCACCACCACCATCATCATCATCATCATCATCATCATCATCATCATCATCATTTTTGTTGTTGAATGTTTAGCATTTAGGTTTTCTCCTCAGATGACGTCTGGGTGCAATCCATTCCATTCACACTACACCACATCTGCCTGAGAAAATCCACCACACAGAGACTTTTCCAACTGCTAAAATCCCACAGCGCTGATCAAGCCTCGGGTGCATGCAGAGGGCTTTGCTGTCTCTGCAGTCGCCCTCAAAAGCTGCTATAAATAACAGGATCTTCTGTGAACTTTCTGGACTGTTTTGAAGGCTTGGGCACATTCATGAAGGGAAGTAAGGAAGCTATCACGCCTTTGGTCAAGTCAAGTCAAATCAAGTCAAATATTTATTTCCAGATGGTACAATGAATAAGCAATGCATTTGCTTTTTTTCATCAAGCCATCTATCTAGGAACAAAAACAACTTGATCAATATTATCTGACTACATTATTACCATAACAAATAATAATAAAATTGACTCCAAAAGAAAAATACAAACATAGAAAAAAAAATCACAAGACCAAAAACAAAAAAACCCATCAACAACAACAAAAATGGAAATCCCCCTCCCCCAAACAAGAAAAATACACTGCATAACTCGTACACACATACACGCGCGCACACGCACACATACACGCACACGCAACGCAGTGCAATGCAACACAACATAACACACACACACACACATTCATACACATACACACGTACATACACGCGCACACATGTGTACTCACTTAGATTTGCATTACGCGCGCGCGTCTGTGTATGCATGCGTGTGTGCGTGCGTGCGTGTGTGTGTATTCGTGCGTGCGTGTGTGAGTATGTACGTGTTTGTGCATGTATGCGTGTGTGTGACAGACTGACAGACAGACAGACAGACAGACAGAGGAGTTACCGGCCCCTGTGCAGGCAGCCCCCACCAGGAAAATGCCATGATAGCCAAAGGCTTCTTTAGCTGCTGAAGCCACGAACACTGACAGCAGGGAACTCACCACCTGCACACACACACACACACACACACACACACACACACACACACACACACACACACACACACACACATATATATATGTGTATATATATATATATATATATATAATATAACATACAGAGAGAGACAGAAGACACACACACAAACACGCATACACGCGCGTGAGTGTCCGCACGCACGTTAGCATGCACATACACATACATCACCACAAGCATACACACGCACACATACGCGCTTGCACAGGTGCACCCCCCCCCCCCACCCACACACACACACACAAACACACAGGGGGGACGGGATAGCCTAGTGGTTAGAACATTGCGCTCGCAATCTGACAACCCGTGTTCGGTTCCCGTTCAAGGGGGGGATATTTTCCTCTGGAGTTAACATCAGTGCAGACTCCACTCTCCCCAAAAGTCCTTCGGATGAGACTATAAACCGAGGTCCCGTGTGCGAACGCACGCAGAACATCTCGCGCACACGTTAAATCCTGTTCCGCTTTTCGTAAGAGTAGGTCATTGTGTGCCGGTGGGAACTGATGATAGAATTTGGAAAACCGCATGCACACGGGGACTAGATGTAAAAAAGCACATGAGTGCTTATTCCATTATCCTCGATATAAAAGAATAAAATAAAATAAATAAAATAAAATAAATAAAACA
>CM054155.1:22534628-22542128 GCA_028751875.1 Rapana venosa | reverse complement strand
AACAGAACAAAAACAAAACGAAACACAAACATCACCTCTCTTTTCGCTCAGACTCCTCCCGATTCAAGGCAGACACAGAACTGTTCACACCATTATTCCCTGCTGTCTCAGACCCTGCTGGCTGCATCCCAGTCTTCGCTAAAGACTCAGCATTTATGGACTTTCCCTCCCCCTGCTGCAACGTCCCGCAGTCCTCTTCACCTCCGTTGTGGTCCAAACCACTGGGCTCAGAAGAACAACCATTCTCTGACAGGTCGTTGGGCTTCTGTGGATCACCAGGACAGCACTGTGGTACCTCTTTTCCTAGGGGGTCTGGTTTGGGGAGGGTTTCCAGTTGTATGGAGGAGTCAGACTTTGAGTTGTCTGAGAGCTGGTCACTCTCTCGTGTGTCATCAACGTCCAGGGTGGCGTGTGGAGGAGGAGGAAAGGTCAGCGCTGCAATAGACAGCAGTTGTATGCCTCCCATAATTCCGCCCAGGAAGAGGAAACACGTCGGCACGCGAGACAGCACTTCCGGTTGTGTGAAGTACCTGTGATAGTTATTTGGAAATGTTCAGGTTGAAAAACGAGGTTTTTTAGGCTGTTTTATGTTAAAGATGATATTTTGCATTAAAAGTCAGGATTTGAAAGAGAAAAACTGTCAGATTATTTTCAATCTGCATTGTTTAGAACGAAAGCAAACAAGTTTAATGTGGTTTTTGTCATGTGATTTACTAACTTAGCATAAGTTAATTATCAGGATTCTATATTTCCGTATACATCCCATCTTTCCCTTCTCACCTGCCTCCATATTACATCCATACATACATACAGACACACACACACACACACACACACACACACACACACACATTTTCTGTGACTCAACCGGTAAGGTTCAATGATATGTAAGGAATATTTGAGAAAATGAACATCTAGCCAAGGTAGGATTTTGAAACAATCTAATTTAAACTTTTGAAGCTGATGTAGTCATTTAGCTTACTGCTGCATGGTTACAGCGCGCGCGCACACACACACACACACACACACACAACCACAAACACAAAACAACACACACCACACACACACACCATTATCTCGAATAAAGAATAAAATAAACACACACACACACACACACACCATTATCCTCGAATAAAAGAATAAAATAAACACAACACACACACACACACACACACACACACACACACACACACACACACACACACAACACACACTCTCTCTCTCTCTCTCTCTCTCTCTCTCTCTCTCTCTCAGACACACACACAGAGTGCGAGAGACAAAGAAATAGTCAGGCAGACATACAGATAGAGAGAGACAGAGAGAGTTCAGAGTACTCACATGTCATGTTGCACTTAAAGTACACACTCTCTCTCTCTGTCTCTCTCTCTCTCTCTCACAGAGACAGAGTCAGAGAGACAGAGACAGAGAAACAGACAGGCAGACAGACAGATAGCCAGAGATAAAGAGAGCTCAGAGTACTCATATGTCATGTTGCACTTAACATACACTCTCTCTCTCTCTGTCTGTCTCTCTCTCTCACACACAGAGACAGAGTCAGAGAGACAGAGACAGAGACAGAAAAAGACAGGCAGACAGACAGATAGCCAGAGATAAAGAGAGCTCAGAGTACTCACATGTCATGTTGCACTTAACATACACTCTCTCTCTGTGTCTGTCTCTCTCTCTCTCACAGACAGAGAGACAGAGTCAGAGAGACAGAGACAGAGAAAGAGACAGACATACAAACATACAGATAGACCAGAGACAAGAGATAGTTCAGAGTACTCACATGTCATGTTGCACTTAAAGTACCCACTCTCTCTCTGTCTCTCTCTCTCTCTCTCACACAGACACAAAGTCAGAGAGACAGAGAAAGAGACAGACAGATAGACAGAGAAAGAGAGAGCTCAGAGTACTCACATGTCATGTTGCACTTAACATACACTCTCTCTATCTCTGTCTGTCTCTCTCTCACAGACAAAGAGACAGAGTCAGAGAGACAGAAACAGAGAAAAAGACAGACAAACAGACAGATAAACAGAGACAGAGAGAGCTCAGAGTACTGACATGTCATGTTGCACTTAAATACCCACTCTCTCTCTCACCTACCCCACTCACACACAACACAAACAACAACACAGAAAGACACACAAAACAAAAAGACAACCAAGTACCACACACACAACAACACTCTCTCTACTCTCTCTGTCTCGTCTCTCTCTCACAGACAAAAGACAGAGTCAGAGAGACAGAAACAGAGAATAAAGACAGACACAACAGACAGAAAAAGAGACAGCAGACCAGAGAGACAGTCAGTACACATTCAGAGACCACTCACACGCAGCTGCACTAGCACCCAGGTTCACCACACCACCTTCACACACACACACAGCACACTCCTCTCTCCTCTCCCATCACCACACCCACCACAGATTCAGCAGAGGCAACAAATGACAACAGACATGACAGAATGACAGCAGACAGAGGCGACTGCACTGTTCAGTGTTGTTGCTGCTTGAGGTCAGTGAGGTTGTCTGGTTGTCCAGTTGGTGACACTGGTTCCAGGGTCCATGCGTCGTAGACGACCGATTGTCAAGGTCAACCCTGAGGCTGAGTTCGCTGATGGTTCGGTTTGCTGAGTTTATTGTTGTGTGTTTGTTTGTTGTGAGGTTGTTGGTTGGTGATGGTGTGTGTTTGATTTTGTTGTTATTGTGATGTATGATTGTCAGTGTATTACGGTTGATGGGGTGGGATGGTGTGGTTTCGCTACTGTTATTATTGTTGATGGTGTTTAGTTTTGTTGATGAGGCTCTTATGGTTGATGATGGTGTGTGTCTTCGATTTTACGTCTGTTCACTTAAAGTGATCTTAGACGAAGGAGATGGGGAGGGTAGGGGGGGGGGGGGGCATAATGAGATTAGGGCTTTAAGAAAAAGAGTTGCGTGTTGGTATTTATGTACATTAAATGACTGATTCCAAACCCCGTAAACAGTATGTTGATAATGGTGATGGTGTTGCTGCGTTATTGTTGATGGTGGGGTTGTTGTTGTTGTTGCTATTAATATGATTGATAGTTGTGATAGTGCTGTTATTGCTTCTGTTGTTCGTGTTAATAGCTGTCGGTATTGGTGGCGGAGGGGAGGGTTAACAGCGTTTAGAGAGAGAGAGAGAGAGAGAGAGAGAGAGAGAGAGAGAGAGAGAGAGAGAGAGAGAAGGGAAAGAGAGAGAAAGTGATTGATTGATGGGTTGATGGATTGATTGATAATGTTTATTCCCAAGGGTTACAGATAAGTATTGACATACTTTTTTTTTCATCCGTCCCTTGCCCTGAGAAGGGACTATACTTAATAATCAGAGCCAATATTGTCAAGTAAACCTTTTTAATTTTAAAAATTAATCCAAAATGATAACTTAAAAAATACTTTTTAAAAATCCATATATTTCAATTAAGAGAGAGAGAGAAAGAGAGAGAGAGAGAGAGAGAGAGAGAGAGAGAGAGAGAGAGAGAGAGAGAGAGAGAGAGAGAGAGAATAGACCATACTCCCAATATAGGGGTCCACGGGTGTGTGAAGACCTTGGTTACCACCTACCCGCAATGCCAGCGAGACGCCAGAGGGGTAGATGAGAGCTTTGCCGATACCCTGACACACTCCGTAGAAGACGATGAGCGCAGGTAGGGACTGCTGCACTGCCCAGTAACTGCCAAACAGGTTGACCCTGCCCACACAACTGCCCAGTGACTGCCCATACGACAGCACAGCCACTGCCCACATAATTATACCAGCCCAGTGACTAACTACCCAACAAAACAGCCCAGTAACTGCCCATACTACAGTCCAGTAACTGCCCACACTACAGCCCAGTAACTGCCCATACAACAGCCCAGTAACTGCCCATACTACAGTCCAGTAACTGCCCTCTCTACAGCCCAGTAACTGCCCTCTCTACAGCCCAGTAACTGCCCTCACTACAGCCCAGTAACTGCCCCCACAACACCATAGTAACTGCCCACACAACATCCCAGTAACTGCCCACACAACACCATAATAACTGCCCACACAACAGCCCAGCATCTCTCCACACAACAGCCCAGTAACTGCCCACACAACAGTCCACTATCTGTCCACACAACTCCATAGTAACTTCCCACACAACACCATAGTAACTTCCACACAAACCATAGTAACTGCCCACACAACACCATAGTAACTTCCCACACAACACCATAGTAACTCTCCACACAACACCATATAACTGCCTACACAAACACCATAGTAACTGCCCACACAACACCATAGTAACTTCCCACACAACACCATAGTAACTTCCCACACAACACCATAGTAACTGCCCACACAACAGCCCAGTAACTGCCCACACAACACCATAGTAACTTCCCACACAACAGCCCAATATCTCTCCACACAACACCATAGCAACTGCCCACACTACAGCCCAGTAACTGCCCACACTACAGCCCAGTAACTGCCCACACAACAGCCCAGTAACTGCCCACACTACAGCCCAGTAACTGCCCACACAACACCATAGTAAGTGCCCACACAACAGCCCAATATCTCTCCACACAACACAATAGTAACTGCCCACACAACACCATAGTAACTGCCCACACAACAGCCCAATATCTCTCCACACAACACCATAGTAACTGCCCACACAACAGCCCAATATCTCTCCACACAACACCATAGTAACTGCCCACACAACAGCCCAGTATCTGTCCACAACAACACCATAGTAACTGCCCACACAACACCATAGTAACTGCCCACACAACAGCCCAGTATCTGTCCACACAACACCATATAACTGCCTACACAACACCATAGTAACTGCCCACACAACAGCCCAGTATCTCTCCACACAACACCATATAACTGCCCACACAACAGCCCAATATCTCTCCACACAGCACCATATAACTGCCCACACATCAGCCCAGTATCTGCCGACAAAACAGCCCAGTAACTGCCCACAACACAGCACATTAACTTCCCACACAACAGCATAATAACTCTCCACACAACAACACAGTAACTGCCCACAAAACAGCACATTAACTGCGCGAACAACAGCTCTTGGAAGTTACAGCACTGCAGATGTCATGATAATTCTTTTGAGGATAGTCGCCTGCTTTCGTGGATGCCTCACAGTCCCTGCACAGAATACTGTGTTTTACTCCCCCCCCCCCCCCCCAAAGAAAAAAAGAAGAAAAAAAAGATGTAACAGACAGACAGACAGACAGACACACACACACACACACACACACACACGCACACGCACACACACACACACACACACACACACATCTTTCGGATGAGACTATAAACCGAGGCCCCGTGTGCGAATGCACGCAGAACATCTCATGCACACGTTAAATCCTGTTCCGCTTTTCGTAAGAGTAGGCCATTGCGTGCCGGTGGGAACAGATGACAGAATTTACAAAACCGCATACACACGGGGACTGGATGTAAAAAAGCACATAAGTGCTTATTCCGTTATCGTCGATATAAAAGAATAAAATTAAAATAAACACACACACACACACACACACACACACACACACACACACACACACACACACACACACACACCACACCACACACACACACACACACACCACACACACACACAACACACACAACACACACACACACACCACGCCTATACATATGCACATAATATGCATTTGTCTACACGTACTTGCCCACAACCGCTGCAAATGGAGCCAACTGGTGCAACGTTCGTCATTTGCAGTGCTCCTACGATCCCGAAGGGGGTTATGGGAGCAGATGAGATGAGATGAGACACGCACAACAATAACAAAACAAGAAAAACAAAGACCATCCACCACACCACAACCACACCAACACACCACAACAACACAACAACGAACGACGACGACGACGACGAACAACCACAAGAGTGACTCACGCCAAAAGCCAAAAGCCAGAACGAAATGTAGACGGGGAGGTAAGCGAGAAGCCAAGCCACACAGACATGACGAACAAAAACGTCATCGCTTGCTCTCCCCCACCACATAGGCGGAGTTGTTATTCCACTGACGTCAGCCCACATCAACGTAATAGACGTCATGTAGGGAAAAAGGGTTACCTCCAAAAGAAAAAAAAGCAAAATCAAAAGAACAAAACAACAACAACAACGAAAACGACAACACGATATTTGATAGATACACCCAAATTCTGAAAATGAATAAGGATGTCAGGTACAGAAGCATGTTACCTAACATTCAGGATACAAAAGCTGACGTCATATTCACATTTACGTAAATAAGACTCAGACAGGGAATGAGGTTACCCCCCCCCCCCCCACCCCCCCCGAAAAAAGACAATAAACGTCAGATAGAGAAATGGGTTACTACATTCAGAATAAAAAAACGCTGACATCGTCCCCACAATTTGACGTAAAAAAAGGCACTAACAAAACAAGTTACTTAACGTCACATTGAAAGAAAACGGACGTCAAGTCCACATTCTGACATAAACATGACGTCACGTAGAGAGGGATAAAAGGAAGGAGGGTAAAGGAGTCCCATAACCTATAAGGTCGTAGGGGAGCGAGGCGTCAGAGACCTCACTTCTCTAGGGCCAGCATATTGAGGGCGGCGCCCATCTCCTCTCCCTCGCTGCTTTACCTTCCCTGACCCTAAAGAGGGCAGGTACCCATTTACAGCTGGGTGAACTGGGGGAACTGTACTGAAGCCAAGGCACGCAAACGGTCACCCATCTAACTGGAACCACGCTCGACGCTGCTAACTTGCTGGAAGCATGCTACCGACACTGAGCTTCCCGTCCCCGAGAGACGGTACCTAAAATTCAGAGTAAAAATACTGGCCAATCCACTTTGACGCATAAAAACTTCAATAGTAGTCGAATACTAAAGTTCAGACATACATAAGGAAAAAAAACCCCATCCCAAATCCTACGTCATCGTCACATTCTGACTAATAGATTCAAACAGGAAGCGGGTTACTTCTATGCAAAAACCAAACATGGCGTCATCAGTCCTTGTGTCATGGTAAGAGAAAGGCAGGTAAAACCAACAACTTGCTGGAGCACAGATAAAACATTTGACCAGCCTGCACTTTAAAACCCACTATGTGTAAATTTTATACATGTTCAGCCAAAAGTATGTTGATATCATAGTAAATTTTCATTTGTAACAATCAATACACTACTTTTGATAATGTTTTTATTCTGTTAGGATTCAATTTACTTTTTTAACATTAAGGTTAGTCGCTTTGATAGGCTTTAGTACTGAACTTATCAAACAACAGAGAGAGAGAGAGAGAGAAGAGAGAGAGAGGGGGGGGGGGGGGGGGGGGGGGGCGTGAGAGAGTAGAGACAGACAGAGATAGAGAAAGAGAGACAGTGTGTGTGTGTGTGTGTGTGTGTGTGTGTGTATGTGTGTGCGTGCGTGTGTGTGTGCCTTAATCTTGCAGCAGGCATGTTCGTAAGT
>CM054155.1:22474628-22529628 GCA_028751875.1 Rapana venosa | reverse complement strand
TACACATAGTTAATAGCGTGCCTCATCACAAAAAACATAGATAACAATTTGGCATGTGTTCACATCACAACATAATATCCTTTTTAGTACAATTGCAACTGCACAAAATTAACTGGGCACCTCTCCTGATTGTGCTGCAAGCATACTTTTGGAAGGAAAGCTGAAGCTCATTTAAAGAATCCATCAAGACACACACAGCACACACACAAAAAAAAGCAAGCAAAACAACAGTGCCATCACAAGAAACCTGGAGAAAACTGAAAACTGAAAATAATGATGCATAAATATAACGACTGTTAGAGACATCAGTAAAGATTCTTTTCTTGAAACATTAACTACCCCTGAACTGGAGCAACCATGAATAAGCGTCCCTTACGTCATCAGCCTATGGCGACTAGAGCAAACTTTGAGGTTCAAAACATGTGTGATAACAACGTGATGTGAACACAAATTGATATACCATGTGATGTAATTAATACATTGGTATTCATTTGGAAATGCTGAGTGCCGTCTACAAGATACTCCACTTGGTAGTTAAAATTTGAGGCAGTGTGAGGCTAGTATTTTCACCAGCTACTTAAAAACGTATGGGGACGGGATAGCTCAGTGGTCGGAGCACTTGCTTTCCCCTAGCCAAGGTTAAGCAGCATCGAGTGTGGTTAATAGTAATAATAATAATTTAAAAAAAAAGGAATTTATAAGCGCTTTATCTTGCAGAGACAAGCCAAAGGGCTTGCACTCAACTCATTCTTACAGTCATGCAACCAGTAACAATTAATAGTTCCACCAAGTCCAAATGTGCACCCACCGCTCACACACACATACACACACACACACAACACACACACACAGAGGTCACACAATCCGGCAGGGCGATAGAATCTTGGCTGTTGAAGGCAGGGAAGAACTATGAGATGAAGCAGGAGAGGAAAATCTTAGGTTTGAAATAAATATGTCTTGAGACTGGATTTAAAAGTGTCATAAGAAGGCTTTTGGCGAAAGGAGAGAGGGAGGTCATTCCAGATTGATGGACCAGAAATGGAGAAAGAGCTACGGCCAATGGTGGATTGGTTGAATCTAGGTATTCATAAGGACAAGGTACCTGCAGCAGAGCGGAGAGAATGAGAAGGAGTGTACAAATGAGGACATTCACAGAGGTAGGAGGGTGCTGTTTGGTGGAGACATTTGTAACAGAGGGTACTGATTTTATAGTTTACTCTTTGTGGCACAGGCAGCCAGTGGAGAGATCGAAAGAGAGGGGTAATGTGCTCAGATTTGTTCTTTCTGAGGACTAGTCGAGCTGCAGAGTTTTGTATACGTTGAAGGGAGTGGGTTGATGATGCTGGCAGACCAGCCAAAAGAGAATTGCAATAGTCCAGACGTGAAAGAATGAGAGACGTAAGGAGTTTTGATGTTGCATCTGTGGACAGGTACTTTCGAATTGCACTAATATGCTGTAACTGATAGTAGCAGGACTGGCAGGTCTGGGTGATGAACTTGTGCATGTCCATTTGGATAGTGACCGTTTGCGCGCCTTAGCTTCAGTGCAGTCCCCCAGTTCACCCAGCTGTAAATGGGTACTTGCCTCTTTAGAGTCAGGGAAGGTAAAGCAGCAAAGGGAGGAGATGGGCGCCGCCCTCAATATGCTGGCCCTAGAGAAGCGAGGCCTCTGACGCCTCGCTTCCCTACGACCTTATAGGTTATGGGACACCTTTACCTTTTACCTACCTTAAAACGTGGATACATAAAAAAAGATAACGTTCAGCAGTTTCCCTCTCATTACTACTCACTGTGGATTGCCAGTTACATGGCGACTAAACACATCGTTTATATATATGTGAGGGTACCACGGGATCTTTAACAGACAAATAAAGCTTGATTTGTTTTGCTTTATCTAATCTCCATTCACCACTTGGTGATACACACCCAGACACACCAAATGCACCTATACATACTTCCCCATCTCTCTCTCTCTGTTTATTCTTTTCTTTTTTTATTCTTTTATTTCGAGGATAATGGAATAAGCATTCATGTGCTTTTTTCAGCCAGTCCCTGTGTATGCAGTTTTGTCAATGTTGTCATCTGTGTGTGTGTGTGTGTGTGTGTGTGTGTTTGTGTGTGTGTGTGTGTGACACACACAAGGCGGAGTGGGTACACATAATCAGCCAGTCCCTGTGTATGCAGTTTTGTAAATTTTGTCATCTGTGTGTGTGTGTGTGTGACACACACAAGGCGGAGTGGGTACACATAAGTACGTCAGGACTTGCATGCTTACCCTGTCCGACGGTTGAAGGGATGAAAAGGGAAGGGATGGGGGGAGTGGGGGGTGTGTGTGCATGCAATAACTAGGTTTCTCAACCCCCATAGTCAAAAGTACACAAAGCTTAGCTTTGGGTTCGTCTGCATGGCAACCCACAAGACTTTAGTGATATGTGCATGAAAAGAAATGTCGTCATCAGTGAAAACATACGTCAGTATTAGGCTTATCCTTGCCTTTTTCTGTTCGATGCAATCACCAGTTTTATGCAGCAAGCAAGTGAGCGGGAGTAGGGAGGAGAAAGAGAGAGAGGTGGAGGGAGGGAAGCAGAGAGAGGGAGAGAGAGGGAGAGAGAGAGAGGGTAGGGAGGGAAGCGAAGAGAGTCATTCAATTTACAATCTGACGGGAGGCTTAGTGTTACCAAGAAGCAAAAGAATGTGTGGACAGATTTGTTTTCCCAGCTTGGCAGTTCATAGTGTCCTGCCCAGTGCAGTAAGCCTACACCACAGAGCAGCCAGTTCACCGTGTGCACTTTGACCTGGAGTGATGCTGATGGTCGTTCTCTTCTCCAGCTTTCATCCTCAGGACATAGAGACCTCCTTGACTAGTGCCACACACTTCATAATAATAATAATAATAATAATGATGTATAGAATTTATATAGCGCTGAATCTTGTAAAGCAACAAATCAAAGTGCTCAGATGACATTTTAAAATTTTTATATCGAGGATAATAGAATAAGCACTCACGTATTTTTTTTTTACATCCAGTCCCCGTGTGTATGCGGTTTCGTAAATTTTGTCATCTGTTCCTACCGGCACACAATGGCCTACTCTTTCGAAAAGCGGAACAGGATTTAACGTGTGCGCAAGATGTTCTGCATGCGTTCGCACACGGGCCTCGGTTTATAGTCTTATCCGAAGGACTTTGACATTCACTTCGATTTTTTTGTCAAACTGGGAAGAAAGGGCGAGGCTGGGAATCGAACCCAGAACCTCACGGTTTACTTGTTGGCAGGCAAACGTCTTAACCATCCTGCCACCTTCCTTCCCGACAAACTGGGTATGAACTTGACAGTTGATGTAACTAAATGTCTAAAGATCAGAAATGTATAGCTCTTTTGGTACCTGCAACAATAGACTGCATGCTTACTATATTATATCACCTCAACTTGATAGCTGCTTTTTCGTATTCTGTGTTTATATGGGTTTCAAAAACTGAATGAAATTCGAGTTGAATAAATTTGATTTACTTCTAAGCATGATACCTGTATGTTTGTGTTTTAAAATGTTTATCACCTACTCCTCCTGCACGAACTGGCCTGCTCTTCAGAAAGGCAGAACAGGTTTTTAATGTGTGCGCAAGATGTTCTGCTTGTGTTCGTACATAGGGCCTGAGTTTATAGTCTCATCCAAAGGACTTTTGAGGGAGTTGAGTCAGTACTAATGTTAACACCAGGTAACATTCTCTAAACTGGGCATCTCCCTGGCCACCGCTCTAACCACTAGGCTATTCCGCCCCTGAATTTATAATGCAGCTTTTATTCTCATTATATTTCTTCTTTTCTGTGTGTGTGTGTGTGTGTGTGTGTGTGTGTGTGCATGCATGTGTGTATGTGTGAAAGAGAGATAGAGAGCGTGTGCATGCATGCATACTACTCTTCCCAAATTCTCTGTGCTACATCCATAAAATCTCTTTTTTCCCTCACCTCAAATCTCCTTGGATCTGCAAAAACAACTCCTCTGCCTAACACCCACAGCCTGTCTGAACTTCCATCCATATTTTCTGCCTTCTTTTCAGACAAAGTTCGAAACATACGCTCCAGACTTGATCAAACTCAATTCCAGCCTGCGCCTCCTGACCCCCAGTTCACTGGCACTCCTCTCTTTTCCTTCCATCCCACAAGTGAAAAAGAAATCATGACAATTCTGAAGGAAATGACTATAAAATCATGCGACCTTGATCCCATACCTGCTCCTCTTTTCTCACAATGCCTCCCACAACGTGTGCCTATTATCACTAAAATAGTAAACTCATCTCTTCAGTCAGGAAATTTTCCAGCAGCTCTTAAAACAACAATAGTCACACCTCTACTGAAAAAGCACGACCTCGATCCCAACATTCTGAAGAATTATAGGCCTGTCTCAAACTTACCCTTTGTCTCTAAAGTACTAGAAAAAGTCGTTCTCAAACTGCTCAACAGTCACCTTCATTCCAATGATCTTCTTCCCACTTTTCAGTCTGCCTATCGCCCCAACCACAGCACCGAAACCACCCTAGTCCATACTTTAGATACACTTCTACTTGCTTCTGATGCAGGAAAAATCTCCCTCCTCACTCTTCTTGACTTATCTGCAGCCTTTGATACCATAGATCACTCAATTCTTCTTTCTCGCCTCCAAAATACGTTTGGTATTAATGGCACAGCCCTCACCTGGTTTACTTCATACCTCACAGACCGGTTCCAGAAAGTTATTGTAAACAAAATTCAATCAAAACCTGTCAAAATGGAATGTGGAGTCCCGCAGGGATCAGTCCTGGGCCCTGTTCTCTTTACTCTCTACACTGCTCCACTCTCACATATAATAAACAACCACCCTATTGATCACCATTTCTATGCCGATGATACTCAACTTCAGTGCAGCGATACTGTTGAAAACTTGCCTTCCCTCCTGACAAATATGTCCTACTGCCTTCAAGACATTAAAACCTGGATGACTCAGAACAAGTTACAACTTAATGCCGATAAAACCGAAGCCATGCTCATAGGGACCCAACATAAACTTTCCTCTATCACAAAAACTTCAATAGAATTCGGCAATACGTCAGTTCCTTTGTCCAACTCTGTGAAGTATTTAGGAGTAGTTCTTGACAACACACTCTCTATGAAAAAATTCATCACCCAGACCTGCCAGTCTTGCTACTATCAATTACGGCGCATAAGCGCGATTCGCAAGTATCTGTCCACTGATGCAACTTCCAAGCTTGTCACATCTCTTATTCTTTCACGTTTAGACTACTGTAATTCTCTTTTGGCTGGCCTACCAGCATCATCTATCCACTCTCTTCAACGCATCTCTGCAGCTCGACTGGTCCTAAGAAAGAAAAAATCTGAACACATCACTCCTCTTCTGCGATCTCTTCACTGGTTGCCTGTCTCACAAAGACTGGAGTATAAAATCAATACCCTCTGTTTCAAATGTCTCCACAAATCTGCACCCTCTTATCTCTGTAACTGTCTTCACCTGTACACTCCATCCCGTTCCCTTCGTTCAGCCGCAGATACTTTGTGCTTTCGAACACCCAGATTCAAACAAACCACTGTTGGCCGTCGCTCCTTCTGTTTCTGGTCCATCCACCTGGAATGACCTCCCTCTTTCACTTCGTCAAAAGCCTTCACTTGATTCCTTCAAATCCAGCCTCAAAACACACTTATTTCCTACCTGAGACTTTCCCCCCACATATCTGTCCCTAATTTTCAACAGCATCTTTCACCTTCTAAGTGTTGTTCCGTGTGTGTGTGTGTGTGTGTGTGTGCGTGCGTGTGCGTGCGTAGTGCGCGCGCATGGATTTGAAATCTGTTGCTCATTATGTTTAAGGAGAGTTGCATGCCTGTAAATGATTGAGTGCAAGCGCTTCGATTTGTTTTTTTTTTTATACAATATTCAGCGCTATATAAATTCCATATATTATTATTATTATTATGCGTGCGTGTATATGTATGTGTGTGTGTGTATGTGTGTGTATGTGTGTGTGCGAGAGAGATATAGAGTGTGTGCATGCATGCGTGCGTGTATATGTATGTGTGTGTGTGTATGTGTGTGTGTGTATGTGTGTGTGCGAGAGAGATAGAGAGCGTGTGCATGCATGTATGTGTGTGTGTGTGTGTGTTTCCATGGAAGTCAGAATGTGGCTACATAAATGGTAGAAGTAAAAACAGTCGCATACGCAAAATCTCACCACTGGTGAACCTTGGAGTTCTAGCCGAGGAATGGAGAAAAAACCAATCTCCATGTTCCTCTTTCTTTACAAAGAAAGCAAAAACAATAATTCCTCCTCTCTCTCTCTCTCTCTCTCTCTCTCTCTCTCTCTCTCTCTCTCTCTCTCTCTCTCTCTCTCTCTCTCAAACACTGCAAAAACACAATTTGTACAATAATCATGAAAATCTCACATTTTACTTTCAACAATTCATTCAAACCATAACGATTTCAACGATTTATTCACACCATGACATTTCAATCTCTCCTTAAACCATAAAACAACCACTGTCGACTCGGGATTTGACAGACACTTAAGCTGAGTGGTTACGACCATGTGACTTCAATCCCAAGGGTCCATGAAGTCATGGTTCTAATCTCGGTGTTGTCATCTGGTGAATTAAGGGAGGAGATTTTTTTTACAATTTCCCAGGTCAACCTCAAGTGCAGACCTGCCAGTGTCTCAATTCCCTTTTACACATTCAGAAGATCAAATATGCACATTAAAGATCCCATAATTCATGTCAGCATTCGGAGGGTTATGGAAACACAAACATACCCAGCATGCAACCTGTACTATGAAATGAGCTGCTCTGAAGTCAGAATGTGTCAGTTGAGGCCAGAAGGGAGACTTCCTGCAAAGTCACAAGCACAGGAGCAGACCAGGTGATATGCACTCCACCCAGTTAGGGAACACACAGAGAGAGAGAATGTCTTAGGATATACAAGTAGTATACTGTTATATTTCCAAAATTCCAATTCATCTTGCATTAACACAGACTCTTACTCTTCTTAAACACACACACATTTACACACACAGATGTGCAAATATATGTGCACACACACATGCACACAAACTCGCACTTCAGATGAGACTATAAACCAAGGTCCCGTGTGCAAACGCAAGCAGAACATCTTGTGCATATGTTAAAACCCATGCTGCTTTTCGGAAGAGAAGGCCATTGTGTACCGTTGGGAATAGATGACAAAATTTACAAAACTGTATACACACGGGGATCGGATGAAAAAAAGAACATGAGTGCTTATTCCATTACCTTCGAAATAAAATAAAAAAATAAAAAATGAAATAAAAAAACCCACATAACCAAGCTAAGAGGTGTCAGATTAATGCTCTCGTTTCATGTAATACGATTCCTAAATCTGAATGGAGTTTTATAACTGCAAGAAGAGTTAATAAATTACATTTGAGAGAATTTAAATGTATTCACAATGAAATTCAGTAAAAATGTCAGATGTTTATGTGATGAACGTATTTCCCATACTCATATCATAAATTGTGTGAGTGCCCATCGTAAAACGCTCTTTACCAACATTTACCCAGCAAACTCTTCATAATGTTTTTGTTAATTCAGAGTTAGCCTCTGACATTGCTAAATGATCGTTACACAGTCCACTGGAACAGTTGTGGGTACAGTACTGTTTATGTTAATTTCATTGAGTTTCAATACCGCTCAAGTGTAATAGACTGTTAATGTTAGATTTTTCCATGCATATTTTCATTTATTTTATTCTTTCATTTCAAGAATAATGTACTCATGTGCTTTTTTACATCTAGTCCCAGTGTGTATGCGGTTTTGTAAATTTTGTAATCCATTCCCACCATTGTAAATTTTGTCATCCATTCCCACCACTGTAAATTTTGTCACCCATTCCCACCAGCACACAATGGCCTACTCTTCCGAAATGCTATAACAGGTTTTAATGTGTATGCAATATTTTCTGTGTGCATTTGCACACAGGACCTTGGTTTATAGTCTTATCTAAAGGACTTTTGTGGGGAGTGGAGTTGGCACTGATGTTAACTCCAGGGGTAAAGATCTCCTTGAACGAGATTCAAACCCCGGTCAGCAGATCACAAGCACAATGCTCTAACCACCAGGCTATCCCATCCCCCTATACATATCAACACACACACGCCATCTCCTCAACCTGCTATCCTTGCAGTCCCTCCTGCTTTTCAATTTTCCCTACTTTCTCTTCTGTTGCCCTTTCCTTGCCTGATATCATTCTTAGTGAACAGACGGTAAACTGCAGAACACACTTGCCATCTCTTCACTTATGTACAGGAAAATGTATACACACAATCAAACATATTGATACAGATAATTACAGTGTTCATGAAAAGTCTGCCACATGCTGAATGGTGAAAAAAAAAAAGTGAAAACAATCTGATAACACGCTTAGAATGACTGCTCTACTTTTTGTTTTCAGAAGATGAAGTGATATCAGTTCAACACAGCTGGGATCATGGCACGACAAGCAGCGATGAGAGTTTTTTTTAAAGATCTTTGGAGAACAAATCAAGGTCCTCACCATGATATAGGCAAAGCGGTAACTATAAAAACAAAAGACGCAATGTGACTGGTTTGGAGAGTGAGATGTCCAAGACCCCTGCTGCTCTGCACTGGTGACTTAATATGACCATGAGGCAGTAAGCGAAGAAACAGCTCAGTACAACAGATCTTTACTTACAGCAATGGAGGAACAGTGTGGACATTCTGAGCACATCTCCGTTGAAAATGCACTGAAGCTCATCTCTCTGGGAGAAAGATCATGGAAGCAGTGGAGATCAAGCAGAGAGCGGTATCTCTGAACCAACAGACAGGATAGGAATGATGAAGTGTTTGATGAACAATGCTGGCACCACCTCGAAGCAGGTGACACGCCCGTCACACATCCTCATTCTAACTGCTGAAAACACTTCACTATGTAAGAGATAATCAGTGAAAGTGACCACGCTGGATTGTGCACAACATGATAATTTTGATTAATCATTTTGTAGTGACAAAAGCTATACAGGAACAGGATGATTGTTGGTGTCATGCTAAGCATAAGACAAGTATATCTTCAAAGAACCAAAACATCCCACAATATATTGGTCCATATGAAAATCTGTTGACATGCTTTGTATTGTGTTATTACTTTTATCACTTAATAAATAAAGAAACTGAGATGACATGGACATGCAACAAGACTTAATGGTCTAGCTGAAGCATCAGCAGAAGAGTCGATGGAAGAAAATGTATGAAGGGCTTGGAGGTGGCAACACTGCAGTACAGACAGGGAAACCACACGCACAGACCCAGATTTTGCCACACAACAGACAAATCTGGAGACTGACTCTTCAGACTGCTGCCCCTATGACTCCCTTGGGAGTCCAGGGAAAAGAAGAAGAGAATGATTGACACAGCCATGACACTGATCAAACAACAGAAGCAGCCTGGTTCCCCTGAGATCCTGTCTGTCACTGCAGAACCTGGCGGTCATCACAACACCTCCTGCGTCAGCAAGCTCCATGGAACACAGCATCCCTCTTCTGCTGCTTCAGTGCCGGGATCGTCAGGCTTTTCCTGTGTCTTCTTCACCCCTCTGTCCTGACGCAGGAACCAGCACGGTCCCTGTCCTGTTGCCCTACTGTTGGGGTCCTGATCCATCCCTGATCTTTCTTTTCTGCCTTGATGCAGGAACAACCACAGTCCCTGTCCTGTTGTCCTACTGTAAGGGTCCCAACCCACCCCTCATGTCCATCTATCTTTACGCCTTGATGCAAGAGCAACCACAGTCCCTGTCCTGTTGTCCTACTGTTGGGGCCATCCCTGATGTCCATCTATCTTTCCACAGTCCCTGTCCAGTTAGGGACCTCATGTATTCCTGACGTCTCTATCACACTATATATAGCATGTCCTCTTTCTTCTGCCTTGATGCATGAACAGCCACAGTCCCTGTCCAGTTAGGGACCTCATGTATTCCTGACATCTCTATCACACTATATATAGCATGTCCTCTTTCTGCCTTGATGCATGAACAGCCACAGTCCCTGTCCAGTTAGGGACCTCATGTATTCCTGACGTCTCTATCACGCTATATATAGCATGTCCTCTTTCTTCTGCCTTGATGCATGAACAGCCACAGTCCCTGTCCAGTTAGGGACCTCATGTATTCCTGACATCTCTATCACACTATATATAGCATGTCCTCTTTCTGCCTTGATGCATGAACAGCCACAGTCCCTGTCCAGTTAGGGACCTCATGTATTCCTGACGTCTCTATCACGCTATATATAGCATGTCCTCTTTCTTCTGCCTTGATGCATGAACAACCACAGGCCCTGTCCAGTTAGGGACCTCATGTATTCCCGACGTCTCTATCACACTATATATAGCATGTCCTCTTTCTGCCTTGATGCATGAACAGCCACAGTCCCTGTCCAGTTAGGGACCTCATGTATTCCTGACGTCTCTATCACACTATATAGAGCATGTCCTCTTTCTGCCTTGATGCAAGAACCTCCACAGTCCCTGTCCTGCCCTGGATCCTTGCTGTTGGGGTCCTCATCCACTCCTGATGTCCATCTCTCTGCCGTGATGGGTGACACACCACAATCCTGTCCCTGTTGCCTTGCTGTAAATGTTTTCATCCATTCTTGATGTCTGCTTCACAGTTTCCTCCTTTCTCTCTCTCTCATGCTGTCCATTTCAAACACCTGAAACAAAGGGAGGAAAAAGGACATAAGTCACAAAGCTTTCATGGATTAGAACGAGAAAAGTTATTTACAAGAGGTTTTCGGTTTTATTTCAATTAAAAAACAACATGTACACTCTGTCATCAATACAAAAACATACTCTGTCATCAATACAGAAAACCGTCTTACATTTTCAAGAGTTTGCTTCACTTTAAACTCATTCTACTCCATTTATCAGACTTCTCATAAACCTCATGCAGCCATTACCGTAGATACACTCCCAGGAAATCCCTAACAAGGACTGGGGATCCACACAGACCTCAGAACACCCTGCAACCAAACCTTCAGGCTGAGCAGATACAAGAAAGATACCTGCAGTGAGGGAGGTGGGCTGCCCACAACACTGCAGAATGGAAAGGTATCATAATTACGCAGCCTATCTCTCTACAGAGGTAAGTGCCTATAATACTTCACCTGTCACCATTGCTACCCACAACACTGCAGAATGGAAAAGTACCATATGCAGCCAATCTCTTCCCAGAGGTAAGTGCCTATATCACCTCACCTGTCACCATTGCGACTGTTCCATATTATGCCACCAGAGTTCACAATCTTTCTCTATCTCTGCTGATTTGTATACAATCTCTGGTAGCCTATGCAGGCAAGTAAATATAAAACACAGAAATTGTGATGTGTGTGTGCATGCGTGTGCGCAATGCATGCATGCATGTGTGCGTGCATGCATATGTGCGTGTGTGCATGCGTTTGTGCCCAACCTCTACAGCCTTACCTGGTGTCCATGTGTGTGCCCTGGCACTTGATGCAGCAGAAGCGAGCTCCACACTGCACACAGGTGTAGTTGGAAGGAAAGCCGCACACTGCACAGAAATGCCGCTCTGGTAGTGTGGAGGGGGGCACACAGGCTGAGAAGTAGGAGGCTCCTTCACGATTCAACATTTGCTGGAAGAACACACACAAACACACCACAAAAATGTCATACATAATGATGGAAATGGAACGAAAAATCCCCCCCACCCACTCACCAAAAGCAAAACAATAAAAATCCCACATCTTTTTTTGTGTTGAAACCTATGCTATTCATTTTTAAGAATGAAGGATTCTTTCATCCAACATTTTGTCCACAAACATAATTTTTAGATGAACATGACCCTCCATGCATCATCCCCCAAAAGAAACACACACACACACATAAGCACCCAAAATGAGAATGGTTTACATTAAGTTAGACCCTCTTATATTCAAACGAGCCACTCAAATCCCTGGCGCAATAATTAACAGTTTATGCAGTGCCATGGTTAGCCAAGGTACATTTCAGATTTGGTAGCATCATACCACCTGAAGTCTTCCTTCACTTCATGGAGTGGCGGGTGCACTGCACTGAATTTTTTTTTTCCATTACTGGCTCTAATTTCAAGAACTTCCAGGAGAAAGGAGAAGCTATTTTTTTAATTCTGTTCTCGTAGACTCAGTTACCAATCGAGATTTTTTGTATGCAACATCCCCCCCCCCCATTCATTTAGGTACTGCATTCCGACTTGGTATGGTGTCAATCCACACCTGTGAGCATGCGATTTTGAAATTTGTCACTATTGTACACATAATGGCCTATCTTTCAAAGTGACAGATTTTGACACATCCTCAAGATATTTTGCATGGATTCGCAAATGTGGTCTTGGTTTATAGTCTCCTCCAAAGGACTTTGATATTCAGTTTGATTTTCTCATCAAACTGGGAAGAAAGGGGAGTCAGAGCTGAGGTAAACTCCAGGAAAATATTCCCTCACACAGATACTCCAATGCATACTTGGACTGGAGTTGGACCTGCATCATCAAATCACCAGTTCAACAGTAAACCATGAGGCTGCTACACCACTGGCATCATAGGCTAAGCTTTATCAACTAACTGCAATCCCAGCAAGACAATGCCATTTTTTTAGGGTACAGTTCAGGTGTGGTGACCTACAGGTCAAAACATCTGTCTAGAAGATCTAAGCTATGAATCTTGCTTGAAGCTCCAATTTTCTCCTTCAGACATGCAGTAGTAATATGTTTGCAATGAGTCACGTATATTACAGAACACACATTCAGTGCACAGAAAAGACACCTACATGACAGGACACTACAGGGGTCCCAGGCAAAATTCTGCAGGAAAAACCCCTCTCTCACAGTCACAGGCAAACCTATTGACAGGCAAGGCAGACAGCAAAAAGAAAATAACTGGTGACATCAAACTGCAGCATGTGCACTCCCTGTGGACAGCAGTATGAATTTTCATGCATAACAATTCTACAGCAGCTATGAGGAACCAAATATTGACTACCCAACTTGCAGGTCCACTCCTGCATAAGATAGTTTTTCACACTGAGTCTTTGCATTTCAGTTTCTGTGAAGCAAAACTGGTTATGAAGTGCTGGAGACACTCACCTCCTCTTCCAGCATAGCTGCAAAAGTCTTGCGGTAGCGTTGTTTGAAGTCGATCCTGGACTTTCGTCTTTTCTTTGTACTTGGGCCTGCAACAAACGGTGAGAGAGCAGACATTCAGATTAATGGCTTCCTCTGTCTGCCATTTTTCTTTCTTTTTCTTTGTTTGTTCCTCACCCATTGGTGAGATTTTGCGCATGTGATCATTTTTACCCACCAAAAAGTAAGCTGCATTCTGACTTTAGGGATGGTGTCTAAATATGACGCATGTTTTAGTGTGTACATGTGTTTTAACATTTTTGTCATCCATTCCAACCAGAACAAAATGGCCTACTCTTCAGAAAGATGGACCAGGTTTTTAACATGTACACAAAATGTTCTGCATGTGTATGTGCGTATTTGTATGTATGTATGTGTGTGTGCTCACGCTTGTATTTGTATGTATGTGTGTGTGTGTGCGCGCGCTTGTGTGTGCATGCGCACGTGTGCGTGCATGTGGAGAGAGAGAGGGGGGGGGGGGGGGGGGGAGATTTTTCTCTGCCCTGCTTCGATCAGCTTCTTTGATTTCATGTGGTCCACCACCCCTCCACCGTTGTTTCTGCTATAGATCAGTGATTGTACAAGCAATACTTTAACGGGACAAAGAGATCCCTTCACTGTTTCACACAGCAGACAAAGCCAAGCACTGAGTGATTTTGTTTCCCTTTCCTGGTCAAACCACAACCAGTACTGCTTGGTCATATGATCTTCATCAATTTCTTTCCTTTGTTTTATACTGGCCCCTGCATGCGTGTGTCATGTCACAACCTTGTGATGCGTCATCTGCTACGATGAGGAAAAAAACACCTCATCAATACCAACTACTGTTTCTGACTTTTATTTGGGAACTTTTTGTTTTCTTGGAAAATATTGACCATAAAGCTATTGTATTAGATGTAATGTTGATTTATCAATACTAAAATACACACATTCACCAGAATTCTTCTGATAATCCTTAAAAACTCAATTTGCTTGCAGCTTTTGTTGTTGTTGTGATTTATAATCAAATTCATGGATAATACAATAAACTTCCTAGTTCTTAGTATCATGCAGACTTATCTTCCACCTACAGACTTGTCATTTAAAGACTTATCCAGTTCCCCAATGGAAACTCAAACCACCCCTTGTTCTCTTACCATTAATATCGATGGCTTCCTCAAACTTGGGGGCCTTCTTGCTCATCTTCAGGTCTGCATGAGGATCTTCAGAAAAGTTGTCCGACTCCAACGCCTCCAGAGCTTTCCTCTGTCTCCTGCGCCGTGACACTTCATCCAGAACTCTTTTCTGGTCAGCATTCTTCTGCCGCACTGCAAAGCGATTAGTTATGACATTAATAATGACTGTGAGAATTCGAGCTTAAACTTTATTTGCAAAGCTGAAATTAGAGGCTTCTTTTCATTACATATAGGTCAAACTCCCTTGTATGACAAACTTCTTTTCATTTTACCATCTCTCTTTTGTTTTGAATTCTACTATACATGTGTATCTATAACTGCCTTTCCCTTTGTTTGCCTTACAAGAGCATAATATGTACTTTAAAGCCCATCCTGCACAGAACTACAAGTACAACATACAATTTGTCAGTAACTGATTTAACTTATTTTTGATTTAAGCCTCACTCCATGTACAACACCAGACGTTTTACATATAATTATTTCCAGTGAGCAATACTTTTCAATTTCAGGCTGTGGTGTTGGCCACACTATTCACAAAACATAATTTCAGTTTTGATGGAAAGAATAGCAATAGAAGACATTCTAAGAGTCCTTCCTTTCACTAGTTTCATTTCAGTTTACTAGTAATAATAATAATTAATAATAATAATAATAATGATAATAATAATGTATGTAATTTATATAGCGCTGAATCTTGTAAAGCAACAAATCAAAGCGCTCAATTATTCATGTATTAAATCTCCCATGACTTTTTTACTGCCCTTGTATGTTTTGTGTGAACTTTGAAGCAATCATACAGAATGCCTCTGTTATCTTTATTTCTCAACAGAGCTAGAAGTAGATCAACGCAAATCTATACCCATGATCAGGTTGTTACATGGCTTTTGACTTGGATGGATCTGTTCTTTTTAAATATTTTCCCTGCACATGTGTGATGTTTAGAAGTTCTTCAGAGGGAATTGCTTCCCACACTGGCCACATTCTGAGTCAGAGGCAATTTAATGCACGTTTTACTGCACTGAAAATATTTACACCAACTGCTCTCTAATCCTCATGACAATAATACAGTATGGACTATTGAAACAAGTAAAACCCCTTATCATCCACAGCATACAACAAGCTGTGCCAGTGCAACATTCACATGGCCCATTCACAGGCTAATTTGTTAGCAAGTAATACACATTCTTTTGTCTACCTCTCTGTCTTTCTGTCAATCACAAGCCCAAACCAAGAATGCAAGATGAATGAGTATGTATTCAATCATGTAAGCGTGTGTGGTCATATCAATACTAATAGGTCAAAATGTCATGTGTCACTCTACTTTTTACATTTAAGGAAAAAAGGTAAAGGAGTCCCATAACCTATAACTAAAGTCGTAGGGGAGCGAGGCGTCAGAGACCTCACTTCTCTAGGGCCAGCATATTGAGGGCGGCGCCCATCTCCTCTCCATCGCTGCTTTACCTTCCCTGACCCCAAAGAGGGCAAGAACCCATTTACAGCTGGGTGAACTGGGGGAATAGTTAAAAAGTACTGAACTTCTGAAGTACTCAAATAGACTAAATCTATCTTATGAATACAACCCACTTTTTTTAAAACCCAGATTTTATCAACATCTAATTCTAAGCACGTTATGTATTTGGCATGCTAGCAATAATTATAAAGTGTCTTGGAATTGTTGTAGGTGTGTTGCACTCACACACACCCTGAGTTCACTGACACAGCACTACCTGCTACAAGCAATCGATAGAGCTCTACAAGTCACTTTGCCACATGATGATAATGCCTCCAACAGCCACATTCAGTCACTGCTGTTGACTGCCAGTGTACTACACTAACATTTTTAAAAAAATGTGTGAGGTCTTGTACATAGTTGTATACATTTTACATATATTGTATAAAAGTATTAAGTATAACTTAAAAATAACCCCACCGACTTTTTTTTAAACAATGGTCACGGTTCCCCCACCTCCTTTTTGTTACTGTTGTTGTTGAATGTTGTAGCTGTGGTTGTTGACGTGATTGTGTTGTTGTTGGTTGGTTGATAATGAGATGTTGGTTGGGTGTTTGTGTTTGTTCCTTTTGTTGTTTTGTTTTTTAAAATTTATTTTATTTAGTTTGTTTGTCAGGGCTCAACTAACCGGTGCTTCACGACTTAACACCATGCCATATCCTACTGTATGCATTCTGCACGAGTAATTTTAACTCAGTGCCCCTTCCTTCCCCCACTCCCACCCAAACGCAGAAACTGAGAAACGATAACGATCGGTTCACTGAGTTCAGTATCACGAGTTTAGCTCAAGTGAAAATCGGGCAGGATTGTCTTGGACGTTTGGGTACTACAGTGAATGTAGCCCCTCACATCTAATAAAGTTCTTGAATGATAACAAGCAGCAGACGAAAAAGAACAACGAAGACAATTAATATTTCTTACTTGATTCGCGTTTGTCCGCCATGCTTAAGGGGAAAGAATGCTTGCTGGTCAGCCTACAACTAAATACCCAAATCTATCCAAAAATAAAAATAAAACTAACTTGCGCACTTATTTATTTCTTCTTTTGTATCGAGGATAATGGAATAAGCACTTATGTGCTTTTTATATCCAGTCCCCGTGTGTATGCGGTTTGTAAATTTTGTCATCCTGGCCTACTCTTACGAAAAGCACTTGCGTGTGTGTGTATGTGTGTGTGTGCCATATAGGTCCCCCCCCCCCCCCCCCCCCCACACACACACACACACACACACACTCCCTTTTCCAAAAGTTTTGGTCAGGAAAAGAACTGGATTTCGGCATCTTGACGAGAGTAGAAAGATTTTCATGGCTTGGCTGCACTCCTCCCCTAGCTCCTTATGGAGTGGTTGGTTACTGTACTGACTTTTCCAGGCACTATCCTTTGGGTAAATCGGAACTAGTGGGGCCCATCCCTTTCAACATGACAAGGTGTATGCTGAGTATATCTGCCTGTGGCCATATTTGGCTTACTCTTCTAAAATACAAATGGTTGGGTGTTTAACAAGATATTTTGCATCCATTCACACACAGGATCTCAGTTTAAATCACATCTGTAGATAATCTAGGGGCATGGAGTCACTGCCAATGTTAACTCCAGAAGAAAAATCCCTGTGAAAGAAATTCTAACTGGAGACTGGAACCCGCCCTCGTTGGCCATCAGATCATGACTGTGGTGTTCTGACCACTTGGCTTTCCTGCCCCTGATTTCGTCATTACACTTGTTGCTTCTTCATTTTTTTCTTCTGTTGTAGACAAGCCTGGTGTAAGGTACTTTCCCAGGGGCTGGGACAGCTTAGTGGTTAGAGCATTGTGTTCATGATCTGATGGCCTGAGTTCAAGCCACCATTGAGGTACCGGTTCAAGGGATTTTTTTCCAGTCCAATAGGCCATGCACTGTGGGGTTGGCAAGGGGAGAAGGGGTTGGGGGGTGCTGTGAGTGTGTTTTTTGCAGCATGACAGGGAGAAATATTGCAAATAAGGGTTTGTCTGAACCCTAACTTACCTCCATCCATTAGACCTTGGTGCTGGTCTTTCAGATGAGGCAATAAATCGAGGTACCCTGTGCAACCCCAACTCATTAACTCAATGCCCTAACCAATAGGCTATCCTGCCCCTCCCTCCATTCCTCACTGGATTTAACTCATTTTGAATGTAGGCTTACATGGTGAAAGCTACAAGATTTTCCAAGTTTTATTTTGTTTCATCAGTAGTTACATTTGCAGTGCCAGGTAACTTTTACTTGATCTTCATTAGAGTAACAGTACTAGTAGTAGTAGTAGTAGATCATGCAAAAGCAGTAGTAGTAGTGGAAGAAATAGAAGTAGTAGTAGTAAAAGTAGTAGTGGCAGTAGAAGAGTTGTAGCAGACCTAGTAGAAGTGGTAAGAGGAGAAGCTGCAGCAGCAGCAACAAAGGCACCACCACCACCAATAACAATAATAACAAAGAGAAGGAGGAGGAGGATAATAACAACAACAACAAAAACTACTATTGCTACTTCTACTACAGCTATCCCACCACAACTACTCCTACTACTTCTGCCACTACTAAATTTAATTTTTTAAAATTTTATTCTTTTATATCGAGGATAATGGAATAAGCACTTATGTGCTTTTTTTACATCCAGTCCCTGTGTGTATGCAGTTTTGTAAATTCTGTCATCTGCTCCCACCGGCACACAATGGCCTACTCTTAAGAAAAGCGGAACAGGATTTAACATGTGCGCAAGATGTTCTGCGTGCGTTCGCACACGGGGCCTCGGTTTAAAGTCTCATCCGAAGGACTTTTGGGGAGAGTGGAGTCTGCGCTAATGTTAACTCCAGGGGAAAATATCCCCCTTGAACGGGAATCGAACCCAGGTCGTCAGATTGCGGACGCAATGTTCTGACCACCAGGCTATCCCGCCTACTTGCATGATGCTTGCAACTGCTTCTACTATTAATATTTGGCACAAAATTGTATAAAAATTTTGAAACCTCACAAATATTGAATGTAAACAGTATGTTACATACATGTACACAATTACATAAAATGAATTTACCACGCACGCATGCATGCACGTAATGACACAAATCTGCTTTGCAAAGGACTTTTATTGCCCAAAAAGAAAATCAAAAGTTATACATTTCATTGATATAGGGGGTAAAAATCTACTGTGATATGACGGAATTGTGATCGTACAATCCAAACGGGCAAGTTTCTACATTGACTAACATCTTAAAACAATATTAGTAACATCATGACCACTTCGTAATCATTATACAATTCTTCAAACACCATCCTACTAGGCTACTGGTGAATCATAAATCACACATGAAGTACACAATTAGATCTACAGTCACATTGCAATCACAGTGAATTCTCTAGTTCATCACATAATAGTATATAGTTATTTAGTAAAACTATTTGACATTGTTCATTGTATAGGTTCAGGAGCATTTTGAACATAATTTGTACAAACATCATTCATAAGATAGAAAGAGAGAGAGAGAGAGAGAGAGAGAGAGGAGAGAGAGGGACAGAGAAAGAGAGAGAAGCTTTAATCTGTAACAATGAATTGGGTTTTGGTGGTTTTTTGGGGTTATTTTGTTGTTGTTGTTGGGTTGTTGTTTTTTTTTTTTGGGGGGGGGAGGGTGCTGCTCATTCCTGTTTCATCACACCCTGACACACCCAGGCTCTCTCAACAGGGTCTGAGTCAATGCCCACCTGACCTTGAAAACCAAGACAACAAACTGCAGAGTCTGTGTCTTCAGCTCTCCTCTATACAGAAACCAGCCATGGCCTGTGAATGCCAGGCAAGGAAGGGGGTTCAATGTCTTCCGCCTGTGCAATGAGAGGCAAATTTGGGCATCAGGCAGTGGACTCTCTAACAAATAACAAGGTCCTGAGGTGTGCTGCCGCACCCAGCATCTACACTCTCTGCTGTGTCGACATCTTTGCCCACAACCAGGACATGTGGCAAGGACCTGCAGTATGGCGAGCTGCAAGCTGGCAAGAAACTTAATTAATTAAAGACGCCTGCAAAAAGAGACGTTCAAGGCCTTCAGCACGGACATCCATGGACAGGAACACCATGCTTAGGAGATGCTCCTGCAGGAGACAGGAACTGAAAGACAGTCTGGGCAGAGAGGTAACAAACGACCCCTTATGGTGGATGGACAAAGAGCGAGACAGAAGCAGGGGCAACACACTGTACCCACAGACACGGACGGTCTTCACAGTCAGTCACTGTGGCAGGGATGACCGTTCCCACAATGGCCTGCCTGGACACCACAGGCCCGGCACTGCCTCAGTGACCCCTGAGGGTCTCCCTCATGGTACCCAGCCAAGGCCATTCACAACAGCCGAAGGCCAAATCAACATTTACAGGAGTGTAAGGAAAGACTCCACAAGTATCCTATAACCTGAACAGCAAGTTAAGTCTGTGCCAAAAGTGAAGACTCTGTCTGGTGCTGAGAGAGAGAGAGAGACAGAGAAACAGACAGACAGACAGAGAGACAGACAGAGAGAGTGAGAGAGAGAGAGAGACAGACAGAGAGAGAGAGAGAGAGAGGAGAGAGAGAGAGAGAGAGAGAGAGAGAGAGAGAGAGAGAGAGAGAGAGAGAGAGAGAGAGAGAGAGAGAAAGAACATTAGTAATAAGCCAAGGATAGGAGTTAGTACTTCAATAACATCCCTAGAAAACACAATGTTGAATCATTAAACACAACAGACTAAAAAGAAAAAAAATCTCCCAATGAGCAATTCTTGGTGATAATGATATAACACTTCCAAAGTTCATGTACAGTACTATCACTACAGATTTTCAAGAAGAAATGACTTACAGCACACAAGAAATCAATCAATGTTTTAACAGTGGATTTCAAACTTACATGCACCAATAAATGAAGGTGGTGAACTTTTTTTTTTCTGGGAGAACTGCTTTCCTTTTCAGTTTTGCAGTCTACACATGTAAAACTGCTGTCTTTGAGAGGGAAAAGTGTTTGCACAGTTCAGTGGCCAATATCCCTCTATACTCTCTCTCTCATTCATACAACAAATAAAAATTTAAGCAGGCATTTATTCAAAGTGCTAAAAATTCAAGCAGGCATTTATTCATAGTGCTAAAATTTGAGCAGGCATTTATTCATAGTGCTAAAAATCCATGCAGGCATTTATTCATAGTGCTAAAAATACAAGCAGGCATTTATTCATAGAGCTAAAAATTCAAGCAGATATTTATTCATAGTGCTAAAAATTCAAGCAGGCATTTATTCATAGTGCTAAAAATTCAAGCAGGCATTTATTCATAGTGCTTAATCCCTTCAGTCCCTATACGCCATCAGCTGACATCTTACATGAAGTTATTTTTTTCAGTGCCATTAAGCGGTCCACTGATGTCCTATGATTATTCCACTTTTGAATGCCTCATTAAGCCTTTGTGTTAAAAACAAACTAACAACCCAGATTCACAATCTTCACTCACTTTCCTTCCCTTTAAAAAAGGTTTCTTTGCCCTGTCTCTTATAGTTCTTGCACTACCATTTTTCTTAACTATTTGGGTCCTCAGCTCCTCAACATTCCCTGGCAAAGGGAAAGCACTTCTTCACATTTTTCTCTGGCGCTGAAAGGGTTAAAGCCACCCACTACAGAGCCCTGACCAAGAGGTATACTGTCAACAGAACCCATTTCAGTCAATTTACTCACATTTTCCTGATCAGTGAAAAGCATTACACCCCATACAGATTGCTTTAAAAAAAAAGCGACAAGTACAAAAGGGAAATATTTTACACAAAGAGCATATTTGATATTGATTATGTATACAAAGTGTATATACTATGGAGAATGTGAAAAGTTGATGATCTGAAGTCTGTAGCTAGTACCAATAGACTGGGCTGGTTTGGGCATGTTCAACGGAAAGCAGACCACCACATCATAAAAAGAGCAATGAACTTCGTAGTGGATGGAAAGAGACCAAAGGGAAGACCTGGGCTGCCTGTATTGCAGATGATCTTAGAGAAAGGGGCATAAATAAGGAGGAAGCTCAAAACAGAGAGAGATGGAGAAGGCTCATCAATGTCAAACCTCCCCTGGGAGAAACATGACAAAAAAGGAAGAAGAAGAAGATACAAAGTGTATGTTTTCAGCAGTAATTATCGTCAAGCTTGTGGTTTATGAGAAGGTTGCAAATAAAACACCTTTTCGTATGATATGGCATAAAATGATAGGATATGGTTTTTATATATCATGACAATGTGTTGGCACATTACATGCGATTATTGCATTTCTTTTGTTATGAGAAAATCTCTCAACATTATATATAAATACTGTCAGTTAAATACTGCTGTACATTTTTCTCTTTCCCCATATTTTCAAAGACTAATACATGGGTTTAAAAAAAAAAAAAGCACATAAAAGTGCTTCATATGATTTAAGTTAATGTTACCAGTAGCCTGACTGAAATAAAAAACAACAACCCTCAACTGTGAACAAAACAAAATGTCACAGTTAATTTATTAGTGTAACATATTAACATGTGCACTGTGCCGGTACACACACACACACATATATATATATATATATATATATATATATATATATATATATATATATGGTTCATATCACATTATGTCAACATAACCTATCATCATGTACGATGTGCTAATATAACTGGCTGTTACGAACATATATTTATATTTATTTTATTTTTAAATTTAATTTTATTCTTTTATATCAAAGATAATGGAATAAACACTTATTGCTTTTATACATCCAGTCCCCGTGTGTATGCGGTTTAGTAAATTCTTTCATCTGTTCCAGATAGTCCTTATAAGCTATTCAAAAATGTTACTTTTAAGTTCCTGTTATAACAAATCCAAAAACATGACTTTTACCACGCAGCTGTCAAAAACTGGCAAATGACTGTAATTTTTTAATGCATGTACCTATGCTTTAAATTTTTTTTATCACGACACAGAGCACAAATCCAGCCTAACTCAGTCAAGGGTCAAGGGCCCAGTGCTAAAATTAGTGCGCCCCTTCCTTTTTTACCACATCCAAAAGCGGCCAGTTCCTGCTATAATTAGCACCAGCTGGAATGGAATGAACAGCAGCTGAGGAAACTGACAGCAGTGACCAAAGCTGTCAAATTCACCCACTTTCAGCTGCTCTCAGCTGCTATCCATTCCATCCCAGCCCAGCTCAGCTGGGGGCAGTTGGTGCTAATTATAGCAGGAACTGATTACACTTGGACTAGATAAAAGGAAGGGGCGTGCTAATTTTAGCACTCTTGACTGAGTGATGTTGGAATTGTCTAATGTGGATCATGGCATCTGATGCTGAATTCAACTGTGACCTGTTTGCACCTGCTGTCTTAAGGAGCCAACAGACCAGCCTCCCAAACTGTAAGGCTGGACAGTCAGGGTGACACAGATCCCAAACAGACTGTCACCTAAACGTATGTCTCAAGCAGCTTGAGGCGTCAGGTTCAACCAGACAGTTTGAATACGTCCTCTTCTATCTGAAACGGATCCCTTGTATCGTCCAGCCAATCGACACTGAAGTATAAAGCTTCAGGTCATGCTGTGTGTGGAGCGTGTGGGCCTTGTGTATGTGATAGAAGCTTCGGGCTCACAGCAACCTTTACTTTGTATGCCTTTTACATGTTTCAAAAGTTCTGTGTCAAAGTTCATATTTTTCATACAAGAAGGAAGGTGGTAGGATGGTTAAAACATTCGAATGCCTGCCAACAAGTAAACCATGAGGTATGGGTTTAATTCCCAGCCCTGCCCTTTCTTCCCAGCTTGACCAAAAAAATCCCTGTGTGCAAACTCATGCAGAACATTTTGCGCACATATTGAAAAACCTATTCCACCTTTTGGAAGAGTACGCATTGTGTGCTGGTAGGAACGGATGACAATAAAACCGCCAAAAAGCCCAGCATGCACACAGGTGGTGTGTTTAGACACCATCCCCAAATTCAGAATGTGGATACCTAAATTGGGAGGAGGGTGGGGTGGGGGGTGGGGAGGTCGTATACACAAAAATCTCACCATTGGTGAACCTCAGAGCTCTAGCTGAGGAATGAGAAAAAACCCTAAACCCCCAAACTGTTCATCATAGTGACAGGCCAGAGCAAGCAAGTTTGAAGGGTCTGTCTGAACTGTAAGGTTGAAAAGGAAACCAAGTTGTAGGCTTTACAGTGACTTCAGTTTAAAAAAGACATTGGGTGGTTCAACTATTTTCTCTATTTAGAACAGCTCATATACTTACACACAAGCTGATCCGATAATACCTTTCAAACACACTATTCAACTAAAAACAATGAACACATAATCAATGCAATAACGTATATCTCCACAGACACCAATCATCTCCACAGTTACCAATCATTTGATGCAAACTGAAATCAACACATGATCAATGAAATGTACGCTTTCAATACAAACAAGCAATTTCCTCCTCTGGCACATGATAATAATAATAATGATACTGGAGAAAATAAAAATGGTAATAATAACAATATTAAAAATAATTATAATGACAATGATCATACAAAAAAACCTCACGAGGTTAAAAAAATGACGGACTAATGAGAATCTTGAGCACCTTTTTCTTCTTTAAATAATTTCTTTTCCGTCTCTATGTCGAATATACAGAGATTTCAAATACATAAATCCCTGAAACAGTGTGAAGAAATGCAAATTCACCACACCATGAATAATTGTGGATAATCTGGTATGACGTGATTTATATCATATATTATATTTTATCAGATTATTATCATATATCATGATTATTATCATATCATACTGTATTATATCATAGTACATTCTAGTAAAATCATAGCATAGTATAGTATTATATAGTACAGTATAGTATAGTTTAGTATAGTATAGTATAGTATAGCATAGCATAATACAGTATAGTACAGTACAGCATAGCATAGAAAATAGTAGAGTAGAGCAAAGTAGAGTACAGCATCATACAGTACTGTACAGATAATATTGATACCATAGTATAGTATAGATGCTCATCCCAGGCAGATCCCACTGTTACACCTTTTTTTTCCTTTCTGCATGTTCATCTGACTTCTCACACCAGTATCTCTCTCTCACTACAAACATTTGCCGAGGGCAATTCTTGTCGTCATGAGAATGGGTTCTTTACCACAATCCCTACATTAAGGGAGAGAACCCTCTCCTAGCACATGTGCACTGTGTGCATATGTACGCTTCTGTAACCCAGTAGTGGGTGTTACTGAGAAAAGGGTTAGTAGACGGTTGGTTAGCCCTAAAAGCGGGTTACCCGTAGAGTAAAGGTTAACAAGTGCTAACTGCTTGTTGCAAAAGCCAACTTTTGTTTAATGATCTCATCTGAAAGACAAGCATCCAACCCTCTACACCAGAACTTATGGATTGGAAGGGAGGGAGAGGAGAAGAATGTGACTGAGGATGAGGTTCTGTTCCTGTGCTGTTGATGTCCTTGACAAGGGCTCTACCACATGACCACCAAACCACACCCACAGCGGGCAAAGTCAGCAGAACTCGGTCAACGGTCCAGTGCCCAAATCAGTGCACCCCTTCCTTTTTACCACGTCTAAATGCGGTCAGTTCCTGCTGTCATCAGCACCAGCTGTGCTCGGATGGATGGAATGGATAGCAGCTGAGAGAGTTGAAAGTGGGGGAAAATGACAGCTGTGACCCGTCTGAAATGGGACGTTTTTCCTTGTTGGCACCCAACTAGAGTGAAATGAGGAGGTGGGGAGGGGAAGGGGAGAAGGGGAGGGGCAGGAGGATGGGATGGAGAAGTCAGGACTAACAAAAGATTTTAACTTCCTGTTTCTTCGATAATCAAAGGAAGATAACCTGTCACTGAACAGGCAGGAAAGCAAACGCAGGCAATCACTTACAATGTCATTTTCTTAAATGATCAAAGATTAAAAGAAATTGGACGTCTTCTTTTTCCGTTTTGACTTCGTTGAGTACGGTTCAAGAAAGTAAATCATCTGTAGCCTGCAGAAAGTGGTTTCAGTCTGACACTATTCCCTGTGACTTATGCCACTATTCCAGACACCTCACAAGATACAGGAGAATCACTGGGTCACAAGGTCTGTGTCATGACTGAATCCATTCATACCACACAGTGGCCACACCTCACCCTTCAACATCCTCATGCAGTCAGTAAAAATACACAAAAAGGTCACACAAACATATAGCCCTTTGGGAAAAACTGTCGCAAGATCAATGGCATTAGGAAAAAGCTGGTAAAACGATTATAAAAATCTAGTTATCTGCAAAGAGGCAACAACTGAAAACAAATATAAAGATATGATATCACAACTGTTATTATTTATGGAAGTGAGGGGGAAGGGGTGGTGGTGGTGGTAATTGCGTGGATGGAGCAAGACAGCAGTAGTACTTTTACCCACAATCTGACACAGCCAACTCATCCGGTCACCACACAACTGCTGGAATGCATCTTCATAGACAGAAACAATTGGCAATAATATTCATAACAGAAATAATCCTGATAGCAAAAGCTGCTTTTGAGCTGGGCAGAAACATGCTGAGCTGGATAAAAAAAACCAAAAAAACATAGAAAAAACCCCCATGGTACTATGATGCTACTGGAATGAAGATTAATCATTTCAGTGATAACAGCCCAATTACAGGGTATACCGCCATTCATGGCATGCCTTACTGAACATCAACTGATCTTGTTGATCATCAACTGACCTTGTTGATCATTAACTGATCATATCAAACATCAACTGACCATGTCAATCATGAAAATTAAAAAAAAAAAGACTGGAGATGTTTAGGTCAAAATGAATATACCTCATGTCCTGTACTCAGAACCCTCTGATATGAATACCCAGTTTCATTTAAAATTTACGGATAACACCATTCAATCCAATATGTTCTAAAAACTTAAAAAACATCGAATTTCTCATAAAAAGTATACCTGGGTAATGATGTATATTCCATAATGCTTCTTTAAGCAAGGCTCCTTCTTCTGCAAGAAGAGTTCTACAGTAAAGAGCAGTTAACTGCCAATGGGAGATCATGCTTGTATACACAGAAATCTGCCTTGAAAGGAAGATTGGACAGAACCCATTTAAAATCCAAACATTACAAAAGATATAACATTTTTAAAAAAGAGCAAATTACAAATTGATCATCATTTGAATTATATATGATTTATCACTTAGTGCTATGATGTTTGGGTATAAAACACTGATATGATGGTTTTGATTTTTGTTAGTTATTTTGCCATGAGAGAAACAAAGAACGATAAAACCAGTTTTAGCATTGAGCTCAAGCATGCCATTTCAAGAAGAACTTTGAACAGCAGTTAGCAACACATGTAATACTGTGATTTTGCTGCTAGGTAAAAAAAAAAATCTGTTATTCAAATTTGACAATGCTTTCTTTATGACCCTGCTTCTCACCAAATTTCATGTATAAAATGTTAAAATAATCCATCATTATTTGACATGTCTGCTCAATGCTTGAAATAAATATATAATATAAAAACATATGGCATATAATACAGATATATCAAACTTAGTGTTATGTGTATGATGGCACAAGTACTTACGTCAATCTGAGACTGTTTCTGAATATAATCTCTCTTCTATCACACACACACATGAGAGAGAGAGAGAGAGGGTATAAATAAAAACTAAACATACCACCAATACATGTTAGATAAAGATCTATACATACAGGGATGGACTAAGATTAAAGCTGAATCACATAAAATAGGACTAGAAACCTAATATGGCAAAGCAAACCCTTGACAAATTAACTCAGGACTGGAACGATGATACAAGTAGTCGCTGTCTTGCAGTTTCCCCCCGCTGATCGCAAGAAAGGAAAAAAAACCCAAAATCTAAATGCTATAATCAGACATGACCAGATTCCAAAGCTGTGATCATGAAGACTGATACTCTGGGACTCTCCACGTTGCATGCATCAGCGTTTCAGTGGAAGAGGAGCTGTGAGGATTCCTCAGCGCCACACTTCAACTTGTGGGCCTCAAACAGCTGAGTCAGGGCCTCCATGTACTGCTTGTGCAGCCTGTCCACTTCCTCCTCACTCGGCTCTGCCACTCGCTCCACATCGATGGCCGCACCAACTGAAAACACACACACACACAGATGGCGTAAATTTACAGTTAGTAGTTAAAGTTTAAAAAACCGCATAAACACGGGGGGGGGACTGGATGTAAAAATAGCACGTAAGTGCTTATTCCATTATCCTCGATATAAAAGAATGAAATAAATAAAATAAATACAAAATAAAAATAAATAACGCACCAACTGAAAACGCACACAGATGACGTAAATAATGCACCAAATGAAAACACACACAGACAGCATAACGCACCCACTGAAAACACACACAGACAGCATAAATAATGCACCAACTGAAAACACACACAGACAGCATGAATAACGCACCAACTGAAAACACACACAGACAGCATAACACACCAACTGAAAACACACACAGATGGCGTAAATAACGCACCAACTGACAACACACACAGACAGCATAAATAATGCACCATATGAAAACGCACACAGACAACATAAATAACGCACCAACTGACAACACACACAGACAGCATAAATAACGCACCATCTGAAAACACACACAGGCGACGTAAATAGCTGATGTTATTTTATTGTCTGAATGTTCAAAGTTGAAGGCTGTTGCATAATTCTGAGACAATGTGAATAATTGTTACACGATATTCAGAACTCACAGATGGTGTCAATAGGAATTTTACTTTACTTTCTGAACTTACAGAAAGTGCCAGTGACGGTCAAATATTTATCTAAACTCACTATGTTGATAACTGTTACTTCACTTTGACTCACAGTGTCAGTAAATGTTATTTCATTTTCAGAACTCACACAAAGTGTAGATAACGATAACATTATTCTCTTAAATCACAGACCGTATAAATAACTATCACTTAATTATCTGAACTCATAGTGTCAATGATTGTTACTTCCTTTACTGAATTAAACAGACTGTAAAAATTTAATAGCTGTTACATACACATGATTATCTGAACTCACAGTGCCAATAATGGTCACATAATTATCTGAAATCACATAAATTGTAAACAATCGCTGCATAATCATCTAAACTCACACATAGCATGAATAACTATTATTAAAAATCACACACTGAGTCAACAACTGTTACACAATTTCAGAACTCACAGTGTAGATAACTGATACATAATTTATGAAGTCACATACATTGTAATATAACTGTCATTTATTTTCTTACAGAGTCAATAACTGATGCAAATTTTTGTCAACTCACTAACAGCGTAAAAAAAGCTCTGTACGTAACATTGTTAACTCACAGACAGTACAGATAACTATCATAAATTTCTGAACTCAAAGAGTTACATAATTTGTAAACCCACAGCCAGTTTGAACAACTGATATACAATTTCCGAACTCACTGACAGTATAAACAGATATTACATAATTTCTGAACTCACAGACAGTGTCAACAATGGTAACATTATTTTCTGAGCTCAATGACTTAACAAATGTTACAAAATTTCTAAACTCACAGATAGTGTAAAATATAAAAAAACAAACAAACCGAACAACTGTAACAGTATTTATCTATTTTTTCACACAAAAATACATCTCTAGTTAAAGATTATCCTTAAAGAGATTTTCTTTTTTTTATTTTATAGAAAAGCCTTGTATTAAAAAAACTGTTACATAATTTCTGAATTCACAGACAGTGTAACAAAATTGTAAATTACTCTCTGAGCTTGTTGTGTTTACAACTGTTATAAAATTAGGAACTCACAGACTGTATTACAAACAAAAAACCCTTAAAAAAGGGGGTAACATTATTTTCTGAACTGTACTAAACTGTTGTTACATATTTTCTGAACTCACAGACAGTGTAAATAACTGTTCCAAAATTTATGAACTCACAGACAGTGTAGATAGGGCGCCGATACGGCAGCAAACCGAAAGTGTAGTTGAAAACACCGCGGCCATGAAAGAGGGGAGGGGAGAAGCCCAGGAGGTTGGTCATGAAGTTCTGCAGACGGCGAAGTTTGGAGCCCTCAGGGTTGGGCACCTGAGTGAAGAGGTTGTTCTCTCCAAAGGAGAACACCGGCACCAAGCTGGCTCTGCAAGAACAGGGGGATGGACCATCTGATGTTACCGCATACATGACACCGGCACGTCCACACTCAACAACAAATGGATCTGTATTCTTATGTTTTATGTCAAATTGGCATTCATATTTTGCATAAAAAAAGGAAAAAAGATTTGGCATTCTAATGTTAATGTCAAATTGGTGCTGTCATTTTGAAACAAACAAAAAAAGATTTGGGGGGGGGTCTTATTCTAATGCTAAGTAAAGTAAGCGTATTGATCAAATTGTCATACTGATTTTAATATCAAAACAGACGTTGCTTGCTGATTTTAGTACCAATATAGCATCAGCACACACACAGGTGTCATGTTTAGACACCACCCCCCCAAGTTACAATGCAGCTACCTTAGTTAAATGGTGGGATATGGTCACACACATAAAAATCTCACCATTGGTAAACCTCAGAGCTCTAGCCAAGGACTGAAAAAAAATCTTGTTGGAAGGATTTCAAGGAGAAAGTTAACTCCAGGGGCAAAAATTCCCTGGAACAGTCAAGACGCCTCAGTAGAGACTGAAAGTTAAACTAAAGCCACACCCTCCATGACTATCAAATCCTAACTTTGACACACTAATCACTAGACTATCCCACCCCAAAGATAAATGTAAATAAAGGTAAATGATAGATCTATATTCCAAAGAGCGGAGTCCCTAACCCGTGTCGCAGCGCCATGCGGATGAAGCCTTTGCGGTTCAGCAGGTTGACCCTGTAGCAGCCGGGCACAGCGTCCAGTGCCTCTTTGGCCCCGCCCACAATGATGCCCACTGCGTTCCCCGTTCCCTCCTTGGTCAGCACCCACTCTATGCTGCTCTTGGACACCTCTATGGCTCCTGACACACAACACAACACAGTGACTGTTTTTGGACACCTCTATGGCTCCTGACACACAACACAACACAGTGACTGTTTTTGGACACCTCTATGGCTCCTGACACACAACACAACACAGTAACTGTTTTTGGACACCTCTATGGCTCCTGACACACAACACAACACAGTGACTGTTTTCGGACACATCTATAGCTCCTGACAAACAACACAACAACAGTTTTTGGACACCTCTATGGCTCCTGACAAACAACACAACAACAGTTTTTGGACACCTCTATGACTCCTGACAAACAACACAACAACAGTTTTTGGACACCTCTATGGCTCCTGACACACAACACAACACAGTGACTGTTTTTGGACACCTCTATGGCTCCTGACACACAACACAACACAGTGACAGTTTTTGGACACCTCCATGGCTCCTGACACACAACACAACACAGTGACAGTTTTTGGACACCTCTATGGCTCCTGACACACAACACAACACACTAACAGTTTTTGGACACCTCTATGGCTCCTGACACATAACACAACACAGTGACTGTTTTCGGACACATCTATAGCTCCTGACAAACAACACAACAACAGTTTTTGGACACCTCTATGGCTCCTGACAAACAACACAACAACATTTTTTGGACACCTCTATGACTCCTGACAAATAACACAACAACAGTTTTTGGACACCTCTATGGCTCCTGACAAACAACACAACAACAGTTTTTGGACACCTCTATGGCTCCTGACACACAACACAACACAGTGACTGTTTTTGGACAACTCTATGGCTCCTGACACACAACACAACACAGTGACTGTTTTTGGACAACTCTATGGCTCCTGACACACAACACAACACAGTGACAGTTTTTGGACACCTCCATGGCTCCTGACACACAACACAACACAGTGACAGTTTTTGGACACCTCTATGGCTCCTGACACACAACACAACACAGTGACTGTTTTTAAACACTTCTATGGCTCCTGACACACAACACAACACACTAACAGTTTTTGGACACCTCTATGGCTCCTGACACACAACACAATACAGTGACTGTTTTTGGACACTTCTATGGCTCCTGACACACAACACAACACAGTGACAGTTTTTGGACACCTCTATGGCTCCTGACACACAACACAACACAGTGACTGTTTTTGGACACCTCTATGGCTCCTGACAAACAACACAACACAGTGACTGTTTTTGGACACCTCTATGGCTCCTGACACATAACACAACACAGTGACAGTTTTTGGACACTTCTATGGCTCCTGACACACAACACAACACACTAACAGTTTTTGGACACCTCTATGGCTCCTGACACACAACACAATACAGTGACTGTTTTTGGACACTTCTATGGCTTCTGACACACAACACAACACACTAACAGTTTTTGGACACCTCTATGGCTCCTGACACACAACACAATACAGTGACTGTTTTTGGACACTTCTATGGCTCCTGTCACACAACACAATAGAGTTACAGCTTTTGGACACCTCTATGGCTCCTGACACACAACACAGTACTAACAAACAATTCAAACATTTAACTCCACTTGTCAGGCATCTAACTGCAGTGCAATGCATTTTCATTCAATGGACAGACAACGGCAGTTGCCGAACGTTCAATGAAGAAGAAACTGCAGTTGTACCTGTAGATGATCAAACTTGCCAACTATGATGGATGATCCTCACACATGTATTTCAGTTGTTCAGTGGATTATAATTTTAAATAAATAAACTCAGCCTTTAGACTACTGACATTGGTGCAAACATGGTTTCATCAAACTGACCTCTGTTCTGACTCCACTCCCCAGTATATATCTTTTGGATGTGACTGTAAACCCAGATCCTTCTAAAGAAGACATGATCTACACTTTCCACGCCACACTTCTAAATCTATCCATCTTTTATGGAAGAGCAGGCCAGTTATGGTCTGTGGTATAGATGGCATGTGGAGTTGCACGTGTGAAATATTGAGCTTGCTTTATTACTTTCTTGAGAAAATTGAAAACTGGCTAACACATGAAGCGGTATACAATAAAATGGTATACAAACTACAATACAATAAAATGCATCACAGGATGATCAGACAGCACAAAGCACTACTCACTGAATTATAAATATAATACATGTGAATAAAGTCTCTCACATAGCCATGATCAGGAAGCATTCACTTTAGTCTACATCAGACAAAACTTATTCATGCTGGAACCAACACCAGAAAAAAAAAGACTTAGGATTCTGACATCACATAGTACTCAAACCCCAATCAGAAATAATCACAGAAGAAAAGACATACTTGAGTCAAAAAGTACTCAATATATTTAACATTAAAAAGAACCCTTACCACCTGTTATCAAAAATTAAATAATAATAATAATGAATGGAATTTATATAGTGCTATATCTTGCAACTTTAGACAAATCACAGCACTTGCATTCATCCTACTCTAAGCCTAACACATGCAACAAGTTACAATTAATACTTTTTACAAATTCAAATGTATACACACATGCGCCCACACACACGCGCGCATGTGCCCACACACACGCGCGCATGCACACACACACACATACACACCACAAGCACACGCACACAGAGGTTCTGTACTTTGGTCAGGGTGGTGGGGGTTTCGGCTGTTGAGGGTAAAGACAGAAATGAGATGAAACAAGAAGGGAAAGTCTTAGATTTGAAATAAATGTGTTTTGAGGCTGGATTTAAAAGTGTCAAAATTAATTAAACAAAGAATGTAAGCAAAAAACCAAACTAAATCCTACCGGCAATGTGGCATACAAAGACACTCCCATACCTGACATGAGAAAGTACTCCCGAAACACGGGGAACATGAACTGTCCAGACAGCACACACAGGTAAGGCTTGATGGCGGGATACAGAGCACTGAACCCAGAACCTTCCGTCCCCAAGTTGCAGAAATGGCTGTGGCACATGATGCCATGGGGGTGACACCCTAAAATGTAGTTCTTGGACGGGTGGAGCTCTGCCGTTTTGACAATCTTGATGGGGAAGAAGTCGGCAAAGTGCTTGAAGAACTGCCAGCTCCTCACCCACTTTATCCTCCTCCCACCCTCCCTGGATGTGTGCCGGTCGTAGAAGTACCAGACGGCGTAGAGGAGGGGGATGTAGTAGAAGCGGGTGAAGAGGAGGAGGTAGATGAAGAAGAAGAGCATGCCGAAGCCCATGAAGAGGAAGAGGTAGGTATAGTGGACCACGGCCAGCGTCTGCAGCCGCCGCTCCATGGGAATGCTGAGGGGGGCCAGCTCCACGCCCAGAACCTTCATCGTGCCCACGGTCCTCCTGCAACGAAGGATAAAAATTTTTTAAAAAGACCAACCAGATATATATATTGAAGATAAAGGACCCACTTGTAAGTAGATGATAAATGAATCAAAAATACAGCATCCAAATGTAGAGTATACTTGATGATAAAAAAATTAGATTTAACCACATCATCATTTATACTCACTCCTACAAAGACAATGATACTTTCTCTTGCTTTTTTCTGCTAATTAATTTGTCTGTCGGTGAATACAAATACATCAAAAGATGCATCATTATATGTATTTCAAATTTATAATTTATTGTTATTTACTATACTCTATATTCATAAAGAAATTCATAAAGAAATTCTTAAGTAAAACAGTCTTGAACACTGAAAGTACTAATTCCAGATAAACAAACAAACATAAAACAAACTCTGAAGATTACAGACACACATCTACCTTTGAACAGAAAAACAGAAGTTCAATGGAAAAATAGTTTTATGAGGGCTCGTCATATCTTAAAGAGATGTATATAATTTATTATATAATATATATACACATAGTATACTGTATAGACAGGCCTGTCTATAAATAAGTAGGACACTTGTTATCTTTCCGGGTTTCCCAGTCTGATCAAGTATGCACACGGTTGTTATCAGTCACAATCTGTTCCCAAAGTTTGAAAACAACATGTCTGGATCTGCTTTCACAAGACTCTTGAGCCAGTTGAGGCAAACACAGTTTGTGTAAAACGACATGTAGACGATTTACCAAAAAAAAATCAAAGCCACATACACATGAAACTTTTGCTTTTAAAAAACGAACGAAGTGTGTGTGTGTGTGTGTGTGTGTGTGTGTCACTGTGTGTGTGTGCGCGCACATGTGTGTGTGTGTGCCTGCCTGCGTGTGTGTGTTTGTGTGTGTGTGTGCATGCCTGCCTGCATGCATGGTATACATGTGTACGTGAGAGAGAGAGAGAGAGAGAGAGAGAGAGAGAGAGAGAGAGAGAGAGAGAGAGAAATTATGAAATAAATAGGCCTAAATTAAACATATCTACTAATCTAGATAGAAATAAACAATCTGAACATGCATGCATAGACATATTATACAGGTATGCACATTTATGCAGACATACACAAACATGAAAACATTTAAACACACACACACACACACACACACACACACACACACGTGTACACACGCACGCAGGGACGCACACACGCCTGCGCTGTGTGTGCGCGCACGCGTGCGTGTGTGTGTATGTGTGTGTGCGTGCGCATGTGATTTATTTGCTTCCACACATCACAATTTTCGATGTCTTGAAATTGTTAGCCTAAGAGTTTAGATCCTGTTGTTGGAACTGTCCGGTTTACTAGGATCGCTGTTGAAGGCATCAAATGATCAATGCAAACATAATTATTATGGGGTGGCATTTTCAGGCAGTGGTCAGATCCAACGTCAAACTAGCTCTGTGCTGGGATGATTATTATTTCAAGAAACTGCCGGACTGAGCCTGGAGAAGCAGCACACGGTTTCTGAGATTATTGGCCGACAACGTGGACTTTAAGATCAGATCAACCGTCCTAGTACGTGTCTGCTTGTCAGTCAGCCTACTTTCAACATCATTTTGTCAAACGTTCGGAACAAAGCTTCTACTTGCGATATTTCACTAAATCAAAACCAAAAATTAGCAGGTTATATACTTTACCGTCAGTTACGACTACTTGCTAGACGCTCTTGTGTGTTGATCGTTAGGCTTAGGCCTAAAAGTAGTATAACTGGTGCTGCGATCGTGAACTTTGAACTCTGCTGCAGTCGAGTTGTTTGTATGCAGAGTCCCCCAAATAAACTATCAACGACGCTTCGACAGGCAAATGCAACTTACCAAACACTTTCACGTGCAGCAGTGTAAACGTCTGCTCAATGAAATCTCTCCAGCGCTTTCTTGTTAGGTTTGGTAAGAAATATCTCCCACTTCCGTACTTTTCCCTCAGGAGACCTAGACGAGTGCGATCCAACCAGAAAAATATAGGAAATGACCTTGAACTTGTGGCGTTACGTTGCGTACATGCTGATCACAAACGATGACGTAGAGCAAGACAGCTTCCTTCGGCTGTCTTCGGAACTTCGGTATGACGTAGTAGAAGTGCGCGCTCTGTGTGAGAAACAAAAACAAAAAAGCCAAACTTATAAAGTCATAAAAATGAACACCTTCATATTGTAAAATGGTACACATAGTTGTTACACGTAACAATAAGATATTGAAATTGGACATTCACTGGAACTCAAGTACAATCAACAAGCCCAAAATAATATTGAAAATATAAAGTATGAATATGTCCTTCATCAGGATACACAACTATGAGTAAATCAATAAAAGGAGAGAGAGAGAGAGAGAGAGAGAGAGAGAGAGAGAGAGAGAGAGAGAGAGAGAGAATGCGAAAGTTTTATTCATTATAGGCCTTGGCCCCTCATGAAGGGGGTATGTGTATATAATCAACATTCCAAAACATGTTGCATAAGAAACATTTATGAACAGAAAAACAATATCTCAAGTACATATAGTATTTCTAATTTTAAAAGCTTTATACAAATAAATTGCTAGTCGCTTATTAATGCGTTTGTTAGTAGATGACATAAGTATACAAAGTCTAAACATGGAAGGACAGCTCACATATTTTTTGGGGTATCAACTGAGTTCTAAGATCATTTAACATAGGACAACATAATACAAAATGAACTTTGTTATCGACAGACCCCTTACATAATGGACAAAGAAGATCTGTAACACAGTGTTGTCTATAGCGAAGATTGTGCACAAACAATTCAGACACTCCAAATCTAAATTTTGTCATAATATGTTTAAGATGTCTATCCATGTTCATTGACAAATATACAGGAATTTTACCTAATAAACTAAACTGCCTATATAAACTAAAATGATCACTCTCCTGAATATGACTGGAACACTCCTGCCACCTACAATCTATCAATCTAGTTGGCAGTACTCGTATAAACCCATTCATATCCTCTACTCCTTGATTGAACCATACATAAGCAAACCCTAACTCACATAATTTGAACCTCAGTTTTGATACCCAATTTATTTTCCCCCTTTCATCTAATTTTTTCTTACATATGATATGCTTTTTTTGGTAAACTATGATTATCCATTCGTAATATTTTCATTCAGTACAAAACACATCTCACGATGGAATTCACAATAATTGGATAGCGATTAGTTTCTGCATAGACAAGATCATTGGGTGTTTTCATAGTTACTCCAAGAATTTTTTTTAGTGCAAATAAATGAATTTTTTCACATTGGTATGCAGAGTCATAAAGACCCCATATTTCAGCTCCATACTGTGTGATGGGCTGAACCTGAGCATCAAATAATTTTATATATAATTTAAAAGATTGATTTTCTAAGGCAGATAACTGTTGTGTAATACATAACAATGCACGTTTGGCTCTGCTTGCTAGGTCTTTACATGCACCAGTAAAACTAAGTTTTGTTGAAAAATATATTCCTAAATATTTATACACGTTTACCACTGGCATAAGTTGTCCATTATAAGTCCAACTTTCCCTACTACCCAAATAACCCCCTTTTCTAAATACCATTATATTGCTTTTTGACATGTTTACTTTTAACTGTAGAGCTGCAGAAGCATGACATAAACTATTCAATTGAGTTTGCAAGCCAATAATAGTTTCAGACATCAAAACAACATCATCAGCCAGAAGAAGAATGAATAATTCCATCATATCACCAATAAACTGTGCTCCATGTTTTCCATTGTTAACAACTTTTGCAGTTAATTCATTAATAAAAAGAGAAAACAAAATAGGGCTACAAACATCACCTTGTTTTACACCTAAAGTACATGCATTGAATACATTCAGATATCTTACTTCCACATGTAATTCTAGCTTTGACAGAACTGTACATGCTCATAATGCATCTCAATAATTTTCCTTGAATACCATTTTTTAACAGGATAGGCCAGAGTATAGTCCTTATTGACAGTATCGAACGCTTTTTCAAAATCTATAAAAGCAACATACAACTTACGATTAAGTGAAAACTGTTTCTGTACAAAGGCCATCAAAGTAAATATGTGATCTATAGTTGAGTAGTTGCGTTTAAAGCCTGCTTGAAATTCACCTGTAATATTATTTGCTAGAGAGAGAGAGAGAGAGAGAGAGAGAGAGAGAGAGAGAAGAGAGAGAGAGAGAGAGAGAGAGAGAGAGAGAGAGAGAGAGAGAATGGTTTAATTGCACATCGGCCTTAAGCCACAATACAGAGAGAGAACTCTGAACTCTGAACTCTGAAATAGTTTAATTGCACATCGGCCTTGGGCCACAATACAATGCAAGGTTGATTTGGGAAAGCATCACGATATAACGCAGTACATAACACACAGTAATCAACATTCAATACATATTCATGCGTTTTAGAGAGAGAGAGGAGAGAGAGAGAGAGAGAGAGAGAGAGAGAGAGAGAGAGAGAGAGAGAGAGAGAGAGAGAGAGAATGACAATGACAATGACAATGACAAATTCTTTTTTGACAAATTCTTTTATTTCGAGGATAATGAAAAAGCACTCATAGGATATATATGATAATAAAATAAAATAAAGCCCATAGCAATACACTTACACAGTATTCTGAAAAAAAATCTACAAAAAAATCCCCACAAAAATCACCGAAGAGAGAGAGAGAGAGAGAAAAAAAAAAGTAGCAACAAGTAAGAAAAAAAGCAAAACAGAAAACACAGAAACAACCGAAAAAATAGCAAGAACCAAGAGCAAAACAAAAGCGGCAATAACAACAAGGGGAGAGGGGACAACCATAATTATAGTCCCCCCTCAACAAGAAAAAAACATACAACCCCAAACCCAAACCAAAACAGAACCAAACAAAGCAAAACCTCCATAAAATAAAGAGAGAGAGAGAAGAGGGGAGAGAGAGAGAGAGAGAAGAGAGAGAGGGAGAGAGAGAGGGAGGGGGGTATTTCAGAGATAATACTAAATATATAAATCTCAAAACAGTACATGTCACCATCAACACTTATTTTGTTTTATACTTATACACATATATGTCATGGTATACCTATACACTCACACCATCACTCAAAACAATAAAAACAAGGAAGAAAAGAACGAAAAAAACCCCAATCTATAAGGTCAGAGAGAGAGGGGAGAGAGAGAGAGAGATAGAGAGAGAGAGAGAGAGAGAGATTTGTGTGTGTGTGTGTGTGTGTGTGTGTGTGTGTGTGTGTGTTTCAGGGATAATTCTCAAGACAGCACAGGATCACCATCAATATTCTTTTTGATTATACTCCTACAAATTGAACGTCATGATAATTAAAAAGAAAAAAGCCCAATGCCCATACACTCATACAATAAAGAAACAAAAATCAATTAAGTCATAAAATGAACATTTACACATTGTAAGTAAGAGAGATAGAGAGATAGACAATGACAATGACAATGACAAAGGTTTATTGTGATAAGCGAGATGCCCATTCACAAGGGGACAGTGGGAGGGGGGCTGGGCACAAAACACAAAATTTCATACACTGAGAATTTAATTAATTACAGCCCAAATAGTCATCATGTCATGGATTCCATAACATGGTTACAGAGTTGATTCATATACTTTTCCGGTGGCTTTTTTTAACCTTTGGTTAGCCCTTACGATAAAAATTGGTAAGGGGAAGGAATTTCCTCCACAAAACTGTACAAATCAAAAGTCAACATCTCACAACAAAGTGGTCTGCAACAAGGACACTAGGTCACAATGTCTCTTCTTCTGTCTTTTTTTTATGGCTTTTGAAACTTTGCCCGCTAACACGTGAAAAAATTTGACACACTCCAGGGGGCATGTAGCATACAGCTATCCTCTCTCTCTCGATAGAGAGATAGAGAAGAGAGAGACGGGGGGGGGGGGGGGGGGGGGGGGGGGGGGGGGGGGGGGGGCGGGGGGGGAATGGAGAAAGAAAAAGAGTAGGAGAGAAGAGAGGAAAGGGGGGAGAGAGAGAGAGAGAGAGAGAGAGAGGGTGTGTGTGTATGTGTTAAAGACAATACTTTTTGTTTGTAAACAAACAAAACAAAACAAACAAAAAAATACTGAATAATTATAATTCTCAAAACAGCACACCATCACCATAACCACTCTTTGATTATGCTCGTACGATTAGCACATATTATTGTTATGATAGATATATTTCTTATAACTATAGTGTAATTTAAAAAAAAAGCTTCCAAACTTTGGTAAACTCACTTACACAACAATGAAAATTTAAAAAGGAGAGAGAGAGAGAGAGAGAGAAGAGAGAGAGAGAGAGAGAATGACAATGACAAATTCTTTTATTTCGAGGATAATGAATAAGCACTCATGTCCTTTTTTACATCCAGTTCCCGCCCGTAGGGATACATCTGAATAATAACCCAATACTTATACTCTCACACAGTAGAAACAAAGGGAAATATCCTTTTCACCCCCCCCCTAAAAAAAAAACCACAACAAAAACAAACAAACAAATAAAAGAAAATCCTAAAAACACCCCCACCCCCACCCCCACAAAAAAACACCCAACCAAAACAAAGAAAAGAAAAAGAAAAAAACAAACCAACAAAAAGAAGAAAAAAGAAAAAAGAGAAAAACAAACAAACAACAACAACAAGAACAACACACAAACAAAACCAAGAAAAATAACAACCAACTTAATAAGTCATAAAAATAAACATCTACACATTGTCAAATGGTACATACACTTGTTACATATAACAATAAGATATTGAAATAACTTGAAGAGACCATTATGAAGATACCCAAGAAAGACATCATCATCATTCAAGGGGATTATAATGCCAAAGTAGGTCCTGACTCTTACAACCAATGGGCCGGAACAGTTGGTCAGTTTGGAAATGGAGAGACCAACGACAGGGAACTACGTCTGCTGGAGTTTGCCTGCACCCACAGACTTACCATTGCCAACACCCTCTATCCCCACAAGCAGTCAAGGAGGACAACCTGGCATGTGCCAAACGGCAAGATCCATAACCAAATAGATTTCATCTTAACACCACGGCGCTTCAAATCCAGCATCAACAGAGCCAGAACAAGAACATACCCTGGAGCTGACATAGGCAGCGACCACGACCTTGTGCTGCTGGTATTCAAAATGAAGCTGAAGAAAAATAAACAGCCTGCAAACCCACGTATCAAATTTGACGTGGACAAACGGAAAGATCCAGATGTCGAGGAGATCTTCCAAGCTAAGCTTGGCGGACGTTTTGCGGCAATAACCCTCCAGGACAATGACATCAATGACCTCACCAACAACTTTAATGAGGCAGTCCGAGAAACAGAAGAGGAGGTAATCGGTCGTCAGAGGAATAAACACCAGCCATGGACTACCAATGATATCTTGGACCTCTGTGATACAAGAAGAGCACGGAAACCAACCAGGTCTTCCAACCCTAAAGAATACCGGGAGGCCAACAATCTTGTGAAGAAGTCAATGTTAAAGGCCAGAGAGAAGTGGATCAGTGATCAATGTGATGAGATCGAAAAAAGCATGAAAGTGGGCAACAGTAAAAAGGCATACGACACCCTGAAGAAACTCACAAAACCACTTCAAACCAAATCATCAGTCATTGAAGACAGCTTCGGAAACCTCCTCACAGAAAGCTCAGCTGCATTGAACAGGTAGTCTGAGTATTTTCAAGAACTATACAACTACCCAATCCAACCTGACAAGAGTATAATAGAAGAGGAAGCAGCAAGATCAAGAGTACCCTCGCCATTACCTATACTGAGGGAAGAAGTGGAAGAAGCCATCCGCAGCTTACCAGTAGGAAAGTCCCCAGGAGCAGACAACATACCAGCAGAGCTGCTCAAGCATGGTGGTGAAACAGTTATCACACATGTTACAGCTGTCAGAAGAGTTGGGAGACAAAACAGTGGCCAACAGAATGGACACAATCACTCATCATACCTCTGCCCAAGAAGGGGAATTTACGTCAATGCCAAAACTATAGAACAATCAGCCTCATCAGCCACGCCAGCAAGATCATGCTCAAAGTTATTTTGAATCGACTCAAGAAGGAGGCAGAAGAACACCTTGCAGAGGAACAAGCTGGGTTCAGGGCAGACAGGAGCACAATCGAACAGATTTTTAACTGCCACATCCTGATGGAAAAACATCTTCAACATCAGAGAGACCTGTTCCACAACTTCATCGACTTCAAGAAGGCTTTCGACAGAGTATGGCACGAAGGCCTGTGGCAGGTCCTCAGAATGTTTGGCATTGAAGAAGGACTAGTGCAAACCATTCAAGCACTATACAACACCGCAAGCAGTGCAGTCCTTCTGAACAATCAGGTCGGAGACTACTTCAAAACCACAGTTGGGGTCCGACAAAGATGCCTGTTATCTCCAGTCCTGTTTAATCTGTTCTTGGAAAACATTATGAGAGAGACCCTCCATGACTTCCACTCTACCATCTCCATTGGCGGCAGACCCCTCAACAACTTGCGGTTTGCCGATGACATTGACCTCATGGGCGGAAGTAACACAGAGCTGCAAGATCTTACGACCAAACTTGAGAACAGAGCTGGAGCATATGGGATGGAGGTGAGTTCGGAGAAAAGTAAAGTACTTGTGAACAGCACGAGCAACGCCACTGCTAAAATTTACATGAACGGCCAGCAACTGGAGGAGGTAGACGCTTTTAAATACCTTGGCGCTACACTCACAAAGGACGGGCGATCGACGACAGAAATCAAAGGCAACATCTTCCATGACAAAACTCACCACCATATGGAAAAGTAAAGAGATCAGTTTCCCAATCAAACTAAAGCTCTACAAAGCCCTAATTCAGACTATCCTGCTGTACGGAAGTGAAACCTGGACATTGACTGCAGTCATTTGAAACAAAATGCCATTGAAAACTGCTGGGCATATCCTGGAGAGAACGAAGGACCAATGAATTTGTCAAGAGCCAAATAACACGGCTGGCAGGTCCACAGGAACCCCTTCTCACCATCGTCAAGAAGAAAAAGCTGACATGGTTCGGCCATGTCACCCGCCACAATACTCTGCCAAAAACAGTACTGCAGGGAACACTCGAAGGTGGCAGAAAGAGGGGAAGGAAGACAGAACAAGTCATGGATGGACAACATCAGAGAATGGACCAGGATGAATGACTCGGCACTACTGCGCAGAGCCGAGGACCGAGATGGATGGAGGAGGCTTACCACGGCATCGTCTTTCGTGACTCCTCCACCACCCCCAAGGTCACGGGACTGATGATGATGACAGCCCAAGCCCAATAAAGTATTGAAAATATATTAATCCTTCATCAGGATACACTATAACTATAAGCAAAACGATAAAAGGTGAAGAAGAGAGAGAGAGAGAGAGAGGAGAGAGAGAGAGAGAGAGAGACAATGACAAATTCTTTTTCTTTTATTTCGAGGATAATGAATAAGCACTCATGTGCTTTTTTACATCCAGTCCCCGCCCGTAGGGATACATCTTAATAATAACCCAACACTTATACAGCCTCACAGTAGAAACATGGGGAAATAACCCTTTTCAACTCCCCCCCCCCCCCCAGAAAGCAAACTAATAAAAGAAAACCCTAAAAACATCCCCCATCACCCCCCCTCCCCCCCACCCCCACCCCCCAAAAAACCAACAACAACCAACCCACAACCAAAACAAACAAACAAACAAACAAAAGAGAAAGAAACCAAACCAACAAAAGAAGAAAAAAAGAGAAAAAGAAACAACAACAACAACAACAAAACCAAGAAGAATAACAACCAAACTTAATAAGTCACAAAGATAACATCTACACATTATCAAATGGTACATATATTCTTGTTACACATAACAATAAGATATTGAAATAGGGCACTCGTTAAGACTTAATTTGCAGAGGACAAGTCCAATAAGTATTGAAAATATAAAATATGAATCCTTCATCAGGATACACCATAACTATAAGCAAAACGATAAAAGGTGAGAGAGAGAGAGAGGGGAGAGAGAGAGAGAGGAGAGAGAGAGAGAGAGAGAGAGAGAAGAGAGAGAGAGAGAGGAGACAGACAGACAGACAACAGAGACAGAGACAGAGTGTTGTGTGTGTATTTCAAAGATAATGTCCAATTTATAATTCCCAAAACAGTACACGATCACCATCAACACTCATTTTTGATTATACTCGTTTTCAAATTATATGTCATGATAATGAAATAAACTCAATACTCATATATTCACACAATAAAAACAAGAAACAAAACAAAAGAAGAATCTAAACCTATACAATCATTGAGGGAGAGAATGTGAGTGAGTGAGTGAGTGAGTGTGTGTGTGTGTGTGTGTGTGTGTGTGTGTGTGTATGTGTGTGAGTGAGTGTGTGTGTGTGTGTGTGTGTGTGTGTGTGTGTGTGTGTGGTGTGTGTGTGTGTGTGTGAGGGATAATACTAAATATATAATACTCACAGAGCACACGATCAACAACACTAACACTTTTTAATTATACTTATACAAATTGAATGTCATGATAATAAAAATAAGTGCAATACCCATACACTCACACAATAAAGAGGGGGGAAACCTCAATAAAGTCATAAAAAGAACATCTAAACCTTGTAAGTAATAGAGACAAATTCTTTTTTTTCCCAGGATAATGAATAAGTACTCACGTGCTTTTTACATCCAGTCCCCGCCCGTAGAGTCACATGTTAATAATGAACTCAGTACTCATACTTTCAAACAGTCGAAGCAAAAGGGAAAAACTTTAAAAAAAGAAAAAAAGAGAAAAAGGAAACAAACAACCCCAGACAAACAAGAAACAAAATAAACCCCAGAACCCCCCCCCCCCCAAAAAAAAAAAAAAAAAAAAAAAAAGAACCATCCCAGAGAGAGAGAGAGAGAGAGAGAGAGAGAGAGAGAGAGAGAGGAGATGTGTGTGTGTGTGTGTGTGTGTGTGTGTGTGTGTGTGTGTGTGTTTCAAGGATAATACTAAATATATAATTCTCAAGACAGCACAGGATCACCATCAATATTCTTTTTGAATATACTCTTACAAATTGAACGTCATGATAATAAAATGACCCAATACCCATACACTCATACAATAAAGAGAAAAAAATAATTAGTCATAAAATGAACATATACACATTGTAAGTAAGAGAGAGAGAGAAAGGGGGGGGGGGAGAAATGAGAGAGAGTGGGAGAGAGAGAGGGGTGAGTGTGTGTGTGTGTGTGTGTGTGTTAAACGACAAAGTGGGAGAGAGAGAGAGAACTCGAACTCGAACTCGAAATGGTTTATTCAGTATAGGCCATGGCCCCTTACTGAAGGGGGTACAATACACCAGTTTCAAAGCCAAACAGTGGCCAGGTGTTTCAAATCTTAATCTGTAAACATGTAATTTTCAATATGTAGATCAACATAAGGCATAAGATATCTTTGACAGTAAATGGTTCAAATAACCTGAAAAGGAAAATCTTCGTTGTTTGATTGTGTTCATTTCAGTTGTGTTATCTATCTATAAACTTTATACAAATCAGCAGATACAATCATTACACTTTTACATGTGTCTGATATACACAAACAAACATGATCAAATCCAGCAAATTTACCAAATTAGAATACATACATTCAGACTTATACACATATTTATCATATATTTGCCATATTTTCACACTACGCACTCACCTGAGCAACTATAATCCAAACATGATGGCGTGCCTGTAATTCTAAAACAATGAAAATCTTTATCTATGATATCTGGGACAATAGTTACAGTCAATTTAGAGAGAGAGAGAGAGAGAGAGAGAGAGAGAGGACACGGACAGACAGACAGACAGGTGAAGGGATAGGGCAGATAGGTAAGGGCGGATATACAACTTTGTTTTTAAGGCTATGGACTGTGGTTTGTTATTGTTGATGTATCAAGTGAGTTGATAATTGAGTTTTGTAGATTGTTATTGATTGATGTTGTTTAACTGAATCAGGAAGGGAGTTCCACAGCATCGGGCCTGAGTAAAGTAAACTAGATTTGAATAAGTCTATTCTTGGGATTGGGACACTAGGCTTTATAGTAATTTTTTTCTGGATTGGTTTAGGGGAAGTTTGTCTTTTAAAACTCTCAGAGGACGGCTGTCCGCTATAGCGGATCAGTGTAAAGCCACGGTTTCGGACGACTCGCCGCTATAGCGGATTTGCTGTTTGCAGATTTTTCATGTGGCGGTCGCATAATACTATGACTCGTGCAGCTAAACATAGCTTCCTGAGCCTGTCCAACGTCGAATGCAGTGCGTTTTCGGGTGATTCCGTGTGTTCCGAGCTCTTTGTTTGCAGTTGTAGAGAGTAGCCAACATGCCCAGCACTTTTGCATATGTGTCAGAAGCAAAATAGAAGGGATCAGATTAGGTCTCCATGACGGCGTTTTACTACAGTGAGAGCTTCAAGTTTTATATATGTACTAACCCAGTATGTTATACATAAGTTCAGAAAATTTTATTTTCTTACTATGTGTTTTGTATTTTTTATGATTTTTTTTTTTACTAGCCATTACAAATGGGCCGTCTGTGGGGAAAAGCAAGGGAGAGAATTGGCCGTCTGAGTGAGTTGTATGATGGATCAGTTCCTGTTATAATCTTGAACATCATGACTCCTTTGTTATATTTTAAGCTTTGGTGTAAGGGGAGAATATTTAACTGAGTATAGTCGGCTTCTAATAAGCTTGTCTTCTTTTTAAAAAGGACCAGTTTGAGAGCACGTTTATACAGGCTCAGTAACGGTTTCATAGTGTTTGCACTGAAGGATGCAGCAGCAGGATAGGTGATGCTCCTCCACACCCTCCTCAAAACTGTTGACAGTTTAGGGGGATAGTTTGACTCGACTGTAATGCACAGAAACGTGGCTCTATCAATTACATCACTGACGTCTGATGTCACTGTGCTGTCACTGTGATGAGGGCCTCCAGTTTAACGAGGAGCTTTGTACTCTGCAGGGCTGAAGTGCCTGCCTACAGTCATCCAGATCAATCATGGTCCGTCCGTCCTTACGATTTGTGGAGCAGGGGGCGGGGTGGTGGTGGAGGGGTTTGTTTTTGATGTTGCTATTTTTATATTCTCTCTCTCTCTCTCTCTCTCTCTCTCTCTCTCTCTCTCTCTTCTTCTCTCTGTCTGTCTGTCTGTCTGTCTCCCTCTGTCTGTATGTCTGTCTGTCTGTCTGTGTCTCTCTGGTGTACGTCAATCATATGAAACATACCTGTCACCAGGAATCAATGCCCTTTCTGTTCAGCAAAAGTAGAGCACTTTTGTCTGCAGTTTGGCCGGAGTGAGAAAAGGCGGGAGGGGGGGGGGGGGGGGGGGGGGGGGGGGGGGGGGGGGGAAGAAGGGTGACATAGAAAGAGGTGGCTTTTGGTGACGTCAGGAAAGGTAGGGGTGAGGAAGGGGTGACTTCAAGTCACGCCAGGAAGGGTAGGGGGTGAAAAAGGGGTGACTTATGATGACATCATGATGAGAAAAGGGGGACTTCAGGTGAGATCAGGAAGGATAGGGGTGGGGATAAAAGGGTAATTCATTGTGAAAACAGGCAGGTAGGGGGGGGGGGGAGGAAGGAGGAAGAATGATGACATCAGGGAGGGTAGGGGTGACAAAGGGGTGACTTATGGTGAGGTGAGGAAGGGTAGGGGTTGAGGAAGGGATGGCCAATGGTTACTTTACACAGCACAGCACCACACACACACACACACACACACACACACACACACACCCCACGCACGCACGCACGCACGCACACACACACACACACGCGGCGCACACACACACACACACACACACACGCGCGCGCGCACACACGCGCGCGCACACACACACACTTAGATCGATAGATAGATCTGTGTGTGTGTGTGCGTGTGTGTGTGTGTATGTGTGTGTGTTTGTGGGAGAGAGAGAGAGAGAGAGAGAGGAGAGAGAGAGAGAGAGAGAGAGAGTGAGAGAGAGAGAGAGAGAAGAGGAGAGAGAGAGAAGAAGAGAGAGAGATAGATAGAGGAGAGAGAGAGAGAGAGGAGAGAGAGAGAGAGAGAGAGAGAGAGATGAGGAGAGAGAGAGAGATAGAGAGATAGATTACTGTGCCCTGGAAAAAACCCGCAATTTCAGCTCTATCTGTTAACATCCATACCATTACATCATATCCTTCAACCCCCCCCCCCCAAACACACACACACACACACACACACACACACACACACACACACACACCACACACACACACTTTTACACACTTTTACATAACCCAATCATCCTAGCACATTTTTGTGTGTGTGCGTGTTCACGTCATGAATTTTCCCTTAGGATAACCCAGTGAGGTGCTGAAAGACCTCCAGCACTTTTGAATCAGAGTCAAATTCCCCCCCCCTGCCCCACGTTTATTTTATTTTAGGCTGGGTGTGTTAGTTGTTAGTGACCTGAAGTGATGGATCAACAGAAACAGCAATGACAACTTGCCCTCCATTGTGTGTATGAGTGTTGAGACACTGATGGAAGGATTTATGACACATGGTCTTAGCGCTCTTTCATGTGACATCCACCAGTCACCACCTGTGCTTTGTCTGCTCTTTAGAGACGAATTTCATACTATGTTGTTTCTGTCTTCCTAAATTATTGGATGCCTGGGGTTTATCACAGTTCTTGATTAAACCACTGACGCTGGGTGCAACAGCAAAGTGAGAGGCTGTTAGCATCACCAGTGGCTTTTCCACTCATGGAATTCCACTTTACAGCTTTGTCTTTAGTGATCAACTATGACTCTGACTAGGAGGCTTGACTCGCACAGTCCTTATGTGTTGCAGCCCTGGGGGCTAGCTAGCCTTTGGAGAACATCTCCAACGCTGACTGTCCTTATGCCCACTTGGCCGGGAGAGTGGGGATGAACTGTGGGCAAGGCATCTCCACAATAATCAAATTTCTGCCCAATTTCCGAAACAGCAGCTACGTCCTCTGCTGTTTTGGAGGTCATCGTCGAACACGACGGACAAACATACAAACATACAAATTATTGGTAAAAAGATTTCATGCCATGCTTAAAAAAAATTGGTTGTCTTTCTCAGTTTATACAATCAGATTTCATGCTATGATTTTTTTTTTGGTCTGCCCGAATTATTACAGATTTCACGGAAGACTGTCTTTCTGAATACATTCAGATTCTCACAACGCATTATTTGTGTCCCTAAGTTCATACAACAGATTTCCAACAAAGCTTTGTCTGTCCACCTACGTTTATGTAAATAGATGTTCTGCATGCGTTCGAACACGGGGCTTCTACATGGTTTGTTGTTTTCCCACGTTCACGCAAACATAATTTACGCAATGCTTTGCCTGTCTTCCCAAGCTCATCACAACAGATTTCATGCTATGATTTTTCTGTCTCCCCGAATTATTACAGACAAACTTCACACAACACTTTGTCTGTATTCCTACGCTCATGCAAACAGATTTCCCAAGATGTCTTGTTTGTCTTCCTACGCCCATACCAACAGGTTTCATGTAATGCTTTGTCTGTATTCCTACGCTCATGCAAACAGATTTCCCACAATCCTTTGTCTGTATTCCTACGCTCATGCAAACAGATTTCATGTAATGCTTTGTCTGTATTCCTACGCTCATGCAAAAAGATTTCCTACAATCCTTTGTCTGATTCTCGCTCATAAAGCAGATTCATGCTTTGTCTGTATTCTCTCATGCAAAGATTTCCTACAATCCTTTGTCTGTCTTTCTAAGTTCATAAAACAGATTTCCAACGCTACTTAGTTTGTATTTCTACATTCATGCCAAAACCTTTCACGCAAAGCTTTGTCTGTCTTCCTACGCTCATACCAACAAATTTCACCCTATGATGTTTCTGTCTCCCCGAATTATTACAAAACAGATTTGTCACAATACTTTGTCTTCCTAAGTTCGCGCAAACAGATTTCCCACAATGCTTTGTTTATCTTCCTAAGTTCGCGCAAACGGATTTCCCACAATGCTTTGTTTGTTTTCCTAAGTTCACGCAAACAGATTTCCCCCAATACTTTGTCTTTCTGTGTTTATCCAAACAGATTTTACGCAATTGTTTGTCTGTCGTTCCAAGCCCATACAAACAGATTTCATGCTAAGCTTTTTCTGTCTCCCCAGCAAAGAAGGCAAGGCAAGAAAAGGCAAAGCAAGGCAAGGCAAGGTAGAGCAAGGCAAGGCAAGACAAGACAAGGCAAAGAAAGGCCTACAAGCAGATTTCACACAAAACTTTGTATGTCTTCCTATATTCACACAAACAGATTCCACGTTGTTCCCCTTTTCCCTTTTTGGCAACTGTCACTCCGTGCATTTTTGAAACTTAGTTTTGTTGTGAAGGTAAGGCCTAGATATTGATAAAAGTTTGTTACTTTAATTTCAGTATTACCATAAAGCCACTTCTCTCGCACTGAAAGATGACCTCCCTTTCCAAAAACCATGAAAGAGAGAGACAGAGTGAAGAGAGAGAGAGAGAGAAGAGAGAGAGAGAGGAGAGGAGAGAGGAGAGGAGGGAGGGAAGAGAGAGAGAGAGAGAGAGAGAGAGGGAGAGAGAGAGAGAGCGAGGGAGAGAGAGAGAGAGAAGAGAGGAGAGGAGGAGAGAGAGAGAGAGAGAGAGAGAGAGAGAGAGAGAGAGAGAAGAGAGAGAGAGAGAGAGTCCCACTAACTGACATGCATTCATAATTAAAACAGGTAAAACTAAAAATCGTTAAATTGCTTTTCCTCAAAAGTAAAGAAGAACAGAATGAAAAAAAATTAGAACAGTGTTGGTAAGAAAAGAAAGATAAACTCCTTTATCCATCAAACCAATTAACGACCCACTGAGATACCCAGGAACCTGGTAACAGCCCACTGAGATACCCAGGAACCTGGTAACAGCCCACTGAGGTACCCAGGAACCTGGTAACAGCCCACTGAGGTACCCAGGGACCTGGTAACAGCCCACTGAGGTACCCAGGGACCTGGTAACAGCCCACTGAGGTACCCAGGGACCTGGTAACAGCCCACTGAGGTACCCAGGAACCTGGTAACAGCCCACTGAGGTACCCAGGAACCTGGTAACAGCCCACTGAGGTACCCAGGCATTCAAGCGTGTATCGCTATGATTCCTCCATTTGCACGAACCTACGAAGACAGAAAAACCATTCTATACAATCTGTTTGCATAAAGGCACGAAGAAAACAATATACAATTTACATACTTTATCATCTCACAAACAGAGAAATTCAGGTGAGTTATGAGCCATACAAAAACTTTGTTCACCATAACAATACTGACACAAAAGTGTTCCTTAAAAGTTTCAAACCTCATAATAATGAATGGAGCAGATCACAAGTGAATAAAGCCATGAAATCATCAGGCAGAACGCTGATCCATGTAAAGATCTTTTGACTTCAACTCTTTCTCTCTCTCTCTCTCTCTCTCCTCTCTCTCTCTTCTATAAATATATATAATAATATATCTTCTATCTATCTACATCTATCTATCTATCTATCTATCTATCTATCTATCTATATATATATATATATATATATATATATATATATATATATCCGACAGAGAATGGATTAGTAAGAAGAGGATTTTGCTGAAACAGTTATTCATAGAACTGTTGAGACATGAAAACAGATTAAAAAACAAAACATAAACGCAAAAAATTGCGGAAGAAAATAACGCAGAAATATTTCCATATATCCAGTAACTGGCACACAACCGACACAAATGAATGAATCTGGTGAAAAGCTATTCAGTGCGAAGCTCTAAACAACTCCTTTAGGCCAGGCAGTAAATTACAGGGGAAAAAATAAGACATAAAGACTTCATTAGCCATTTAGCCACACACACACACACACACACACACATCTTCCCAGCAGTTACGAAGGTTGTCATCGATGAAAAGATAAAAAAGACAATGATAGAACCCCAGCCTCTGTACACACCTTCAAAAAAAAAATCCATCTTCCCTCTCCACTCCCGTTGTCATGGGCTCGGCAGGCAGGACTTGCACCTTGAGGACATCTGCTCTCCCCCCCTTGAATGGGGGACACACAACAGTCCCGCTATAAAACCTCTTCCTTCCTCTCACTCAGTGACTTATAGCAGGGCTGCACTGGTTCCCTGTCAGGCGAAGCAGCCACAACAACACAGACTGCCAACAATGGCTTCCGCTCGTGCACGTCTGCTTCGCACCCACCACCGCCGCAACCCTTTCTGCTCTTTTCTCTGTCGCTCTCCTTTGCCTGACACCAGCCGGATACTGTTCGCGCTCTTTGTGTTGGTCAATGTTGTCGTCAGCTGTGGTGGAGTTGTAGACGCAGTTGCAGTTGTTAGAGAGGATGGCGGTGATGAGGGTGGTGGTGAGGAGAGAGGCCGGGTGGGAAGGGAGGTGGAAGGAGGAGGCGCTTCAGGAATGACCGGAAATTCCAGCATGTTGCCTGACCCGGTAAGTTTGACGTTTGTTTCGATTCAGTTCAGACACTTTATCGTCTCACAGACAGAGAAATTCATGTGGGTTACAAGCTGTACATTAACAACACACAACAAAACAGTAAAAAAGGTAAAGCTATCCCGTCCCCAACAAAACAGTAAGAAAGTAAAATCACAAGATGTTTATGTGTGCTTTGTCTGGTTTGTCCGGCAAATGGTGTTATGTCGATGGTCAAGTAGTTCGCAATATTAGGTTGTTGTCTTTGTGGTTTAAGTATATTATGGAATATTCTGTACTCCGTGACATCTCCTGTGATAGACTGCACTATGAGGCAACTGAAAGTTTTGTGATTTCTTTCTTCTTTTTTTCCATTTTACTTTTCTTATCTTTTCTTTCTCTTTTCTTTTCTTTCTTCCTTTTATATTTTCTGTCCTTGTTTCTTTCTTTCTTGTTTTGATCCCTTTATTTCTTTTTCTTTTCCTTATCTTCCTTTCTTGCGTTATTTTATTTTCATTCTGTCTGTCTGTCTGTCTGTCTGTCTGTCTGTCTGTCTTCCTCTTCTTCTTCTTCTTCTTCTTCTTCTTCTTCTTCTTCTTCTTCTTCTCTGTGTGTGTGTGTGTGTGTGTGTGTGTGTGTGTGTGGGGTGTGTGTGTGTGTGTGTGTGTGAGTGTGTGTATGTTATTATTGTGTATGTTTTATGTAGCTTAACCCGAATCTAGCATAAGTAAATCTGCGTTATTCATCAGTATTTAATTTAAGATATTTCTCTGTCTGAAAAACACACTAAAACGAAAAAGAACCAACTATATTTATTTTTACCCTCCATATTTGAGTGCCAGTTTTGTTAAAAAGAGCAAATAAGCCTATCTTTACATTCCGAAAGAAACGACGCTCATTGCCTTCTTTCTGAGACATCCACACAATCCCAAAACCATGCTCTGACAAAACTCTTTTAAGCTTGTCGGAAGGGGGAAAGGTGTAACAGAAATCCTAAAAACATTATGAAAGTTTAATTCTATAGACTGTTCTCTGTTATGAAAATTATTTGAGACAAACAGAACCCTGCTTAAATGAAGTACGCTTCAGAAACCAGGAGATAATATGCAAATATCAAATGGAAAACGTTCATACATTAACCATGAGAATTTTTTTTAATGTGCCATTCATTCATCTAATATTGTACTCTATGGAGAGACAGGAAAATATGACTTTATACATAAGAACTTTGTCAAATGTATCAAATATTAGTTAAAATTGTTGAAACTTCCACAAACACGTTTTTGTAGACAGTCATACATATCGTATGACTTATCTACAAAAACCTGTTTTTGGAAGTTAATTATACAGATGGAGTTTGGTAAAGAGAACTGAGCATATCAGTTATTTAAAAAAAAATTTTATTAGGAGAAGAGGAGAGAGAGAGAGAGAGAGAGAGATAGGAGAGAGAAAGAGAGAGAGAGAGAATCAGTTAATTGATAAATCAGGCTCTAATTCAGGCTATGACATAGGTCGGCCTAAGACAGACAGTTGTAAAAAAAAAAGGCAAGATACCTCATTCATTGTGGTCAAATCCCTAAACACCATGGGACACACACATCGGGTATTAAATCACCATAGGTCACTGTGGTAAAAATCCCCAAATACACACAGAACACGTATCAGATTAAGTCATCACACGTCACTGTGGTAAAATCTCCTAACACGTCAGAACAGATATCAGGGATTAAGTCATCTCACGTCACTGTGGTTAAAATCCCCAAAATACCTCAGGATACATAATTATCATATTAAGTCGTCTCACGTCACTGTGGTTAAAATCCCCCAAATGCCACACAGTACATAGTTATAAGATTAAAAGCCATCACACGTACCACGTGGTTAAATCCACCTACCACTGACAAGAACAGATACCAGGGATTAATCATCTGACGTCACTGTGGTTAAAATCCCCCAACAGCAACAGATACCAGGGATTAAGATCATCACACGTCCGATAAAATCCCCAAAATCCACAGGAACTATACGATAATATCATTCATCTCGTCACTGGGTAAACCCCCAACAGCCAGACAGGTACAGGTTTAAGGGATCAAGGCCAGTCATGTAGGTAACTAGACTAGCAGGAACACACCAGACTAGCACTAGATAGCTGGTAAAGACAGGTAACATGGCGATCGGTGGTCAGGGTTAACGCACCTCCGTATGAAAAAAAAGTCAGGTTCGATTCCGTTTTGCCGATAAACTTCACCCACCCCCCTTCTGGGTGAAAGTTAGTATGATCAAT
>CM054155.1:22464628-22469628 GCA_028751875.1 Rapana venosa | reverse complement strand
GACAGACGGACAGACAAACAGACAGACAGATAGACAGATAGACAAACGAACAGACAGACCGACAATGAATTGTTCACTAGTCACTGCAGTGGCAGTTTATCAACAGTTGCAAGTTTTTCTTTTTTCAACAACACTTTTCTTTCCTATTGGATGAACGTGACAAAGAAAGCCAGTCACAAGCTAAAACGGTGTCCACACCCCAAACTAAACGAAAGCAAACCCAAACAGTCAAATCAAATCAAAGGAAAGAAAATAAGTACTGGGATGCACGAAAAAAAAGATCCTAGAAAGATCACCCAATACTAATAAGCCTATCGCATTATTTTGTCGGATAGACAGACAGACAGACAGACAGACAGACAGAGACAGACAGACAGACAAGCAGGCAAGCTGGCAAGCAGGCAGACAGGCAGACAGACAGGCATGCAGGCAGACAGACAGGCAGGCACGCAGAAAGACATACAGACAGGCAAACAGGCAGGCAGACAGACACGCAGACAGACAGACAGGCAAACAGGCAGGCAAGCAGACACGCAGACAGACAGACAGGCATGCAGGCAGACAGACAGGCAGGCACACAGACAGACATACAGACAGGAAAACAGGCAGGCAGACAGACACCAGACAGACAGGCAAACAGACAGGCAAACAGGCAGACAGACATACAGACAGGCAAACACGCAGACAGACACCAGGCAGACAGGCAATTAAACAGACAGACAGGGGGAAAAAAAGCAGCGAAAGAAAAGAAAACTACTGACCAGCTATTGCTGATCTTCGAGTACTTCACTGCCCCAGGTCCAGACTGTCCAACGGTGCTGGTCATTCCATCCTGCTGGACAGCATTCGGCCTCGCTCCTCGCTGTACGCGGCACCGGGAGTTGAACCCGCGGCCCCTTCGGCACCCATCCTGACACCCCGCCGCTCTGTCCTCCGCCGACGCTGGCCCCCCTTAGTAAGAGGTTCGTATTGTTGTTGTTGTTGTTGTTGTTGTGTTGTTGTTGTTGTTGTTGTTGTTGTTGTTGTTGTGGTGGTGGTGGTGGTGGTGGTGGTGGTGGTGGTGGTGATGGTGATGATTGATGGTGGTGGTTGTGATGATGATGGTTGATTGTTGTGATGATTGGTAGTTGTGATGATGGTGGTTGTGATGATGGAGGTTGTGATGATGATGATGATGATGATGATGATTGATGGTTGTGATGATGATTGATGGTGGTGATGGTGTGATGATGATGGTTGTGATGATGGTGGTTGTGATGCTGATGATGATTGATGGTTGTGATGATGATGATGGTTGTGATTGGTGATTGATGGTTGTGATGATGATGGTTGTGATGATGATGGTTGTGATGATTGATGGTTGTGATGATTGATGGTTGTGATGGTGGTGGTTGTGATGATGATGATGATGATGATGATGATGATGGTGATGATTGATGGTTGTTATGATGATGATGGTTGTGATGGTGATTGATGGTTGTGATGATGATTGATGGTTGCGATGATTGATGGTTGTGATGATGATGATTGTGATGATGATTGATGGCTGTGATAATGGTGGTTGTGATGATGATGATGGTTGTGATGATGGTGATGATGGTTGTGATGATTGATGGTTGTGATGATGATAATGGTGTGATGATGATTGATGGTTGTGCTGATGATGGTTGTGATGGTGATTGACGGTTGTGATGATGATTGATAGGTGTGATGATTGATGGTTGTGATGATGATGGTTGTGATGATGATTGATGGTTGTGATGGTGATGGTTGTGATGATGATTGATAGGTGTGATGATGATGGTTGTGGTGGTGATGATGATGATGACATCGACGGCGTCGATATATTTTGTCGTGGGGGTGGTAATGTTGTTGGTGATGATGGTAATGAAAGTACTACAACGGCAACAAGAATGCTGGCTGCTATTTCTGCAGCTTCTTCTCTACTGTTACTACTGCTACTACTATTGCTACTACTATTGCTGCTTCTACTACAACTACACCAACTACTGCTGCTGCTATTGATACTACTACTGCTACTACTACTGCTGCTTCTACTACAACTACACCTACTACTGCTGCTGATACTGCTGCTGCTATTGCTACTACTACTGCTGCTACTGTTACTGCTGCTGCTGCTGCTACTACTACTACTACTATTACTACTCTCCTGCTTCTTCTACTACTACACCCGCTACTACTACTGTACTACTGCTGCTGCTACCGATGCTGCTATTGCTACTACTACTGCTGCTACTGTTACTGCTGTTACTGCTGCTGCTGCTGCTACTACTACTACTATTACTACTCTCCTGCTTCTTCTACTACTACACCCGCTACTACTACTGTACTACTGCTGCTGCTACCAATGCTGCTATTGCTACTACTACTGCTGCTGCTGTTACTGCTGCTGCTGCTGCTTGACTGTTATTCTTGTATACATCCCTTTTATTCAGGAGTGTTCACTTGGAAATGACCCTCTTTTCCCAATTTTTGTGGTAATGTGGGAAACGGATGAAGCAGAGGGTAACAGCTGGTTGTTGTTTACTTCAAGAATTCTCAGGTAAAGATACTACAGCAAGAACTGCAGTGTTGACATACCGCTGGTATTAAGCACTTGAAAAGAGCTAGTATGATGACAAGGCTGGTTTTGATGACAAGCTGATTTATTAGAGTGGCTTGGCAAAGAGACCTTGTCTTTTTGGTAATGCGTATGGAATTGAAAACAGGTTTGTACACAGCTGAGAAGATTAAGAAGAATAGGAAATAGGCAGTGAAAAGAAGAAGAGGAGGAGAAGAGAAGGTGGTATGAAGAGTTAGAAAGAGAAAAGAAGAGAAGAGAGAGAAAGAGAGAGAGAGAAAAGAGAAGAAAAGAAGAAGAAGAAGAGAAGAAGAGAGAAGAGATAGAAGAAGAAGAAGAGGAAGAGAAGAAGAAGAAGAGAAAGAAGAGAGAAAGAAGAAGAAGAAGAAGGAAGAAAGAAGAAGAAGAAGAAGAAGAAGAAGAAGAGAAGAGAAGAAGAAGAAGAGAAGAAGAAGAAGAGAAGAAGAAGAAGAGAAGAAGAAGAAGAAGAAAGAAGAGAAGAAGAAGAAGAAGAAGAAGAAGAAGAAGAAGAAAGAAGAAAAGAGAAGAAGAAGAAGAAAGAAGAAGAAGAAGAAGAAGAAGAAGAAGAGAAGAAGAAGAAAGGAGAGAAGAGAAGAAGAAGAAGAAGAAGAAGAAGAAAGAAGAGAAGAAGAGAAGAAGAAGAAGAAGAAGAAGAAAGAAGGAAGAAGAAGAAGAAGAAGAAGAGAAGAAGAAGAAGAAGAAGAAGAAGAAAGACAGAAGAAAAGAAGAAGAAGAAGAAGAAGAAGAAAGAAGAAGAAGAAGAAGAAGAAGAAAAGAAGAAGAAGAAGAGAAGAGAAGAAGAAGAAAAAGAGAGAAAGAAGAAGAAAGAAAAAGAAGAGAAAAGAAAGAAGAAGAAGAAGAAGAAGAAGAAAGAAGAAGAAGAAGAAAAGAAGAAAGAAGAAGAAGAAAGAAGAAGAAAAGAAGAAGAAAGAAGAAGAAGAAAGAAGAAGAAGAAGAAGAAAGAAGAAGCTCCTGGTAGAGCTTTAAATCTTACTGCTTTTTATATCATTGTTATTGCTATGATGCTGATGATGACGAAGCTGATGATGATGATAATTATCATTATCATTGTTGTTCTAAAATTTTTATTTATTTAGTTATTTTTAATTTATTCTTTTATATCGAGGATAATGGAATAAGCACGTATGTGCATTTTTACATCCAATTCTGTAAATTCTGTCATCTGTTCCCACCAGCACACAATGGCCTACTCTTACGAAAAGCGGAACAGGATTTAACGTGTGCGCAAGATGTTCTGCATGCGTTCGCACACGGGGCCTCAGTTTATAGTCTCATCCGAAGGACTTTTGGGGAGAGTGGAGTCTGCACTGATATGAACTCCAGGGGCAAAATATCCCTCTTGAACGGGAATCGAACCCGGGTCGTCAGATTGCGAGCGCAATGATCTAACCACTGGGCTATCCCGTCCCCAGGGGCAGTAGGCCATACGAGGGCGTGACCGCACGCTTGACTAACCAACACCAAGGCGTCTTTTCCACAGACTGCAGGGGTCGATTTGATGGAAGCGCAGTTGCCCTACAATCAGCCCAGCAGACTGGCGCACCGTCCTGTTGACAGAAACTTATAACCCCTCAACCGACTGTCATTTAAGTTTGACGTATGACGACCGTCAATCCTAGTCAGCAAACGTCATCGTCTGCGCAACTGTTGCGTGTTAGGTCTCTCTTAGGTCTTACGTCACTTCCGATGAACTTTTTTTATTTAAAAAAATGGTTAGCGTGGTTTTGCTGTGTTAGAGACCAAAGCTGGGCAGGGTGGGGGTGGGGGATGGGGGTGGGAGTGGGATGTTAATCTTAACCGTGCAGTAACATAGATATGTCTTTTTGTACTGTTACTGATCTACGAACCGAGAGACCGGTCCTGCTGAAAATTATTTCTCAGTTTTACGACTCGCTTTAGTGTCCAAATATTTTTTTTTTAAATTGCAAAAGATCATAAAGCTACACCCGTGCGTGTGTGTGTATGTGTGTGTGTTGTGTGTGTGTGTGTGTGTGTGTGTGTGTGTGTGTGTGTGTGTGTGAGTGTGTGTGTGTGTGAGTGTGTGTGTGTATGTGTGTGTGTATGTGTGTGTGTTGTGTGTGTGTGTGTGTGTGTGTGTGTGAAAGTCAAAGTCAAACTTTTATTTTCAGATGGTACATTGAATAAGCAGTGCATTTGCTTTTTTTCATCAAGCCATCTATCTAAAGAAAAAAAGAGAGAAAAAAGATAATATATATGCAGACAGAATAAAAAACCTAATCAATGATAAACCATACAAATCAAACAAGAAAAGACTATAACATATGCATACATGGAATTAAAAACAAAACAATGTGTGTGTGTGTGTGGTGTGTGTGTGTGTGTGTGTGTGTGTGTGTGTGTGTGTGTGTGTGTGTGT
>CM054155.1:22452128-22457128 GCA_028751875.1 Rapana venosa | reverse complement strand
TGCACATCTAGTGTACACATGTATTTTGCAAATCTCTTGTACAAACCTTTTGCTCAACTCTATTGTACAGCAAACCCATGGTATTCATCTACTGCACAGGTCTATTGTGACAGTCTATTGTATAAATATATTGTGTGCAAATCTATTGTGCAAATCTATTGTGCCAATCAGTGTGTGCAAATCTATTGTACAAACATACCGCACAAATCTATTGTGCAAATCTGTTGTGCAAATCTACTGTAACAATCTGTTGTACAAACAAACTGTGTGCAAATATATTGTAGAAATCTGTTGAGCAATTCTATTGTACAATTCTATTATGCAAATCTATTATGCAAATCAATTATGCAAGTCTATTATGCAAATGTGTCTGATTGGCTGTGCTGTATCCACAGGCTGGTATCTTCTCTTGGGTACAGCTCAGAGCTGGGAAATCTCCGCATCATCTACATCCTTGTCATCGTCACCTTCATCATCATCATCCTCGTCATCGTCATCGCCCTGCTGTCATCATCCAAACCATACCTTATTCCCAACCTACGAAGGATATCTGCAAACAAAACGTTTTTTAAAAATTGTTTTTACCTACCAAGTTTTGTCATGTTTATAGTTGTGTCATATCAGTATTTCATCATGGTATCGTTTTTATGATGTGGTTGTTTAGCCGTGTTATTATTTTTGTTGTTGTTGTATATCATGCTTATGTGTTATCGATTTGTCGTGATGTTATTTTGACATGTGGTTTTGTCGTACTGTTTTGTCATGTATCAGTTTTTTTTATACTATTAGTTTGACATGATATAATGTTTGTCATATCATCAATTAGACAGGTTTTCGTGTTTATTATTTCATTATTTTATATTGCCATCTTTTGAGTCATATAATTATTTTTTTCGTGCTATTATTTCTTAGTATAATTATTTTGTCAAGTTATCGTTTTAACTTACTATTGCTTTCATGTGTTTGCCACTATTAGTTTTATAATCTGTGCGATTATCATTCTCATTAATTGTTAACCATCAATGAATGTTTGATCAACATTGAAGATAAAGGTTTTGTACCATGATAATAATTATATTACTATTATCTTGCTTGCTACTGAACTTTGATATGTTCCACATTGCCAATGTCATTCTCATCAATTTTACACTCAATGTTTTCTTCCAATGAAAATGAAATGATGTGTTAAACGCTTACACTGATGGACACAGCCCATTCTTTCTGCGCAACAGTTTGCGGGAATGGTCTTTTGTCTGCAGTGTGGATTATTTTGAAATCTTTTTGTTGACTGTTTAGCCTACTTCTGCCATGTGAGGGATAGTAAGGAGAGTGAAAGGATTTTAAAAATCTATATATTTACATTATTTCATTTCGAGGATTTATTTTTTATTCTTTTATATCGAGGACAATGGAATAAGCACTCGTGTGCTTTTTACATCTAGTCCCCGTGTGTATGCGGTTTTGTAAATTTGGTCATCTGTTCCCACCGGCACACAATGGCCTACTCTTTCGAAAAGCGGAACAGGATTTAACGCGTACGCAAGATGTTTTGCATGCGTTCGCGCACGGGGCCTCGGTTTATAGTCTCATCCGACCGACTTTTGGAGAATGTTATCCTCAGCAGGGCCTAGCATTATTTGCCTATATACGAAACTTATCTTTATATTTATCTTAATAACTGCCTTGATGCCTCAACATTTGTCTTCAATTAATTAATCAATTTAACAAGACAATAGATCACGAACTAGGATTGTTGTTGACAGAGTAGACGAAGTTTCTGAATTTTCTTTTTTTAAAGCCTGAAATTTCGATCTGGTAAGATTTGAGATTTGAATCAATGTTTTATCACAGTTCTTGATTAAATCATTGATGCTGGGGGCAACAGCAAAGTGAGAGGCTGTATGACCAGTGGCTTTCCCACTCATGGACTTCCACTTTACAGCTTAGTCTTTAGTGATCGACTATGACTCTCTGACTAGGAGGCTTGACTTGCACAGTCCTTATGTGCTGCAGCCCTGGGGGTTGGTTGGCCTTTGGAGAACATCTCCAACTCTGACTGTCCTTATGCCCACTTGGCCGAGAGAGTGGGGATGTACTGTGGGCAAGGCATCTCCACTATAATCAAATTTCTGCCCAATTTCCGAAACAGCAGCTGCCTCCTCTGCTGTTTTGGAGGTCATCGTCGAACACGACGAACTAAAAAGAGAGGAAGAGACTTTCCATCAAGGCAGCAGCAGCACTGATAAAACACGTGTCTTTGCTGTGGGCTCACCATACTGGTCGTGCAGGGAGGGGAGAAGAAGAAGACACCACTGCTGCAGTACCGAGCATGGTATCCCTCGTGGCCTTTTTTGTCGTCTGGTTCTGCTGAAATGGCCTTCGTGAAAATGATATATTTCCATTAACAGCCAGCACGGCTGTTCTCAGCTCCAATACTATCATTATCACTGCTGATATGTCTTTCATGGAAATGAATGATATCGCTTCATTCATAGTGAGCTCGGCTGTTGTCAGCTCCAATATTATCATTATCACTGCTGACATGTCGTCCTTCATGAAAATTTTATCATTCCATTAAGAGTGAGCTCGGCTGTTCTCAGCTCCAATATTATCATTACAGTTACTACCATAACCATAATCATAACCTCCACCACCACCACAACCATCACGACGACGACGACGACGACGACGACGACGACCACCACCACCACCACCACCACCACCACCACCACCACCACCACCACCACCGCAGCATCCTTTACTCATAATTCCTCATCTTCACTACCAACACAAATACTGCCATCCCTCCTTCCCCTAGCACCACACTTAATGACGATTCTCATAGCAAGCTTCTGTGTGTGTGTGCGCGCGCGCGTGCGTGCGCGTGCTTGCGCGTGTGTACGTGTATATTGCAGCCTATCTCCACATGAAGTCGGCTGTAGAGAGAAGGGGGATCATGCTTGACGGACTGGACCTGCTGCTGACGCCGCCCCAGTACAAGTATCTGCTGCCTCTGCGGTAGGCTGCCACACCCTCTGCTTCACACACCATGGAGACCATGACGTTGACTTTAACCTAACCTCAACACGACCTTGACCATAACCTAACCTCAACACGACCTTGACCTTAACTACTACTACTACTATTAATACTACTGCTACTACTACTGCTACTACTACTACTACTGCTGCTGCTGCTGCTGCTGCTGCTGCTGCTATTACAATTACTACTACTGCTGTTGCTACTACTACTTCTACCACTGCTACTGCTACTATTACAACTACTACTGCAGCTGTTGCTGCTGCTGTTGCTACTACTACTACTACTACTACTACTACTACTACTACTACTACTACTACTACTACAGATGCTGATGCTGCTACTACTTCTACTACTACGACTACTTTCGTTTCGACCTTTACCTGTTTAAACACTTATTGGCTCCCTTTGTAACTCAGTGGCAGAAGCAAGCTTGAGTTACAATACTGCTGTCACATTGGGGTTAGAGCCAGGATATGACCACGTGAGGTGACGTCATGCCACTGCATGTTCCAGCATGATCCAGTTTTATAGAAGTGTTCTCCCCTCCATCCATGCCTCCCAACCTGACACGCAGAACATCTTGCGCACACGTTGAAACCCGTTCTACTTTTTGGAAGAGTAGGCCACTGTGTGCCGATGGGAACGGATGACAAAATTAAAAAACAACACCTGCATACATACGGGGACTGGATGAAAAAAAGCACATGAGTGCTTATTCCATCATCCTCGAAATAAAAGAATAAAATAAATAAATAAATAAACATTATCACTTTTGTGCAATCGTTTGTTTATTCATTTCATATTTATTCTGAATTCTTTTATTTTGAGAATAATGAACCAGCATTCGTGTCGTTTATTGTCGGTTTTTTCCCCGCATACAGTCTCCTTGTGCATGCGGTTTTGCAAATTCTGTCATCCATTCCCACTAGAACAAATGGCCTACTTTTCCGAAAGGTGGAACAGGTTTTAACGTGTGTGCAAAATGTTCTACGTTCTAGGTTTTTAGTATCATCCGAAGGATTATCGGGGGAGTGGAGTCAGCACTGATGTTAACTTCAAGGGAAAAAATTCCCCTTGAACGGGCATTTCTGTGGTGGCTTGAACCTGGGCCCTCAGATTGTCAGCATAACGCTCTGACCGCCAGACTATCCCCCCTATTGATATTGCTAAAAGAATAAGATGGAACATGTTGCCCATGTAGGTGTGAAGACAGACATAATCCGTCACGAACTGTCTTTCAGACGGACATAATCCTTCATGATATTTCAGACGGACATAATCCGTCACGAACTGTCTTTCAGACGGACATAATCCTTCTCGAACTGTCTTTCAGACGGACATAATCCTTCACGAACTGTTTTTCAGACGAACCGTCTTTCAGACGACGAACATAATCTTTCACGAACTGTCTTTTAGACGGACATAATCCTTCACGGGCTGTCTTTCAGAGGACGGACATAATCCTTCACGAACTGTCTTTCAAACGACGGACATAATCCTTCACGATCTTACAGACGGACATAATCCGTCACGAATTGCCTTTCAGACGGACATAATCCTTCTCGAACTCTCTTTCAGACAGACATAATCCTTCACGAACTGTTTTTCAAACAACAGACATAATCCTTCTCGAAATATAGACATAACTCTTCACGAACTGTCTTTCAGACGGACATAATTCTTCATGAACTGTCTTTCAGAGAGACATAATCCTTCACGAACTGTCTTTCAGACGACAGACATAATCCTTCACGAGCTGCCTTTCAGACGGACATAATCCTTCACGAAATACAGACATAATCCTTCACGAGCTGCCTTTCAGACGGACATAATCCTTCACGAAATATAGACATAATCCTTCACGAAATACAGACATAATCCTTCACGAGCTGCCTTTCAGACGGACATAATCCTTCACGAAATACAGACATAATCCTTCACGAAATACAGACATAATC
>CM054155.1:22439628-22447128 GCA_028751875.1 Rapana venosa | reverse complement strand
GAGCACAAAGCCATGATAGTGTTGACACAACTCAGAGACATGTTTGTGTTTACCAAGCTTAGAGACATCGCGGTGTTGACGGAGGACAGAACCAAGACAGTGGTGGTTTGTTTTTTTTTTTTTTTTTTTTTTTTTTTTTTTTTTTTTTTTTTTTGCTGCCTCATCTTCTGTGACGTCCCCCGTCCTGCTGTTCCCACGCCGCTCATTTCAATCTCCCTGCCACAGCCATACCCAGATTTGTTATGTCTCATCCTCAGGGTCGGAGGCCCACAGGGAGCCCATCACTATCAGGCCGCCGCGGGGCCACCAGCCAGAGGGGCCCTGCACTGCTGCTGGGTCACTTTGGCGGTGTTCAGTGGTGCCTGTTCTGAGCTAACACACGCAGGACACCACCTACTAAGCCCCCTACTAACGACAGTATTAGCTCAGTCGCGGAGCCAGACTGAGTGAGTTGCCCACCCGAGGTGGCAACCACCACAACGTCCCTCCAACGACCGTCCCCCGCGAACCTCCAACCCCAAAGGCTTTGACACAAACTCACCACAGGCACAGAAGTGTATGGGCAAACCGAATCTGAGGTCACCATGAGACCAGAGAAACTGGGACCACCGAATCAGAGGCAATTTTTTTTAATTGCATGATGATCAATGACAATGAGGATGACGTAATTATGCTGCTGTGGAAGTGCATATGCTTTGAGACTACTTGACAGGGTTGTACTCTACGCTTACTATCATAATATATCCCGGCGTCAACCGGGCCCGAGAGATACAGACACCTGCAGTGTTGGTCAGGTAATTTGAGCAACACTTTCAAACTCGCATCCGTTAAGTGGATGAAGCTCGACTGTGTGGTCCCAGTCTTCCCACTGAGCCCACAGCACACTCACTCTGGGTAGGAGCCGGCCGGAGTCCGAAAAATCCCTATGACTCTTATGGGATTCGAACCCGCGACCTTCCAGTCCGTAACCCAAGGCGCTAATCACTGCGCCATGGCGGCTAAACCAAGACAGTGTTGACCAAACACAGAGACATCACGATGCTGACAGGGCTCAAAAGCATTACAGTGTTGACAAAACACAGAGAGACATCACAGTGTTGACAAAAAACCCAGAACCATGACAGTGTTGACAAAACACAGAGACATCACAGTGTTGACAGAGCTGAAAGGCATGAGTGTTGTCAAAACACAGAGACATCACAGTGTTGACAAAACACAGAGAGACATTACAGTGTTGACAGATCTAAAAAAGCATGACAGTGTTAATAAAACACAGAGACATCACAGTGTTGACCAAAACCCCCCAGAACCATGACAATGTTGACAATATACATCAAAGTGTTAACAAAACACACACACAGAGATATCACAGTGTTGACAAAAAACAGAACCATGACAATGTTGACAAAACATACAGAGATATCGCAGTGTTGACAGAGCTCAAAAGTATGACAGTGTTGTCAAAAAACAGAGAGACATCACAATGTTGACAAAACCCCAAAACCATGACAGTGTTGACAAAACACATCACAGTGTTGACAAAAACACACACAAAGACATCACAGTGTTGACAAAAATACAGAACCATAACAGTGTTGACAAAGCACAGAGACATGACATTGTTTACAAAAAGCAGAGACATCACAGTGTTGACCAAAAAACCCCACCCCAGAACGATGCAGTGTTGACAAAACACAGAGACATCACAGTGTTGACTGAGCTCAAAAGCATGACAGTGTTGTCAAAACACAGAGATACATCACAGTGTTGACAACCCTATCCCACAGAACCATGACAGTGTTGACAAAACACACACTGAGTCATCACATTGTTGACAGAGCTCAAAAGCATGACAGTGTTGATAAAATACAGAGATATCACAGTGTTGACAAAACACAAGAGACATTACAGTGTTGACAGAGCTCAAAAGTATGACAGTGTTGATAAAACACAGAGAGACATCACAGTGTTGACAAAACCCCCCAACCCAGAACCATGACAGTGTTGACAAAACACACAGAGACATTACAGTGTTGACTGAGCTCAAAAGCATGGCAGTGTTGATAAAATACAGAGATATCACAGTGTTGTCAAAACACAGAGAGACATCACAGTGTTGACAAAAACCCCCAACCCAGAACCATGACAGTGTTGACAAAACACACACAGAGACATCACAGTGTTGACAGAGCTCAAAAGCATGACAGTGTTGATAAAATACAGAGATGTCACAGTGTTGACAAAACACACACAGAGACATCACAGTGTTGACTGAGCTCAAAAGCATGACAGTGTTGATAAAACACAGAGAGACATCAGAGTGTTGACATCCACCCCCACCCCCCCTCCGTCCCGAACCATCACAGTGTTGACAAAACACACAGAGACATCACAGTGTTGACTGAGCTCAAAAGCATGACAGTATTGATAAAACACAGATAGACACGACAGTGTTGACAGAGAGGACAGAGAAAGGCCACGAAGTGTGGCCCACACAATGAACTGTGATGCGAGAATTCCTCACACAGGGAAGGCAAAAGCAGTAGGAGCAGCAGGAGCAGCAGCCCGGGGAGCAGCAGAAAGTCGACCAGCCTTGACCTTGGGACTGTTGGATGTTATTCCACAAAGTAAGGCTGCATACGTCAAATTCTGTTGTGTTGTTGTGTTGTGTTGTGTTAGGTTGTGGTGCGTGTGGTGCGGTATTATGTGTTGCGTTGCGTTTTTATTCTGTATACAGTGTACATTTTTTGGTTTTCATATTTTATTGCATGCAAGTGTACTGTGTATCTATATCTTTATATATCTCACTCTCTATCTCTCTCTATATCTATATGTATCTATATATCTATCAATATATATATATTATATATATATTATATATATATATATATATATATATATATATATATATACCTATATCTAGATAATCTCTCTCTCTCTCTCTCTCTATATATATATATACACACACATACATACATATGTGTGTGTGAGAGAGAGAGTATTCAAACTAACACCGTGCATATATTTGACCATTCTTATCCTTAACATGTAAAGGGGGAACAGAGTATATACTGATATTTAACATATAATGGATTGTGCGTGTGCTTTGTGGGTGGGTTCAAATGGTGATGGACGTGTATGAATAGGAATAATGGTCATTTTGTTGGGACTTAACCAAGGAACCTGTTCTTTTGTGATCAACTTCTCTCCCACCCTTCCTATAAGATCTCTCAATAGACATCATGTCTCTACCTGCTGGAGTCTCTGTGGGAGAGATTTCGTGTTATTTACTATCTTGGTCTGGTCTCCCTCCTTTCTTCCTGTTATTTATTTATCTATTGCCAAATTTTTTGCCTTTCTCAGCCGCTCATCTGCTTTTTTGCCTAAGCCTTCATTCCCTGTTTCCTTCATACACTATCCACAGCCTGATGTCTGTATCAGAATCAGATTCAGTGTCCGTACTAAGATGGGCACACCGTGTCCATTTTTCAGGACATTTAGGCTATGCGGCGCACATCTATCTATCCGTCTGTCTGTCTGTTGTCTGTCTGTCTATGCTAAGGTGCTAAGGTGCGTTCTGGTCAAGTGGTCGGTGTTAGCTGAATAACGACCCCCCCCCCCACCCCCACCCCTCCACATCTCTCTCTCTCTCTCTCCAATTATGTGGAAAGCATTCAACAAAACATTGTAGCGCTTTTTTGTGTAATCAGACGACAATGAAGCAAAAGTAATGGCCCAGTGCCACGTGCTTTCAAGAATCCAGTCGTTAAAACAACACCTATGTTCTTAAGCAACTGTATTCTTTCGTAGACTGGCGGCGATAAGTATCGGAAATGACGTATAATGATCACAAGATTTGTTTTTGAGGGAGAATCGGTAACTTCAAGGTCTGTTATAGAAGGGGTTGATCATGACAGGGATTATTATGGGGAGGATTGATGATTACGGATTTGTTATGTTGAGGATTGGTGATTATAAGTTTGTGATTCTTCCAGCTTGCTTGGTTTTGAGGTAGCATAGCGAAAGCCTGACCAAGGCTGAAAGCAGGACGGTCTGTAAGCAACCTTACCGTTCGCTACTCTGCATCCACACAGAGGCAAGAAGACTGATCCAGGGGAAACCAGTCCTGCTGCAGGCACAGACTGCGGGAGTGGCCCGAAAAGCAGCCACGGCGGCCAGACACCCAACTGCAAATGTCAGACGACAAAGTTTTCGGTACACGAAAGCACACATAGGGGCAAGAGAACCAGCCACTCTGGTCACAGAACCAGCCACTCTGGTCACAGAACCAGCCACTCTGGTCACAGAACCAGCCACTCTGGGTACAGAACCAGCCACAGTTGCCACAGAACCAGTTGTAGAGGCCAGAGAACCAGCCACGGTGGCCAGAGAACCAGTTGTAGAGGCCAGAGAACCAGTTGTAGAGGCCAGAGAACCAGCCACAGTGGCCACAGAAACAGCTGTTGAGGCTAAAGAACCAGTTGTAGAGGTCAGAGAACCAGTTGTAGAGGTCAGAGAACCAGTTGTAGAGATCAGAGAACCAGTTGTAGAGGCCACAGAACCAGTTGTAGAGGCCACAGAACCAGCCACAGTGGCCACAGAAACAGCTGTTGAGGCCACAGAACCAGTTGTAGAGGTCAGAGAACCAGTTGTAGAGGTCAGAGAACCAGTTGTAGAGATCAGAGAACCAGTTGTAGAGTCCAGAGAACCAGTTGTAGAGGCCAGAGAACCAGTTGTAGATGCCAGAGAACCAGCCACAGTGGCCACAGAACCAGCTGTTGAGGCCACAGAACCAGTTGTAGAGGTCAGAGAACCAGTTGTAGAGGTCAGAGAACCAGTTGTAGAGATCAGAGAACCAGTTGTAGAGGCCATAGAACCAGCCACAGTGGCCAGAGAACCAGCGACAGTGGCCACAGAACCAGCCACAGTGGCCAGAGAACCAGCGACAGTGGCCACAGAACCAGCCACAGTAGTCAGAGAACCAGCTACAGTAGTCAGAGAACCAGCTACAGTGGCCACAGAATCAGCCACAGTGGCCACAGAATCAGCCACAGTGGCCACAGAACGAGCTGTTGAGGTCAGAGAACCAGCTATAGTGGCCACAGAACCAGTTGTAGAGGCCAGAGAACCAGCTGTAGAGGACACAGAGCCAGCCAAAGTAGCCACAGAACCAGCTGTAGAGGCCACAGAACCAGCTGTAGAGGCCACAGAACCAGCCACATTGGCCACAGAACCAGCCACAGTGGCCACAAAACCAGCTGTGGAGGCCACAGAACCAGCTACAGTGATCAAAGAGCCAGCTGTAGAGGTCACAGAACCAGCTGTAGAGGCCACAGAACCAGCCACAGTGGCCAGAGAACCAGCTGTTGAGGTCAGAGAACCAGTTGTAGAGGCCAGAGACCCAGTTGTAGAGGCCAGAGAACCAGTTGTAGAGGCCACAGAACCAGCCACAGTGGCCAGAGAACCAGCTGTTGAGGTCAGAGAACCAGTTGTAGAGGCCAGAGACCCAGTTGTAGAGGCCAGAGAACCAGTTGTAGAGGCCACAGAACCAGCCACAGTGGCCAGAGAACCAGCCACAGTGGCCACAGAACCAGCCACAGTGGCCAGAGAACCAGCAACAGAGGCCACAAAACCAGCTGTAGAGGCCACAGAGCCAGCCAAAGTAGCCACAGAACCAGCTGTAGAGGCCACAGAACCAGCTGTAGAGGCCACAGAACCAGCCACAGTGGCCACAGAACCAGCTGTAGCGGCCACAGAACCAGCTGTACAGGTAAGAGAACCTGCCACAGAGGCCAGAGAACAAGCCATAGTGGCCACAAAACCAGCCAAAGTAGCCACAAAACCAGCCAAAGTAGCCACAGATTCAGCCAAAGTAGCCACAAAACCAGCCAAAATAGCCACAGAACCAGCTGTAGAGGTCACAGAACCAGCTGTAGAGGCCACAGAGCCAGCCAAAGTGGCCACAGAACCAGCTGTAGAGGTCACAGAACCAGCTGTAGAGGCCACAGAACCAGGTGTAGAGGCCACAGAACCAGCTGTAGAGGCCACAGAACCAGCTGTAGAGGCCACAGAACCAGCCAAAGTAGCCACAGAACCAGCCAAAGTAGCCACAGAACCAGCTGTAGAGGCCACAGAACCAGCTGTAGAGGCCACAGAATCAGCTGTAGAGGCCACAGAACCAGCCAAAGTAGCCACAAAACCAGCCAAAGTAGCCACAGAACCAGCTGTAGAGGCCACAGAACCAGCTGTAGAGGCCACAGAACCAGCTGTAGAGGCCACAGAACCAGCCAAAGTAGCCGCAGAACCAGCCAAAGTAGCCACAGAACCAGCTAGAGTAGAGCCAGCCAAAGTGGCCACAGAACCAGCTGTAAAGGCCACAGAACCAGCCAAAGTAGCCACAGAACCAGTCAAAGTGGCCACAAAACCAGCCAAAGTGGCCACAGAACCAGCTGTAGAGGCCACAGAACCAGCCAAAATGGCCACAAAACCAGTCAAAGAGGCCACAGAACCAGCCAAAGTGGCCACAGAACCAACTGTAGAGGCCTCAGAACCAGCCAAAGTGGCCACAAAACCAGTCAAATTGGCAACAAATGCAGCTGTAGAGGCCACAGAACCAGCTGAAGTGGCCACAAAACCAGTCAAAGTGGCCATAATACCAGCCGAAGTAGCTACTGAACCAGCTATAGTGGCCACAGAACCAGCCAAAGTGGCCACAGAACCAGCTGTAGAGACCACAAAACCAGTCAAAGTGGCCACAGAACCAGCTGTAGAGGCCACAGAACCAGCCAAAGTAGCAACAGAACCAGCTGTAGAGGCCACAGAACCAGCCGAAGTGGCCACAAAACCAGTCAAAGTGGCCACAGAACCAGCCAAAGTGGCCACAGAACCAGCTGTAGAGGCCACGGAACCAGCTGTAGAGGCCACAGAACCAGCTGTAGAGGCCACAGAACCAGCTGTAGAGGTCACAGAACCAGCTGTAGAAGCCACAGAACCAGCTGTAGAGGTCACAGAACCAGCTGTAGAGGCCACAGAACCAGCTGTAGAGGTCACAGAACCAGCTGTAGAGGTCACAGAACCAGCTGTAGAGGTCACAGAACCAGCCACAGTGGCCACAGAACCAGCTGTAGAGGCCACAGAACCAGCTGTAGAGGCCACAGAACCAGCTGTAGAGGCCACAGAACCAGCTGTAGAGACCACAAAACCAGTCAAAGTGGCCACAGAACCAGCTGTAGAGGCCACAGAACCAGCCAAAGTAGCAACAGAACCAGCTTTAGAGGCCACAGAACCAGCCGAAGTGGCCACAAAACCAGTCGAAGTGGCCACAGAACCAGCCAAAGTGGCCACAGAACCAGCTGTAGAGGCCACGGAACCAGCTGTAGAGGCCACAGAACCAGCTGTAGAGGCCACAGAACCAGCTGTAGAGGTCACAGAACCAGCTGTAGAAGCCACAGAACCAGCTGTAGAGGTCACAGAACCAGCTGTAGAGGTCACAGAACCGGC
>CM054155.1:22424628-22434628 GCA_028751875.1 Rapana venosa | reverse complement strand
CTTATTTTTAAAATCTGTTGGGAGGTTTATTATAAGTACGTCCGAGCTTAGCAACATTAACTGCTACTGAGCTTCTTTCACTTAACATTCATTCATTTCTCATTTCTTTCCTCTTTCATTTTTTATTTTTGGCAGGTTCCTACCGACGATGACGATGGCGACAGCGGAGAGAGAGAAAGTAATGACATCATTTATTGGCTGATGAGATGGACATTAACATGATGACGATGATGATGACGGAAACCATGAACCAGCGTATGTTTCTTCCTGGTGTCGATTTTAGATAGTTTAATGGCAGAAATTTTCATCACCACGATGTTTTCTCTTGAGCAGCGTATTTTTCTTATATCTGGAGATAACTTTGAGAAGTTCATGGTAGATATTTTTCATCATCTCAATGTTTTCCTTGAACAAATCGATTTTCTTGATATGGCGATGCTTTTAGGACGTTCATGATAGACACTTTCATTATCTCAGTGTTTTCCTTGAACAACGCGACTCCATGTAGAATGGGGTAACAGTGTGTCTTTCAATGATATTTGTTTTCGATGTATGATAATGTTCCAGACCACATCTTCAAATGGCATTTTTTCCACAGTGATAGTGCTCTACAGCTCCTAGCATCAGGGAGAGAACGTAACAGACAGGCACACGAAGTCTGAGCAGAGTATCGAGCTTTCCATTGATTAATTATCTACCCGAGTGATTTCAACAGTCTTTGTACGCTGATTTCAACAATCTCTGTACGCTGATTTCAACAATCTCTGTACGCTGATTTCAACAATCTCATGTATGCTGTATGTGAACCATCTCTGTACGCTGTATTTGACAATCTCTGTACGCTGTATTTGACAATCTCTGTACCCTGTATTTGACAGTCTCTGTACCATGTATTGACAATCTCTGTACCCTGTATTTGACAATCTCTGTACGCTGTATTTGACAATCTCTGTACGCTGTATTTGACAATCTCTGCACCCTGTATTTGACAATCTCTGTACGCTGTATTTGACAGTCTCTGTACCATGTATTGACAATCTCTGTACCCTGTATTTGACAATCTCTGCACCCTGTATTTGACAATCTCTGTACGCTGTATTTGACAATCTCTGTACCCTGTATTTGACAGTCTCTGTACCATGTATTGACAATCTCTGTACGCTGTATTTGACAATCTCTGTACCCTGTATTTGACAATCTCTATACCTTGTATTTGACAATCTCTGTACCATATATTTGACAATCTCTGTACCATGTATTGACAATCTCTGTACCCTGTATTTGACAATCTCTGTACCATGTATTGACAATTTCTGTACGCTGTATTTGCAATCTCTGTACGCTGTATTTGACAATCTCTGTACGCTGTATTTGACAGTCTCTGTACCATGTATTGACAATCTCTGTACCCTGTATTTGACAATCTCTGTACCATGTATTGACATCTCTGTACGCTGTATTTGACAATCTCTGTACCCTGTATTTGACAATCTCTGTACCATGTATTGACAATCTCTGTACGCTGTATTTGACAATCTCTGTACGCTGTATTTGACAATCTCTGTACCCTGTATTTGAACAATCTCTGTACCCTGTATTTGAACAATCTCTGTACCCTGTATTTCAACAATCTCTTTACCCTGGATTTCAAAACCTCCATACCCTTTATTTTAATAGTCCTTATACCATTGATCTTAATAAACGATGTACCCTGTATTTCAACAGCCTATGTACTCTGGGCTTTAGTTGTTACTGTACCCTATCTTTTATGATCCCTGGATTTCAAAAGCCTCTGTACCCAATATTTTACATAGTAATTGTTCCCTGGAAATCAAAAGCTTCTGTACCCTATATTCAATATAGTAATTGTTCCCTAGATTTCTACAGCTACTGTATGCTATATTTTGATAGTCTTTATATCATTGATCTCAATAATCTATGTTTTTCAACTGTTTCTGTACCCTGTATCTAAATTGTCTCTGTAACGTTGCTCTCAATGATCTCTGCACCATGGGTTTCAATTATCCTTGCACCATGGATTTCAACAGTCTCTGTGTCAACCCCCACACCCATTCTGTGAGACCTGGCAGGTGCGCTGTGGAGTACAGGAACTGTTGGCATGGAGGGATATTCTGAAAAACTGAAACTGAAGTTGCCTTTGTGTAACAGGATGCCATTTTCAGCTTCTAAAGTTAACTAGGTTTTTTATGCCTTCTTCATGAAATCAACTATTCGTTTTCCTGGTAAGAACATTTATACTATCCTGTCATACAGGTCGGGGGGGGGGGGGGGGGGGGGGAGGAGAGTATTTGGACGCCCTTTAGGATATTTCCGATTAAAAAAAAAGAGAGAAATGGTGATTTGGGTAAAGGACTGTTGTTTCAAAAATTGCATACGCAAAATACATTCTGTAGAGTACATGTTGAAATAAAGGGAAAAAACAAAACAACTATGCATTTGAAGAAGTGCCATATGAAGAGGTATCATTTGGAGAAATGACATTTGAAGATGTGGCATATTTGAATATGTGGCATATTTGAATATGTGTCTGTTAAACAAATGTGATTCAACTATGTGTCTTTCACAATAAAGTGGTTTGAAGCAATGTCTTTTAAAGTGGAGTCATTTCAGTGTTTGTCTTTTAAAGTCAGTGCATTTGAAGTTGTGTTTTTTCAGTCAAATCAGTTTGATGCAATGCCTTTCAAAGTCAAGTGGTTTTAATATGTGTCTTTAAAACTTAAGTTATTTAAAAAGCACATTTTTAAAGTGACGTAACTTCAGTATACATCTTTCAAAGTAAATTGACTTCTTTGTTGTCGTCGTTGAACGCTCAAACAGTAACTATTGTTGTCTTTATATGAACGAAAATGCGTCACGCTGCCGTTAAGCACCTGACAAGTCAGGCCCAGCGCATCGACTTCGGCATCAGAGAGAATTGTTTTTTTTATATTTTTAAAGTCTTTCTGGAAAAAAGGCAGGAGAATGGACCAAGAAGGCAGAAAATAGATAAGGAGGAGGTGAAATGGAGAAAGTTATAGCGAAGGGGAAATTTAGCACAGAGTTTCCAGAATGTGGGGGATACTGTTTATACTGATAGTCCCCCGGCATCCCCACGGGGAAAAGTAAATTAATTTGAAAATGCCTCTTTAAAAGTAAAGCCATTCAGAGATGTTTCTTTCAAGGTAACATTATTTTGACATGCATCTTCTAAAATAAATGAACGTGAATTTGTGTCTTTGAAATTAAAGTAAGTTGACTATGTGTCTCTAGAAGTGAAATCATTCAAGGTGTGTCTTGGAAAGCATGGCAATCATAATATACATCCTTTGTGCCTCTGAAAGTATTGTCATTCAAATAAAGTGTCTTTCAACTTAAAGACATTTGAATAGGTATACTTGATAGCAAAGCCAACTGAACGGCTGACTTTCAAAGCAAAGTCATTTGAACATCTGACTTGTCAAAGCAAAGCCATTTGAACATTTGACTTGTCAAAGCAAAACCATTTGAACATCTGACTTTCAGAGTAAAGTTATTTTAACATCTGACTTTTAAACTGAAGTCATTTTAACATCTGACTTTTAAACTGAAGTCATTTGAACATCTGACTTTCAGAGTAAAGTCATTTGATAATTTGATTGTCAAAGTAAAGTTATTTGAACATTTGATTTTCAAAGTAAAGTTATTTGAACATTTGATTTTCAAAGTAAAGTCAGTTGAAGATGTATTTTAAAAATATTTTTGGTGTTTTCTGTTTTAAGTAAACTTATGATTATGGGAGTTTCTTTCGGCGTCATTTGAAGAAGTGTTCTATCTTAAAATGGTTTTTTGTTTTATTTAAAGAGACACGGGCGTTTTTTCTGTAATGTTATTTGAAGGTTTTAAAGAAGAACAATATCAAAAGACTTTTCTTTAATTGCGCAAAGGTAGCCTATCATAAGTGCCATCATACCCCCAAAATAAATTCTTTCCCAAGAAATGTCGCTCAGACAATTGCAATATAAATGACCAAATTAACCGGATAGGTTATCAGATTAAAAAAAAAAAGTTTCACAAACGATATCATTCCAAGAAAATGCTCTTAAAGAGATCAGCTCTAAAAAAGGTCATGCACCATGAAAGCCGAATAACAAAGGAACTCGCGCGGCGTTGTGCTTGCTAACGCATACGCAAATCTTTATTTTATTTTATTTATTTATTTATTTTTTATTATTTTATATCGAGGATAATGGAACAAGCCAGTTCTTTGCATAGCCTTGATTTTAACTGGACTAACAGATTCCAAAACACTGCGACTGACAGTGTCGCAGGTACTTTATTTGTACTTCTAAAAAAAACCCAGTACGTTTATAAAATATACTCAGGCACTTTCTGTGATTCTGTCTCAGTTCACCATTGCCACAATATATATATCACAGTGAAAATCTAGATCAGCATTTTAAATTTATCATTTTTAAAAAATATCGTTTTTCTAGTTCCAACATTTGGGACTTATAGATGACTACACACTTCACCTCTTTCCAGCAACACTTCAATACACAGCTGTTCTCACTAGGTGATGAACTAACTGACTGTGACATAAAGCTGTGATGGTGAAGTCAGTTCAGACACAGAGGGGAGGAGTGGTAAATGATTGTTTCTGATAATGTGACTGGCCTGGTTTATTAAATCATGTTTTGGTGGCACAAATTGCCAGTTTGGAAGCTGACTTGGTGTGTGTGTGTGTGTGTGTGTGTGTGCGTGCGCGTGTGTGTGCGCGCGCACGAGGGGGTGGGGAAGAGACATTCTCTCCACTTTTTACACACAACACAAAAATGACATCCTCTCCACCATTTGCACACAACACAAAGTGACATTTTCTCCACCTTATGCACACAACACAAAGTGACATTCTCTCCACTTATGCACACAACACAAAGTGACATTCTCTCCACAGTTTACACACAACATAAAGTGACATTATCTTCACCTTATGCATACAACACAAAGTGACATTCTCTCCACCTTATGCACACAGCACAAAGTGACATCCTCTCCACATTTTACACACAACACAAAATGGCATTCTCTCCACATTTTACACACAACACAATGTGACATTATCTCCACCTTATGTTCACAACACAATGTGATATTCTCTCCACCTTTTACACGAAACACAAAGTGACATTCTCTCCACCTTATGCACACAACACAAAGTGACATTCTCTCCACCTTATGCACACAACAGAAAGTGACATTCTCTCCACCTTTTACACACAACACAAAGTGACATTCTCTCCACAGTTTACACACAACACAAAGTGACAATCTCTCCAACTTATGCACACAACACAAAGTGACATTCTCTCCACAGTTTACACACAACACAAAGTGACATTCTCTCCACCTTTTACACACAACACAAAATGGCATTCTCTCCTCTGTGTGTGCATCTTCTGCACACAACACAAAAAGACAATGAAGTAGATTCATATTTTCAGTTTCTTTCATTCTTGTCTTTGTCTTGGGGTGGGGAAGAGACATTCTCTTCACATTTTACACACAACACAAAGTGACATTCTCTTCACCTTATACACACAACACAAAGTGACATTCTCTCCACCTTATGCATACAACACAAAGTGACATTCTCTCCACAGTTTACACACAACATAAAGTGACATTATCTCCACCTTATGCACACAACACAAGGTGACACTCTCTCCACAGTTTACACACAACACAAAGTGACATTCTCTCCACCTTATGCATACAACACAAAGTGACATTCTCTCCACCTTATGCACACAACACAAAGTGACATCCTCTCCACATTTTACACACAACACAAAATGGCATTCTCTCCACATTTTACACACAACACAATGTGACATTATCTCCACCTTATGCACACAACACAATGTGATACTCTCTCCACCTTTTACACGAAACACAAAGTGACAATCTCTCCACATTTTATACACAACACAAAGTGACATTCTCTCCACCTTTTGCACACAACACAAAGTGACATTCTCTCCACAGTTTACACACAACACAAAGTGACATTCTCTCCACCTTTAACACACATCACAAAGTGACATTCTCTCCACCTTATGCACACAACACAAAGTGACATTCTCTCCACCTTATGCACACAACACAAAGTGACATTCTCTCCACAGTTTACACACAACACAAAGTGACATTCTCTCCACCTTATGCACACAACACAAAAGTGACATTCTCTCCACAGTTTTACACGCCAACACAACAAGTGACAATTCTTCTCACCTTTTTAATACTACAACAACACAAAATGGAGCATTCTCATCATCCTTGTTTGGATCCTTTCACAAACACAAAAAAGACAATGAAGTAGATTCGAATTTCAGTTTCTTTCAATTCTTGTCTTTGTCTTAGTACTGAAATATGGGACAGTAGTATATACAAAACAACATTGCTATTGCATGTACTCAACAACCAGTGTTTAGGAGCTTCAATCTATTCAAAGACAAGTTGCTATCCATAGAACAGCACATGAACTTCGTAGAAGTGTTGACAGTTCTTTACATTGAAGTTTCTTCTTTACAGTCATTGATTAGAGCACATAAGTTTGGGCGAGTAGTGATAGTTCTAAATCTAAGGTTTCTCTTATTGACCATGAACCAAACAGAGCACATAGGCTTTAGTACTGTGACAGTTCTTAAAAAACATAAATTTTCCTTTATCAATCGACGCAACAATGAGTCTTTGATAGGACTGCAGTTCTTTATATATAAGTTTTATCTTCTAATCAAAGTTCATAGAACAACACAAACTGCTTGGTCTTAAACGAAAGTCTAAATCATTAAGTTTCCTCTTTAATTAAAACAATCCATCAAAAACAGAGTATAATACAGTTTTGGTAATAGTGACAGTTTAAAAAAAATCATAAATTTCCTTTTCAATTGATCCAAATAGTTCTTTGATTATAGGTTTATTCTTTGAGTTGATAGTGAGCACAGGAAAGTTCAGTTCTTCTCCTAACAAAACGTCTCTAGGAACACACAAACTGAAGGTGTCCTTCAAACACCAACGAAAACCAAATTTGCCTGGACATGCAAGCAGGACTGTCACTCTCACTGCTCAAGCCCATTAGATTGTAAGGTTGCCTCATAAACAGCAATATAATAATAATATAATAATAATAATAACAATAATAATAACAACAACAACAACACAACAACAACAATAATAATAATAATAACAACAACAACAACAATAATAACAATAATAATAATAATAATAATAATAATAATAATAATAATAATAATAATAATAATAATAATAATAATAATAATAATAATAAATGGAGCTTATATAGTGCTATATCTTGCAAAGACAAATCAAAGCGCATGCATTCAACCTAATCTTACACAGTCGTGCAATCAATGATAAATAATCAATAGTTTAAACAAAAAGATATTTACAAACATGGTTGGCTGCAGATAAAATCTATGAAATAAAATTTCAATAGTCAGCTAAATCAGCTGCCTTTTAGTCATAGATATATTTGATTCAACTGTCTCGTTGTTCATGGCCTGTGTACTGTTATCAATCGCTTTGTATTGCACTGTTTTCAACTGAATTTATTGTAATGTACTGTATTGCACTGTAATGCACTGCATTGCGTTGCATTGTACTGTATTGCATTGCATTGTATTGCATTGCATTGTATTGTATTGCATTGCATTGTATTACATTGCATTCCGTTGTATTGTTTTACATTACATAACATTGCGTTGTATTGAATTGTATTGCATTGTTTATTACATTCTATTGTATTGTATTGCATAGCCTTATATTGTTTTGTATATTACTGTCAGTTGTGACGGATTTCTCTGCGTGAAAATGGCACTGCTCTCCCCGTGGAGAACGTGGCACTACAATAGCAGTGCCACCCATTATGTGCTTCAATACCTGTAAGTATGCATGTTTCTTTCCCTCTGACAATGTTCTTTTCCCCCACAGAATTTTAACCTGGAACAACTCTCTTGTTGCCATGGGTTCTTTTGTGTGCACTGAATGCGTGTTGCACACGAGACCTCGGTTTATTGTGTCATAAGAAAAACTGCTACTGACTGCAGCTGACACTCATCATCAGAAGGCGACTAGAAGTGATCCTCTTAATGAGTTTATTTGATCAATTTAATGTAGAGGCAAGAGCATTCAAGGAGAAAATCCACTGATACATCGGGCAAGAAATGCTGCCTGACAAAATTCGAACAGAATCTTCCCTTGTTGCCCAAATCGCGCACATTTGCAGGTTTGGCATCACAGCCTGTAAATGATCACGAATTTGACCACACAGGGGGATGTGATTCCTGTAACCTTTTCGCTGAAAGAGCCCTCATCTTCCCCGGAATTTCCTAAGTGCATGACATACATGGGCACTTCAGTAACTGATAAAGTAAATGTCTTTGTCAACCTGTTTATAAATAAAATATATACCAGAAACACGGTGGACCCAATAACTGATCCTTGGAATACACTTACATGGGATATATATATATATATATATATATATATATATATATATATATATATATATATAATATTATAATACTATGCTCTATGAAATCCCTGTGGTCATAGCTATAAACCGTCTTTGTATAAGAGGTTTTAATTCCTCTTGTCGAATGCCTTGCCAAAGTCCATAATTACAACGTCAGTGATTTGCCGTGTCTCTCTAAAGTCCTATTAGCTTATCAATGAGTTCGGACATAGTATCAGTTTTTAACTAACGATAATTCCTCACAGAGTTCAAGGTACTGATCCCAGATGTTGTATCTCTCCAGAAATGTCCTGAACAGCTGCCCCACAAATGTACCATCAGAACACTTTACAGGACATTGTTATCAAAGGCAGGCATGTAGCTCGAGAACTGCAGTTACCCTACCCCTGCCCCCCTCCTGCATGCAGGATTTGTTTCAGCCCATCACTACTGTCTTACCTGACACTCCTTTTACCTTCAGAGAGAAGTGGTATGCAGGAGGTGGAAGTTGCTCCATTTCTGATGTGTTATTTCAGTACCTTCAAGAGCAGGCACGTCATCTGTTGCCGCGTCCACCTCTTGCTACAGTGAACAGCAGCCTGACTGTCCTGTAGTTGTTGTCATCTCACGTTGCGCGATGTGTGTGTGTCATCGTGTTGTTACGTTTCCCATTTAAGAATCTGGTGTACTCAAAGCATGCAAGCTCTTCTTTCTATTTCGTATCTCTCTCTCAGCTCTCATCTTTCCTCCCTCTCTCTACTCACTCTCTCTCTCTCTCTCCTGTCGTCTGTCTGTCTGTCTCTTGTCGTCTGTATGTATGTCTGCTTCTCTCTCTCCTCTCTCTCTCTCTCTCTCTCTCTCTCTCTCTCTTCTCTACTTTCTCTTCTCTGTGTCTGTCTGTCTGTCTGTCTCTGTCTGTCTGTCTGTCTTCTCTCTCTCTCTCCTCTCTCTCTCTCTCTCTCATCTCTCTCTCTCTCTCTCTCTCTCTCTCCCCTCCCCTCTCTCTCTCTGACCACGTCTGAGACTTCCTGTTTGAGTGCATACTGGATTGACCAAAATAAACGTTTGTGAGCATGGCTGCTTTCAAATAATTCGCCATGAAGGCAGCCATACTTCGACCTCACATTTTTTGTTTTACTTCTTCGATGGGGGATGCAGGATGTTATACCAGGACCTTGCCACGGCTGAAAACAAGTGTAACAGCAATTCTATATACAAACCTCGGCCATATGCTCCCAACAGTAACTGTCAAAGCTTTTGGTCAGGGCCATAATATGGAATGATGAACAGGGCAGTGTGGGCACACACAGATACCATCGGTAAATGGTGAACACATTACTCCCCTAAATGTGCAACACATTTACTCAATGGTGTTCATAATTATCACAGATGGTTTAACGGTGCTGTGACGTGGCTGTGACGTTGCTGTGACGTGTAGTGTCCACATGGCTGTGAGGGACGTACATCTTGCGGTGCTGCTACTTC
>CM054155.1:22352128-22417128 GCA_028751875.1 Rapana venosa | reverse complement strand
ACCCCCTTGATCCACCCATCTCAATAGCCTCACACATAAGTGGAGGCAAAATATCACTCGTTGCTCATCCTTACTATCTCCTGAATCATACAAGTCATTTTCATCACTGTCAGGATCATCCTCTTCAGCTGTGTAAAGTCGTTGATGCATTCAACCAGAAGACTCAGCTATTTTGAACAAGAACAGTCTAAGCAGTCATGGAAAATAACACAAAAGATAAGCTTAAAGAAAAAACCCCACGATAGCTTTTGCCACGTTTTTGCAGCCAGATGTTGCCCAAGCAAAAGGAGAGTAATCTCCACTAATTTTGGAGTTCTTTCCCTTTAACTGTAGTCAAGGGAGCTGACTTGTTTACGTGGAGTCGTGGGCTCAGACGTTTTCCGGGTTGTTGGCGCTTAGAGTGCACATTTCGGCCCGGAAAATGTCCGGGCATGGGCAGTCAAGGGGTTAATACTAAAGTCCTATGTGTGAATGCATGCACAATATTTTGAATATACGTTAATAACGTGTTTATGGATGACATAAATATAATCAATGAGTATGCTTGCCTATCAACATTCTTCATGATAAAGGAATTCTAGAAGCAGCAAACACAGATATTTAAAATCCCAAAATAAAATTCTTCTTTCATAGTTTTTATCTCATTTCATCTAGCTGAGAAAATACATAGGTAAGCATTGAACTCGGGTGATAATTATAATAACAATAACTTATTGATAATGATAACATTTTATTACTTTATTTACAACAAAACTTTATTTTATAATGACGACCACGCATGCAGAATTATAGATACTTCTGTCGAAATAGGGTGGCTTTGGTCTGTATTGTAACATAGTGGTTATCATAAAGTAAGCTTCAGGGTAGGCAAGGCTCTGTTTAGTTAGTGTAGACAGGTCTTTATTCAGGAAAAAACAACACATTGCATATACATTGATTTTAATAGCAACACAAACAAATAACTGATAACGACCTCTAATACAGAAAACATTAAACTCAATAATGATCTGGCAGCTAGTAGTCATGTGTTCATAATATAACAACATGGTATGTTTTTTCAATGCATTTCAAGCCGTAACAAATGTACTTGTTACTTTTCCCGATCCTGCTGCTGCAGCCACGTTTTGAGAGAGAGAGAAGCTATAACTCACTTCCAGAAGCTATAAAACAAAACTACTACAGCAGTTCCATTTAATGCGGCTCTGTCTTTACATGGCTAATTCCAGGGGTGGGGACGGGATAGTTCAGTGGTCTGGTCGGAGCACTCACTTTCCCCAGCTAAGGTTAAGCAGTATCTAGCGTGGTTACCACTTGGATGGGTGACCGTTCGCGCGCCTTGGCTTCAGTACAGTCCCTCAGTTCACCCAGCTGTAAATGGGTACCTGCTTCTTTAGGGTCAGGGAAGGTAAAGCAGCGAGGGAGAGGAGATGGGCGCCGCCCTCAATATACTGACCCCTAGAGAAGTTGAGGTCTTTGATGCCTCACTCCCCTACGACCACATAGGTTGTGGGACCCTTTACCTTTAAAAATTTTTTTTAATTCCAGGGGTAAAAATGAAACTATAGGTATAAATGTTTTCCAAAGTGTAGTGTGCTATTTGCTGGTGTAGAACATGTTTATACATTTCATACAGATCCCTTTTCAACAGCCAGCCTGCACGAAGACAGGTAAGAGAACGATAACATTTTTTTTGGAAGTGTCAAATACGTAACAAAAGCCAGAATAGCCAGACATTTTTAGATTGCCAAATACATAGCAAAAACCGAACTGTCGAATACACAACAAAAACCTAGCTGTCAAATACACAACAAAAACCAGAACAGCCAGATCACTCTGAAGACGTGAATGCTCAGGCCTGGTGACTTCAACAGGAGTGGACTGGGGCAGCATCACTGGGGCAGACATCACCATGACCCCGCTGAAGAACTCCAGCTCCCTGGGCATGGTGACGTCACCATTGTCTGTGCTGAACGTCACGGGCGTTGCCTCTGTGCCGGCGGGCTGTGTGCTGAAGCAAGGCTCTCACGTGGTGCCCTGGGATAACAAGGACAACCTGATCCCCAAACAGGTGGAGGTGGTGGTCAACATCCTCTTCACCGGCATTGGCATACCGCTGTGTTTCCTGGTCTCTCTCTGCTGTAACACGGTGAACATGGCAGTGTTCTGGAAGCACGGCCTGAAGGAACGCATCAACATGCTCCTGTTCTCGCTGTCCCTGCTGGACTTGGTCTACGTGAGCACGGTGTACGGCTACCACACGGACATCCCCTACATGTTCATCATGGGCAGAGGGAACGAGGCCAGGCCCGCAGAGGCCTTCTTCATCAACAACCACATCCTGGGGTTGATCGGCACGGGGGCGGCTTCCCACGTCACCTCCTCCATGATTGCCTTGGAGAGATGCCTGTGCATCACCCGTCCTCTGCTGGTGAAGAACCTGATGTCCACGCAGAAGACGGCTGTGGTGCTGTGGTTCTTCTTGTTGCTGCTCATTGCTGGGATGTTCGTGGACTGCATGCGTTACACCGTGGGCTGCGTCTTCGACCCCGCTGACAACAGCACCTTTCTGCAGTTCTTCCCCAGCCAGTTTTATTTCCAGAACAAGGACGTCCTGTTCGTTCTGGAAGGCATGATTTACGGTTCCACACTGCCGGCCTGCTGCATGACCTGCGTGTTGGTCTGCACCGTGATCATCGTCGTCAAAATGAAGAAACTGTCCTCGTGGAGGGAAACCGCGTCGTCTGCTTCCGACTCCCTCAGCGCCCGAGACCTGACGTTGACTCGGATGATTGTGGGCACCTCCACCCTCTTCATCATCTGCATCGTCCCCTCCATGGTGGTGCGGGTTCTCCTCATCCTGGTGCCGGATCTCAGGTTTGGGGGACGCTACGAGAATCTGTACGCTTGTTTAGTGTGGACCTTCTCCATCACCTCCGTCATCAACTCCAGCTTCAACTTCTTCGTCTACTACGTTTATGGAACGAGGTTTAGGCAGACCGTTTCTCAGCTGTTCCTGTCGCGATTTCCTTGCAAGAAGACGCAAGACAAGTTGCAGCAAAGAGATCCCTGAGTCTGATGTACGATGGGAATGGAGAGGGTTTCTCATACCTGCCGTAAGATAACAACAGTATCATTCAGGTCAGGGTTCATCCTGATCTCTTTTTAGTTAGAAATGTGGTTTTTGAAAGGCGTCTGCCAAAGGGAATAAACTCACAGATTTATCACAAATGTATGTTTGAATTGTAATGAATGAGTCGTGATTCCGTTTTACTCACAGGAATATCTACATCACTATTACAATCCCATCTTACTCCCAGGAACATCTACATCACTATCATGATTCCCATATTACTCATGGGAACCCCTCCTCACAGAAGACATTTCCTCACACATTTCCTCACAGAAGACGTCCGTTTACTTAAGACACCTCCTAACATAAGACAACTCTCTCCATATCTCTTTCTGTCTGTTTTTCTGTCTCTCCTGTCTGTCTATCTGTCTCTCTGTCTGTCTGTCTGTATGTCTGTCTGTCTGTCTCTGTCTGTCTGTCTGTCTGTCTGTCTGTCTGTCTCTCTCTCTCTCTCTCTCTCTCTCTCTCTCTCTCTCTCTCTCTCTCTCTCTCTCTCTCTCTCTCCCTCTTTCCCCCCTCCCTCATTTGGAAATGGCTTATGATTGCTCGTGGTCATATTGCAAATGTTGGTTGAAACCACTGGTTGAAAATGTTTCAGTATACTTCTTGTTTTGCTGCCTCATCTTCTGTGACATTCCCGTCCTGCTGTTCCCACGCCGCTCATTCCAATCTCCCTTCCACAGCAATACCCAGATTCGTTATGTCTCATCCTCAGGGTCAGAAGCCCACAGCGATCCTATCAATATCAGGCCGCGATGGGGCCACCAGCCAGAGGGGCACTGCACTGCTGCTGGATCACTTTGGTGGTGTTCAGTGGTGCCTGTTCTGAGCTAACATACGCTGGACACCACCTACTAAGCCCCCTACTAACGACAGTATTAGCTCAGTCGCGGAGCCAGACTGAGTGAGTTGCCCACTCGAGGTGGCAACCACCACAACGTCCCTCCAACGACCGTCCCCGCGAACCTCCAACCCCAAAGGCTTTGACACAAACTCACCACAGGCACAGAAGTGTATGGGGGAAACCGAATCTGAGGTCACCATGAGACCAGAGCAACCGGGACCACAGAATCAGAGGCAAAATTTTTTTTATTGCATGATGATCAATGACAGTGAGGATGACGTAATGATGCTACTGTGGAAGTGCATGTACTTTGAGACTGCTTGACAGGGTTGTACTCTACGCTTACTATCATAATATATCCCGGCGTCAACCGGGCCCCAAGACATACAGACACCTGCAGTGTTGGTCAGGTAATTTGAGCAACACTCTCAAACTCGCATCCGTTAAGTGGATGAAGCTCGACTGTGTGGTCCCAGTTTTCCCACTGAGCCCACAGCACACTCACTCTGGGTAGCAGCCGGCCGGAGTCCGAAAAATCCCTATGACTCTATGGGATTCAAACCCGCGACCTTCCAGTCCGAAATCCAAGGCGCTAACCACTGCGCCATGATGGCTGGTGTTTCATTATACTTTGATTGTGAACATCATCCCCGTATTCGGAATGCAGCTACCTTCATGGTGGGTAAAAACGGTCGCCTACGCAGTCTCACCATTGGTCAACCTTGGAGCTCTTGCCGAAGAATGAAAAAAAAAAGAACGTAATTTATGTGCATGCGCATGCGAGAGTGGGTGCTTAAGCCTGTGTGTGTGTGTGTGTGTGTGTGTGGTGTGTGTGTGTGTATGTGTGTGTGTGTGTGTGTGTGTGTGTGTGTGTGTGTGTGTGTGTGTGTGTTTGTGTGTGTGTATGTGTGTGAAGTTACCGATGTTTTCCCCTTTTAAATTTTCTTTATGATATGAAATTGATTTTTGGCAAGACAATTGTCCAGGAGGGGCAATACATACAGATAGTTACTGAGGGAAGGTTGGGGAGATAAGGAAAGAGTGTAAGTGCTTTCTTTCTTTTTCTTATATATTTGTCGTCACCATCACTGTCACCGATCCCTCAGATTCCGAATCCTTTGGGGCGCCTTCGAAGCTTTGTCAACATCTGAACAGGCTCAAACCACAGGCTGAAAGAATCATCGCAGAAGAACAAGCTGGTTTCAGACCTGGACGCAGTACAACAGAGCAGATCTTCAACATAAGACTCATAATGGAAAAATATCTCCAGCACCAACAGGACCTCTACCATGTCTTTATCGATTTTAAGAAAGCATTCGACAGAGTTTGGCACGCTGCATTGTGGGCATCTATGAACCTCTACAACATCAACGCCAACCTAATCAAAGTCGTACAGAGCCTCTATGAGAATGCAACAAGTGCAGTGTTTCACAACAACAACATAGGTGATTGGTTTCGGACGACGGTCGGTGTGCGCCAGGGCTGCCTGCTCTTCCCTACTCTCTTCAATCTATTTCTTGAGAGAATCATGGAAGAAGCACTAGAAGAACATGAAAGAACAGTGAGTATTGGAGGGTGAACAATCACAAACTTGCGCTTGGCTGATGATATTGACGGATTAGCTGGTCACGAGCAAGAACTTAGTGAACCGTATAGAAGAAAAACATCTTTAATTCACCAGACAGTTGCTGCCAGAAAATTCAAAATCAAATTCAAAAACTTTATTATCTCAGACAGAGAAATTCCGGTGGGTCACAAGCCATACATAAAAACAATAAACATGTAAACATAATATCACACACACACAAACACACTATCCGAACAGCAGCATGCACCCATCAAAAAGATCAAAAGTACCCACATCTAACCCCTCTAAAACACCTGGCATTGCAATTTTATTTTAAAGTGCATTGCCTTCATTCGTTCTTGTTCTTTTCCTTTATGTGGTAGTATTGTGTAGCGTTTATTCCCACCACTAACACATACAGTCCTCTCTGATTGAAAAGAAACTGCACCACTACCTGCCTACCTCTGAATAAATCTGGTAAACTGTTAAACATTGAGCTTTCAAGCAGAAAATAGCCATCGTCATGCTAAAATCCACAGTGAGGTCAAAGGTGATTAACACCTTTTTTGCCCCCTCAAATGATGTTGTTGTTATTGTTGTGTCATCCCCAGCTTAATACTCTGGGGGTCACCCACAATGTGCACTCTGACTCACTCATCCCACCTGGGAATCACTGTGAGATTGAAATTGCCCGCTGAATAAGTTATGTGTATGTGTGTGTGTGTGTGTGTGTGTGTGTGTGTGTGTGTGTGTGTGTGTGTGTGTGTGCGTGCGTGTTTGTGTATGTGTTTGTTTGGGTGTGTGTTTGTGCATATTGTATGTGTACATATGTACTGTTTGGTTGTGGTGTTCTCCATTTGGGCTATGCCATGTCCATTTTCTGGATTTCTTGTGTGGGCCAAGTGTATTCACTAGCTGGAGGTGGTTGTTACTGGCAAACTCCAGGAGTCTCAAGCCTCTTTCATTTGATTGGTTATTACAATGTGGCCCACAAACGCCCTCCCAGTCTTTCCATGCATCTTCTCCTACCTTGGCGTTCCAGTCGCCTTGCACAATGAGGATGTCTTTCTTGGGTGTTTGATTCAGAACCTCTTGTAGCTGGTCATAAAATTCTTCTACGGCTTCATCTGTGCAGTCTGATGTAGGGGCGTATGCCTGTACTATAGTTATGTTAAAGGGGGTTGCTCTCAGGCGGATGGTAATAAGTCTGCTGGACACAGGCTGACAGCTCATGACGGTGTTCACGGTGTCTTTGTGAACGAGAAACCCCACGCCGTGTTCATGTTTATCCTGTTTTCCACTGTAGTATAATTTGTGGTCTTCCTGGGTTGTTGTTTCTCCCATGTTTTTCCACCTGACTTCGCAGAGCCCAAGGATGTGCCATTGATATCTGGACATCTCATGTGTTAGTTCTTCCACTTTGCCTGCAGCTCTTAGTGTCCGTACATTCCACGTGCCAATGATGGTGTTGTTTCTGGCACGAATTTTGCTGCGTTTTACATCAGTAGCATACTTTCGACATCTGTCCTGATGAGCAACAGAAGGCGCGGTCCTTGGTAACCCGGGCGACGACCGATCCGGTATGGAGATTCTGGCTGTCTTTGTCATTGGTGTATCTTGGGCAAATCAAACCTGGCGGAGCCCATCCCTCTCCAGGTCGGATTTTTTGGTTGGGTTTACTCCCCACATGTGGCAGGTGGTACTGGGTTACATGGTTACCAGTAGCAGAGGGAGTCTCTGACCTGACCTGACCACCACAACCAAATAGATTACATCATGGTGAAAAGACGGTTTCAGTCTAGCGTTAACATCGCACAGACACGAAGTTTTCCAGGAGCAGACATAGGGAGTGATCATGATCTTGTGATGATGACTTTCCGACTACGTCTAAAGAAAATCCACAAGCGGAACATCAGGATCAAATTTGACCTCGAGAAGCTGAAGGACCCAGAGGTATTAGAAATTTTTCAAGCAAGGATAGGTGGAAAGTTTGCAGCACTCACTGTGATAGACTCAGACATAGATACACTGACGAATAGCTTCAATACAGCGGTGACTGAAACAGCAAACGAGCTTCTTGGCAAACGCCGACCAGTCAAAAAACCATGGGTCACACCTAACATCCTACAACTTTGCGACAAGCGTAGAGAGCTGAAGAAAAAGAAAAATGAAACAAAAGAAAGAGCAGAACAATATAGGGCAGTCAACAAAAGAATCAGGAAGTCCATGACGGAGGCAAAAGAGAATTGGATCGGTGAACAGTGCCAAGACATTGAAGAGAACATCAAGAAAAACGATAGCAAGAAAGCATATCAGCTGGTGAAAGACCTGACTAGCACAAAACAGAAAAGGTTTAACAATCCAAGACAAAAATGGGAAGTGTCTCACTGACGACCAGGATATTCTGAACAGATGGACAGAATACTGCTCCGACCTGTATAACTATAGAACCGCAGGAGATCCAGAAGTCCTTAATGTACCCGAAAGCAAAGACACAGACAGTCACCCTATCCTCCGAGAAGAAGTGGAAACAGCAGTCAGATCGTTGAAAAAGGGGAAGTCAGCAGGGGCTGACAACATTCCAGCTGAGTTGGTCCAAGCTGGAGGGGAAGCCATGATCAGCGCCCTACTAAGAATCTGCAACAAGATCTGGCAGACAGGAAAATGGCCAACACCATGGACGCAGTCACTCATCATCACCCTCCCCAAGAAAGGAAATCTACAACAATGCCATAATTACCGCACAATCAGCCTCATATGTCACCCAAGCAAGGTCATGCTGCAGATAATATTGAATAGACTGAAGCCCCAAGCAGAGACCATCATTGCTGAGGAACAAGCAGGTTTCAGAGCAGGGCGCAGCACAACAGAACAGATATTCAACCTCAGAATACTATGTGAGCGGTACCTTCAACATCAACAAGACCTTTACCACGTATTTATCGATTTTAAGAAGGCATTTGACAGGGTGTGGCATGCAGCTTTGTGGGCAACCATGAATTTGTACAGCATCAATGCAAACTGATCAGAGTCATCAAACAGCTGTACAGCGAGGCCCCCAGTGCAGTGTACTACAACAACAACATTGGAGAATGGTTTCGAACAACAGTTGGAGTAAGGCAGGGCTGTCTACTCTCACCCATTCTTTTCAACATCTTCCTTGAGAGAATCATGGCTGATGCACTGGAACATCATGAAGGATCAGTCAGCATTGGTGGCAGAACGATCACAAACCTCCGCTTCGCAGATGACATTGATGGAATAGCAGGATCAGAAAAAGAGCTTGCCAGCCTAACAGAACACTTGGATAAGGCCTCCAAAACATACGGCATGGAAATCAGTGCAGAGAAGACCAAACTGATGACTAATAACACCAACGGCATTAGCACTGATATCAGGGTTAATGACCAGAAGCTGGAAACAGTTCAAAGCTTCAAGTACCTGGGAGCCATTGTATCAGACCAGGGATCCAAGCCAGAAGTAGTATGCAGGACTGCACAGACAATAACAGCTTTGTCAAAACTAAACACCATCTGGAGAGACAAGAATATCTCACTTATCTCCAAGATCAGACTAATGCGCTCCCTTGTCATATCCATATTTCTGTATGCCTGTGAATCATGGACCCTGACTGCAGATTTGGAGAGAAGAGTACAGGCAGTGGAGATGAGATGCTTTCGGAGACTCCTTGGCATCTCCTACAAAGACCACATAAGCAACGAAAGCGTGCATAACAGAATCCAGCAAACCATTGGACCCTATGAGAACCTTCTAACGATCGTGAAAAAGCGTAAACTTAAGTGGTATGGGCATGTCACAAGATCCCAAGGAATTACAAAGACAGTTTTGCAAGGCACTGTCCAAGGAGGAAGAAGAAGAGGCAGACCAAGGAAGAGCTGGGAGGATAACATCAGTGAATGGACAGGCCTAGAACTCAACAAAACCCTGAGAAAGGCAGAACAGAGAGAGGAATGGAGGGAACTGGTTGCTGAGTCTTTGAGGGTGCCCCCACGGTCGTCAGACTACGGGACAGATAGATAGAGATAGACATATGTACTGTGCAAGCGCGCTCGCTCGCACACACACACACACACACACCCCCCTACGTTTTTAAGTGTAAGTGCCTACACTGCCTGCCTACCTGCATGTATTAAGAACACTCGGTGTGTTTGCCTGTCTGCTCTAGGGATTTAAATTTTCTGCTAGCGCTCATTTCATCTCCTTCCCACATTTAATCCAGACTTTATACAGTTTAAACAATACTGCTACGGCACTGTCCACTGTGGGACGGGAGATGGGCGCCGCCCTCAAAATGCTTGACCCCTAGAGAAGTGAGGTTTCTGACGCCTCGCTCCCCTACGACCACATAGGTTAAGGGACTCCTTTACCTTACCTCCGAAGTTGGAATGTTGCTACCTTAATGACGGGTAATAACGGTGGCATGCTCAAAATCTCACAATTGGTAAACCTTTGAGTTCCAGGCGAAGAACGAAAATAAACTCCAAACACCTAAAATAGGGCAGAAAGTGAGGCAGGTTGGGGCATAGAGTCTAAATGAACTGAGATGGGGAGGAAGAAGAGGTGGAGGGTGAAGGAATGAAGCCAAGGGGAGGGGGTACGAAAAGTACTCCCCTTCCCCCCTCCCCGTTACTCATTGCACCCTGCTCCTTCCTCTTGTATTATAACTTGAATTATACTAAAGACATTACCTTTGTGTAATGAAACCGTACCTGTATCTACGATTAGCAAAGTAAAACAAAACATGAAGGATGATTTGTTTTGAGCTTTGCTTTGTTGTTTGTACGTATATTACACAAGCAGCTACACATTAACTGCAAAGAATGCGACAGAGATGGGGAGTGTGTGTGTGTGTTTCTAAAAACAAAATATATCGAGGATAATGGAATAAGCCCTAATGTGCTCTTTTACATCTAGTCCCCGTGTGTATGCGGTTTGTAAATTCTGTCATCTGTTCCCACTGACACACAATGGCCTACTCTTACGAAAAGCGGAACAGGATTTAACGTGTGCGCAAGATGTTCTGCGTGCGTTTGCACATGGGGCCTCGGTTTATAGTCTCATCCCAAGGACTTTTGGGAAGAGTGGAGTCTGCACTGATGTTAACTCCAGGGGAAAATATCCCCTTAAAAGGGAATCGAACCCGGGTCGTCAGAGAGGGAGAGAGAGAGAGAGGTGTGTGTGTGTGTGTGTGGGGGGGGGGGGGGGGGGGGGGGGGGGAGGGGGTGTTGGAAAGGGGGGGGGGTGTAGATTTTCCTGGGAAGTAACTCTAGTGAATAGATTTCTGTCAAAATTGTATTGTCCCTTTAAAAGAGGGGAGTGACGGGAGGGGTAGGGGGTTGTTGTGGGAAGTAACTCTGGTTAATTTATTTCTGTGTCGAAATTGTATTGTCCCTTTAAGAGTGGGGAGTGGGGAAAGGGGGATTATCGTGGGAAGTAACTCTAGTGAATAGATTTCTGTGTCAAAATTGTATTGTCCCTTTAAGAGTGGGCAATGGAATGGGTGGGTGGGAGGGGGGGGGATTTTCGTGGGAAGTAACTCTAACATGGTGAATACATTTCTATGTCAAAATTTTATTGTCCTGTGTGTGTGTGTGTGTGTGTGTGTGTGTGTGTGTGTGTGTGTGTGTATGTGTGTGTGATTCAGATTCAGATTCAGATTCAGAATATTTTATTGCCATTTAAGTCATGTAGACTTATTTGACACAACAAAAACATCAACTATAATTATCTATTTTGGCTAAAAGTGATGTACACTAAAAAACATGTTGTATTCTACTTCTCTTTCTCTCTTTTTTCAAAACACTCATACACATATCTGATGATATCTGCTTGATATATATCAACTGTGATTATGTCACTTAATTTATGTACACAGTTTTTGCGTTCTTTGTCTCTCGTTTTGATTTTTAATAACAAATTATTTCTGAGTTCATCATATAAAAATGCATTCATCAAGTAAATGAAATTCATCTTCAATTTTGTTACAGTGTCTACATTTTCTGTCCTCTCTGGATATATTTTGGTGTCTCCCTTTCTCTATCATTAAATTGTGACAGCTTGTGCGAAATTTACAATATGTCTTCTTATGAGTTTTGTTTTCATAGTTTACTAAGTATGGTTCCAATCTGTATTCTTTGGTAGCAAAATCATAAAATTTTAGTTTTGCAAACTCTTTCTTTTGGTAGATCCAAAATGTTTTATACATGTCCTCAAGTTTTCTTCTAACAGCATAACTCAACCGATGAACATTAAGAGTGCTTTGGTTCTTCCAGACATGTTTGAATGCAATTGTGTACAGAATATTTTTCACTGTGTTTATCCATTTATCGTATGTATTCTTCTGATACAAATAATCGTATACTATTCTAATATAAGAGTCTGGTTTTGATTCTGTCAAATGAATCCAAAAGGATATTATCTGGCATATGATTTTAAGGGTCAGTGGAAATCTCCCTAATTCACCCAAAGTGGGTAGTACTAATGCTTTTTTATGAACTCCTATCATTTGTTTACAAAATTTTACATGAAAATTCTCATACAAAAACTGATTGGATAAGCATGCCTTGAACAGTTTATCAATATGAAATTCTGTATCCCCATTAAAACAAAAAGGAAACCAAACTTCTGCTCCATAGGTTAAAACAGGGGTTATCAGTGAGTCGAATAAACGCATTATTATAGTAGTCTTTAAATTTTGTCCATGAATTGCCTTTTAAAAGCGTATATTGCTTTGTTGCTTTGTTTTACTAAATGTTTCTTGTGTTGCTTGAAATTTCCCGTTCTGATGAAAAACGACACCTAGATATTTATAAGTTTCTACTGTTTCAATTACATGCTCTCCACATTTAAAATGAATTGGAATTTTAGGAGGTGATCTCGTAAAGACTATTACCTTTGTTTTTGTTTTGTTTATCTTTAAACCCCAATTAGAACAGTATTCTTGCAGTTTATTCAGTTTAGTTTGAAGACCTATTTTGGTTGTTGATAGCAATGCCAGGTCATCAGCATAGAGTAAACAAGGAATTCTGTCTTTTGCGGTTATATATGGCGAATCTTTCTCTTCAGTATATTGAACTATATCATTGACATATACATTAAATAATGTAGAACTTAATGTATTTCCCTGATGTACCCCTTTTCTGACCATGATTTCATCTGTGTGTTTGCCTCGTATTTTTGTAAATAATGTTGCATTGGAATACATGTTTTTAACGACATTAAAAGTTTTGCTGTGTGTGTGTGTGTGTGTGTGGAGGGGGGAGGCTTGGATGCTGATAACTATTGAAAACACTTTTGTTTTATGCAGTTTCTGTCGTTCTGTCTGTCTCACTCACTCTCTCTCTGTCAGTCTCTGTCTTCTGTCTATCTGTCTGTCACTCTCTCTCTCTCTCTCTCTCTCTTCTCTCTCTCTCTCTCTCTCTCTCTCTCTCTCTCTCTCTTCTCTCTCTCTCTCTCTCTCTCTCTCTCTGATCGTGCATGCATTCGTGCACACACTTGTGTGCCTTTCTGTAACCGTACATGTATATCTTTTGCACGTAAGTGTGCGTATGTGTGAGTGTATCTGTATTCTTTTGTTTTATTTAGTTTTCATTTATTTCCTCTCTTTTATTTCGAGGACAATGGAATAAGCGCTCGTGTGCTCTTTTTTTTTTTTTTATACATTCAGTCCCTGTGTGTATGCAGGTTTTCTATGTTTTGTCGTCCTTTCCCACCGACACACAATGGCATACTTTTCCGAAAAGCGGAACAGGTTTGAACGGGTGCGCGAGATGTTCATACACACACATTCTGGCAATTTAATGCTCTACCTTCAAGGGAAATTTCATGTCCGATTTTACTGGACAAAATAAATTTAAAATGGTTCATGTCTCTTTGCTTGTGTGTATGTGTGTGTAATGCTCTCTCTCTCTGTCTCTGTGTCTCTCACTCTGTATCTATCTATCTATCTATCTATCTATCTATCTATCTATCTATCTATCTATCTATCTATCTATCTATCTATCTATCTATCTATCTGTGAAAGCATACAATATTGATATCCTCCGCCTTTGGGGGGTGTGGGGGTGGGCGGGTGGAGATGGGGAGGGGGGTAAGGGGGGCGGGGGGTTGGGTACAGAAAAAAAATCTTTTCATCAACTTCCTAAATGGTTGAATAGTTCAGTTTTTTATTTATTATGAGCTGTTGTTATTGGGTTTTTTGTTGGTTTTTGTATCGTTTTTTGTTGGTTTATTTCTTTCCCTCTGTTTGCTGATTGATTTGTTTGTTTGCGTGATATTTGTAGTTCTTTAACAACTATATTAGCGCTTTTAAAAAAAAAATTCACGTGTTAATATTTTACTTCATTATGCGGAAGTGTGTGTCCAGTGTGTCGTGTGTGTGTGTTGTGAGCAGGTGTGTGCGCGCATGTGGCGGTGTGCTAGGGTGCGCGAGTTCAATTTTGTCTTGCGTTTACATCTACAAATCTGCAAATGTAGATATTTATCGGATAACCTTTCGGTTGCATCAATTATGTGCTTTTATATTTTGCAGAGAGCTCATTTGCATACACGTGTCTGTGTAACATAGTATCAACGTCAGTGTGTGACTGTGGGTGGATATTTCGTTTCTGCTTACTGAAATAAAATAGTAAGTTATTTATAAAGCGCTTTTATAGGTATGATATAGTGTAGTATAGTACACACACAGAGTACACACACTTATTATATATAGTACACACACACACACACAGAGTACACACACTTATTATAGATAGACAGATAGATAGATAGATAGATGGATGAGAGATAGAGAGATAGATAGATAGAGAGAGAGAAGAGAGAGAGAGAGAGAGAGAGAGGGAGAGGAGAGAGAGAGAGAGAGATGAGAGATAGAGAGAGAGAGGAGAGAGATGAGAGAGAGAGAGAGAGAGAGGAGAGAGAGAGAGAGGGAGGGAGGGGGGGAATTGTCCCGGACGCATTTAATTCACAGCCACGTAACATGCATTTTGGAAAATAAAATGTTAAGTATTTTGTGCATGTATGTTTATTTCTGACAGGCATTTGAATACATCTAAACCTGTCCGAGTTGTTTGCGTAAGACTTAAATACATTACAATGTAAGGAATGGGAGAGGGGAGAGAGGGGGGAGGGTTTAGAGGGGGGAGAGAGAGATTTCTATGTGGTGTGCATCCGAGCTCTTGTCAGAGAGAGAGAGAGAGAGAGAGGGGAGTGGGGGGGGGGGGCAGAGACAGAGACAGATAGAGATTTCTATGTGATGTGTAGCCGAGATCTTGTTGCACATAGAGAGGGAGAGAGAGAGGGGGGAGAGAGAGGGTGGGAGAGAGAGGGTGGGGAGGGAGAAAGAGGACGGAGAGAGAGAGAGATAGAGGGAGGGAGAGAGAGAGGGGTGGGAGGGGGGGGGGGGGAGAGAGGGGGAGGGGAGGGAGAGAGAGATACAGAAGAGACAGAGATGTGTAGCTGAGATCTTGGGCACATACTCTACACTAAACAGTCATTCATGAACAGAACTCTGAACAAATATCTTGGTCAAGTTTTGCTTTTATTTTTTTATTTTTCTTGTTGCATATTTGTAGAACATTACAGATTTGTAGAACATTACAGATTTGTAGAACATTTCACATTTGTATCACATTTGTAGAACATTTCATCATATTATATGTGTAACATTTCATCAAGGTTTGACGGCCCTGCGTATGTCATTCGATATTATCTTTCTCACAGAAACCTGGCTTAACCTACAAGGTCATGAACCAAAAATAAAAGAGCTGACTCCACCTGGCTACAAAACTGTTTCTTTCCCTCGACCTTCCCGTGGAGGTGGCATTGCCATCATCTACAAAGACACACTGCATTCAGCTCTTTCTTTCTGCCACTCCCTACCTTTTTTCACCTGAATCTTTTGAAGTTTGTGACTCAACCCTCACCTTACCCGGCCATTCTATTGCTTTCTGCTGTCTTTACCGCCCACCTCCTAGCCGTTAAGAACAACCTACATCTTCAGTTTTCCATCAAGAATTCCAATCTCTCCTCGTTCATTACAGCTTCCCCCCCAAGAAGCTCATCATTCTCGGTGACTTCAATTTCCCACTACGACAACCATTCCTCTTCTGATGTCAAACGTCTTTCTTTTCTGTTATCAAACCACTCTCTGTCCAGCTAGTAAACGAAGCAACACATAGATCAGGTCATATCTTAGACTGGCTCATTACTGATGTTTACACATGATCTTGTCACCTCTGTCTCCGTCACTGACCAACTGCTTTTGATCATTCCGCTATTCTTTTCATCCTTAATGTCGCAAAGCCTATCAGAAAAAAGAAGTGCATCACCCGTCGAAACCTCAAGGCCATTAGACATTAATACGTTCTCTTCAAAAGCTGCTGAACTCCTGTCACAAATCCCTGACCTTACTGATCCCCCCAAAACACTATAACACTGTTTCTAGCCAACTGCTTGATGAGCACGCGCCCCACTAACCATTTTCTTACGATAGGCCTTTGCCCATGGTACAACCATGATATCTTGGTGGCAAAGCGAAAAACGCCGACAACTAGAACGGCAATGGCGAAAAACTAAAACTGAAATAAACAAACAGCTTTTTCGAAAAACAAACCACAAAGTCAAAACCTTAATCCACTCAGCAAAGACAAACTACTACTCTGCTCAAGTTCTTGATGCCACGTCCATGAAATCTCTTTTTTCCCTCACCTCAACTCTTCTTGGATCTGCAAAGACAAGTCCTTGCCCCCACTATCCACAGTCACTCTGAACTTCCTGATATATTTTCCTCGTTCTTCTCTGACAAAGTCCGTAACATTCGCTCCAGACTGGATCAGGCTCCTTTCCAACCTGTACCTCCTGATTTCCCCCAATTCACTGGCCTCACTTTTCCTTTCCTTTCAGCCAACAAGCGACGAAGAAATCCGGAACATTTAAATGAAATGACCATAAAATCATGCGATCTCGATCTGTACCTGCTTTCTCTTTTCAAACAGTGCCTTCCGCAGCTGTGATACCAACTATCACAAAAATAGTAAACTCATCTCTTCTTTCAGGAACGTTTCCAATCAGCTCTTAAAACTGCAATTATTACACCTCTACTCAAAAAGCACGACCTCGACCCTAACATTTTGAAGAATTCAGGCCTGTTTTCTAACCTACCTTTCATCTCCAAGGTCCTTGAAAAAGTCGTTCTGAAACAACTCAATAGCCATCTTCATTCAAATAGTCTCCTTCCCGCATTTCAGTCTGCCTATCGCGTCAACCACAGCACTGAAACCACCCTAGTCCACACGTTAACATGCTTCTAAACGCTTCTGACTCAGGGAAAATCTCTCTTCTCACTCTTCTCGACTTATCTGCAGCATTTGACACTATAGATCACTCTATTCTTCTCGCCCGTCTCCAAAAACGTTCGGTATTAAAGGGGAAGCCACCACCTGGTTTCGCTCATACCTCACAGACCGATTCCAGACAGTTGCAATAAAACAAGATTCAATCAATACCTGCCCAAACTGGAATGCGGAGTCCCGCAGGGATCCGTTCTGGGCCCTGTTTCTTTTCACTCTCTACACTGCTCCACTGTCATATATAATTAAACCGTCACCAGATCAACCATCATTTCTACGCTGATGACTCTCAGATTCAAAGCAGTGATACTCCGGGAAAATCTGCCTTCTCTCTTGACAAATATGTCACACTGCCTCCAAGATATTCAAAACTGGATGATACAAAACAAATTACAGCTAAACGCAGATAAAACGGAAGCCATGATTGTAGGAACCAAACACAAACTCTGTCCATGACAACAGCTTCAATAGAGTTTGGCAATATAACAGTTCCTCTATCCACCACAGTCAAGTATCTTGGCGTTGTTATCGACAACACGCTTTCTATGCAAAAATTCATTCACCCCGACCTGTCAGTCATTTCTACTATCAATTACGGCGTATTAGTGCAATTCGAAAGTACCTGTCCACTGATGCAACATCCAAACTTGTCACATCTCTCATTCTTTCACGTCTGGACTATTGCAATTCTCTTTTGGCTGGTCTGCCAGCATTCATCTATCTACTCCCTTCAACGAATTCAAAACACTGCTGGCTCGACTTGTTCTCAAAAGAAAAAATTGAGCATACTACTCCTCTCTTGCGATCTCTCCACTGGTTGCTGTGCCACAGAGAGTCAAGTACAAGATCTGTACCTCTGTTACAAAATGTCTCCATAAAACAGCACCTTCCTACCTCTGTGAAAGTCTTCACTGTACACTCCTTCTCGTTCCCTCCGCTCCTGCTGCAGATACCCTGTGCTTACAAATACCTAGATTCAACCAGTCCACCGTTGGCCGTCGCTCTTTCTCTGTTTCTGGTCCAGTGATCTGGAATGACCTCCCTCTCTTTCTTCGCGAAAAGCCTACTTACAACACTTTTAAATCCAGCCCCAAAACATACCTATTTCAAACCTAAGACCTCCCCCTACAGTTTCATCTCATAATTATCTGTCCTTGCCTTCAGTGGCCTAAATTCTCATCACCCTGCTGAAGCATATAACCTGTGTGTGTGTTTGTGTGTGTGTGCGTGCGTGCGCGCGTGTGCGCGCGTGTGCGCGCGTGTGCGCGCGTGTGTTCGTGTGTATTTGAACTTTTTAAACTATTAATCATTGTTGGTTGCATGTGTAGGAGTGGAATGGATGCAAGCGCTTTGGTTTGTTGTTTTTTACAAGATATAGCGCTATATAAATTCCATTTATTATTATTATTATTATTATTCTGCCGTTTCCCTTTTCTATCAGCTGCGAGCCGGCTACCCAACCCTAACTCCAGCCTCTCTTTTTTGGCTGAAGGGGGAGGTAGGCTTTTCCCAATGCTCTGACCAGCAGTGACACAATGACAAACCCACTGACTTTCGTTTGCTTTTGAATTTCTCATACCTTTTGAAAAAAAATTACCAGAATGATTGTGTTCACTCCTAGTATAGGTTTTAAACACAAGTGACAAAAAGCGTTTCAGTTCCAGCCGTGTAATCTTTACAGCCAGAAAGCACAGACACCTTGAATGGGTAAGTGCAAAACATCAGCTTGTATGTTTTTAAAAAGTTGTGCAAACTTGTTATCTTTCTCAGGAAAGAAAGTCAGTTTGGGTAGCCAAGTGTCAGCGGTGTGTGCTCACCACTTTAAAAAAAGCAAAAAAAAACCCCTACGAAACATTTTCAGGTTATTCATCAATTTTGTACAGGGCTGTCAAGAAATACAGGAAAAAATGGAAGCAATGCTGATTACAACTAACGTCTTTTGTGTAAATCCTCTATCATCACGTAATGAAGGTCATCAAAATCGGCTTGTAAACGTGTATTCTCAGCTTCATACATTTCCAGTCAGGCTATGTTGGAATTTTAAAAAAGTATAGCTACAATGGGTAATACACGAGATGACAATACCCAAACTGTTATTTTGCAAATAAAAAGAAAAAAAGGCGTAAGCAGTAAACTGCTTCACTTTGCACTCAGTACTTTAAATGAAGTACCATCCCAAAAGACAACAAAAAAAGCAAAGATAAAGGAAAAACTTGAGGTAATTAAGTCTAAGAAAACTAGACATGTTTAAACACAATGTCAAAGTTGTGAATGACAAGAAAAAAATTCAAAAAAGGCAAGCCCTTTAAATACAAGATTAGCTGTCCACCAGCATTGCTTGCTGAAAGGCATTTTTTTCAGCTTCAACAGTGATTTAAAGCACCCACAACAAAAAATTACAGCTAAGTGTTTCGTACAACTGCTTGTAAAAGTTTACGACCAACTATCAAAAAAGCCAAACCCAGACTAAACTACATTTTCTAGTTTTACACAACCCAGGTTTCATTTGGGTACAAATGTGAAAGCAATAAGCGGCTGAACAACAACCGACAACCTGTACCACACTCTATTATGACAGTGATCTGCTAGAATACAGTATTTCACAAAGTTTGCTATACTGGAACTTTTTTTTTTTTTACTGCAGACATGGGAAATGGAAGTTCCATACTTGCAGTAAAATTAGCACAAATGGACATAACAGATACAGTACAAAGGTTGGGCAAATGCGAGAAACCAGAAATCCATCTAAAAATCTTTCACTTTAGTCTTGCCAATACAACCAGATTTTGTTGGGTTTTCTTGTGTTAGTGAGGCCTCCAACATTTACTCCCACTTATTCTTTTCTCAATTTCATCATCTTTATCCCGTTATTCTTTGTATGAAAATCAAAGATTGCTAGGAGAAATGCAGATGGAGCAGTCTATCAATGGCCTGGGAGTGCTATGACCTGGGTAATGGGCATGTCCCTGACCTACAGCAAAGCTAAAGGCAAGAACGAAATAAGGTAACAGGACACACCACTACAAGATTTCCGCAATCTTATACCCATTATAAAATTAAATACAAAATGTTTTCTGGTTCAAGATTTGTAAAGCAAAGAGGAAGACTGCTTTTACTAATATTAAAAAAAAGGTAAAGATACTTCCATAGCCTATGCGGTCGTTGGGGAGCGAGGTGTCGGAAAACTCAAACTTCTCTAAGGGCCAGCATCTTAAAGGCTGCCCCCTTTCTCCTCCCCCTTTGGCTGCTTTACCTTACCTGCCCATAAAGACGGCAGGCACCCATTTACCAAACTGGATATGACTGGGAGGACTGTACGGAAGCCGAGACCTCTACGTTAGGTAGTCACTTCCCCATAGCTCAACGCTGCTGAACTTAAATTGGGGTCGGGCGAGGAGGGATGTGCGACGTGCTTCCGATCACCGTGCTTCGTGGACTGTTCTAATGTAAGGTTGGTTTATTAAAAGGTTTATCACGTCGTTTTCTTTTATACAACAATTCAAGCGGGTGTTTCTTTTTTTTGGGCATCGGAGTGAGACACTTCAATGCTTCGTCCTCTTTAACTTGCCTAAAATTTTCCGGCATTTTTTTTTTTTCTTTTTCTATTCTATATTTTTTAATCGCAACATCATAAACCAGCTGATATAGTTTTCTTTTATACTCTTCTGGCAAGGTAGTGATCGCTGGTGATGTCTATTGGCCGGTGGTTTTCAACCTTCTGTAGTTGTGCAAGGCAGTACAAATAAAACAACACATATACTAAATACTCTATCAAACTATCAACTCTCTCTAAACAGCACCTTCTCTACTATAATATAATATATATCATATATATATATTATACGAATATAGAGAGAGAAGCGCAGAGCAGTTATTGTTGTTGGGTTTTGGTCCGTGGTAGTTGTTATATTGTTATTTGTGACTCTCTCTCTCTCTCTCTAATTAAATTCATTATCTCCCTTCCTCTAACCTCCCTCGTGAGTCTGCCTCTCCACCTCCCTGTCCCTTCACCTCTCTCTTAATTCTTCTATCCCTCCTGTTTTACCCCCTTCTCGAGCGGTCTCATCTCGCCCCGCTACACAACACGTCATCCCTCTGCCAGAGCCTATCACCTCTCTCGCGCTCCTCTCACTACCATCTCGCTCCGCTCTATCTCTCTCCCTCTCGCTCTCCCTCTCCCCCCCTCTCTCTCCCCCTCTCTCCCCCCCTCTCCCACCTCTCCCTCCCCCCCTCTCCCTCCTCTCCCCCCCCACCCACCCCATCCTTCTCTCTCTCTGGCGAAGGTGGGATATAGGCTAGGTCTGGTTAGAGTTGCGAATCGCGCTATGTGATCTGATGACTCGGGTTCGCGTCTCGTTAAAGCGGAAAAATTTTTCTCTGCGACTTAAACATAAGTGCCAACTCCACTCCCAAAAAGTTCTTCGGATACGCCTAAATAAACTGATAAGTCCCCAGTGTGACAAAGGCAACCAGAACAGCTTCTTCTAAACACCACACCTCCTCACACCAACCACGCAAGAAAGAAAAAAATTTTGAAGCCATTGTGTCAGCTTACAACTATTTCATCTTCCTGCCATTTGTGTCCACATGTAGGGGCCAGGGTTAGGGTTGAGGTTAGTCAAGTGCCAGTGTTATTCAACAAGCATGCAAGGGTTGTCTGTCAGCTGGTCGGTCTGAGGGACATGTGGACACAACTAGCTCTTAGACAAATCGGTGTGTTGCTGTAGACACAACGGTACATAGTTCCCAAAAGCATGGAGCTATGAATCAAAATCACCAGTCCTGTGAACAGGTAAGGCTGTGCACTGGACTTTGGTGTCTGCAAATTTCTCAGGTGTACTATCTTTTTCCTACCCCACCGAAAAGTCTTTGGAATAAGACTGTAAACCGAGGAAGTGCCGAGTGTGTGAACGTAGCAGAACATCTTCTGCACACGTCAAAACCTGTTCTGCCTTTCCAAAGTGTACGCCTTTGTGTGCCCAGTGGGAAAGGGATGACTACTCTTCACAAAAAACCGCATGCACACGGAGACTGGATTGTTTCTTTAACAGCACTCAGTAAGTGCTTATTCCATTATGGTCAAAACTGAAGCAAATTTCAAGCTGGAAGCATTTTTGAGCAAGTTGCTTTAACAGTTTTGGCTGTCGCCATGAAATCGGAGACACTTTTGAACAAGCGCCATCGGTTTAAAAAAAGTCCAAAATAAACGGTGTAAGAATAGCCAGTCTCATTTTTTCTACCTCACGGCTCTACCCGACCCCTCCTATGCACCCCTTTCCCTTCTTTACCTCTCCTTCCAACCGGGGTACCTCCTCCCCACAACACACGCCTGCACGCACACAAACACACGCGCACCCACGCACAAACACACGCGCACCCACGCACATACACACCACGCAACCTGCCGCGCACCACACACATACAGACGCACGCACAAAAGCACACGCCAAACAAAAACAAACACAAAAAACGCCCGCCCCCAACCAACCACCCCCGGCACGACACCGCCCACCACACCACCCCAAAACCCCACGACACAAAACCACACAAAACCCCGACCGGGACAGGAAGGGGGGGAGAGAGGGGGGGGGGGAAAAGGGGGGAGGAAGGGAGGGGGGAGAGAGGGAGGGGGAGAGGGAGGAAAAGGGAAGGGAAAAGGGGGAAACACAGAAAAAAAAAGACAGGGGACAGGGACAGGAAAGCGGGGGAAGGTATAACCATGGAAAAAATTCACTCATATTTTTAACATTTCCCCCCCGAAATCGTTCCCAAATTTTTTTTTTTAAAAAAAAATTCTATCTTCCGACTTTGAACACTCTCGGATTTCCAATGAATCATCAGATACTTCAAAGTTAAAAATCTCCTTCGGAATTTTGCAACCAACGCCCTGGGTAGAGTTTTTTCATGACCAGGATCTTTTGTAAAGTTCATTTCTGGGATTTTTTGTTTTAACCCCGGGCCCAAATATTTTGCTAACCAAATTGTCTTATTTTTCCATTTCGATTTTTGTGGTCCTCCGCACCGAGTTTCCCAAGGGCTGCAAAAATTTATGGAACCCATTTTACCTTTTTTTTCTTTTTAAAAAAAAAAGAATCCCCCATGGGGATGGGGGGGGGGGGGGGGGGGGGGGGGGGGGGGGGGGCTCAGTTAAATAGATCCCCCCTTCGGGAAAAATTTTTTTGCAAAGGGAATTTCCCTCTTTCTATCCCCTCTTTTTTCTCCTTGTTCCTTTTCTTCATGTCATCCCCTTTTTATATTTTCCTTTTTGGTCCCATTCCCTGCCTTTTTTTTCCCAAAAGGGTTTTTAAAGATTAACAGTTTCTCTCCCATGTGAAGGGGGGTTTTGGGCTGAACCCGTTTTTTGCAGGCGCTTGGGCCAGCGCAAGTTTTTTTGTATATGACGGGGAAGTATTTGCGTCCGGTTTTGGGAAGAAGTAAAAAAAAAAAATTTAATAAACATTTCGAGGGATAGATATCGTGAAGGTATTTTCCTAATTTTTTGGTGTGATTTTTGTGAGAAAAAGAAAAAAAATTTTTGCTAGTCCGCAAGTTGATAAAGACAAAAAGTTTTTGGAAAAAAAACCCCCAAAAATAACTTGGATTTTTTTTTTTTACAAATCCAAGCCGATCCAAGTTTTCTCTTCCTGGGGTTGACGTTCCCTGTAGTCTGGAACGGAAAATCGGCCGTTGGGGGGCTCCCTGGTTTTTTGGTTTGGGCCCCCGCCCAAAAAACGCTCTAAAAAAAACCAAACCTTAGAAAATTTTCCCCCACTTTTTTACTGATCAAAACATATCAAGTAAACCCCCAAAAAAAAATTTTTGTAAATCAAGCTACCCTAAAAAAAACCCACCCCCCCACCCCCCCCCCCCCCAAATTTTACCCTGTGCATTTAGCAATTCCGGTTCCTAAAGAAAAGGGGGGGGTTTGGGGGGGGGGGGGGGGGGGGGGGGGGGGGGGGGGGGGGGACGGGAAAAACTAGTGGTTAGAAACTCCCCACAATTGACGATCCGAGTTAAAAACCCCGGCTCAAGGGTTTTTTTTCCCCCCTGGAGTTTAATCATTCACTCCACTTCTCCCCAAAAAATATTCCGACGGGGGACATAAACGAGGCCCGGTTTTTGACGCACGAAAGATTTTCTTCCCCTCACGAAAACCCTTTTTTGCTTTTCGAAAGAGTGGGCCCATTGTGTCCCTGTGGGAATAATGACAGAATTTACAAAAACTAGTAACACGGGGAAACTGGATGTTAAACCTTATTCCATTATCCTCGATATAAAAGAAAAAAAAAATAAAAAAATAAAACGGTGAATTTTGATTCAGAAATGCACACGTAAAAATGTTTCCCCTGTAAAATTTTTTCCGCACATTTTTGTCAGTTTCACAACTTTTTTCTATAATTATGAGAAAGAAAATTTCGAGTTTTTGCCTTTTTTTAAAAGTAAGGACTTAAAATCGGGGAGCGGGATGCTTAGTGGTTAGAGGTTTGGCTCGTGATCTGTGGCCCGGGTTCAACCAAATCAGAGACGCCCTTTTGGGGGATTTTTGCCCTGGAACGTCCGAGTTATTTTTCCCCGAAAAGTCCTCAAAAGAGACTTAAAACCAAATTTTTCCACTCCCAAAAAAGTCTTGGGATGGTCTTTAAACCAACTTCCCTCCCCCCCCCCCCCCCCCCCCCCCCCCCCCCCCCCCCCCCCCCCCCCCCCCCCCCCCCCCCCCCCCCCCCCCCCCCCCCAAAACCCCCCCCCTTTTTGGGAAATGAGATATAAACCGAAAGTTCCGTGTGCGAACCACGCAAAAAATTTTCCGGAAATATTAAACCCCGTTCCATTTTTTCGAAAAAGAGTGGGGCCATCCGTGCGGGGGGGGGAACGGGGACAAGATGTTTTAAAATGCCAATCCGCGGAACTGATGTTTTGGGGGACTCCCGAAGTCGGAATGTGGCTACCAATGGTGGGTGAACGGTCGCCTAGCAAAATATCACCATTGGCAAAATCGCGGGGGGATCTAGTCGAGGAACCAAAAAAAAAATCTTTTCAAAAAAAATGACCCAATTTTTTGTGAAAAAAAAAAGGGCTTTTTTGAAAAGCAAAGCTTGTGTTTAAATTTTCTATAGCTCAAATAAGCAGAACATCTTGCGCACATTTAAAAAATCCTGTTCCGCTTTCGAAGGTAGGTATTGTGGCCCGGGGTGGGAAACAGATGACAAAATTTACAAAAACCCCCAAACACAGGGGTTAGGATGAAAAAAAAAAAACACCGATTGCTTATTCCTTTTTCCCTCAAAATAAAAGAATGAAGAAATAAAAAAAAACTTTGGATTCCGTTTGTAATTAAAAGGGGGAAAAAAAAATTCAGTTTAGGGGGTTTTTGGGCCTTGGGTTTTTTTTGTTTGGTTTTTTTTTTTTTGGGGGGGGGGGGGGGGGGGGGGGGGAGGGGGGTAAATTGTGGGGGGGGGGATGGTGGTAAAAGAAATTTTGTTTAAGAAGATTAAACTGACATTGGGGAAGGAGGGGGGGGGGGGGGTGGGGGGAAAAAGAGCTAGTGGTTAGAAACGGTTTTAAAGGGCCTGTCTAATGTGTGCGAACGAGTTGGAACCTTTACGCAAGTTACGGTTATGCATTCGGAAGAGTTCATACGGGCCGCGCTTGTAGAAGGATGATAAAAAGAGACTAAAAGACGGTGAACTCGTTCGCGCTTAGGAATCAGCCCGAAGTCGAATGCGGTTGCCTTAATGTTGGGCAAACGGTGTTATCAAAATCTACCTTTGGTGAACACTCGGAGTGTAGCGGAGGAAAGGAACGAAAATAGTTTTGGTCCGAGTGAAATTCCTCTTAGGTGGCTTGGCCAAGGCCCAACTAATGCTGTGAAATTTCTATAATTTTTTTTTAAGAGTCAGTCGTTTGACCCTAAGTGCCCTACCCCAAAAAAAAAAAAAACTCAAATAAGTTAGGAAACCTTTCCGATGTACGAATTGTTAAGGAAACTGCGCTAAAAGTGGCAAAGCTGCGCTACTGTAACGTGTGGGGCAAAATGTGTAAATAATAGTGATTGCTGATGGCCGAATCTCGTTCAAGGGGGATTTGTTTTGGTTATCATGGAAGGCTGATTTGCCACCTCCTCCCTTTCCGCTAAAAGATTTCAGAAGAGACTATAAACGGATGGTACATGTTGGATGCATGTGAACATCTTGCGCACACGTTAAATGTTTCAGTTTTGTCGAGTAGTATTGTGTGCTGTAGGGAACGGATGACAAATTGACAAATAGCCATAACAGTTGGATGGATGTAAACAAGCAGAGAGTTCGTTATTCTATTCTCCTCAAAATAATAAATAAATAGATATAAAGTACTTTGAATCAATGGAAAAATAGTTGTATAAAATCGGTAGGTATTAAACTTTTTGGCGATATTCGGGCTTACAGAATCCATAATACATTGAGGGAGAGGGGGGGGGGGGGAGGTAGTAGTGTTATAGCATTGGATGCAATTTTAACAGCAGGATAAGTGATATTCGTAAAGTCATCGGATGAGGATATAACCGAATCCTCGTGTGGCATGTCGAGAGCATTTGCGCACGCGTTTAAAACTCGTTATGCTTTCGAAGAGTAGACATTTGCAATCGGTATAAGAAGTATGATTTTTTATTTCTAGCTGTCATGGTGTGTTTAGATCATTTAAAGTCGGGATTGGGCTACCTGAAATGGTAGGCGAAACGGTGGGGTACGAGAACATATCATTGAAGAACCTTGGAAGGTAGTGAGAAAAGAAAAGAAAAAGAATCGACACGGTAAAATGTACATCTGAAACCTAAATATACAAGACAAAATGTTTCACTTTGCTAATTGACAAACCAGCGTTCAAAGAGTACATATCTAAAATCTAGTTTCTTTGAGGAACAGATGATAGGAGAGCGAGTGCGTGTGTGTGCTGCGCTGAGTGTTGCGTTTGAGTGTGTTTCGGGTTTAAGTTATTTTAGTATGCACTTAATATACACAATTTCCAGTTTACTTAAAGGAATTTTGTTGGTAATAAGTCGGATAAAAGCATCAAATTTTTATTTCTGCTCCTCGAGGTATGCAATAGTACGATCGCGAAAGTCAGTTTTCTAACTAATTGTGATGGGGGAGGGGGTGGTTTTAGCTAGAGGTTTGTTGTGTGTTGCGATTTGGGCTAAGATGGAGCCGGGTTCGCCCTCAGAGGACATCTCATTAAAAGGTTATTTATTGGGTTGTAGTAAGTACTCTCCTTCTCCCCTCTCCCCCCACGCTTCAGCCCCCCCCCCCCCCCCCCCCCCTACTTCATGCACCGAAGGTTTGTATGAGTATCTATAATCGGGAGTCCGAGTGCGAGTGATTTAAACATATTGCACACACTTTTAAAACTGTCTGATTTGAGAAGAAGTGCATTTGCGTTTAAGTAAGATCAGCTGATAAAGATGTGATGGTTTTTACAAATGCATATTGTTGATTTCAAGTCGCTTTAATAAGACGATGACAAACAAAAAACACAACAAAATCACTACAAAATCTCAATACGATGCATCGGATTTTACAAAGAGGTTTTGGTGAACTTTAAGAAGCTTGTGATTGTCAGGCCTTAGTATATTAATATAATATTAAAGTTAAATCGAAATTGCATATTATAGATTATAAAAAAAAGTAGAAAATCTCAGGAATCAAAGTCATTGTTCAGTGTTCAGGGGTTAAGGGCGCAGAGGTTGATGTCTGTTAGTGGCTGTGCATGCAGCGTGTGTTGCTGAGGAGAAGGAGCCACAGGTCAAGTGGGAGGAAAACTTGTCGACGCGTCTCTCTATGCTTCTTCTGTGGTTTCAGCAAGTGTAGAATCTTCAGAGTTCTTTCTGTCGGGGTACTGTCTCAGCAGGAGAGGGTCTGGTTATGCAGCTTGCTGTTCGTTTGAACTGACAACGATTTCAAACAGATGGCTTTTCGGCGTAGTTGACAAAGATGAAACATTTCAAAAAAAGAAAAGATGAAAAAACGTTCACGATTCAATTGTGAGTTTGAACCGACCCTTCCCTCCCATAAAAAAAAACAAAGAAGAAAAAGAAAAAGGGAGGGGAAACAGCAAGGAAAAGAAAGGAAAAGAAGATAGGTCATTGTGTGCCAGTGGGAAAGATTACAAAAGTACAACAAACTGCATCACCGGGGATGGATATAAAAATCAACACTGAGTGCTATTCCGTTACACACGGGGACTGGATGTAAAAAAATACAATAAGTGCTTATTCATTACCTAGATATATAGAAAGAATCCTCAAATAAATGAATAAATAAATAATACATATATGTTCACTCTCTGTCTCTGTTTTTTCGATGTCTTTCATCTCTTGTTTCTGTCTGTTTTTCTTATCTGTCTGTCTGTTCTGATGTGAAGAAAGTTATGATAGAGTTTGTCATTATCAATTGTTGCATAAATTAAAATTAATGGTAGTCATGGCATATATATAAATATCTGCAAAAAATTTTTATTAATAGAGATTGCACTAATTAGTACTGTGTACGATCTTGAAGCTATGACCTTGGGTATTCCTCACAGCGGCTCTGTATTGCCTATCTTGTTTTCTATTCTTGTCTATGATCCTACAGTCTTTGTCAACCAATACCCAAGTTGTTTAGGTATGCCGATGATATTGCTATTTAGAGATCATCATATCTTCTATCAAATCAGTCGTGACATGGCGTCGTGGAGGAGGGACCCGAGAGACGATGCCGTGGTACGCTTCCATCATCTCAGGCTCGGCTTGCGCAGTAGTGCCGAGATTCATCAATCCTGGTCCATTCTCTGATGTTGTCCATCCGAATGGGATTGGTTTGTCTTCCCTCTTTCTGCATTCGAGTGTTCCCTGCAGACCTGCTTTTGGTGTTTTAGAGTGTTGTGGCGGGGTGACGTGGCGAAACCATTGTCCTCTTTTTTCATGACCGATGGTGAGAATGGGGTTCTGTGGACTGCCAGCGTGTTATTTGGTCTTGACAAGAATTATTGGTCTTTTGTTTCTCAGGAATATGCCAGCAGTATCAATGGCATTTTGTTTAATGACAGGATTCGCCTTTGCTGTTTAGTCAGTCAGTCCAGGTTTCACTTCCGTACTGCAGGATAAGTTGAAATCGGGCTTCTGTAGAGCTTAGTTTGATGGGAACTGATCTCTTTTTTCCATCTGGTGGTGGTTTAGTATGGAAGATGTTGCCATGGCTTAGTCTGACTTTGATTTCTGTCGTCGCTTTGTGAGTGTAGCGCCAAGAGTATGTAAAAAGGTCTCTTCCAGTTGCTGCGTTCATGTAATTTGGAGTGGCGTTTGCTGTGTGTACACAAGTACTTTACTTTTCTCGGAGCTCACTCATCCCCATTTGCTCCAGTGTTCTCAAGTCTGGTAGTAAGTCTTGTGGTATTGAGTTACTTCCGCCATGAGTGCCAATGTCATCGGCAACCGCAAGTTGTTTGCGGGGTCTGCCGCAATGGAGTATGGTTGGGTGAAAGTCATGGAGGGTATTCATATTGTTTCCAGAAAGATTAAAAGGACTGAGAAACAGGCTCCTTGTCGGACAACTGTGGTTTTGAAGTAGTCTCGCCCTGATTTTGATGGACTGATGTTGCGGGTGTTGTTAGTGCTGAATGGTTGCTCTAGACCTTTTCAATGCAAACATTTGGACTGTAAAACTAGCTCCCAAGTTTCATTATACTATCATGATCTTGCTTCAGTGGCTAATTCTCATACCTGCTGAAGATTAACTTGTGTGAGTTTGTAGTGTTTGTTGTGCGTGCGTGCGCGGTGTGCGCGCGTGGGCGCGCGTGTGCGCGCGTGTGTTCGTGTGTATTTGAACTTATTAAACTTTAATCAATGTTGGGTTGCATGTGTAGGGTGGAATGGATGCAAGCGCTTTGGTTTGTTGTTTTTACAAAGCTATTGCGTATTAACTTCATTGATTATTAATTATTATATTATTTGCGTTTCCTTTTTATAGTAGCGAGGGGTACCCAACTAACTCAGCTCTCTTTATTGGTGAAGGGGAGGTAGGCTTTTCCAATTGCTATGACCAGCAGTGAACAATTGACAAATGACTTTTCGTTTGTTTTGTTTATACCTTTTGAAAAAAATAATTACCAGAATGGATTGTGTTCATTAGTATAGGTTATAAACACTAAGTGAAAAGCGTTTTCAGTTCAGCGTATTTGTAATTTACAGCCAGAAGACAGCCATTGAATGGGTAAGTGCAAAATCAGCTTGTATGTTTTTAAAAGTTGAGCAAACTTGTTATTTCTCAGGAAAGAAGACAGATTGGGGGTAGCCAAGTGTCGCGGTGTGTGCTCAACTTTAAAAAAAGACAAAAAAACAACCCTACGAAACATTTTAGGTTATTCATCAATTTGTAGGGCAGTCACGAAAATAAGGAAAATGGAAGCCCTTCAGATTAAATACGTCTTTTGTGTAATTCCTCTATCATCAGTAATGAGGTACAAAATCGGTGTAAACGTGTATTCTCAGCTTCATACATTTCAGTCAGGTATGTTGGCATTTTAAAAGTATGTACAAAGGGTAATACACGAGATGACAATACACTGTTATTTTGAATAAAAAAGAAAATAAGGGTAAAGCAGTAAACTGCTTCCATTTGATCAGTATTTTAAATGAACGTCCTAAAAAGAACAAAAAAAGCAAAGATAAGGAAAACTTGAGGGTAATTAAGTCTAAGGTAAATAGAATGTTTAAACACAATGTCAAAAGTTGAGAATGACAAGAAACAATTCAAAAAAGGCTAGCCTTTAAATTACAAGTTAGCTGTTCAGATTGCTTGCTTGAAAGGGCATTTTTTTCAGCTTAACGTGATTTAAAGCACAAACAAAAAATTACAGGCTAAGTGTATTCGAAAGGCTGTAAAAAAGTTTTCGACATCTATAAAAAGCAAACCAGGACTTAATTACATATTTAGTTTTAACAACGGTTTATTTGGTGTACAAATGTGGGAAAGCAATAAGGGTGCTGACAACAACGACAACTGTCACATTAATTTATGAAAGTGAATTGCTTAGAATACAGTATTTCACAAGTTTGTATACTGGAACTTTTTTTTTTTATATGCGACATGGGAAATGGAGTTCCATATTGCAGTTAACAATTAGCTATATGGAATAACAGATATACAGTACAAAGGTTGGAGCAATGCGTGAAACAGAATCATCTAAAATCTTTCATTTAGTTTGCCAATACACCAGATTTTGTTGGGTTTTTGTGTTAGTGAGGCCTCAAACATTTACTCAATTATTCTTTTTCAATTTCATCATCTTTAACGTTATTCTTTGTATGAAACTCAAAGATTGAGGAGAAATGAGATGGGAGGTCTATCAATGGCCTGGGAGTGCTATGACTTGGTAAAGGGCATGTCCTGACTACAGCAAAAGCTAAAGGGCCAAGAACGTACTAAGGTAATGGACACACCACTAAAGATTTCGAATTTTTCATTATAAAATTAAATACAAATGTTTTTGGTTCAAAGATGTGTAAAGAAGAGGAAGATGTTTAATAATATTAAAAAACAGGTAAGGACTTCCATAGCCTATGCGGGTCGTAGGGGAGGAGTGTTGTCGGAAAACTCAAACTTCTCTAAGGGCCGGCATCTTAAAGTTGCGCATTCTCTCCTGGCTGCTTTACTTCCTGCCTAAAGGACGGGCAGGCACCCATTTAAATGGATGAACTGGGGGATGTACGGATGCCGAGAACACGATACGGTGTTTCCTCGCTCAAACCGTGTAAACTTACCTTTGGGGAGAGCGAAGTGCTCGATCATGAGCTATTGGTTTTTCTAATGAAAGGTTGGTAATAAAAAAAATAATGGTACCCGAGTTTTTCTTTTATACAAAATTCAGCGGTTTTGTTTGGACACTAAATGCTATTACCTCTATTCTTTCCAAAATTTAGGCCATTTTTTTTTTTTTATATTCAATTTTTTAATCCGCAATCAAAAACGTGAAAAAGATTTCTTTACAAAACAGGAGGACGATAACGCAGGGATGAACTGGTGGTATACATTCCGTAGCTGTGCATGCAGACAGAACACACAAAAAACAACACAACAACACACCACAACAACACAAACAACAACACAAACAAAACACAACACACAACACATTCTTTTTTATATAAAATCAATAATTAAAAATTATTGTTATTGGTTATTGTTTATGTTATTCTTCTCTTTTCTCTAAATCTTCTCCTTCCCTCTCTTATTTCTTCTTCCCTCTTTATCTTGCTCCCTTGTTTCTTCCTTCGCGTCTCTTCTTCCCATTGTTTCTATTATCGCTCTTCTTTTCTCGCTCTCTCTCTTCCTCTCGCTAATCTCTCTCTTCTCTTCCCCTCTCCCCCCTCTCCTTCTCCTCCTCCCCCTCTCCCCCTCCCCGCCCCCCTTCTCTCTCTCTCTGAGAAGGAGGGATGGTGGTGGTTAGAGCTTGCGACGGCTCGTGATTGATGACTGGGTTCGAGATCGTTCAAGCGGAAAAATTTTTCTTGGACTTAACTTCAGTTGCCACTCCATCCAAAAGTTCTTCGGAACGTATAAACTGAAGTCCCGTGTGCGAAAGGCACAGAACATCTTTTCACTTTAAAACCACCTCTCCCACCACACGACGATAGGAAAAAATTTTGAAGCATTGGTCAGCTTTAAACTATTTCATCTTCTGCATTGTGTTCATTGTAGGGGAGGGTTAGGGTTGAGGTTAGTCAATTGCAGAGTTATTAACAAGCATGAAGGGTTGTTGTCAGCTGGTCGGTTGAGGTACATAGTGGACACAACTGTTTAGCTAATCGGTGGTGTTGTGTAGACACAACGGTACATAGTTCAAAAGGCCTGGAGCTTGAATCAAAATCACAGTTGTGAACAGGTAGTTGTGATGGACTTTGGTTTGTTGCAATTTCTAGTTAGTACTATTTTTTTCTACCCCCCCGAAAAGTTTTGGAATAAGACTGTAACGAGGATAGTGCCGAGTGTGTAGAAGTGCTAGCAGAATCTTTTGAAGTCAAAAACTGTTCTGATTTCCAAAGTGTAGCCTTTGTGTGCCCAGTGGGAACGGGGATGTATTTACAAAACCGCAAGACACGGAGATGGAATGTGTCTTTAAAGCACTCGTAAGTGCTTATTCCATTATGGTCAAACTGACGAAAAATTCAAGCTGGACGCTTTTTGAGCAAGTTGTTTAAAAGTTTTGGTGTCCCTTGAAATGGAGCCACTTTTGAACAAGCGCATCGGTTTAAAAAAGTCCAAATAAAGGTGTTGTATGAATAGCCAGTTTTTTTTTACTCAGGTCTACCAGACTCTATGCACTTTTTTTTTATCTTAAAGGGGGTATTCCAAAAACGTGCCGCAACAAAACACGGACCGCAAACACGGCACCCACGACATAAAGCAGCTTGGCACACACACATAAGAGAGACAAGCAAGCCCAACAACAGACACTAAACGCGGCGCGCGCCCACACAACACAACGCAGCAGCCGCAACCACAACCAAGTATCAAAACCAAGACAGAAGACAGTGAAGGGAGAGAGAGCGGAGGAGAGATGTGAGACTAGAGAGTGAGAGAGAGAGATGAAGAGGAGAGAGATACGAGAGAGAGAGGAGAGAGAGACAGACAGACAGACGAAGACAGACCGCCGCGTGGAATGGTATCATGGGTCAAATTCACTCATATTTGTTACCACTACGAAAAATTCGGTTACCAATTTGCTATCGTTAAAAAAAGAATCTTTCGTTTGAACTACTCTCGGATTTCAATGAATCTAGAATATTCAACGGAATGCTTCTCGGATTTTGCACCAACATTTGGGTAGTGTTTATCTCTAGACCAGGATTTTTGTAAGTTTTTGGATTTTTGTTTTAAATCCGGGCCAAAATTGATAATCATTGTTTATTTTCATTTGATTTTTGTGGTCTCCGACAGAGTTTCCAGGCTGATAATTTTATGGACATATTTCCTATTTTTCTATCTAAATAAGAATCATGGGGTGTAGGTGGGTGGGGGGGGGGGGGGGGTCAGACTAACTTGCATCCCCCTTTGGAAAATTTTTGCAAGAATTTTTATTATCCTTATTGTTTTTCTTGTTCTTATCTTATGTCATCCTTTCTATATTTACTTATGTCATTCTTGATTTTTTCAGAAAGGCTTAAAAGATAACTGTTCTTCATGCTGAAGTGGGCTGAGCTGAACCGTTTGAGTGCGCTTGACGCGCGCAAGATTTTTGTCTATGAGGACAGTAGTAGTGCGAGCTTTGAGGAGAAGTAAAAAACCATATATATATAAAGCATTTGAGAGGGATAGATTACGTGAAGGTATTATTCTAAATTGTATGGCTTTGTGTGTGTTTTGTGAGAAAGCAAAAATGTTGTAGTCCGCAGCAGATGAGCAACACGTTTTTTAGAGAATATAAATTAACTAGGATTCATTTTTTTACAAAATCCAAGCGATCAAGCTTGTCTCTTCTGGTTGAGTTTATGTCGTTGGAACTAGTCACTTAGGCCGTTTGGTTGTGGTTACTTTGGAACGGCGAACTGAAAACAGCATCATCAACAAACTTCGGCATTCACAGTTAATGATCAAAATATCAAGTCGACCAGAAAGAAAAGAATCAATGTATTAAACAACCACCCACACCCGCCCAAAACCAGTGCATTTGAGACATTCACGGTTTCTAAGATGAACGGGGGGGTTGGGGTGGGGGGGGGGGTGGGGGACGGGATAATAGTGGGTTGAATATGCGTCACAATCTGAGTCGAGTTCGTATCGCTATGGGATTTTTTGTATTGATAGTGCAGACTATCTCAGAAAATACTTCTGACGGATATAATCGAGGCCGATTGTAGTGCACGATATTATCTTGCCTCAGTTAAATTGTTTGCTTTCGAAAGAGTAGGGCATAGTGGCTGTGGGGGAATAGATGACGAATATAAAAATACGTAACGGGGGCATGGATGTAAAACCTTTTTCATTAATCCTTGTATAAAAGAATAAATAAATAAATAAAGGTGAAATTGATTAGAAATGCAACGTAAATAATGTTCCAAGTATTTTCCGCTATTTTTGTAGATTAAACTATGTTCATATAAATCATGAGTAAGGACAAGTTAGTGTCTGCCGGAATTTAAAGTAGGATTAAATCGGAGGGCTGCTTAGATGGTTAGAGCGTTGAGCTTTTGCTTGATAGGCCGGGTTGAGAACGAGCGGTTTGTGGGGGATTTTTGCTTGGCTCAGTACCGGTTTTATTTCCGAAGTTCATCGATGATGCTATAAAACCCAATCATCCCAAAGTCGTTCGGTGAGTCTTTTAACCAACACCGCTCCACCCCCCCCCACCTCACCACCCCACAACAACAACTTTTCGGATGAGATAACACGAAGATCGTGAGCGAAGCAGAAAAACATTTCGGAACTAATAAACCGTCCATCTTTTTAAGCGTAGGCCATCTGTGCGGTAGGAAGGACGACCAGATGTAAAATAGCCAATCGCGCGAATGATGTTTATAGACTCTTCTGATTTTAGACGGAATGTGGCTACTTAAGGGTGTGAACGGTCGCTATGAAAATATCGACATTGGCAAATGGGAGATCTAGTCGAGGAAATAAAGAAAACATTATCAAGAAAAACATGAGGATGTTGAGAACACAACAAGGCTTTGCAGCAAAGACTTGTTGATTATTTCTATCAGTTCATACTGCGAACATATGCGAACTTTAAATCTGATCGTTTCTTAAGAGTAAGGTATTGTGAGGGGTGGAAAGCTGACCAATTACAAAAGAAAAACGAGGATCTGATGTCACAAACAGCACCGATTGTTATTCCATAATTGAAATCAAGAAGAAGACAAAAATAAAATGTAGGATTTTGTTGTATTGTTAGGAAAAAAATTCGCTTACTGGGCTTTTGCTTGGGTTTTGTTTGGACTTTTTTTTCTGGGGTGGGGGGGTGGAGGGGGGTATCATAGATGGGGATTGGATTTTTTGGTTACAGACATTGTTTACGAATGAATTAAAACTGACATTGGGGACGGAGGGAGGGAGGGATGGGGGCTGGGATGAGCGCTAGTGGTTAGAACGGTGCTTAAGGGCCTGTTCATGGATAATAGTCTTGATGAGACAATAAACCGAGGTCCGAAAGCGAAGGCACGAGAACATTTGCGTCCTGTTAAATACTGTTTGCTTTATAAGCGTAGCCTGTTGTGTGTGGCGGTTGATAACAGATGACAAAATTTACAAAACTGCATTCATGGATGGATGAAAACAAAAAAAAGATGAGTGTTTAATATGATTCTACGAAATAAAAAAGATGTAAAAAAACCCAAAATTTCGTTAATACTTATAGAGGGGGCTTGTGGTGATTTGAGATTCGATTGTGATTTACGCGGATCGAAACACTACTAAGCATTTTTTAAGCGGAAAATCTCCCTATCGTAGCATTTACACTCATGTGTCAAACAATAGAAAGTCTTGCTTCAAGAAGGTATTACTCATTGCTAAGGTTAGATTGAGTTATAAACCGTCGGTCTTGTGTCAAGGCGCAGAAACATCTTGCAACTGTTAAACCCTTCGTTTACAAAGAGTAGGTTGGTGACGGTAGGACAATGAAAAATTTAAAACAGAAAAAGAAATGCGGTGCACGTGGATTCTTATTTAGCACGGCAGAAAATTTTGATGCACGTTGAACCGTTAGCTTTTTGGTGAGTCGGCATTGTGTTGGTCGGGAAGGCTGATAAATTTCACATGCTAAGGGAGGACTCATGTAAGAAAGCAATGAATGCTTATTTGCTATCCTGAAATGAAATATGAAAATTCACCATTTGTGAATTGAAGCTCTAGCCCTGGAACAAATGACAATTTTTTTTAAAAAGAAAGATACGTCATTAGACGTATTCAGACTGTGAGTAATGAAAATAGACGCACGAAGAAAATAGCCTCATGGAAAAAAGGACAAATGTTTTCAGCGATATCAGGGGAGGATTTTTTCTATTTGTGGATCGGTGTCTAGCGGGAAGACTATAGAAGCGAGCCGTCGATGAGGTGTTCGCTCTTGTCTGTGCCCTAATTTACCCGCATGGGTAGAGTGAGTGTTCTGGTTGGGTACTATCTTTCGATTAGTAGAGAGACCAAGGTTGTGTGCATCACGCATTTAGCGCACGTAAAAAACCACGCAAAAAGTTCTTGGGCCAATTTTGTCGCAAAAAAGCCACATGCTAGGGACGTACTATGCAGACAGGGAAAAGGAAACATAATGGGTTGCGCTGCTCTTGTGGCGACGCGATTCTCTGGGGAGAGCATCGATTTCAGGCTACAGAGAAATCTTTATGATTGAAGGGGTGTTCCAATAAATTAATATTTCAACACCACATGCTATTATCTTTTACGAACGTCTTTTTATTTTTAGGTGGTTGATTTCATGTCAGGATAGGATATTAAAGGAAATGATTTTTTCCACTTGACTTCAGTGCAATACCGTCTGCTCCCAAATTTTTACAAAGCTTTATACTTAAATAGGAATGTTTGCAATATTATTACACGTAATTCTTGAAAGTACAATTTGTGCGGTGGTGTGATAGCCAAAATGACTTAAAGTGAATGTGTGTTTGTATGACGAGTTCAGCATGTTGGGGTTAAGATTAATTAACAGCACTTATGAATTATTCTTCTAGGAAGAGACTATTAAAAGGTCTCTGTGTTCGCACACAGAGAACATCTTGTCAAGTTAAAGCCGTTTACTTTTCGGAAGAGTAGTTCATTGTGTATGGTGGACGATGACAAAATTGACAAAAGCCTACAACGGGGAGGATTGTAAAAAAAAGAAGGCTTTTATTCTAAACACGATATAAAAGATAAAGTTTGGATTTTGCACAATTTTGGTGACAGAATTAAGATGACTTGCCAATGTTTCGATTCCTTCTGTTCTTATGTGTTTGTAAAAACACTAAATATTAGCTCATTACCGCTTATACTGTTAGGCACCAAACATTTAAAAAGAAGTAAAATTTAGGAATGGGTGAGAGGGGATAGCATAGTGGTTAAAATATGTGCTCGTGATCTAAAAGTCCGGAGTAACACCACGCAACGTTCAAGGGAAATGTTTTTGATGTTATCATCAGTACAGACTTCCACCGTGAAGTCCTTCCGGATGAAACTATAAACGAGGCTCAGGTCGATGTGCGAAAACTTAAAATCTTAGGCATTACATTAAAGAGAGTAGGTTTTTGGTGTGGAAAGGAGCAGATGAAACATTAAAAATAAGTGAAACAATGATTGTTTAACAATCTCGAAGGTCAGAATGCAGCTATTAAAAGTTTGGGGGGGGGTGGGGGGGGGGACGCGGGGTTCATACAAAACTTGGAGGGGAATGAGAGCTTTGAATCTAAAGCGGAAACCCAAAAATTGTGTGTGTATTAATTTTTGAGTTGTGGATATGCTCGGGAGATGTTGCGCTTGATCCGCTGACGAAGATGTTGCGTTCATAATGTCGAGAGCTGATGTGTTGATGTGTCGAGCGATGTTGCGATTGTACTCTCGACGACGAAGTAGGCTTTGTTATGCTACGACGACGATGTTGCGTTGATGTCTGCCGAGATGTTTGTTGCGTTTGATATGCTCGCGAGATGTTGCGTTGATAAGTCCGCGACGATGTATGGTGATTGCTGAGACGATGTTGCGTTTGATATGTCCGAGCGGTTTTGCGCTTGATACTGCTCCGAGACGGATGTTCTTGCTGCTGTCCAATGGCGTTCAAGCTGTGTCACGATATGTCCACGCGATGTGTCTGTTGCTGGCTCGACGACGATTTTTTTTTGATGTTGTCGATGATGTTGTCATTGTGATGTACTTGATAACTGTCGGCGATGTTATGATAACTGCTTGGCGATGATGTTGCTCTACGTGAGGTTTTGTTACTCTTGCTATGCTACGCGATGTTGCGCTTGCTACTGCTCTGCAACGATGTTGTGTCGAATATGCTTGACGGCGATGTTGCTCGAGGACTATTGTTGTCTTGAGACAGCTGCAGAACGTGTTGTCTGATAGTGAAGCAATGGACGTGTCTCGATACAGTGCAGCAATGATTGTTGCTATGATCAGTTTGCTGACGATGTCCGACCGACAATGTTGCATTGATTATGCTCTGACGAGATGTTGCTCTTGATATGCTGGGACAACGTTGTATGTGTTGAAATGCTCCAAGACGTTGTTTTGATGCTGCTTCGACGACGATGTTTCTTGATACTGCTCCGAAGCGATGTTCGAGTTGTTGGCTTGATAACTATCGAGACGATGTTGCTCTTATACTGCTCGATGATGTTGCGACGTGTTGCGCTTTCTTCTGTCTCGAGATGTGTTATACTGCTCGATGACGATGTTGTTTGATGTGCTCCGACGACGATGCTAACGATGTTGGCATGCTACTGCTCCGACGAAGTTGTGTTGTAATGCTCGATGACGATGTTGGCTCTTCATTGTCGACGACGATGTAAACGATGTTTGCGTTGATACTGTTCGGCCCGATGTTTCGCTTGATATGCTCCGGCGACGATGTTGGTTGATATGCTTGAGTCGATTTGGTACTGCTGTAGGTTCTTATGATAGTTTGATGGTTGCTGGGACTCTTGTGTAGTGTTGGTTGCTTGTAGCAATTAATTGCGTTTTGATGCTAGTCTTGAATGCGTTGATGCAAGTTTGATGCGTTGATGTAGCTCTTGAGCGTTGATAGGAAACTTTGAGGACAGCCAGAACTGGGAGATTACGATCCTTGGAAATGGTCGGAACAATAAGATTGAGAGGAATGGAGCAGAAAAGAAGAGACCCAGGAAGGTTATGGAAGTGCTTGAAGAAATGTTTGGGGCGTGAAGGTGTCCCTTCCCTCATGAAGCACTGTGTGCGAGGGTAGGCGGTCCTGTGCCTTTTCAGGCCACCCACATGTTGTTCGGCGACTCGATTGGCGGCTCCCTTCGTGACCATGAGGGTAGACGGAAGTTTTCAGCATGTGAAGATGGGTTCATTGTGATTAGAACTACCTGTACGGTAACCGCGTCGAAGTCGGGATGCGTGGGCGATCGTAGCGTGTGCGGCATGTGCAGCGCACTTTAGCTAGCTCTATGAAGGGACAGTAGTTGCAGTTGAGTGTTTGGAAGAAGAAGAAGAAGAAGAAGAAAGAGAAGAAGAGAAGAAGAAGAAGAAAAAAGAAAAAGACCGGGTTGGTGAAATGTCGGAGTGCGGGTGTCTCGTCGCATCTAGTCCCCTAAGTGTTTAGAGCTGGGTGGTCAAAATGACGCCATCCGAGACATAAGCCCCAACTCTATACTTCGCTGTTTCAATCAGTGGTAGGTTGAAGACGGGCTGATTGTTCTAATCTGGGATCGAACAGGCAGTGAGTGCATAGTTGCCTTGGGATTCGGTTTGGAAGACTTTTCCTATGCTTACTTTCTTTACCTTCAAGCCTCATATCTGAATTGTTACTGAGTCATGGGGAACTTGGACAATGTTTTCTGGGTCATGTGCTCAAAATCGTGCCGTGGCGTTCATGATCTCTGGTGAGAAGGGTGTATGATCATGTGAAGAATCTGGGGACAAAGACATGATTGGTCGTCTCATAATCTTGGTGAGAAGGGTCAGATACTGGCGTGGAAGTTTGTGACAAAGAATGATGGGTTCCTGATCTCTGGTGAGAAGGTGTGATTGATCTAGGGTGAAGATCTGGTGACAAAGAATGAGTGGCGTCTCATGGATATTGGTGAGAAGTGTCACGGATCATGGGCGAAGATTGTGCAAAGACATGAAAATGTCCTTACATAGTCTACAGTAACTTTTTCACAAAAATAATCAGCCGACAAAAAAGGAGGGGATACTTAGTGGTTTTCAAGTGCTGCGTTGTGATTGAGGCAGGTTGAGCACAAAGAGGGGACCTGTTTGCGGGGCGTTTTCTGTGATTTGAACATCGTATCATTCCCCCAGTCAGGTTAAGGCAGCATCGAGCGTGGTTACCGTTGGTGGGTGACCGTTGGTGCACTTGGCTCCAGTACAGTTCCCCAGTTCCGCCATCTGTAAAAGGGTACTAGCTTTGGGACAGTAAGGTTAAGCAGCGAGGGAGAGGAGATGGGCACGCCCTAATATGCTGGCCTTGAGAAGTTGAGGTCTCTGATGCCTCGCTCACTACGACTAATAGGGTATGGGACACTTACTTTACCTTACTATCACTGAAAATCTGGTCATGTGCGGAGCGCACGTCAGAACATTAGGCAACATTAAACTCGTTATTCTTCAAAAGAGTTAGCGAATTCGTGTGGTAGGGATGGCTGCAACTCAAAAACATGATGGTGTTTTTAACGATCCTGAAGTCAGGAATGCGGGTACCTTGAAGCGCAAAATGGTCGCATAGCAAAATCTCGATAATGAACTTTGGAGCTCTTCTGGAGAAAGAAAAAAGAAAGACCGCATGATTTTTGAGATGAGTTACGGTAAATTTAAGTCCAGTAAAAAATTGACGGTGCAAAAGGCCCTGAAACCTGTGATATGATCTCTCAAGATCGAAGTCAGTCGCTCTAACCACAGAGCTCTGCCCCCCCCCCCCCCTCCCCCCCCCAAAAAAAAAAGGTTTATCGATTTCAGAAACACTCGTTAAAGCATTGTTCAGGGACTCTGCGTAGAAAGTAGCGAAAGTGAGGTACATTGGGGTATCTTGTTTTATAATGAATCCTTTGAATCAAATTAGAAAGATAGCCTGAACGGGTTAAAATTATTCATTGGGATCTTGGAATAATAATGGGGGTGGCCGGGGGGGGGGGGGGGGGGGGGGGAGAGGGGTAAGCTAGTGGTAAACGTTTGGTAGAAGTAATGGCGGGGTCGAGCCACAGACCTCGTTCAGTTGATTTTTTTCCTGAGTTATTAGTACTCACCCACTCGAAAAGTCCAGAGGAGATTATTATACGAAGTCGTGTGCGAACGAGTTGGAACCTTTACGCAAGTTACGGTTATGCATTCGGAAGAGTTCATACGGGCCGCGCTTGTAGAAGGATGATAAAAAGAGACTAAAAGACGGTGAACTCGTTCGCGCTTAGGAATCAGCCCGAAGTCGAATGCGGTTGCCTTAATGTTGGGCAAACGGTGTTATCAAAATCTACCTTTGGTGAACACTCGGAGTGTAGCGGAGGAAAGGAACGAAAATAGTTTTGGTCCGAGTGAAATTCCTCTTAGGTGGCTTGGCCAAGGCCCAACTAATGCTGTGAAATTTCTATAATTTTTTTTTAAGAGTCAGTCGTTTGACCCTAAGTGCCCTACCCCAAAAAAAAAAAAAACTCAAATAAGTTAGGAAACCTTTCCGATGTACGAATTGTTAAGGAAACTGCGCTAAAAGTGGCAAAGCTGCGCTACTGTAACGTGTGGGGCAAAATGTGTAAATAATAGTGATTGCTGATGGCCGAATCTCGTTCAAGGGGGATTTGTTTTGGTTATCATGGAAGGCTGATTTGCCACCTCCTCCCTTTCCGCTAAAAGATTTCAGAAGAGACTATAAACGGATGGTACATGTTGGATGCATGTGAACATCTTGCGCACACGTTAAATGTTTCAGTTTTGTCGAGTAGTATTGTGTGCTGTAGGGAACGGATGACAAATTGACAAATAGCCATAACAGTTGGATGGATGTAAACAAGCAGAGAGTTCGTTATTCTATTCTCCTCAAAATAATAAATAAATAGATATAAAGTACTTTGAATCAATGGAAAAATAGTTGTATAAAATCGGTAGGTATTAAACTTTTTGGCGATATTCGGGCTTACAGAATCCATAATACATTGAGGGAGAGGGGGGGGGGGGGAGGTAGTAGTGTTATAGCATTGGATGCAATTTTAACAGCAGGATAAGTGATATTCGTAAAGTCATCGGATGAGGATATAACCGAATCCTCGTGTGGCATGTCGAGAGCATTTGCGCACGCGTTTAAAACTCGTTATGCTTTCGAAGAGTAGACATTTGCAATCGGTATAAGAAGTATGATTTTTTATTTCTAGCTGTCATGGTGTGTTTAGATCATTTAAAGTCGGGATTGGGCTACCTGAAATGGTAGGCGAAACGGTGGGGTACGAGAACATATCATTGAAGAACCTTGGAAGGTAGTGAGAAAAGAAAAGAAAAAGAATCGACACGGTAAAATGTACATCTGAAACCTAAATATACAAGACAAAATGTTTCACTTTGCTAATTGACAAACCAGCGTTCAAAGAGTACATATCTAAAATCTAGTTTCTTTGAGGAACAGATGATAGGAGAGCGAGTGCGTGTGTGTGCTGCGCTGAGTGTTGCGTTTGAGTGTGTTTCGGGTTTAAGTTATTTTAGTATGCACTTAATATACACAATTTCCAGTTTACTTAAAGGAATTTTGTTGGTAATAAGTCGGATAAAAGCATCAAATTTTTATTTCTGCTCCTCGAGGTATGCAATAGTACGATCGCGAAAGTCAGTTTTCTAACTAATTGTGATGGGGGAGGGGGTGGTTTTAGCTAGAGGTTTGTTGTGTGTTGCGATTTGGGCTAAGATGGAGCCGGGTTCGCCCTCAGAGGACATCTCATTAAAAGGTTATTTATTGGGTTGTAGTAAGTACTCTCCTTCTCCCCTCTCCCCCCACGCTTCAGCCCCCCCCCCCCCCCCCCCCCCTACTTCATGCACCGAAGGTTTGTATGAGTATCTATAATCGGGAGTCCGAGTGCGAGTGATTTAAACATATTGCACACACTTTTAAAACTGTCTGATTTGAGAAGAAGTGCATTTGCGTTTAAGTAAGATCAGCTGATAAAGATGTGATGGTTTTTACAAATGCATATTGTTGATTTCAAGTCGCTTTAATAAGACGATGACAAACAAAAAACACAACAAAATCACTACAAAATCTCAATACGATGCATCGGATTTTACAAAGAGGTTTTGGTGAACTTTAAGAAGCTTGTGATTGTCAGGCCTTAGTATATTAATATAATATTAAAGTTAAATCGAAATTGCATATTATAGATTATAAAAAAAAGTAGAAAATCTCAGGAATCAAAGTCATTGTTCAGTGTTCAGGGGTTAAGGGCGCAGAGGTTGATGTCTGTTAGTGGCTGTGCATGCAGCGTGTGTTGCTGAGGAGAAGGAGCCACAGGTCAAGTGGGAGGAAAACTTGTCGACGCGTCTCTCTATGCTTCTTCTGTGGTTTCAGCAAGTGTAGAATCTTCAGAGTTCTTTCTGTCGGGGTACTGTCTCAGCAGGAGAGGGTCTGGTTATGCAGCTTGCTGTTCGTTTGAACTGACAACGATTTCAAACAGATGGCTTTTCGGCGTAGTTGACAAAGATGAAACATTTCAAAAAAAGAAAAGATGAAAAAACGTTCACGATTCAATTGTGAGTTTGAACCGACCCTTCCCTCCCATAAAAAAAAACAAAGAAGAAAAAGAAAAAGGGAGGGGAAACAGCAAGGAAAAGAAAGGAAAAGAAGATAGGTCATTGTGTGCCAGTGGGAAAGATTACAAAAGTACAACAAACTGCATCACCGGGGATGGATATAAAAATCAACACTGAGTGCTATTCCGTTACACACGGGGACTGGATGTAAAAAAATACAATAAGTGCTTATTCATTACCTAGATATATAGAAAGAATCCTCAAATAAATGAATAAATAAATAATACATATATGTTCACTCTCTGTCTCTGTTTTTTCGATGTCTTTCATCTCTTGTTTCTGTCTGTTTTTCTTATCTGTCTGTCTGTTCTGATGTGAAGAAAGTTATGATAGAGTTTGTCATTATCAATTGTTGCATAAATTAAAATTAATGGTAGTCATGGCATATATATAAATATCTGCAAAAAATTTTTATTAATAGAGATTGCACTAATTAGTACTGTGTACGATCTTGAAGCTATGACCTTGGGTATTCCTCACAGCGGCTCTGTATTGCCTATCTTGTTTTCTATTCTTGTCTATGATCCTACAGTCTTTGTCAACCAATACCCAAGTTGTTTAGGTATGCCGATGATATTGCTATTTAGAGATCATCATATCTTCTATCAAATCAGTCGTGACATGGCGTCGTGGAGGAGGGACCCGAGAGACGATGCCGTGGTACGCTTCCATCATCTCAGGCTCGGCTTGCGCAGTAGTGCCGAGATTCATCAATCCTGGTCCATTCTCTGATGTTGTCCATCCGAATGGGATTGGTTTGTCTTCCCTCTTTCTGCATTCGAGTGTTCCCTGCAGACCTGCTTTTGGTGTTTTAGAGTGTTGTGGCGGGGTGACGTGGCGAAACCATTGTCCTCTTTTTTCATGACCGATGGTGAGAATGGGGTTCTGTGGACTGCCAGCGTGTTATTTGGTCTTGACAAGAATTATTGGTCTTTTGTTTCTCAGGAATATGCCAGCAGTATCAATGGCATTTTGTTTAATGACAGGATTCGCCTTTGCTGTTTAGTCAGTCAGTCCAGGTTTCACTTCCGTACTGCAGGATAAGTTGAAATCGGGCTTCTGTAGAGCTTAGTTTGATGGGAACTGATCTCTTTTTTCCATCTGGTGGTGGTTTAGTATGGAAGATGTTGCCATGGCTTAGTCTGACTTTGATTTCTGTCGTCGCTTTGTGAGTGTAGCGCCAAGAGTATGTAAAAAGGTCTCTTCCAGTTGCTGCGTTCATGTAATTTGGAGTGGCGTTTGCTGTGTGTACACAAGTACTTTACTTTTCTCGGAGCTCACTCATCCCCATTTGCTCCAGTGTTCTCAAGTCTGGTAGTAAGTCTTGTGGTATTGAGTTACTTCCGCCATGAGTGCCAATGTCATCGGCAACCGCAAGTTGTTTGCGGGGTCTGCCGCAATGGAGTATGGTTGGGTGAAAGTCATGGAGGGTATTCATATTGTTTCCAGAAAGATTAAAAGGACTGAGAAACAGGCTCCTTGTCGGACAACTGTGGTTTTGAAGTAGTCTCGCCCTGATTTTGATGGACTGATGTTGCGGGTGTTGTTAGTGCTGAATGGTTGCTCTAGACCTTTTCAATGCAAACATTTGGACTGTATTCGGCACCACGAGGCACCTGTTTGAGGGGGCGTTTCCTTTGATTTGAACATCAGTACCCATTCCCCCAGCCAAGGTTAAGCAGCATCGAGCGTGGTTACCAGTTGGATGGGTGACCGTTTGTGCACCTTGGCTCCAGTACAGTTCCCCAGTTCCCCCATCTGTAAATGGGTACCTGCCCCTTTAGGGTCAGTCAAGGTTAAGCAGCGAGGGAGAGGAGATGGGCGCCGCCCTCAATATGCTGGCCCCTTGAGAAGTTGAGGTCTCTGATGCCTCGCTCACCTACGACTACATAGGTTATGGGACACCTTTACCTTTACCTTACCTACTCCACTCCCCGAAAATCCTTGGTCCCATGTGCGAGCGCACGCAGAACATCTAGCGCACACATTAAAACTCGTTATTCCTTTCAAAAGAGTAAGCGAATTCGTGCTGGTAGGGATGGATGACAATCTCAAAAACACATGCACATGGTGTTTTTACACAGCATCCCTGAAGTCAGAATGCGGCTACCTTGAAGCGCAAAATGGTCGCATACGCAAAATCCCACCGATAATGAACTTTGGAGCTCTTTCTGAGAAACGAAAAAAAGAAAGACCGCATGATTTTCTGAGACTGAGTTACGGTAAATTTAAGCTCCAGTAAAAAAATTCCTTGACGGTGCAACCAAGGCCCAAACCTGTGATATGAAATCCCTCAAGATTCGAAGTCAGTCGCTCTAACCACTGAGCTCTGCCCCCCCCCCCCCCCCCCCCACCCCCCCCAAAAAAAAAAAGTTTATCGATTTCAGAAACAACTCCGCATAATACGCAATTGTTACAGGGCAACTGCGTAGAAAGTAGCGAAAGCTGAGGTACATTGCGCTAACTTGTTTTATAATGAACTACCTTTGAATCAAATTAGAAATGATCGCCTGAAACGGGGTTAAACTTATTCATTGGGATCTTAGGAATACATAAGGGGGGGGGGGGGGGGGGGAGAGGGTAAGCCTAGTGGTTAAACGTTGCGCTCACGAAGTAATGGCCCGGGTTCGAGCCACCACAGGCACTCGTTCAAGATTTTTTTCCCCTGAGTTATTAGTACTCACCCCCACCTCCCGAAAAGTCCGGACGAGATTATATACCGAAGTCCCGTGTGCAAACGCACGCGGAACATCTTACGCACACGTTACAACCCGTTACGCCTTTCGGAAGAGTACGTCATTCGGGCCGCGCTTGTAAAAACGGATGATAAAAATAGACTAAAAAGACGCATGCACACTAGTCTCGCGCTTAGACATCAGCCCCGAAGTCAGAACGCGGCTGCCTTAACGCTGGGCAAAAACGGTCGTCTGCTCAACAATCTCACCTTTGGTGAACACTCGGAGCTGTAGCGGAGGAAAGGAACGAAAACGTTTTGGCTCCAGGTGAAAATTCCTCTTAGGTGGCTTGGCCAAGGCCCCAACCTATGCTGTGAAATTTCTATAAAATTTTTTTTACAGAGTCAGTCGCTTTGACCACTAAGCTCTGCCCCCCCCCCCCCCCCCCCCCCAAAAAAAAAAAAAAAAAATCAGTTCCAGAAACATTTCCGCATAGTACGCAATTGTTACAGGAAACTGCGCTAAAAGTGGCCAAAGCTGCGCTACACTGTAACGTGTGCGGCAACATGTTTCACAATAATAGTGATCTGCTGACCCGGGCTCGAATCTCGTTCAAGGGGATTTGTCTTCTGGAGTTAACATGAATGCCGACTTCACCTCCCCCCTCCCCCCCTTTCCCCGCCTAAAAGACTTTCAGATGAGACTATAAACCGAGGTCACATGTGCGAATGCACGCTGAACATCTTGCGCACACGTTAAAACTCGTTCCGCTTTTCGTAAGAGTAGGCTATTGTGTGCTCGTAGGAACGGATGACAAAATTGACCAAATCTGCCATACACACGTGGACTGGATGTAAACAACACACGAGTGCTTCGCTTATTCTATTATCCTCAAAATAAAATAAATAAATAGAATAATAAAGTACCTTTGAATCAAATGGAAAAATAGTTGTATAAAATCGGTACGGTATTAAACTTTTTGGCGATATTCGGCTTACAGAATCCATAATACACTTGAGGGAGAGGGGGGAGGGAGGCGGAGTAGCCTAGTGGTTATAGCATTGCGCTTGCAATTTTAACAGCCCAGGATCAAGTCGCCACTCACTCCGTAAAAGTCCTTCGGATGAGACTATAAACCGAAGTCCCGCGTGTGCATGTACGCAGAGCATCTTGCGCACGCGTTAAACCTGTTATGCCTTTCGAAAGAGTAGACCATTTGCATCGGTAAGAAGTATGATTTTTTATTTATAGAATGTACACTGGTGTGTTTAGACATCATTCCTAAAGTCGGATTGTGGCTACCTGAATGGTAGGCGAAAACGGTCGGGTACGCAAAATATCATTGATGAACCTTGGAACGGTAGTCGAGAAACAGAAAAGAAAAAGAACTCCGCACACACGGTAAAATGTACAATTCTGAAAATAATATACAAGACAAAATAGTTTCACATTCTGCTACATCTGACAATCCAGCGATCAAAGAGTACATATCTAAACATATAGTTTTGCTTGAGAGAAACAGAGATAGAGAGCGAGTGCGTGTGTGTGCTCGCGCCTGCGTGTGCGTTTGAGTGTGTTCAGGGTTTGAAAGTCCTATTTTACGTATGCACCTTAATATACCAACAAATAAACAGTTTACTTAAAAGCCGAATTTTGTTGATACTATAAGTACGACTATATAACGCATCAACATTTTACATTTCCCCTGCAAATAGTAGGCTATGCAAATAGTAAGCACTAGAGCCAAGTCAGTTTTAAAATAATGTGAGGGGGAGGGGGTAGCCTAGTGGTTTGTTGTGCTTGCGATTTGACGCCCTAAGATGGAGCCCGGGTTCGAACCATCACCGAGACATCCATTCAAAAGGTTACTTTTCCCTGGAGTTGTCAGTACAGATTCCACTCCCTCCTTCTCCCCCCCCCCCCCCCACCCCCCCCCCCCCCCCACCCCTACCCTACACTGCACCCCCGAAAGTCTTTCGGATGAGTATCATATAATCGGGAGTCCGAGTGCGAGTGCATTTATAACATATTGCACACACTTTAAAACCTGCTCTGCATTTCGGAAGAGAAGGCCATTGCGTTAAGTAAGAACAGCTGATAAAGCATTTGATGGTTTTTACAAATGCATCTTGGTGATCTTCAAAGTCAGCTTTAATCAAAGACGATGACAACAAAACAACACAAACCAACAACTCACACACAAACAATCCTCAACTCACCGATGCATTCCATGACTTTGACAAAGAGAGCTTTCTGGTGAACTTAAGAGCTGTCAGGAATCTCCAGGAATCAAGTCATGCCTTCAGTGTTTCAGGGAGGGCAGCAGAGGTTGATGTCTTGCTCCTATGTGGCCTGTGCATGGCAGCGTGTGTTGCTGAGGAAAGGCTGACAACCAGGTCACCAGCTGGGAGGAAAACTTGTCGACCCCCGCGTCTCTCCTGCTTCTTCTGTGGTCTTCAGCAAAGTGTTGAAATCTTCAGAGGCCTTCTTTCCTGTAGGGCCTACTGTCTCAGCAGCGCAGAGCGGTCTGTACTGCAGCTGCTGTTCGTTTGAAATGACACAAGATTCAAACACGCCTTGGCTTTTCGCGCGTAGTTGACAAAGATGAACACTTTTCAAAAAAAGCAAAAGATGAAAAACGTTCACGATTCACATTGCAAGTTTGAACCCCGACCCCCTTCCCTCCCCCCAGTAAAAAAAAAAAAAAGAAGAAAAAAAGAAAAAGGGAGGGGAAACAGCAAGGAAAAGAAAGAAAAGAAGAATAGGTCATTGTGTGCCAGTGGGAACAGATTACAAAAGTACAAAACTGCATACACACGGGGACTGGATATAAAAATCAACACATGAGTGCTTATTCCGTTACACACGGGGACTGGATGTAAAAAAACCACATAAGTGCTTATTCCATTATCCTTGATATATAAGAAAAGAATCCTCAAAATAAAAGAATAAATAAATAATACATATATGTCTCTCTCTCTGTCTCTGTTTCTTTCTATGTCTTTCCATCTCTCTGTTTCTGTCTGTTTTTCTCTATCTGTCTGTCTGTCTGATGTGAAGAAAGCCTATGATAGAGTTTGTCATTATCAATTGCTGCATAAATTAAAATACATTGGTATTCATGGCATACTATATAAATATCTGCAAAATTTCTTATCTAATAGATGATTTGCACTAAATTAGTTCAGTGTACGCATCCTTGAAAGCTATGACTTGGGTATACCACAGGGATCAGTACTTGCCCCTATCTTGTTTTCTATTCTTGTACATGATCCTACTAGCTCTTTGTCAACCAATACCCAAGTTGTTTAGTATGCCGATGATATTGCTATTTAGATAAATCATCATCATCATCATCATCATCATCAGTCCCGTGACCTTGGCGGTCGTGGAGGAGACACGAGAGGCGATGCCGTGGTAAGCCTCCTCCATCCATCTCGGTCCTCGGCTCTGCGCAGTAGTGCCGAGTCATTCATCCTGGTCCATTCTCTGATGTTGTCCATCCATGACTTGTTCTGTCTTCCCCTCTTTCTGCCACCTTCGAGTGTTCCCTGCAGAACTGCTTTTGGTAGAGTGTTGTGGCGGGTGACGTGGCCGAACCATGTCAGCTTTTTCTTCATGACGATGGTGAGAAGGGGTTCCTGTGGACCTGCCAGCCGTGTTATTTGGCTCTTGACAAATTCATTGGTCTTTCGTTCTCTCCAGGATATGCCCAGCAGTTTTCAATGGCATTTTGTTTCAAATGACTGGATTCGCTTTGCTGTTTCAGCAGTCAATGTCCAGGTTTCACTTCCGTACAGCAGGATAGTCTGAATTAGGGCTTTGTAGAGCTTTAGTTTGATTGGGAAACTGATCTCTTTACTTTTCCATATGGTGGTGAGTTTTGTCATGGAAGATGTTGCCATGGCTAGTCTGACTTTGATTTCTGTCGTCGCCTTTGTGAGTGTAGCGCCAAGGTATTTAAAAGCGTCTACCTCCTCCAGTTGCTGGCCGTTCATGTAAATTTTGGCAGTGGCGTTGCTCGTGCTGTTCACAAGTACTTTACTTTTCTCGGAGCTCACCTCCATCCCATATGCTCCAGCTCTGTTCTCAAGTCTGGTCGTAAGATCTTGCTGTTCTGAGTTACTTCCGCCCATGAGGCCAATGTCATCGGCAAACCGCAAGTTGTTGAGGGGTCTGCCGCCAATGGAGATGGTAGGGTGGAAGTCATGGAGGGTCTCTCTCATAATGTTTTCCAAGAACAGATTAAACAGGACTGGAGATAACAGGCATCCTTGTCGGACCCCAACTGTGGTTTTGAAGTAGTCTCCGACCTGATTGTTCAGAAGGACTGCACTGCTTGCGGTGTTGAATAGTGCTTGAATGGTTTGCACTAGTCCTTCTTCAATGCCAAACATTCTGAGGACCTGCTACAGGCCTTCGTGCCATACTCTGTCGAAAGCCTTCTTGAAGTCGATGAAGTTGTGGAACAGGTCTCTCTGATGTTGAAGCTGTTTTTCCATCAGGATGTGGCAGTTAAAAATCTGTTCGATTGTGCTCCTGCCTGCCCTGAACCCAGCTTGTTCCTCTGCAAGGTGTTCTTCTGCCTCCTTCTTTAGTCGATTCAAAATAACTTTTGCGCATGATCTTGCTGGCTTGGCTGATGAGGCTGATTGTTCTATAGTTTTGGCATTGGCGTAAATTCCCCTTCTTGGGCAGAGGTATGATGAGTGGTTGTGTCCATTCTGTTGGCCACTGTTTTGTCTCCCAAATCTTCTGACAGATAGCTGTAACATGTGTGATAGCTGTTTCGCCACCATGCTTGAGCAGCTCTGCTGGTGTGTTGTCTGCTCCTGGGGACTTTTCTACTGGTAAACTGTGGATGGCTTCTTCCACTTCTTCCCTCAGTGTAGGTAATGGCGAGGGTACTCTTGATGTTGCTGCTTCCTCTTCTATTATGCTCTTGTCACCTTCTCTCCAACAATCTTCTTCCTGAGTTTCAGTCTGCCTATGGCATCAACCACAGCACTGAAACCACCCTAGTACACACCTTAAACACGCTTCTACTCGCTTCTGACTCAGGGAAAATATCCCTTCTCACTCTACTCGACTTATCAGCAGCTTTCGATACTATGGACCACTCAATTCTTCTCTTCCGTCTTCAAAAACCGTTTGGTATTACTGGCACAGCCCTCACCTTCATACCTTACTGACCGATTCTAGACAGTTACAGTAAACAGGATTCAATCAATACCTGCCAAACTGGAATGCGGAGTCCCACAGGGATCAGTTCTAGGCCCTATTCTTTTCACTCTTTACACTGCCCCACTGTCACATATACCGGTAATAAACCGTCATCAAATCAACCATCATCTTTACGCAGATGACTCTCAGATTTAAAGCAGTGTTACTCCTGAAAATCTGCCTTTTCTCCTGACAAATATGGCCCACTGCTTTGAAGATATTCAAAACTGGATGACACAGAACAAATTACAGCTCAATGAGATAAAACCGAAGCCATGCTCGTAGGGACCAAACACAAAATCTCTTCCATTACAACAGCTTCAATAGAACTCGGCAATACATGAGTCCCTCTATCCACTGCTGTGAAGTATCTAGGTGTTGTTATCGACAACACACTCTCTATGCAAAAATTCATCACCCAGACCTGTCAGTCGTGCTACTATCAATTACGGCGTATTAGTGCAATTCGAAAGTACCTGTCCACAGATGCAACAGCCAAACTTGTCACTTCTCTCATTCTTTCATGTCTGGACTATTGCAATTCTCTTTTGTCTGGTCTGCCAGCATCATCTATCCACTCCCTTCAACGTATACAAAACTCCGCAGCTCGACTAGTTCTCAGAAAGAAAAAAATCTGAGCACATTACCCCTCTCTTGCGATCTCTCCACTGGCTGCCTGTGCCACAGAGAGTAAATTATAAGATCAGTACCCTCTGTTACAAATGTCTACACAAAACTGCATCCTCCTACCTCTGTGAATGGAAGGAAGGTGGCAGGATGGTTAAGACGTTCGCCTGCAAACAAGTAAATCGTGGGGTTCTGGGTTCGATTCCCAGCCTCGCCCTTTCTTTCCAGTTTGACAAAAAAATCGAACTGAATGTCAAAGTCCTTCGGATGAGACTATAAACCGAGGCTCCGTGTTCGAACGCATGCAGAACATCTTGCGCACACGTTAAATCCTGTTCCGCTTTTCGGAAGAGTAGGCCATTGTGTGCCGGTGGAAACAGATGACAGAATTTCCAAAACCGCATTCACACGGGGACTGGATGTAAAAGAGTACATGAGTGCTTATTCCATTATCCTCGATATAAAAGAATAAATAAATAGATAAATAAATAAATGTCTTAACCTGTACACTCCTTCACGTTCCCTCCGCTCTGCTGCAAATACCTTGTGCCTACGAATACCTAGATTCAACCAATCTACCGTTGGCCGCCGCTCTTTCTCTATTTCGGGTCCATCGACCTGGAATGAGCTCCCTCTCTCTCTTCGCCAGAAACCTAGTTACGACACTTTTAAATCCAGCCTTAAGACATATTTATTTCAAACCTAAGATTTCCCCCCTCCTGTTTCATATCAGAACTATCCCACCTTCACTAACCCATGTCCTATCACCCTGCTAAATTATACGACCTGTGTGAGTGTGTGTGTGGGCTTTTGAAAAAAATTGACTATTGAAATTTTATTTAATAGATTTTGTCTGTAGCGCACCATGTTTGTAATATCTGTTTGTTTAAACTATTGATTGTTATCATTGATTGCATGATTGTGTAAGATTAGGTTGAATGCATGCGCTTTGATTTGTCTTTGCAAGATATAGCGCTATATAAGTTCCATTTATTATTATTATTTTTATTATTATTATTATTTTTATTTTTATTATTATTATCATCATCATCATCATCATTATTATTATTATTTATTATTATTATTATTTTATTATTATTATTATTATTATTATTATTAATTTGCTCATAAGACTTCTTTAAGAGGCAAGATATGGGTTGAATGTCCTTCTAGCTAATAATTTTTTATGGAGTAAGTGTGTTTAGGGAGACTTTTTTTGGGTTCCTGGGCTAGAGATCGTAGGTTCACCAATTGTGAGAATTTTGCGTCTGTGATGGTTTTTGCCCTCCATCAAGGTAGCCGCATTCCGACTTCGGGGATGGTGTTTAAACACGACACCTGTGTCTGCATGCGTTTTGTAAATTTTGTCATCCGTTCCTACCGGCACGCAATAGCCTACCTTAAGAAAGGTGGAACTGGATTTATAAACGTGTGCCCAAGATGTTCTGCATGGTTTTGCACATGGGGCCTGGGTTTGTAGTTTCATCCGAAGGGCTGTTGTGGGGTGGAGTCAGTGCTTCTTCCTCTTCTTCCCGTTGGTACCAGTACTCCAGGGCAAAGTTCCCTAAAACGGGCACACCTCCTGGCAGGCCTAGCTCGCTCCCAGGCCCTCAGGTCACGAACACAGCCCCGCTCTAACCTCTAGGCTATCTCGGCCCTCCATTGGAGACTGGACACTGCAGACTCAGGCATCACATGTTTACCAAGTTCCTCATTGGTGATTTCTGAGGCGTGCCCCTGTGTTAGCACTTCTCCCATGACAGTGGAACATTTCCTCCAGACCTGTCCAACACACCAAAACCTACGGGCGGATATCTGGCCTACTGACCTGACGATGGGAACGGATGACAAAATTTACAAAGCTGCACACACACGGGGACAAGATTTTTAAAAAAAAGCACGGGAGTGCTTATTCCGTTATCCTCGAAAGAAAAGAATTAAAAAAAATAATGATAAATGATTGACAAACTTTTCGGAACCCCAGAGGGCCTACAGTACACGGCAGCATTTTTCAGCGTCTAAGGAGTTGCTGTCTGAGTGTTCGACAAAGAAGAAGAAGAAGAAGAAGAAGAAGAAGAAGAAGAAGAAGAAAGAAGAAGAAGAAGAAGAAGAAGAAGAAGAAGAAGAAGAAGAAGAGAAGAAGAAGAAGAAGAAGAAGAAGAAGAAGAAGAAGAAGAAGAAGAACAAGAAGAAGAAAAGAAGCAGAAGAAGAAGCAGAAGAAGAAGAGAAGAAGAAGAAGAAGAAGAGAAGAAGAAGAAGAAGAAGAAGAAAAGAAGCAGAAGAAGAAGAAGAAGAAGAAGAAGAAGAGAGTTCTAACATTCCAGGGTCCAACACACTTTTGTTGTTGTTAAGGTCATGTCTAAGAATGGTGCCTCACTGGGGAGGACCTATTTCATTCATTGTGACCAGTCACCAGGGTGCTGGGCTGTGTCCCCTTTAAGGTAATGGAGTTGTTTTTTTACTCCTGCTACTTACTCTACTCCCCTAAACATAATGTCCTTCCTTCCATTGACATTTGTTCTTGTAATTCCTCTGATAAAGTTTAAAGGTTCGCTATGTGGTGATTTTTTGCGTATGTGACAGTTTTTCGCTCTCCATGAAGACAGCTGCATTCCGAGTTCGGGGATGAATGAGACTATAAATCAAACCCTGCTCGTGAAGGCATGAAGAACATATCCATCACGCATCAAAACCCCATCAGCTCTTCATTTTTATTTCATTTCATGTTGTTTAAAACCCCACCGATCACAAAGGCCATATCAGGGATGTTACCCTATTCAATATCAGCAACTCCTATAACAAGAAGAGAACAGAAAGAAGAAGGAGAGGAGAGAGAAGAGGAAGAAGTAGGAGAAGAGAAAGAAGAGGAAGAGGTGGGATAGGAGAAGGAGGAGGAGGAGGAAGAAGAAGAAGAAGAAGATGATGATGATGATGATGATGATGATGATGAAGGAGGAGGAGGAGCTGGAGGAGGAGGAATCAAAGGTGAAATCTTCATCTTGTCTATCTGTACAAGCTCGTGCGGATAGCCTTCTATCCGCGAGTGGCAGTCCAACATGAGCTCGTTCATATAGACACTGACTGCTGTTTCCTGCTGTTGTTGTTTGTCAGCACTTGGCATTGTCTTTTGCTTTGCAAAATGGCATGCTTTCTTGTCTTTTTGTGTATCTGTCTGTCTCTTTATCTGTTTTGTCTGTCTGACTAATTGTCCGTTCATTGACCGACTGTGTGTGTGTGTGTGTGTGTGTGTGTGTGTGTGTGTGTGTGCGCACGCGCGCATGCATACGTGTGTGGTGAGTGCCTGTGTGTCTATGTGTGTGTGTGTGTGCTCCTGCACTCCTTTTTTATCAGCCACCCTCAGCCATTTCTGTACAGTTTCTTGAGTTCACTGTATCCATGTGTCTCTGTCTCCTTGTCACTTTCTTTTTGATATTTTCTTGCTGAATTTGTGAAAACTTGTGTTAAAAAAAAAGACCAAACAAAACAACCGTGCATGGTCTGGACATTTTGATAGGGGTAGTGAACCCTTTGCCTGTATTCAATCTCAGTAAAAATCAAGACGAATTCTTAAGTCTGATATTAAAGTATATTATATGAGAGTCCACGGTGTTTAGAGGGGCAGGCGAGTACCAACTTTAAAACAAAATCAGTCAGTCCCTTGACCAAGAGGGTCATTGTGCGAAGGGGTTGGAGGAACACAGGGACCTATCAGTCAACAGTTTTCTCCATGGGCACCCGCGCGTGACACACACACGCGCACACACACCACCCCACACAAACTATCACACAACCGAAGATTTGACAGCATCTATTATCACCTTCACTTCACAAATTCTAGGGCTGACCTTGCCATTCTATTTTTTTCCATCTGCCGGTGTTCACAGTCGTAGCCTGGAGCTGATCACTCGTTCTTCCTTTGTCATAATATGCTGTAAGGACCATTTGGCAAACCAAACCAAGTCTGACCGTTCCTCGCTGACTGTTGCTGTCCATCTGAACTGAAATATCAGCGGTCATCACTGTCAGAGATTGCAGTTCGGGGTTGCCATTGAAAATAAACACATGGGCGAAATCCTGGTTTCTACCTTCTTTTAAAATTTAAACAGACCCTTTGAACAATTTATTGCCATTGCCCAATGTAGCTTATTGACAAGGGGGTTACATTCGATTTTCTTTTGTGAATATAAATTAATACAAGAAAAATGACATGGTCCTTTCTACCTAATGACAAGAAAAGAGCTCTTTATAAATGAATACGACTTTAAGCTCTGGCGTAAACTCAGCTACAAATGGAACACACAAGTAATGTCAAGGATAAACAACAGAAAACAATAATTAACAACTAAAACTATAACAAGAACATTTAAGAATGCTATATTTGACTATCCTATCAAATTCTGTATGAAATTTTCAATATGTCTTCTTGCTGGAGATCAGAGAAAGATAAATGTGTCTTTAGTTGTGTCACAAACGATCAAACTAAATTGGTGTTCATCTGTGATTATCCTAGTTTCTGTGCTCCAGCAATAAACTTTGCAACAGATTTGATCACAATAACATCATCAGACGATAAGACAGAAAAAATATCTTGCCTTCCGAAAAGCTTCTAAATTGAAAAGTCTACAGTTTTCATGTATGTAAACATATGCTTGACCATGAAATAGAAATTTGTATTGATCTTCAAGAATATGACTATACATAGGGCATGGGAATTGTATAGACGTCTCAAGTTGAACCATCTTTTGTTTGCAATGAAACCAAGTTCTTTAATTGAAACCTTGCATAATGTAGTAGGTGCCATTTGTCCGTGAATAATCAAAAATATTTTTCAACTTGAAATGCACACTAAAACAAAAAAACAGCGATATTTATCTTTACTTTCCATATCTGAGTGCCAATTTTGTTTAAATGAACAAATGAGTCTGTTTTAAACTCAGAAATACACTGATGCTCGCTATCTACTTCCTGAGACAACCACACGATTCCAAAACCATGCTCTGACAAAACGTTTATAACTTGATATGCCAATTCTTCTGACCCAGCTCTATTTGTATAACTGTCATGTCATAGGACTGCCTACATAAGGGTGACTGCTGAAGTTTCCGCAGTTTTAGCCAGTATTTAATACACTTTACAGATGTTCTTTACAATGGATCGGTGGTCTAGAGGTAACGCGCCTGTCTAGAAAGCGAAAAGTCCGGGTCTGAAGTGTGCGGTACCCCGTTTGGACCGGAAATTTTTCCCCCATCCATTAGACCATGAGTGGTGGTCTGGCGCTATCTTTCGTTGATGAAACGTTAATGAACCGAGTCCCGTGTAGTTACACGTAATAATTTAGCGCACGTAAAAAAACCCACGGCAACAAGAAGTTGTCCCTGGCAAAATTTCTTAGAAAAAAGCCACTCTGATAGGGAAACAAATAAGCTGCATAAAAAAAAAAAAAAGGTGAAAGGGTGGGGCAGCGCTAAGTGGCGACGCGTTCTCCCGCTCTCCCCGGGGAGAGCAGCCCGAATTTCACGGAGAGAAATCTGCCGTGACTTAAAGTGGTATGAAATAAAATCTGAGCGCTTTGATTTGTTGCTTTACAAGATTCAGCGCTATATAAGTTCCATACATTATTATTATTATTATTAAATGATATCTTCCTGTTTCTCCATAATTATAGCACAATATTTGACCAATGGTTTGGAACATTTAAAAAAATGTTTGATAGCAAATGCATGCACTTTTTCTAGTTGTGAATAAAGTAACAGTAAATCCCCATTTTTTATGCATATGTAAGAAAAGGTTCCATTTGAATATAAAAAAATTTCCAAAATAAAGAACAATCTAATGAACTCAGCTTTTATAATGTTTTCAAGATGTTGATTACTCCTTTTTTTCCCTTTCCTGCAAGATTCACACCATGCAACAGTTAGGCTTAGCTTCGTTGAAAATATCATCCCTAGGAAGAAGATATCCTTACTTTCACTTCAGCATTTCCATAAAACCATTTATCACACACTGATAAACTCCACCCATTCTAAACATCATGATATTTGTTTTATCATATTGACTGTTAAACCTAGGCAATCTGCCTCTTCCTTTAATATATCTAGTTGGTTTTGTAAACCTAGAACCCTGTCAGACAAGAGAATCATATGGTCAGCAATTGGTAGTAACAATATACTTCATTGGTTCCTGGGATAATTTGAATACCATGTTTTCCTCTTTTTATTAGTTCAATGGCTAATCCGTTTATAAAAATTTAATTGTGGTCTTCAAATGCAACCCTGTTTCACTCCTTATGGATATTCAAAGCATTCAGAATAATCATATCTTGTGCATACACATGTGAAGGCTGATTTTTCAATACTCCTTAGTGCCATATGTAATTTACCGTTTATTCCATTTTTATGGAGAACAATCTGAAGATAGTATGATTTGCAGGGTCAAATGCCTTTCAAAAATTGACAAATGCCACAAACAGGTTTCTTAAAATTTGATTGCAAATATTTTTTAACAATAGAGTAAAAGGTAAATTAAGAGCGGTAGTACTAAAATTTGCTTGAAAACCAGCTTGCTCTTCAATCAGTTTTCAGTCTCTTCAGCCCATCTAGTTAACCTCTCATTCAAAATATAAGCATATATTTTGCTGATCATATTAGTGAGGGCTACTCCACAATAATTGTCTGTTTTTGTACTGTCACCTTTTCTGGAAATAGGAGTATTTATAGACTTGGCCCACTCTTAAGGGAATGCACCTCTTTCAAAAACATTGTCGAAGAGTTCAGTTAGAAAGGAAATAACAATTGAGTTAGAATTTATCAGCATTTGGCCTATTATTTTATCTGGGCCAGCACTTATTCCTGTTTTTAAATGTTGGATACCGGCAATACCTTCATTTTCTGTGATAAGATCATTGAACAATAGTTCTAAATCATCTTCTTCTGTTACATATATGTCCAACTGTATTACACTATCATCTGAGGTGTTAAAGGCCTGTAAGAAGTGATCATACCATTCTTAAACAGATATTTTAATATATACAAGAGCCTTTCGATTCACAGACCTTATTATAGACCAAACTGTTTTGGAATTGTTAAGAGAAGCTTTCAGTTTATCTAATATATTCAATTCAAATTCCTGGTCTTTAGTTTTTCCTTACTTTGAAATATTTTTTCACGATGTAGTGTACAACTCCCTTTTCTCTAATTTGTCATGATTTGTCCTACATGGCTGAAATCTTTTTAGCAACCTGTTCACCTTTGCTTCTTTTGTTTGCATTCAGTATCAAACAAGTCATTACATCTCTTTTTTCCTCCACCAACTTTTTGAACTGTGCATGCAGCTGCCCACACAATGAATGTACAAAATAATCTACACTACCATTTCTATTGTTGCATTTTGTTGTCTATTTCTGGCGGTCTTGCGCTTTCTTGCCATGGCAGGGCCACCAAAACAGCTGAAGAGCTGTTTGTCTGTATTTTGTTCCATAAGCAAAGTACACGAAAGCAGTTAAAACTGGAGTTGATGACAGAGGACATAAAAAACACATACACCAACACAGAGTACACATTCTCGTAACGACCTCCATGCCTCAGATCTGGATACAGAACCAGGACCACACGCACCGCCATAGAGGGCACAATGCACACAATGAACAGAACGGAAGTTCCAACAATCATACGAGTCAACGCCAATCTCGTGAAGTGAGAGAATCGGAAGCAGACGACACCGTTTCTCTCCATGAAGTCAACTTTCTCATTTTAACCACGATGATGACAGTGCACACAAACACACAGGTCACGCAGGATGCTGGTAGCATACCCCCGTAGATAACCCCATCCAGAATGAACAAGACCTCGTGATTCTGGAGGTCGAATTCGCTGAGGAAGATCTGGAGAAAGGTGCTGTTGTCAGCGGGGTCGAAGACACAGCCCACAGTGTAACGCATGCAGTCCACAAACACGCCAGCAATGATCAGCAGCAGGAAGGGCCACAGTATGACGGCTGTCTTCTGCGTGGACATCAGGTTCTTCACCAGCAGAGGACGGGTGATGCACAGACATCTCTCCAAGGCAATCAAAGAGGACACCACGTGAGATGCTGACCCTGTTCCAATCAAACCAAGCAAGGCAGTGTTCAGCAAGAACGCCATAAATGCTCTCACTTCGTTCTGCCTGCCCACAACAAACATGTACAGCACGTCTCCGAAGTAGGCATAGCTGGCGGCAACATTGAGCAAGTCCATGAGAGACAGGGTGAAAAGAAGCATGTTGATGCGTTCTTTCAGTCCCTGTTTCCAGAAAACTGCCATGTTCACCGTGTTAGAGCACAGAGAGATCAGAAAACACAGAGGAATACAGATTCCCGTGATGATGACATTGACGATGACCTCCGTTTGTTTGGAGATCAGGTTGTCCTCGTTATCCCAGGGAAGTATGTCAGACCCTTGCTTCAACACACATCCTTCTGGGACAGAGACAGCACCCGTGATGTTGACCACAGACAAGGCTGAGGTCAGTTCACCCAGGATTCGAGGACTATTCACTGTGGACACTTTGACCTCCATTTCAACAGTTATTTCTGGTTCTGGAGGTGTAGGGTCCCTGGAGCTTGAAGCTGTCTTCTGTGATCTTACTGTTCTCAAAGGGTTTTTGTTTTATTTTTGTTTTGTTTCAGTCTTCTGCAACAGCCCATGCAGAAATGAAAACCAGAAAAAGAACTTAACATAATTTCAGCTGATTATGTCTCTGCAAACCAGACAGGCTAGATCAGCGAAACTCCTACTCTTTAAAAAGAATAAAAAGATGAGCGGGATAGCCTAGTGGTTAGAGTATTGCACTTGTGGTCTAACAGCCCGGGATTAAACCACCACAGAGGAACGGTGTTTTAGGAATTTTTACCCTGGGGTCAACATGAGCACTGACTCCACTCCCCCCAAAGTCACTAGGATGAGACCATAAACCCAGGCTCGAGTGCAAACGCACTAAAACATCTTGTGCACTGACGCCTCATCTGTAATTTGAAGATAAGTAGGCCAGCAACAAATAAACAGACCCAGTATGCTTCATGCTATGTGGAGAATAGTTGGCTCCACTAGGATCAATTTGTGTGTGTGCAACCGTGCACATGCGTGAGTCAGTGCCAATATCAGACTAGCGTGGGGGCACGGGGTATGTTTGACTAAACACGTTTCTAACCCGCAACTAAGGAGCACTTTCTCCCTACCATTGTCCATATATCCGGACATCTGCTCTACAATCACACACTGCTAATGTCCGGATATCAGGATTACTACTTCCAAACCTCTGGAGTGAGGCCACAGGGAGTCCTTTTGATCTGTATGCAAACCAGCATTACCACAGAGAAGGGGAATTCTCTGGTGTTCAAAATTGCTGAAAGCCTTCAACATGTATACAAATCCACTTTACCAGAGAGTATGGGAATTATGTTGTGCTGAGAAAAAAACACATATTCCTTTTGACATGATTACAAAGCAACTTTACAAAAGAGTTAGGAAATTATGTTTGTGTTAAATAAAACAAAATCTTTTGAACATGTCTACAAAGCAACTTTACCAAGGATATGGGAGTTCAGTTGAGTTAAAAATAATGGTCTTCTTAGCATGTCTACAAAACAACTTTACCAAAGAGGTATGTGAATTCTGGTGTATTGCAAAAACATAATGTTTTTGCCTATATACAAAGCAACTTTACCCAAGAGTATGGGAATTCTGCTTTGTGAAAAAGACAGAATCTTTAACTTGTATATTAAGCAAAGTTACTAAAGAATATGGGACTTCTGTTGTGTTAAGAAACAGATTTTGTTTAGCATATATACAAACCAACTTCACTAAAGAGGATGGGAATTCTGTTGTGCTGTAAAAACTAGAATCTTTTTAACATGTATGCACATAGCAATTTTACGAAAGAGCAAATGAATTCTGTTGTGTTGAACACCAGAATCTTTTAAACATATACACAAAGCAACTTTACCAAAGAGTATGGTAATTCTCTTGTGTTGAAAACAGACTATTTTTAACATGTATACAAATTAACTTTACCAAAGAGTGTGGGAATTCTGTTGTCTTGTAAAAACGGAATCTTCAAAGAGAAAAGGAATCATTTTTTTGTTTTAAAAAAGAACCAGGACCTTTTTTTTAACACATTAACAACTCAACTTTACCGAAGTGTATGGGAATTCTTTTGTGTTCAAAAACAGAATATTTTTAACACATTAACAAAGCAACTTTACCAAAGTGTATGGGATTCTTTTGTGTTGAAAAATAGAATAGTTTTAACATGTATACAAAGCAACTTTACCAAAGTTTGTGGGAATTCTCTTGTGTTGAAAAACACATAACCTTTTTTAACACGTTTACAAAGAAAGCTCTACCAACGAGCCACCATGGCGCAGTGGTTAGCGACTTGGATTACCGACTGGAAGGTTGTGGGTTTGAATCCCATAAGAGTCATATGGAGTTTTCGGACTCCGGCCGGCTCTTACCCAGAGTGAGTGTGCTGTGGGCTCAGTGGGAAGACAAGGACCACACAGTCGAGCTTTATTCACTTTGTGGATACGAGTTTGAGAGTGCTGCTCAAATTACCTGACCAACACTGCAGGTGTCTATATCTCTTGGTCCCATTTGATGCTAGGATATATTATGATAATAGCCATAAAGTATATCTTGCCAAGTAGTCTTTAAGCATATGCACTTTCACAGCAGCATTATTATGTCATCCCCATTGTTATTGATCATCATGCAATTGAAAACATTGCCTCTGATTTGGTTGTCCCGGCTGCTCTGGTCTCATGGTGACCTCAGATTCGGTTTCCCTATACACTTCTGTACCTGTGGTGAGTTTGTGTCAAGGCCTTTGGGGTTAGAGATTCAGGGTGGACGGTCGTTGGAGGGACGTTTTGGGTGGGCAACTCATTCAGTCTGGCTCCGCGACTGAGCTAATACTGTCGTTAGTAGGGGGCTTAGTAGGTTGTGTCCTGTGTATGTTAGCTCAGAACAGGCACCACTGAACACCACCAAAGTGACCTAGCAGCAGTACAGAGCCCCTCTGGCTGGTGGTCCGATGGCGGCCTGATATTGATAGGATCCCTGTGGACCTCCGACTCTGAGGATGAGACATAACAAATCTGGTTATGGATGTGGCGGGGAGATTGGAATGAGCGGCGTGGGAACAGCAGGACGGAGACGTCACAGAAGATGAGGCAGCATAAAATAATTTTCCAAAAAGAAACTCTACCAAAGAGAATGAGGATACCGTAATGTTGTAAAAACACAGAATCTTTTAACACATCTACAAAGATAGTTTTATCAAAGCTGGGAATTCTGTTGTGTTTAAAAAAACAAACCAACACCAACAGAAATATTTTAAAGTGTATGCATAAGGCAGCTTTACCAAAGAGAACAAGAAGTCTGTTGTGTTAAAAAAAACACCCACAGAATTTGTTTTACATACAAACACAGCAACTTTACCAAAAAGAATAGGATATTTGTGTTGAAAAAAAAGAACCTTTTTAACACGTAAATAAAGTAAATTTGCCAAAGAGGATGGGAATGCTGTTATGTTAAACAAAACCCCAGAATCCACTTTTAGTAAAGGTAAAGGTGTTCCCATAACCTATGAGGTCGTTGGCGTGCAAAGTGTCAGAGATCCCAGCTTTTCCAGGGGTCAGCATATTGAGGGCGGCGCCTATCTCCTCTCCCTCGCTGCTTTACCTTCCCCTATCCTAAAGAGGGCAGGTACCCATTTACATCTCGGTGAACTTGGGGACTGTACTGAAGTCAAGTCGCGCAAAAACGGTCACCCATCCACTTGGTAACCACGCTCAATGCCACGCTCATGCTCAATGCTGCTTAATCTTAGCTCAGGGAAAGCGAGTGCTCTGACCACTAGGGCTTTCCCGACCCCTCTGACCCCTTTTACCAATGTATATTTTAGCACATATATAAAGCAGCCCTTTCAAAGAGAAAGGACCTCTCCTGCAATGAGAAATATCCTCTAAAACTGATCATAGGTATAAAAAAAAATTGGAAGGGGTGGAAAGAAAGAAAAACGACCTTCAGTAGCTAAACCACTGTTGACTTAAACATAAGTATCTTAAA
>CM054155.1:22324628-22347128 GCA_028751875.1 Rapana venosa | reverse complement strand
ACAAGTGAAATTAGTGTTCACCCCCAACCCCCCCAAAACTTTACAGAAACAGGTAGAAAATTAAAAAAGAAAGTTGATTTGTTTGGTTTGATTCCATATATGTAGTTTACACTTAATTTATGTGTGTGTGTGAAATAAGCACAAAGGCTGGCACCTTCATTACTTGGATGAGACTATAAACCGAGATCCCCTGTGCGAACGCTCGAGGAACATATTGTGCACACGTTAAACGTGTTCCGAATTCGGAAGAGTAGGCCATTGTGTTCCGATGGGAACAAATGACAAAATGTACAAAACTGCATACACACGGGGACTGGGTGTAAAAAAGCATATGAATGCTTATTCCATTATCCTCGAAATAAAATAACAATAATAATACTGCCTGCTATTAGTTGCCCTCGGGAAAAATTATCAGTGTAATTTGCCATCGCCCTTTCATATTTCAGAAATTTAATATCTCATCCACCACATGGTTGACTATTCATTTTGAATTGGAAGTGGACTTCTATTTAAAAGTATTATTGATCAGGGGCTACTATTTCACAGAACATTAGTATTGTATAGTGGGGGGTTTTCCATGAGATGGTGTGTGTGTGAGTGAGTGTGTGTGTGAGGGTTTATTTATTTATTTATTTATTTTATTTCGAGAATAATGGAGTAAGCATTCATGTGCTTTTTTTATATCCACTCCCTGTGTGTATGCAATTTTGTATGTTTTGTCATCCGTTCCCACCAGCACAAAACGGCCTAATCTTCCGAAAAGCGGACCAGGTTCTAACGTGTGCCCAAGATGTTCTGCATAGTTGTGGGGAAGAGACATCAGGTTGGAAGGAGAGGTAAGGAAGGGAACGGGGTGTTTAGGAGGAGCAGGGGTGCTCATTTACATCAGTGGGGATCGAAAATAGAGCGCTGGTTGATAGATTTTTTTTCTTTCATGGTTTATTTTGGGCTTTTTTTAAATGGATGTTTTCCTTTATTCTAGGGGGAAAATTAGAGTTTCAGGTAAAAAACAAACAAAACACATTGCATATGTAGCAGCTTTCTAATTGATTTTACTCCAATGAAAGGGTGAATTGGAAACCTCATTTGCCAGTAGTATGTTAAATTTTATTTTTGCTTTTGGGTTGTAAGTATTATCAGTTATTTCTTTCCTATGTTAACACATATCATTTTTAAAAAAATCTGTTTTGGTGAAACCAGTTGCCCTTGTTCTAAAGTACCAAATGGAAAGGTACGAAGGTATGATTAAACTTTTACGTCAAAATTCAATAGATTGATAAACATCCAAGCTTGCCTATTTGAATGAGTGCAGAAAATGTGGCACATTCCTTTAGAGGATCAACAAAAAAGATTAGTTTCCAGTAACCAGTTAATACTTCCATTGGCCCTGTATTTCATAACATCCCTGTACAAAATTAATGTATTTATACTTTAAAAAGTGTTATTTTGGTTTTCTAAAGTGATGAGCACACACCACTGGCAGTTAACTACCCAACTACCTTTCTTTTTCCTGAGGAAAATCCAAGCTTTGCACAACTTGCTTTCTTTTCAAACTTACAAGCTGACATTTTGCGTTTATTGTACAGGGTATTTGTGTTTAGTGGCTGAGAAGATAGCATGGCTGGAATTAATCTTTTGTCACTTCCGTGTTTTTAAAGCATATTGGAATGAACACATCATTATGGTCTGAGATACTTGGGATGGTGGTGTGAGAATTCAAAAGTAAACAAAAGTGGTTTGGTCTGTCATTGTGTCACTGCTGGTCAGAGCATTGGGAAAATCCTACCTCCCCATTCAGCCAAAAAAGAGAGGCTGGAGTTAAGGTTGGGTAGGCGGCTCTAAGCTGAAATATTTTTTTTAAATGTAGTGTCAAAACATGATGAAAGGTGATACAATTACAGTCCGGAAAACAAAAGACCATAAATAAAACAAAAACTGGACAAAGGTGTTTGTCCAGAGTTCTATTCATGACTGACTAATTGTGTTTACAAGTGTGAAGTGTGTGCACAAGGTCTCGGATGGATACACTCTTTTATTTGCACTTCTTTCTTTATCTCTTCCTCTGTGTCTCTCTTTTTTTGTCTCGCTCTCTCCCTTCCTTCCTTTCATTCAAATGCAATCAGTCAGTCCATCATATACACCAAACAACTCTTAAGTTCAGGGGTACTCTCATGCTTGTCATAAAGAAACATGGATGCACATGATATATGTACTCTTCAGTACATTCCAGCATCCCCACCTTCTGAAAATTCTGTTCTAGAAATTCCCCTTTTCTATCACTCTTCATTTGTCTTTTCCGTTAACTTTCTTTTATTTCTCTGACTTGTTCTCTGCCTCCCCAGTCTATTAGTTTGTCTTTTTTGCAAGCAAATCTTTCCAACCAACAAAAAATTAATTACCCTCCTCCCAATACCTCTTTTAGATTTGGGCAGATCACAAGAAAAGAACGCTCTCATTTAGGTAATCCTTGTTTTATCTTTAGAATTCATTTGCATGGGGAACTGACTTTTTGTTGATTCTGTTTTACGGAACAGTAAAAATTTGTCTGGTGGTGTTTTTAGCAAATTTCTTTTTCTTCCAAACTAATGCACCAGGCTCAAAACCAAGAAATTCATATGCATAATTCAGCATATTCTATCGATATTTTCATTTGTAGTTATCTTTCTATAGGATTATAAAGTTTATATATATATCCTGTTCATGGGGGTCAGACACCCTACAAAAAACTGAATAAAACGTAAGTGTATCTCAGTCTCCTCAATCTGTGAAATTCAGTCTCCTCCTCTACCCCTGTTGTAGTTTGAGGACCTGTGTGTGTGTGTGTGTGTGTGTGTGTGATGTCATGGCAGGAGCGCTGTTATCTGCCAGGTGCAGAAGGGGCTGGTGTTGTACCCGGTGTTGTTTTGTCAGCATCATGCAGGTCATGCCGATGACTGTGGGGGCCTAAAGCTGGATCAGAACGAGGACCTGTTGGCCTGTGTGCAAACATGACGGCCCCCACCACCATGGTGACAGTCCTCCACTGCCTGGCCTTCCTTCTTCTAGTGCTCTGTTTGTTTGTTTGTTCAGATTACAGCAGCGTTATTACCAGGATTTTAATTAACCTTGGCAGCCTAAAAATACGGTTTTTTCCCCTTCACACACAAATCTATCTGGATTTCCTCCTAAGACTTCCTTAAGGGGCAAGATATGGGTTTAGTGTTCTTCTAGCTAATCTTTTTTAATGGATGATTCGATACTTTTTTAAAAGTCATTCCTGGGCTAGAGATCGTAGGTTCACCAATTGTGAGATTTTTGCGTCTGTGATGGTTTTTGCCCTCCATCAAGGTAGCTGCATTCCGACTTCGGGGATGGTGTTTAAACACGACACCTGTGTGCATGCCTTCAATCAGCAAAACAGAGGGAAAGAAATAAAACAACAACAAAAAAGATGCAAAAAAACAAAAACAATAACAAAAAAACAGCTCACAATTAAAAAAAACAAAAACACCTGAACTATTCAACCATTTTGGAAGTTAATTAAAAGATTTTGAGGCTGGGGCAAGTTTCTTGAAATTGTAGAATGGGTTGTGCTTGATAAACACAGCAACATAATGTTTTCCTGCTCTTGCCAATCTGGAAACAATGTCCCACTCAGAAGGAATGTAGATGGGCGTGCTTTTCTTTGCATTTGAAATTGTAGCGTGCATGAGTCACACTCCATCTGAGTGTGACCAGACTCAAGAAACTTTTCAGTTGTGGTCTGGATATTTGGGAGGGTGCTGACTGCAAAGAAGAAAGCTGTTGTCAAGTGTTGTTTCCGATTTTGACCACCACAGCAAACTGAGTAGATGATGACATGCTTGACATGGGCTGAAAGGCGAGAAATAGACTTGTAGAGGCAGATGGCAATCTGACACGATCCTCTCTTTCTTTCTGTCCCATCCCGCGACCAAGAAAAAACCAGCTACACAAGCAAGACAAGAAAAAGAATAAGCAGAAACTGCCCACGAACAAAATGCTATCAATATCATGCCCCCTGCCCTCCCCAAAAGTAACACACACACACCCATAAGCTCACGCATGCATGCATACACGCACAGACACACACACACTCACACACATCACACACAATCTCTCTCATACACACATGCATGCTCGCATGCATCATGCACGTGCACACACAGACAGACACACCACAACAAACACGCCAACACCTACGGCACATATGAAAAACACAGACAGACACACACACCGCACATATGAAAAACACAGACAGACAGACACACACACACACTGCACAAATGAAAAACATAGACAGACAGACAGACACATGCATACACACACTGCACATATGAAAAACACAGACACAGACACAGACACAGACACAGACACACACACACACACACACACACACACACACACCACACACACACACACACACACACACACACACACACACACACACCGAACATAAATTATGAAAAACACAGACACACAGACACACACAGCGCACAAACAAACAAAAAGACACACACACACACACACACACACACACACACACACACACACACACACACACACAACACACACACACACACACACCCCACACACACACACACACACACGCATGCACGCATATGGACGCTCCTGATGCTCTAACACACAGAGATGGAAGCAAGCACTCTTGCAACACACTAATATGGAAATTAATATGCACATGGAAATGTACACGAATGTGTGTGTATGCACATGCAGAGAGAGGGATTGCAAAAGAGTATGCAAGCCTATTGATATGAATCAACATTTATAGAGGTACTAGTAATAAACCAAAACCTCAAAAGAGAATAAAGCCCAAACTTACCCCTTTTTGTGGTACAAAGTTGATGCTTTTGGAATCGTTTTTCAATGCTTTGGAAGACGGAATGAAAAAGCAGTGCTTCCTGGTACAGTCTCAGAAACGGGATGTTTTGATAAAGTGTGTAAACTATTTAATTCGGCACCAACAGTACTTCCCTTTCCCACAGCCTCCCCATAGACATGTTAAAACATTCTCAGGGATGGTCATAAACAAGCCCAGCTATCCTGCTTTAGGGGTCTAGGAACCATCAACGTTTTGAGACGGCCAGTCAACCCCCACCAGTGGCCACCTGCAATGCTTTCTCAACCTGCTGGTGTTTTGGTCACACTCTTTGGCCTGTTCCTCAGTCTGCTGACTGTGACTTCAAGCCACAGTCCAAACCTGCTAGCATCCATAAGCGCCTTCTGCTAGACATCACTTAGCTCTTTTTTTTGGTAGGACACGTTTGAGTTCTGATCAATAAATCGATAATTAATCACCATACTGGAAAATGTCTTCTTTTATAATAAAGCAGGCCTGTTTCCGAGTCCAGTCACATAAAAAAGTGAAAATGTCAAAATTTGATACTTAGACCGTTCAGGCTGGTACCCCTCTGATATTTAGTTTTAGAAACATTTAGCCCCAGATACGCCTCATCACACCAAATGACCAAATCGGTGAAGGCTGGACCATGGTTTTGGACAGATCCAGATAAGAGAGACAAAAGAGCACAGTCATCAGGAAATTTTACCAGAAAGGAATTTTCATAGCTGCTTCTGCAATCATCTGTATATAGAATGTACAGAAGTGGCGAGAGAACACAAACCAGAGCAGAACCCGTACAGGTAAATCTAACCAATGAAGATATTTTGTTGGCAAAAACGGGCTGCTGTCTGTTAGGTAAAAATTCGATAGGCCAATGAACAATTTCATAGTCTATGTCAAATCTGCAGCAGAAAAATAAATGTCTTGTCCCTATATTAATTTTGAACATACTAAGGACAGAGCCAGATGTATCAGAGTTGTAGTGTCTTGACTCCATGCCTGAGAACTTATTATCTTTAGAAATTTAAGTCTTTTCCTAGCTTCAGTTATCAATTGGTTGATGTGCATCTTCCAGTTCAATTTTCTAGTTAAAAATACACCCAAGAATTTGACATCTTGTTTATATTGAAACACACTTCCTTCTCATTTCAGGATTGGTAATTTTGATTGGTTTTCACCATTATTAAAAACCACAAGACACGTTTTTTTCTGCCGATAATTCTAATATATTTTATTTCATATAACTACAGAATGTATCTAATTCTTCCTGACATATTTTTTCAACATAATTGATCACTCTCATTTTCGTGTTTTTTCTAACTGACGTATTTATCCAAATAGCAATATCATCGGCATACTAAACAACTTGGGTATTGGTTGACAAAGAGCTAGGGAGATCATGTACAAGAATAGAAAACAAGATAGGGGCAAGTACTGATCCCTGTGGTATACTCAAGTCATAGCTTTCAAGGCTGAGTACACTGAATCTAATTTAGTGCAAATCGATCTATATGATAAGAAATTTTGCAGATATTCATATAGTATGCCATGAATACCAATCTATTTTAATTTATGCAGCAATTGATCATGACAAACTCTATCATAGGCTTCACATCAGACAGACAGACAGACAGACAGAGAAAAACAGACAGATAGAGACAGAGAGAAGGATAGACATAGAAAGAAAGGGAGACAGAGACAGAGAGAGACATATATCTATTTATTTATCTATTTGGGGGGGAGGGGGGGGTTGGAGGATTCTTTTCTTTTATATCGAGGATAATGGAATAAGCACTTATGTGCTTTTTTACATCCAGTCCCCGTGTGTAATGGAATAAGCTTTCATATGCTGTTTTTTACATGCAGTCCCCGTGTGTATGCAGTTTTGTACTTTTGTCATCTGTTCCCACCAGCACACAATGACCTATTCTTCCTAATCTTCCGAAAAGCAGAACAGAGGGACTTTTTTTTTAAATCGAGGATAATAGAATAAGCACTCATGTGCTTTTTTACATCCAGTCCCCGTGTGTATGCGGTTTTGTAAATTTTGTCATCTGTTCCCACCGGCACACAATGGCCTACTCTTTCGAAAAGCGGAACATGATTTAACGTGTGCGCAAGATGTTCTGCATGCGTTCGCACACGGGGCCTCGGTTTATAGTCTCATCTGAAGGACTCCAGGGAGAGAGAGAGAGAGAGAGAGAGAGAGAGAGAGAGTGAGAGAGAGAGAGGGAGGACAGAACAGAAACATCATCAAAAACAACACACACTCACACACACACACACACACAAGTTCCCCCACCAAAGCATGCTTCTGAGTTGTTTTTTTTCTTTTCTTTTCCTTGCTGTTTTTCCCTCCCTTTTTCTTTTCTTCTTCTTTTTATTTTTTTACTGGGAGGAGGGAAGGGTGTCAGGGTTCAAACTTGCACGTGAATCATGAACATTTTTCACCTTTCGCTTTTTCTAAAAAGTGTTCATCTCTGTCAACTATGCGCGAAAAGCCAAGGGGCGCTTTGAATCTTGGTCATTTCAAACGAACAGCAGCTGCAGTACTGACGTCTGCGCTGCTGAGACAGTAGGCCCTACAGGAAAGAAGAACTCTGAAGACTTTACCACTTTGCTGAAGACCACAGAAGAAGCAGGAGAGACGCGGGGTTTGACAAGTTTTCCTTCCAGCTGGTGACCTGGTTTTCAGCCTTTCCTCAACAACACACCCTGCCACAAACGGGTCACATAGGAGCAAGACATCAAACTACTGCCCTCCCTGAAACACTGAAGGGATGACTTGATTCCTGAATATTCCTGACAGCTGTAAGTTCACCAGAGAGCTCTCTTTGTCAAAGTCATGGAATGCATTGGTGAGTTGACGATTGGTGTTTGTGTGTGAGTTGTTGGTTTGTTTTGTTGTTCTGTTGTCCTCGTTAAGGCTTACTTTGAAGATCACCAAGATTTAAAAAAAAAAAGTAAATGTGTTGGTTAGTTCTATTGTTATCGTTTTTTAAAGCTTAAACTTTGAAAATCACCAAGATTGATTTTTTTTATAAAGTAAATGTCTGTTTTTGTCATCGCAGTTGTGTACAGCTTGAACTTTGAAGATTGCCTAGACTTTTTAAAGGTTTTTTTTCCGGTAATCGTTGTCTAAATCTTGCTTTGAAGATCGTCATGATTTTGTTTCTGGAATAAATGTGTTGGCTGGTTGGTTAGTCTGTTGTCGTCACCATTGTTGTCTAAAACATTATCTTTCAAGATCACCAAGAGCCACGCATTCGTCTCATTTCGGAATCGCTGAGTACACAGAGTTTGTATGTAGAGTACTCCACCCTATAGGCAGCAATATTCCGACTTCAGATAATTTTGTTCAGTGGAAGATGATAGCTAAAGTGGCACGAATGGCCTACTCTTCTGAAAAGCATAACTGGTTTTTACCTGTACGCAAGATGTTCTGTGTGCGTTCGCACAAGGGGTAAGATATCAAAGTACGCTACTGTTTTTACCCACTACTTAAAGGTAGCTTCATTCAGACATAGGGGATGGTACCTCAATTTTCTAGTGATGTAGATTCTTTTATTGATTTTGTCATTCCTCGGCTAGAGTTCCCAGGTTTACCAATGGTGAGATATCGACGTGCGCGACCGTTTTTCCCCCTACTATTTTAAGGTAGCCGCATTCCGACGTTGGGGATAGTGTCTAAAAACACCAATCTGCATACATTTGTAAAAGCCATCAAATGTTTTGTCAGCTATTCTTACCTGTAAGCAATGGACTTCTCTTCCGAAAGGCGGAGCAGGTTTAAAAGTGTGCGCAAGATGTTCTAAGTGCATTCGCACTCTGGACTCGCGATTATATGATACTCATCCGAAAGATTTTCGGGTGCAGTGGGGGAGTGGGGGGGGGGAGAGACAACTCCAGGGGGAAGTTACCTCTTGAATGGGTGTCTCGGGTCGGGGATGGTTCGAACCCAGGCTCGATCTTTGGGCCTCAAATCGCAAGGGCAACACTAACCACTAGGCTACCGCCTCCCCCCTCACGTTATTTTAAAACTGACTTGGCTCTAGTGCTTACTATTTGCATAGCCTACTATTTGCAGGGGAAATGTAAAATGTTGATGCGTAATATAGTTGTACTGATAATGTTAACAAAATTCGGCTTGTAAGTAAACTGTTTATTTGCTGGTACATTAAGGTGCGTAAGTAAAATAGGACTTTTGAACCCTGAACACGCCCAAACGCACGTGCGGGCGCGAGCACACACTGTCACTCACTCACTCGGGGGCAGTACTAACTCCGGGGGAAAAAAATCAACTTGAACGAGTGCCTCAGTGGTGGCGCAATGTTACTTAGTGAGCGCAACGCTCTAACCACTTGTTCCCCCCCCCCCCCCCCCCCCCCCCCCCCCCCCCCCCCCCCCCTCTTTATGAATTCTGTATTCCTAAGATCACAATGATCAAGTTTAAGGATCATTTCTGATTTGATTCAAAAGTAGTTCATTATAAAACAAGTTAGCGCAATGTACCTCAGCTTTCGCTACTTTCTATGCAGTTGCCCTGTAACAATAATATTGCGTATTATGCGGAGTTGTTTCTGAAATTGATAAACATTTTAAGGGGGGGGGGGGGGGGGGGGCAGAGCTCAGTGGTTAGAGCGACTGACTTCGAATCTTGAGGGATTTCATATCACAGGTTCGGGCTTTGGTTGCACCGTCTACGAGGATTTTTTTCTCTGCAGCTAAAATTTGCCATACTCAGTCTCAGAAAATCATGCGGTCTTTTATTTCGTTTCTCAGAAAGAGCTCCAAAGTTCATTATCGGTGGGATTTTGCGTATGCGACCATTTTGCGCTTCAAGGTAGCCGCATTCTGACTTCAGGGATGCTGTGTAAAAACACCATGTGATGTGTTTTGAGATTGTGTCATCCATCCCTAACAGCACGAATTCGCCTACTCTTTTGAAAGGAATATCAAGTTTTAATGTGTGCGCCAGATGTTCTGCATGTGTTCGCACACGGGACCAAGGACCTTTCGGGGAGTGGAGTAGGTAAGATAAAGGTAAAGGTGTCCCATAACCTATGTGGTCCTAGGGGAGCGAGGCATCACAGACCTCAACATATTGAGCGCGGCGCCCATCTCCTCTCCCTCGCTGCTTTACCTTCCCTGACCCTAAAGGGGCAGGTGCCCATTTACAAATGGGGGAACTGGGGAACTGTACTGGAGCCAAGGTGCGCAAACCGTCACCCATCCAACTGGTAACCACGCTCGGTGCTGCTTAACTTTGGCTTGGGGAATAGGTACTGATGTAGAAATCAAAGGGAAACGTCCCCTCAAACAGGGGCCTCTGTGGTGGCTCGAACCCGGGCCGTCAGATCACAAGCGCAGCACTTGAACCACTAAGGTTATCCCGCTCCTTTTTTGTCGTCTGATTTTATTTTTGGTGGTAAAAAGGTTACTATAGACTATATAATAGTTGTTTTTATGGTCTTTGTCACCAGATCTTCACCGATGATCGTCACCCTCCTCACCAGAGATCATGGAGACGCCATTCATGGTCTTTGTCACCAGATCTTCACCCAGTGATCGTGACCCTTCTCACCAGAGATCATGGAGCCATTCATGGTCTGTCACCAGATCTTCACCAGTGATCATCACCCTTCTCACCTGAGATCATGGAGATGCCACGGCCACGATGTTGGAGCGCATGACCCAGAACATTGTCCAAGATCCCCATGACTCAGTAGACAGATGTCAGATGTATGAGGCTTGAAGGGTTTAGAATGGGAGATTGGAGAAAGTGCTTCACCGAATCCCTGGAGGGCAGACCTAGTGCACTCACTGCCTGGTTCCGATGCCCAGGGATGTAGAACAATCCAGGCCCGTCTTCACCGTCCACTGGATTGAACAGCGAAGTAGGTAGGAGTTTGGGGGCTTAGGTATCAGAGTGGCGTCATTATGACCTCCCATCTCTGAAACACTTTAGGGACTAGATGCGACGAGACATCCGCCCTCCGACATTTCACCAACCCTGTCTTCTTCTTTTTCTTCCTCTTCTTTTTCTTCTTCTTCTTCTTCAAACACTCAGAAAGCAACTACTGATGCCTGTCATAGGAGCGAAAGTGCGCTGCACTGCCGCTACACGCCTGACGAATCGGGCCCAGCGCATCCGACTTCGACGCGTTACCGTATGATGTAGGGTTTCTAAGTCCACAAGTGAACCCAGTCATTCACAGTGGGCTGAAAACTTCCGTCAGTACCCTCAGTGGTCACGAAGGGAGCCGCTCAATCGTGTCGCCGAACAACGATGTGGGTGTCCTGAAACGGCACAGGCTGCCTACCCTCGCACACTGTGCTCATGAGGGGAAGGGACACCTCACGCCCCCAAACATTGTCTTCAAACACTTTCTCTACCTTCTGGGTCTCTTCCTTCTTGCTCTGATTCCTCAGAAGTATGGCATTGGTGTTAACAGTTGTCATGGGGATCGTATCTCAGTTCTGGGCTTGTGCGTCTCAACAGTTTCATCAACGCATCAAGAGCTAGCATCAACGCATCAAGAGCTTGCATCAGCACATTAAGAGCTTGCATCAACGCATCAAGAGCTAGCATCAACACAACAGCTAGCATCAAGGTCCAGCATCAAGGCATCAAGAGCTAGCATAAACGCCACATCAGTACCAAGAGTTCGTCGTCGAAGCAATATCAAGCGCAACATCGTAGCAACATCGTCTCCAGAGCAGCATCAAGCGCGACATCGTCGTCGGAGCAGTATCAAGAGCAACATCGTTGGAGCAGTATTAAGCGCGACATCGTTGTAGGAGCAGCATCAAGCGCAACATCGTCGTCAGAGCAGCATCAAGCGCAGCATCGTCGTCAGAGCAGCATCAAGCGCAACATCGTCGCAACATCGTGGCCCGAGCAGCATCAAGCGCAACATTGTTGAAGCATCGTCGTCGGAGCAGCATCAAGCGCAACATCGTCGTCCGGAGCCAGCACAAGTGCAACATCGTTGCCGAGCAGCATCAAGAGCAACAGCGTCATCGGAGCACTTCATGAGCAGCAATCGTCTGCGAGCAGCCACAAGAGCAGCATCGTCGCCGGAGGACATCAAGAGCAGCGCGTTTGCCGAGTCAGCATCAAGAGCAGCAGTCGGTTGCCGGAGCAGCATCAAGAGCACATCGTTGCCCATGGAGCAAGCATCAAGAGCACATCGTCAGACGGAGCAGCGTCATCAAGAGCAGCATCGTCATCGGAGCAGCATCAAGAACATCGTCGTCGTGGAGCTTATCAAGAACAACATCGGCGCGAGCAGTACCAAGCACAACATCGTCCAACAACGTCGCAATACGTCGACAACTCAAGCGCAACATCGTCGTCGGGGAAGCAGTACCAAGTCGCAACATCGTCGCAACACATCGTCGCAGCAGTATCAAGAACAGCGTCGTTCCCGGAGCAGCATCAAGAACATCGTCGTCGTCGGAGCAGCATCAAGACATCATCATACGGACCAATCAACGTCGTCAGAGCATATCCACAACTCATAAAATTAAGTAACTACAACACTTTGGTTGTTTTGGTTCCTGTGTTTAGAGCTTCAAGGTTCTCTCTCCAGGTGAGATTTTTGTGTTGCGACCGCTTCCTACCCCCCCCCCCCCCTCCCCCAACCTTTAAGGTAGCTGCATTCCTGATCTTCGAGGAGATTGTCTATACACAGCATGTGTTTGCACTTATTTTGTTAAATACAGTATCTGCCTCCTTTACACGACCAAAAGCCTACTCTCTTGTTTATTGTCGGTAAGATGTTATAAGTGTTTCAGCACATCGACCTGGACTCGGTTTAATAGTTCTTCGGAAGGACTTTCAGGCGATGGAGTCTGTTCTGATGTTTAACTCCAGGTAAAAAACATTCCCTGAACGGGGCTGTATGGTGACTTCCAGACGTTTTAGATCGCGAGCACATAGTTTTTAAACCAACAATGCAAATGCCTGTCCCTCAACATGTTCAAATGTTTACTTCCGTTTTTAAATGTATTGGGCTAACAGTAAAGCTGTTATGGATGCTGAAATATTTTAGTGTTTTTACAAAGCCATAAGTAGACAGATGAATCTAAGCATTGGTAAGTCAGCATCTTAATTTTGTCACCAAAATATTTTAAAAATTCAAAATTTTATTCTTTAATTTCGAGGATAATGGAATAAGAGCTCTGTGCTTTTTTACATCCTGCTCCCGTGTGTATGCAGTTTTGTCAATTTTGTCATCCAATCCACCAGTACACAATGAACTACAATTCTGAAAAGTGAACGGGCTTTAAGGTGTGGGCAAGATGTTTCTGCGTGTGCGAACACGGGACACCTTTTAATAGTCTCATCCGAAGGAGAGAACTTATGTCACTTTAGTCGTTTTGCTATCACATATCCACCAGCTCAAATCGTACTTTTCAATAATTACTTGGGGCTTCATAATATTGCATTCATAAGTTTAGTATAAAAAAGCTTTGTACGAAAATGTTTGGGAAGCATACAGGATGCACTGAAGTCAAGTGAAAAAATAAATTTCATTATATTCTAGATATGACAGGGAAATCTAACCACCTAAGAAAGAAAATATGACGTTCATAAAGCTAATAGCATGGTGTGTGAAATATTAAATTGTATTGTATACCTTCTAGTCATAAAAGATTTCTCTGCCGGAAATTCGGATGCTCTCCCCAGGGAGATACGCGTCGCACAAGAGCAGCGCCACCCATTATTTTTTCCTTATTCGTGTCTGCACTGTACTTTCCCGATCTGGTGGCTTTTTTCCTACAAAACTTTGCCCTGAACTCTTTTGTTGCCGGGTTCGTTTACGTGCGCAAAATCGTGATGCACACAAGACCTTGGTCCTATCAATCTCCCGAAAGAATAGACCAGACCAGACTACTCGTGTCTACCCAATGTGGGTAAAGTTTCTGGGCACAAAACAGATCGAACCACCGCAGGTCGGTATTTTCTCTTAAAGAATGCCTTAGAGTGCTTCGATCCGGCCGTAAGAGTCACAAACTCATGCTCAAACCCACCAGCAATCCCGCCCCACTCAATATATTTAGAAATTTTTTGGAGTGTTTTTAGTGTAGAAATCCTTTTATTTCGAAATATGGAAATAAGCACTCAGTGCTTTTTTTTATTTTCATCCCAGTCCTTGTGTGTATGCCAGTTTTGTAAATTTTTGGTCATCGTTACAACCGGCGCACAACATGTTACTCTTAAGAAAGGCGGAACAGGTTTTAACATGTGCGCAAGATGTTCTGCGTGCGTTTGCTTTCGGGACCTCGGTTTTAAGTCTCATCGGAAGGACTTTTGATCCATTAGACATGGCCCTTAGATCACGCGTTCTAACCACTAGCTCTCTTCCCCTACCCCCTTCCACCCTCCGTCCCCAATGTCATATGAAATCAGTTTCTTAATTTCTTTACTCCCTCCCCCACCCCCCCTCTCCTTCCATCAATATAACCCCCCCCCCCCCCCCAAAAAACAAAAAAAAAAAAAAGCTTATCAAACAAAACCCAAGCAAATCCCAGGTGAGCTGAATTTTGTTTCCTGACAATACCAAACGCAATCCAAGTTTAATTATTTCTTCATCATTCTTTTATTCGAGGATAATGGATTAGCAATAGTGTGCTTTGTTTAACCATCCTATCCTCCTGTGTGTTGGCGGTTTTTGTATATTTTGTAATCGTGTTCCCACGGCACACAATGGACCTACTCTTACGAAAGCGGAACAGATTTAAAGTGTGCCAAGATGTTTCTGCAGTATGTTGAAGCTGATAGAAAGAAGCACAATGTCTTTGCTGCAGAGCTTTTTTGTTCTTCACAACTTTGGGGGTAATGCTTTTCTTGATAAGATACTTTAGGGTTCCTCGACTAGAGCTTCGCGATTCCTAGAATAGTTTGCCTAGGCGACCGTCACCCTCCATTAAGGTAGCCACATTCCGACTTCGTGATGAAATGTCCTATAAACTAGCATTTGTGCAATTGGCTATTTTAAACATCTTGTCGTCCGTTCCTACAGCACGAATGGCCTACTCTTGCGAAAGTTGGGAACGGTTTAATATTGCCGATAGATGTTTGTGCGTGGCTTCCGCACACGGTAACTTCAGTTTATAGTCTCATCCGAAAGGGGTGGGGAGGAAGTGGGGTTATGAGACGCATCCGAAGGGGACTTTGGGGAGTGGAATAGTTTAATCGTCCTCATCGATGGATTTCGGGGAAATGCATCGGTACTAGATGCCAAGGCAAAAATCCCCACAAAGCGGGTGTCTCGATAGTGCTCGAACCCGGGCCATCAGATCACAGCTCAACGCGCCTAACCACTAAGCTATACCAACGCCTGATTTGACTTAAGGTCTTTACTTTAATCCGGCCAGAATCTGACTTATCTCATCATAAGTATACGAAATAGTGAGATCCCTGAACAAAAATGTAGTGGAAAAAATGAGCAAGTGGGTATTATTACGTGGGCATGGCGGATTCCAAAGTTGTTCACCGTGTTTTTTGAAAATTTATTTTTTTATTCTTTTATATCGAGGATAAGGAATAAGATTTCACGTGCTTTCTACATCCAGTTCCCTGTGTGGGTTAGTTTTGGTAAATTCGCTGTCAATTCCCTCTGCGCACCATTGGCCTCCTAACCTTTCGAAAACGGAACATCTGGATTTAACTGAGTGCAAGATAATCTCGTCTTCAACACACGGGCCTCGATTTTATAGTAACGCAGAAGGATTTCGGGAGAGGGGGAGTCTGCACTGATTTGTTAAACCTCCAGGGAAAAAATCCCTTGAACGGGATCGAACTCGGAATCGTCCAGATTGCGAGCGCAATGGGCTAACCACTAGCTAGCCTGTCCCCCCCCCCCCGCCCCCTCTTTAAGAATCGTGAACCTGCGCATAATGCGCAGAGTTTTAAAAAACGTTTTTTTTTTTTTTTTTGGGGGGGGGGGGGGTGTTTAAGATAGCATTGATACTATTTTTAAGAGACTAATTGTTTGTTGATATGTAAAACTGTGGGGATTGCTAAGCCTGTTGTTGGTGATGCTGTTTTCAGGGTTTCGGGGCGGAACCAAATACCATGCAGCCGTCAACGGCCATAAGTGGACCAGTGTCCAGACCTACAGGGACGGTCAACGAGTAAAAGATTGGATCCGCTTGGATTTGTAAAAAAAAAAGACTCCAAGTTATTGGTTATCTCAAAGAATGCGTTTTTGTCTTTCAGCGTCTTGCGCGGGACTAGCAAACTTATTGCTTTCCTCTGCAAATCACAACCATACGATTAGGCAATAGTACCTCATGATAATCTATCCTGCGAAATGCTTTTATATGTCTTTTTACTTCTTCCTCAAAAGCTTCGGACACAACTACTGTTCTGTCCATAAGGAAACATAAATGGCGTTCCGCTGCCGCAAGGCGCCTGTCTAATCGGTCCACATAGCTCCTCTTCAGCATGGGAGAGAAACTGTTATCTTTTAAGCCTTTTTGGAAAAAAAATGGCAGGAAATGGACCAAGAAGGAAAACAATAGAGGGGATGACATGAAACAAGGAACAAGGCAGAAACAATGAGAGGGATAGAAAAGAGGGAACTTCTTTTTCACAGAATTTCCAGGAGGGGGGATGCTATTTATACTGAAACCCCCCCCCCCCCCCAACATCCCCAATGGGGGATTCTTTTTCTAGATAGAAAATAGGTAAATATGTTCCATAAATTATGCAGTTGTTGGGAAACGCAGTGTCGGAGACCACAAAAATCGGAATTGGAAAATAAGACAATTGATTAGTCGATGATTTTGGCCCGGAGTTAAAATAAAAAATCCCAGAAATTACTTTACAAAGGATCCTGGTCATGAGATAACTCTACCCAGGACTGTTGGTTGCAAAATTCCGAGAGAGCACTTCAACTTTGAAGTTTTCTGATGATTCATTGGAAATCCGAATATAGTTCAAGTCGGAAGATTGATCTTTTTTTTTAATGATAGCAAACTTGGTAACGAGTTTCGGAGTATTGTTAACAAGTATGGGTGATGAATTTTACCAGTGGTATACCATTCCACGCTTTCTCTCTGGCTCTGTCTCTCTTCTCTGTCTGTCTGTCTGTCTGTCTCTCTGTCTCTCTGTCTCTCTCGCTCTCTCTCGTCTCTCTCTCACTCTCTCTCTCTCTCGTCCTCCTCTCTGTGGGTGTTTGTTACGTGTGTGTGTGGTTGGGTTTGTGTGTGTTGCGTGCGGACTTGTGTGCGGTGTGTGCGTGCTACTGGTGGGCGGCGTTCCGTTCGTGTGTGTGCTGTGCTTTGTGCGTGCGTCTGTGGGTGTGCGTGTGCCTTGTTGGTGCGTGTGCGTGGCGTTCTGTGTGTGCGCGTGCGCGGTGTGTATGTGCTTGGTGCGCGTGTGTTTTGTGTGCGTGAGGCGTGTGTGTGTTGTGGGAGAGAAGGTACCCCCGGTGTGGAAGAATGTTAAGGAAGGGAAAAGGGTGCTTAGGAGGAGGTCGGGTAAGCCGTGAGATAGAAAAAAAGAGGCTGCTATGTTACTTACACCGTTTTTTTTGTGGACCTTTTTTGTAAACGGAATGCGCGTGGTTCAAAAGTGTCTCCGATTATCATGGCGACAGTGAAACTGTTAAAGCAACTTGCTCATAAATGCTGCTTCCACTTGAAAGTCCAGTTTTGACCATATTGGAATAAGCACTTACCCGAGAGCTGTGAATAAACGATCCATCCTCCGTTGCATGCTTTTTTTGTAAAGAGATCATCCCTTTCCCCACTCGGCACACAAAGCCTACTCTTTGGGAAAGGCGGAATAAGTTTTTGACGTGGCGGAAGGATTTTCTGCGGCCGTCACACACTCGGCACCTCCTCGTTTTACTAGTCCTTATTCCAAAACGTTGGGTGGGTAGGAAAAAAGATAGTACACCTGAGAAATTTGCCAGACACACCAAGTCCAGTGCACAGCCTTACCTGTTCACAGACGGTGATTAGGATGCTAGCTCTCCTGGCTTTTGCGAGCTATGTACCGGTGTGTCACTGCTACACACCCATTTGTCTAAGAGCCAGTTGTGTCCACATGTCCCTCAAGACCGACCCAGCTGACAGACAACCCTTGCATGCTTGGTGTATATCACTGGGCACTGGCACTTTGGCTAACCTCACCCCAACACTGGCCCCACGATGTGGACACACAATGGCAGGAAGAAGAATGGTTGTAAGCGGACACAATGCTCAATTTTGTTTCTTTCGTTCTTCGCGTATTGGTGGAGGGGGGGGTGGGGTGTAGAGTAAGATGTTCTGGGTGCCCTTTCTCGCATCCGAAAACTTTTTGAGGAGTGGAGTTGGTACTGATAACGTCCAGGAGGAAAATTCCGCTGAACAGAATCGAACCCGAGTCAGGCAGATCACGAGCGCGATGCGCAACCTCTAACCGACCTGGCTAGTCCTCCCCCACAAGAGGTTTTGTTGTTGTTGTTTTTTTTTTTTTTTTTTTGTTTTGTTTAGAGAGAAGAGGGGTGAGGGGGGGGGGGAGGGAGAGAGAGAGAGAGAAGGAGAGAGAGGGGGGAAGAGCGAGGAGGGAGAGAGGAAGAGAAGAGCGGAAGACAAAGGGAAGAAGAGAGAGAAGAGAGAGAGAGAGAAGAGAAGAGAGAGAGAGAGAGAGATGAAAGAGAGGATGAAAAGAGAGCGGAGAGACGGGAGAGAGAGAGAGGGAGAGAGAGAGCGAGGGAAGGGCGGGAGAGAGAGAGAGAGAGCGAATGGAAGAGCGAGAGGGAGAGCGGAAAGATAGAGGCGGAGAGAGAGGAAGTAGAGCGAGAGAGTGAGAGGAGAGAGAAGAGAGAGAGAGAGAGAGAAGAGGGGAGAGGAAGAGAGAGAGGGGAGAGAGAAAGAGAAAATTTTGGAGAGTGCGAGAAAGAGTGTTGGTGTGTGTGTGTTGTCGTGCCGTATGGTGCTGTGGTGTGTTCTGCATGAACATCTAGAATGGTATACCAAAGGCTTTTTCATCACCAGCGTTATCTTCCCCCTGTTGTTTGTAAAGAAGTCTGTACAGGCTTTTTTGATGTGCAGGAGTTACAAATTGAATAGTAAAAAAAAAATCGTCGAAATTTGGAAGGATAGAGGTAAAAGCATTGATATAACGCACAAAAAAACCGCTGTATTTTGTATTAAAGAAAAACGGTGGTTACCTTTTTATTTACCTAACCTTTCGTTAGAAAAAGAGCCAGACAGCTCAGTGGTCCAGAGCACTCGCTCAATCCTCAAGTTATGTTAAGCAGCGTAGAGCGTGGGAAGACGACCGTTCCTGCGTCTCGGCTACCGTACAGGTCCCCTGGTTCACACCGGTGTAAGTGGTGACTCCCGCTTTAAGGGCCAGGGAAGTAAAGCAAGCGAGGGAGAGGAGATGGCGCAGCCCTTTAAATGCTGGCCCTTAGAGATAGCTTGGAGTTTTCCGACACCTCGCTCCCCAACGACCGCATAGGCTATGGGAGTACTTACCTATATGTGTTTATATTATTAAAAGCAGTTTTCCCTCTGTGCTGACAAAACTTGAACCATAAAACATTTTGACTTCAATTTATACTGGGCATAGAGATTGCGGAATCGTAGTGAGTGTCCATGGCCCATTATTTCGTTTCTTGCCTTTATCTTTGGCCGTAGTCAGGGACATGCCCATTGCCCAGGTCATAGCACTCCCAGCCCATTGATTGACTTGCTCCAATCTCATTTTCTCCTAGCAATCTTTGATGTCAATTCACAAAAATAACGGGATAAAATGATAAATTTGAGAAAAGATTTGGTGGGAGTAAATGTTGAAAGGCCTCACAAAAAATACAAGAATACCCAACAAAAATCAGTGGAATTGGCAAGTACGTAAGTGAAGAGATTTAGATGGATTCTGGTTTCTTTCCTCTGGCAGTTGCCCACCTTTGTACTGTATCTGTTATGTCCATTGTGCTATTATCTGGCAAGTATGGAACTCCATTTCACGATGTCCCAGTTTAAAAAAAAAAATCGGGTGTAGCAAAATGTTGTGAAATAATTATTCTAGGCAGATCTACTGTGATCATATAATGTGTACAGGTTTGTCGGTTTTTGGTCTGCCTGTCTTATTGCCTTCACCTTTTGACCCAAATGAAACCTGTGTGTGGTAAAACTAGGAAAATGTAGTTTAGTCTGGATTTGTTTTTGTTTGTGATTAGTTGGTCGTTACCTGTTTACAAGCAGTTTGTACGATACACTTGGCTGGGATTTTTTTGTGGGTGGGAGCTTTAAATCACTGGGTTTAAGAAAAATGTGCCTTTCAGAAAACAATGCTGGAACACTTAGTCTTTTGTAATTAAAGAAGAGCTTGCCTTTTTTTAAATTTTTTTTTCTTGTCATCACAACTTAGAACAATGGTGTTGAAACTTGTATATTTTTCTTGACTTAAGACCTCAATTTTTCTTTCTTTTCTTTTTTTTTTTTCTTTTTTTTCCTTTTTGGGAGAGTACTACTGTCATTTAAAGTTACTGAGTGCAAAGTGAACAGATCTACTGCTGACGCCTGAGATTTTTTTCGTTTTAAAAGCAAACGATAACAGTTGGTATTGTCATCCGTCTGCATTGTCCATTGTAGCTAAAGAGATTTTTTTTTATTCCAACATACCTGATTGATAGTATGACAATGACAATGAACAAATTCTTTTATTTCGATGATAATTATTAAGCACCCATGTGTTTTTTACAATCATCCCACGCCTTTGGGATATATATATAAGAAGAAGAAGAGAGAGAGAGAGAGAGAGAGAAGAGAGAGAGTGAAGTGAGGTGAGTGAGTGGAGTGTGTGTGTGGGTTGTGTGTTGTGTGTCGCGTGTTGTGTGTGTGTGTGTGTGTGTGTGTGTGTGGGGGTGTTGTGTAGTGTGAATGTGTGTGTGTGTGTTGTAATTGAACCTAAGTCAGTTCGAGTTTTTTTTGCCTCCTGCTGAAGCTGAGAATAAACGTTACAACCCGAGTTTTGATGACTTTCATTATGTGAGACAAATGAATTACACACTAATGTTAGTTGTAAGCAGCACTGCTTCCATTTTTTCTGTATTTCTGACAGCCCTGTACAAAATTGATGAATAACCTGAAAATGTCTCGTAGGTTGTTTGGTTGGTTTTTTAAAAGTGGGTGGAGCACACAAAGACCACTGACAACTTGGCTACCCAAACGGACTCTTGCCATGAAAAAAAAAACAAGTTTTCCACAACTTTATTTAAAACATACAAGCTTGGTTGGCACTTACCATTCAAGGGGTCCTTGGTGCTTGCTGCTGAAAAGATTATCACAGCTGGAACTGAAACGCTTTTTGTCACTTGTGTTTAAAACCTGTACCAGGAGTGAACACAATCATTCTGGTATTTTTTTTTCAAAAGGTATAAGAAATTCTAAAGCAAACGAAAAGTCAGTGGGTCTGTCATTGTGTCACTGCTGGTCAGAGCATTGGGAAAAGCCTACCTCCCCCTTCAGCCAAAAAAGAGAGGCTGGAGTTAGGGTTAGGTAGCCGGCTCGCAGCTGATAGAAAAGGGAAACGGCAGAATGACTTGTACACAGGGCCGTCAAACCTTGATGAAATGTCATACACATATGATGAAATGTTCCACAAATCTGAAATGTTCTACAAATATGAAATGTGATACACATGTGAAATGTTCTACAAAACTGATGAAATGATCTATAAATCTGTAATGTTCTACAAATCTTTCAAAAGAAAAATAAAAACTTGATAAGGTCTTTGTTCAGAGTTCTGTTCATGAATGACTTTTAGTGCAGAGTATGTGGCAAGATCTCGGCTACACGTTAGTCTGTCTGTCTGTCTTGTCTGTCTGTCTGTCTGTCTGTCTCTCTCTCTCTCTCTCTTCTCTCTCTCTCTCTCTCGCCTCCCTCTCTCTCTCTCTCCTCCCTCCCTCTCTCCCTCCCTCTTCTCCCTTCCCCCCTCTCTCAACCCCTCTATCTCTCCCTCCCTCCTCTCTCCCTCCCTCTTTCTCCCTTCCCCCCTCTCTCTCCCCCTCTCTCTCTCCCTCTCTCATGTACACAAGATCTCGGCTACACATCACATAGAAATCTCTGTCTCTGTCTGTCTCTCTCTCGCTCTCTTTCTGTCTCTCTCGCTCTATCTATCTATCTATCTATCTATCTATCTATCTATATATCTATCTATAATAAGTGTGTGTACTCTGTGTGTGTACTATACTACACTATATCATACCTATAAAAGCGCTTTATAAATAACTTGATATGTTATTTCAGTAAGCAGAAACGAAATAACTATCCACCCACAGTCACACACTGACGTTGATACAATATTACACAGACACGTGTATGCAAATGAGCTCTTCGCAAAATATAAAAACCCCTAATTTATGCAACCGAAAGGTTATCCGATAAATATCTATATTTGCAGATTTGTAGATTTAAACACAGACAAAATTGAACTCACGCGCACGCTAGCACACACACACACGCGCGCCACCGCGCACACACCTGCACACAACACACACACACACACACACACACACACATACACACACACACATTACACATACCACACAACACACACACACATAACACACACACACACACACACACACACACCACACACACTACACACTACACACTACACACCA
>CM054155.1:22317128-22322128 GCA_028751875.1 Rapana venosa | reverse complement strand
AATTTCCAGAAGGTGGTAATGCTGGAATGTACTGAAGAGTACATATATCATGTGCATGCTTGTTTCTTTATGACAGGCATGATAGTACCCCTGAACGTGTAAGAGTTGTTTGTGAATATCTGATGGACTGACTGATTGCATTTGAATGGAAGGAAGGAAGGGGGAGAGTGAGAAGGACAAAAAGAGAGACACAGAGGAAGAGATAAAGGTAGCAAACAAAGTGGAGGGCACAGCTAAAGCGACTTCCAGAAACCATGCAAAACCATTGTCTGAGAAATTCACATAAAGAAGACAGGCCGAAGACAGGATGTAAGCCATGTCCTTCAGGTTGCTATGATAAAGAATGGATGCAGGCAACAAGCTACACACATATACTACATTTGAAGGCGCAAAATGTGGGCATTGCTTGGAATGGTTGCATGCAACTAAACCAATTATACAACTGCCCATATACAGCTGAGATATTTCAACCCTCCAAATTAACTACTGAAACATCACATGGCAAAAATTTAAAATACGGAACATATAGCTTAAAAGCCTCATGTAATTCACTCAGGAAATGGCATTGTTATTTTTGGAAGAAAATTATGAAAAAGTTTTACTGGGTCACATTTAGCAGTATTATTATGCTTGCTGTTTATGCAGAAGAAGAAAAACATTGAAGTCAAAGCAAGGCAATGGTGGAAGAAAAGCCACACAACAAGCCATGTCCCTCACAGCTGTTGATATTTCAGCAACAGCTATCATCTACAGAAGGGTCCCACCCACATATGGGGCCAGGGTTGGAGTTGAGGTTAGTGTTAAGAGCGAATAGCGGATAAGGGTTGTCTGTCATCTAGTCTGAATGTTAGAATACATGTGGACACAATAGCATAGAAATACAATTGTAATCGTATATAGCTATAGACACAATGGTAGGTAGCTCGCAATAGTATGGAGCTTTAAATCAGAAATCACCAGCTATGGCTGTGCACTGGACTTTTGTGTCCACAAATTGCTGTCAAAGCAGTTTGAGGCTCATGGCATTTTAAAAAACAAAACAAAACACATCCATTAAAGAAAAGCCCAAAATAAACCATGAAAGAAAAAATCTATCAACCAGCCCTCTATTTTCGATCCCCACAGATGTACATGAGCACCCCTGCTCCTCCTAAACACTCCTTTCCCTTCCTTACCTCTCCTTCCTACCTGATGTCTCTTCCCCACAGCTATGCAGAACATCTTGGGCACACGTTAGAACCTGGTCCGCTTTTCGGAAGAGTAGTCCATTTTGTGCTGGTGGGAGGGATGACAAAACTTACAAAACTGCATACACATGGGCAGTGGATGTTAAAAAAAGCACATGAATGCTTATTCCATTATTCTCGAAATAAAATAAATAAATAAATATACCCTCACACACATACACATTATCTCAAGGAAAAAACTATCCAACACTAATGTTCTGTGAAATAGTAGCCCCTGATCAATAATACTTTAAAATAGAAGTCCACCTCCAATTCAAAATGAATAGTCAACCATGTGGTGGATGAGATATTAAATCCTGAAATATCAAAGGGCGATGGCATATTACACTGATAATTTTTCCTGAGGGCAACTAATAGCGGGCAATATTTTTATTGTTATTTTATTTCGAGGATGATAGAATAAGCACTCATGTGCTTTTTTACACCAAGTCCCCGCGTGTATACAGTTTTGTAAATTTTGTCATCTGTTCCCACCAGAACACAATGGCCTACTCTTCCAAAAAGCGGAACAGGTTTAACGTGTGCACAATATGTTTTGCGTGCATTCGCACAGGGGACCCCGGTTTATAGTCTCATCCAAGTAATGAAGGTGCCAGCCTTTGTGCTTATTTCACACACACACACACACACACACACACATCACACACACACACACACACACATTACACACAAAACACACAACACACACCACAAATAAAGTTTAAAATGCATACATGGAATCAAGCCAACAGATCAACTTTCCTTTTTTTATTTTATGTCCATTTCTTTCTGTTTCTACCTTGTTTCTGTAAAGGTTTTGGGGGGTGGTGGGTGGGGATGAAAACTAATTTAACTTGTTTTCTTTTTTTTAAATTCTCCACCGCCCCCCCCCCCCCCCCCCCCCCCCCCAAAAAAAAAAATCTAGCAAAATCCTCCTCGATGACTAGGGTTGTTGCTTTTGTGGTAAAATGCTTGTGATTAATATCCTGGACATCTCGACACTCCAGAAGCAGATACTTGATGGTCACCGGTACATCACAAGTCACACACCATGGGCACAAATAAGGAAGGTGGGTGATGTGAGAATGCCCCGTGTGTAGCCTGGTGAGCACTGGTGCTTCCCTTCGGTTTTTGGTACACAGAGGAAGAACTTCTTTCAGGTTAGGGCGAATCTGAAAAAAGTGTATTGTCTGTCTGAGTGTTTCATTCCTCTTGCCAGAATGACTGGGCTTAACGTTGGCTTTTAGGCTTCAGATCTGTGTTATGGCATGGTAGACCTCTAGAGATCTCCTTCATTGGCACACCTGGCATATCGAGTTGGTCAACCGTTTCGTGGCCCGATTGCCCAGGTACCCTGGGATCCATACCAAAACAATATCACACCCGTCCCGTATCAAGAAAGTATACAATTCGTAAAACTCCTGAAGCTTAGGATGATTTATGTTCCTACAAGCCACAGCCTCCAGAGCTGAGAGCTAATCCGCACATACCAAGAAGCCTTTCCCTCCAAAACGCTGAATCAGTTTCAGGGACAGAACAAGAGGGCTAAGTTCTGCAGTCTCCACCGAGCTGTCCGAAGGCAAGTGCTGGGAAACCACAGATCCGTTGTCTGTGAAAAGGCTTGTGTAGGAAGGTGAAGACTGACAGAGTTCTTGGAAAAAGACCCTGTATATGACTTGTGGCCTTGCATATGTCATTGCTGCATGTGTGTGTTCCTCTGTGTGTGTGCTTGTGTGTGTGTGTGTGTGTGTGTGTGTGTGTGTGTTGTGTGTGTGTGTGTGTGTGTGTGTGTGTGTGTGTGTGTGTGTGCGGGCGCGCGTGTGTGTGTGTGCGTATATGAGCAAGCACGAGCGTGAATATATATATATATATATATATATATATATATATATATATATATATATATATATATATAATATTAGTATTATATATAATATATACATATGTATGTATGTATGTATGTATGTGAGTGAGTGAGTGAGTGAGTGAGCGGTCGCGCGGGCGTGCTGTGCGTGTGCATGTGTGTGTGTTGTGTTGTGTGTGTGTGTGTGTGTGTGTGTGTGTGTGTGTTGTGTGTGTGTGTGTGTGTGTGTGTGTGTTGTGTGTGTGTAGTCCCACCTCATGAACATCTGTATCCAAGATCTATGTCCACATTTTTGCAATTTGTTCTTTTTTGACAAGAAGACGTTGTTAAAACGGGAAAAATCAATTGTCAAAAGTAAAGCTGCAGGGAACTAATTAAAAGATTGGCTACATTTCTATTTCTGTCACGTGCAGTGCTGCAAATATTTTTGCTCATGTAATTATATAGGTTGCAATCAATTCCTTTTTTATAACTGAAATTCTCCATGCCCTGGAGAAGTCAAAGGCTCATTAAATCTTGAAATGTGTGTGTGAGTGTGTGTGAGAATGTGTGTGTGTACATGTGTACATGCGTACGTGCGTGTGTTTGTGTGGTGCGTGTGTGCATGTGTATGTCTGTGCTTGCTTGTGCGCATATATGTGTATGTGTGTGTGCGTGCGTGCGTGCATGCGCACGTTCGTGCCTGCTTGCCAGCGTGCGTGTGTGTGTGAACGAGCATGCTTGCGCAAGTGTATTTATGTACATGCGCACATGCGCGCACATGTCTGTGTACGTGCACGCCTCGCAAAGGCGTGTTTGTGTATATATATATACATACATACATACACACATATACATGTGTGTGTGTCTGTTTGTATGTGAGTTTGCATGTCTGTCTGTGCATCTATCTTTATGTGTGGCTGTATTACACATTCACATTTGTTTTCAATAATTATATGTGTTTGTGCCCACGTGTGTGTGTGTGTGTGTGTGTGTGTGTGTGTGTGTGTGTGTGTGTGTGTGTGTGTGTGTGTGTGTGTGTGTGTGTGTGTGTGTGTGTGTGTGTGTGGTGTGTGTGTGTGTGTGTTTACGAAAGGGGGGAAGGTTTGAATAAAATATACCATGTTTTGTCTCATTAATTAAAGAGACAACTTTCCAGTCATAATTGGAATGTGACCAATAGATTACCTGGTTCCCTCCCCACCTCACCACCATCCCCTCCCACCTTGTGCTTGGTGTAAGGATTGCAGAGATGGCGGCTTGCTGTCAAGGCTTTAAAATGAAGAAGGATGTTCACAGTACTTGAAAGTGTTGCCCAATATAGGCTGGATGACTGGTTTGTATTTTTCAAATCACTTCATTCCAATATGCGACTTTACAACTTGACTTAGAACCATATTGTGCTCCTGAGAATGGATGACAAAATGTACAAAACCGCTTGCATGGGGAGGGGGGGGGGGCGAGTGCTAAATGTAAAAAAGACCAAAAACACTTGAGTGTTTATCCATTATCCTCGGAATAAAAGAATGAATTCACAGAAAAAGTAGCACAGCAACAGTCTTCTATTGAGCGTGCAGATTCTTTGAAACTCACCATAGAATTTTTCTCTCTGTGTTCTCAATGGTCTCCTGTTGAACATGAACACTGTATGGTGCTTCCCTTACATTCTCTCCCTCTTTGTTTTCTCCACAGTGCTGGCTTAAGTTCGTTTCTGCACTGTCAAGACTTTCACAGTCGGTCATTTAACATTTCTTTGTTGATTGTGGTCAGGTTTTCCCTTGGCGTCTTCAGAGTTATTTGATCCAGTTTTCTCTTGCCTTGTTCTCATCACGTCCAGTGTTCTTGTTGGTGACACTAGCCGTGTTCGTCCTTTCCTTTTTTTGTTTCTTCTTCGAGACCTTCTCTGCTCTTTCTGGTGTCACACATCTCTC
>CM054155.1:22284628-22314628 GCA_028751875.1 Rapana venosa | reverse complement strand
GTAAATTTACTTTGTTAACGTGTTAAAAAGGTTCTTTTTTGTCAACACAACTATCCTATTCTCTTTGGTAAAAAGTTGCTGTGTTTGTGTGTTAAAACAAATTCTGTGGGGGGTTTTAACACAACAGACTTCTTGTTCTCTTTGGTAAAGCTGCCTTATGCATACACGTTAAAAGAGTTCTGTTGGTGATGGATATTTTTAACACAACAGAATTCCTAGCCTCTTTGATAAAAGTAGCTTTATAGATGTGTTAAAAGATTCTGTGTTTTTACAACATAACCGAATCCTCATTTTCTTTGGTAAAGTTTCTCTTTTTACAATTATTTTTTGCTGCCTCATCTTCTGTGACGTCTCCGTCCTGTTGTTCCCACGCCGCTCATTCCAATCTTCCCGCAACAACCATACCCACATTCGTTATGTCTCATCCTCAGGGTCGGAAGTCACAGGGATCCTATCAATATCAGGCCGCCATCGGGCCACCAGCCAGATGGGCTCTGAACTGCTGCTGGGTGACTTTGGTGGTGTTCAGTGGTGCCTGTTCTGAGCTAACATACACAGGACACAACCTTCTAAGCCCCCTACTAATGACAGTATTAGCTCAGTCGCGGAGCCAGACTGAGTGAGTTGCTACCACCAAAATGTCCCTCCAACGACCGTCCACCCTGAGTCTCTAACCCCAAAGGCCTTGACACAAACTCACCACAGGTACAAAAGTGTATGGGGAAACCGAATCTGAGGTCACCATGAGACCAGACCATCCGGGACAACCGAGTCAGAGGCAGTATTTTCAATTGCATAATGATCAATAACAATGAGGATGACATAATGATGCTGCTGTGAAAGTGCATATGCTTAAAGACTATTTGGCAAGATTTACTTTATGGTTATTATCATAATATATCCTGGCGTCAACTGGGCCCGAGAGATACTGACACCTGCAGTGTTGGTCAGGTAATTTGAGTAACACTCTCAAACTCGCATCCATAAAGTGAATGAAGCTCGACTGTGGTCCGTCTTCCCACTAAGCCCACAGCACACTCACTCTGGGTAAGAGCCGGCCGGAGTCCGAAAACTCCCTATGACTCATGGGATTCGAACCTACGACCTTCCAGTTGGTAATCCAAATCGCTAACCACTGCGCCATAGTGGCTGGTTGGTAGAGTTTATTTGTAAACGTGTTACAAGAAAAAGGTTATGTATTTTTCAACACAAGAGAATTCCCACACACTTTGGTAAAGTTGCCTTGTATTCTTGTTAAAAAATATGCTGTTTTTCAACACAAAAGAATTCCCATACACTTGGGTAAAGTTGCTTTGTTAATGTGTTCAAAAAGGTCCTGGTTCTTTTTTTTTTTAATTCCTTTTCTCTGTGAAGATTCCCTTTTTACAAGACAGAATTCCCACACTCTTTGGTAAAGTGAATTTGTATACATGTTAAAAATAGTCTGTTTTCAACACAAAAGAATTCCTATACTCTTTGGTAAAGTTGCTTTGTGTATATGTTAAAAAGATTCCGATTTTCAACACAAAATAATTCATTTTCTCTTTCGTAAAGTTGCTATGTGTATACATGTTAAAAAGATTCTAGTTTTTACAGCACAACAGAATTCCCATCCTCTTTAGTTAAGTTGATTTGTATATATGCTAAAAAAAATCTGTTTCTTAACACAATAGAAGTCCCATATTCTATAGTAACATTGCTTAATATACAAGTTAAAAGATTCTGTCTTTTTCACGCAGCAGAATTCCCATACTCTTGGGTAAAGTTGCTTTGTATATGGGCAAAAAAGACTATGTTTTTGCAATACACCAGAATTCACATACCTCTTTGGTAAAGTTGTTTTGTAGACATGTTAAGAAGATCATTATTTTTAACTCAACAGAACTCCCATATTCTTGGTAAAGTTCCTTTGTAGACATGTTAAAAAGATTTTGGTGTTTTTTTTAACACAAACATAATTTCCAAACTCTTTTGTAAAGTTACTTTGTAATGATGTGAAAAGGAATATGTGTTTTTTTTCTCAACACAGCAGAATTTCCATACTCTCTGGTAAAGTTGGTTTGTATACATGTTCAAGGTTTTCAGCATTTTTCAACACCAGAGAATTCGCCTTCTCTGTGGTAATACTGGTTTGCATACAGATCAAAAGGACTCTCTGTGGCTTCACTCCAGAGTTTTGGAACTAGTAACCCTGATATCCGGACATTAGCAGTGTGCGATTGTAGAGCTGATGTCCGAATATCTGGACAATGGCAGGGAGAAAGTGCTCCTTAGTTTCGGGTTAGAAACGTGCTTAGTCACACAAACGCGCGTGCCCCCACGCTAGTCTGACATTGGCACTGACACACGCATTTGCACGCGTGCACACACACAAATTGAGCCTAGTGGAGCCAACTATTCTCCACATAGCATGGATCTGTTTATTTGTTGCTGGCCTACTTATCTTCAAATTACAGATGAGGCGTCAGTGTACAAGATGTTTTAGTGCGTTTGCACTCGAGCCTGGGTTAATAGTCTCATCCTAGTGACTTTGGGGGGAGTGGAGCCAGTGCTCATGTTGACCCCAGGGTAAAAATCCCTAAAACACCGTTCCTCTGTTTTGGTTCGAACCCAGGCTGTTAGATGACAAGTGCAATACTCTAACCACTAGGCTTACCCGCTCCTCTTTTCATTCTTTTTAAAGAGTAGAAGTTTCGCTGATCAAGCCTGTCTGGTTGGCAGAGACATAATCAGCTGAAATAATGTTAAGTCCTTTTTTGGTTTTCATTTCTGCATGGGCTGTTGCAGAAGACTGAAACAAAACAAAAATAAAACAAACAAAACCTTTGAGAACAGAAAGATCACAGAAGACAGCTTCAAGCTCCAGGAACCCTACACCTCCAGAACCAGAAATAACTGTTGAAATGGAGGTCAAAGAGTCCACAGTTAATAGTCCTCGAATCCTGGGTGAACTGACCTCAGCTTTGCCTGTGGTCAACATCACGGGTGCTGTCTCTGTCCCAGAAGGATGTGTGTTGAAGCAAGGGTCTGACATACTTCCCTGGGATAACGAGGACAACCTGATCTCCAAACAAACCGAGGTCATCATCAATGTCTTCTTCACGGGAATCTGTATTCCTCTGTGTTTCCTGATCTCTCTGTGTTCTAACACGGTGAACATGGCAGTGTTCTGGAAACAGGGGCTGAAAGAACGCATCAACATGCTTCTTTTCACCCTGTCTCTCATGGACTTGCTCAATGTTGCCGCCAGCTATGCCTACTTTGGAGATGTGTTGTACATGTTTGTTGTGGGCAGGCAGAACGAAGTGAGAGCATTTATGGCGTTCTTGCTGAACACTGCCTTGCTTGGTTTGATTGGTACAGGGTCAGCATCTCACGTGGTGTCCTCTTTGATTGGCTTGGAGAGATGCCTGTGCATCACCCGTCCTCTGCTGGTGAAGAACCTGATGTCCACGCAGAGGACAGCCGTCATACTGTGGCCCTTCCTGCTGCTGATCATTGCTGGCGTGTTTGTGGACTGCATGCGTTACACCGTGGGCTGTGTCTTCGACCCCGCTGACAACAGCACCTTTCTCCAGATCTTCCTCAGCGAATTCGACCTCCAGAATCACGAAGTCTTGTTCATTCTGGATGGAGTTATCTATGGGGCAATACTACCAGCATCCTGCGTGACCTGTGTGTTTGTGTGCACTGTCATCATCGTGGTTAAAATGAGAAAGTTGACTTCATGGAGAGAAACGGTGTCGTCTGCTTCCGATTCTCTCACTTCACGAGATCTGGCGTTGACTCGTATGATTGTTGGAACTTCCGTTCTGTTCATTGTGTGCATTGTGCCCTCTGTGGTGGTTCGTGTGGTTCTGGTTCTGTATCCAGATCTGAGGTACGGAGGTCGTTACGAGAATATGTACTCTGTGTTGGTGTGTGTGTTTTTTATGTCCTCTGTCATCAACTCCAGTTTTAATTGCTTTGTGTACTTTGCTTATGGAACAAAATACAGACAAACAGCTCTTCAGCTGTTTTGGTGGCCGTGCCATGGGAAGAAATTGCAAGACAGCCAGAAATAGACAACACGTTACACAAATGTCCAGAGAGAGAGAGAGAATGGGTGGATTTCATTGTTGTATGTCTTGTGGTCTCCTCTTTTGAAACATGCATGCTAAAGCTGATATTCCCATGCCACTGGCTCTGATCTCACCACATTGGTTACAGTGGGGCTTATTGTGCTGTACCTGTACAGTCTCATGGGAACAAAGAGCATTACACTTGTGTAAGGCCACTAGCCTGAACAAGCCAGGAACACAGAGCTCTCATGCCAGCGGTTGTGAGGCCACTCCTCAGATCAGGCCCTGCACTACTGCGGGTGTTCGGAGGTGCTTGTTCTCATGCAACATACTCAGGTCACCAGCTGCTAGTGACAGTAGCACTCTAACACTTGAGGAGCCAGCCACAGTGAAATGGTGTGTGTGTGTGTGTGTGTGTGTGTGTGTGTGTGGTGTGTGTGTGTGTGTGTGTGTGTTGTGTGTGTTGTATGTGGGGTGTGTGTGTGTGTGTATGTGTGTGTGTGTGTGTGTGTGTGTATGTGTGTGTGTGTGTGTGTGTGTGTGTGTATGCGTGCGCGTGCGTGCGGCATGTGTGTGTGTGTTTGTGTGTTTTATAGGATAAGGACTAGACGGAAAAAAAGGCATCCCCTCTCCTTAGTATACCACCCTCTATAAGAAATGTTTTGACTTCTGTGCCTGTCTGTCTGTCTGTCTGCCTCTCTCTCTCTCTCTCTCTCTCTCTCTCTCACTCTCTCTCTCTCTCTCTCTCTCTCTCTCTCTCTCTCTCTCTCTCTCTCTCTCTCTCTCTCTCTCTCTCTCTCCTGGCTGGATCAAAAAAGTATTTGTATTTATTCTATTACCCTCTGACAATGAAAATGTGTTCTCGTCTCTGTATCTCTCGCTCATTCTCTGTCTCTGTCTGTCTGTCTGTCTGTCTGTCTGTCTCTCTCTCTCTCTCTCTCTCTCTTCTCTCTCTCTCTTCCTCTCCTCTCTCTCTCTCTCTCTCTCTCTGTGTATTTCACTGCGCACAGAAACAAGAATAGTCCTTATCCTATACATAATAATAATAATAATAATAATGATAATAAATGGAATTTATATAGCGCTGTATCTTGCACAGAACAAATCAAAGCGCTTGCACTCAACTCATTCTTACACAGTCATGCAACCAATAGCAAGTAATAGTTCTAACAAGCCCAAATGCACACACACACAACACAACACACACACACAACACACACACACACACACACACACACACACACACGCGCGCGCGCGCACGCACGCACGCACGCGCACGCACACACACACACACACACACACACACAAAAACACACACACAACACGTTAAAACACTTTGGCAGGTTGATGGAATTTTTGGCTGTTGAAAAGCAGGGATAGCTATAAAATGAAACAGGAGAGGAAATTCTTAGGTTTGAAACAAATATGTCTTGAGGCCAGATTTTAAAGAGTCACAAGAAGGCCTTTGGCGAAGAGAGATAGGGAGGCCATTCCAAATCGATGGACCAGAAACAGAGAAAGAGCGACGGCCAACAGTGGACTGGTTGAATCTAGGTGTTTGTAAGCACAAGGAATATGCAGCAGAGCGAAGGGAACGAGAAGGAGTGTACAAGTGAAGAAATTCAGAGAGGCAGAAGGGTGCTGTTTTGTGGAGACATTTGTAACAGAGAGTACTGATCTTATAGTTTATTCTTTGTGGCACAGGCAGCCAGTGGAGAGATCGCAAGAGAGGGGTAATGTGCTCAGATTTTTTTCTTTCTGAGGACTAGTCGAGCTGCAGAGTTTTGAATACGTTGAAGGGAGTGGATAGATGATGCTGGCAGACCAGCCAAAAGAGAATTGCAATAGTCCAGACGTGAAAGAATGAGATATGCCACGAGTTTTGATGTTGCCTCTGTGGACAGGTACTTTCGAATTGCACTAATACGCCTTAATTGATAGAAGCAGGACTGGCAGGTCTGGGTGATGAATTTTTGCATAGAGAGTGTGTTGTCAATAATGACCCTTAAATACTTTACAGCAGTGGATAGAGGGACTGATGCATTGCCGAATTCTATTGAAGCGTTGTAGTGGAAGAGAGTTTGTTTTTGGTCCCTACAAGCATGGCTTCAGTTTTATCAGCGTTTAGTTGTAACTTGTTCTCTATCATCCAGTTTTGGATATCTTGAAAGCAGTAGGCCATATTCATCAAGAGGGAAGGCAGATTTTCAGGAGTGTCACTGCTTAGAATCTGAGAGTCATCTGCATAAAAGTGATGGGTGATCTGATGACGGTTGATTATATGTGACAGTAGAGCGGTGTAGAGAGTGAAAAGAACAGGGCCCAGAACTGATCCCTGCGGGACTCCACATTCCAGTCTGGCAGGTACTGACTGAATCTTGTTTAATGTGACTGTCTGGAATCGGTCAGTCAGGTATGAGCTAAACCAGGTGAGGGCTGTACCAGTAACACCAAACGTTTCTTGAAGACGGGAGAGAAGGATAGAGTGGTCAATAGTGTCGAAGGCTGCAGATAAGTCGAGTAGAGTGAGGAGGGAGATTTTCCCTGAGTCAGAAGCAAGTAGAAGCATGTTTAAGGTGTGAACTAGGGTGGTTTCAGTGCTGTGGTTGGCGCGATAGGCAGACTGAAACGCAGGAAGAAGACTGTTGGAGAGAAGGTGGTTGTTGAGCTGTTTCAAAACTACTCTTTCAAGGACTTTAGAGATAAAAGGTAGGTTGGAAACAGGTCTGTAATTTTTCAGAATGTTAGGGTCAAGGTCATGCTTTTGAGTAATGGTGTGTTTAAAGCAGTTTTGAGAGCTGAAGGAACATTTCCAGAAACAAGAGATGAGTTTACTATCTTTGTGATAGCGGGTATAAGCTGTGGCAGGCACTGCGTGAAAAGAGAAGCAGGGATGGGGTCGAGATCGCATGATTTTATAGTCATTTCTTTCAGAATTGTCTCGATTTCTTTCTCGCTTGCTGCATGAAAGGACAGGAGAGGAGTGCCAGAAAATTGAGGATCACAAATTGCAGGCTGGAAAGGAGTCTGATCCAAGCTAGAGCGGATGTTGCGGATTTTGTCAGAAAAGAATGCAGAAAATATGGAAGGAAGTTCAGAGTGGTCGTAGATAGAAGGCAGAGGGCTAGCCTTCGCAGATCCAAGCAGAGTAGATGTGAGGGAAAAGAGAGATTTCATAGATGTGGCATCAAAAACTTGAGAAGAGTAATACTTTGTTTTTGCTGAGTGGAATAAGGAACCCACATGAACCCATTGGCATGTGCCCATGATGGCACGTGGGCATAACGGCACGTGAACATGATGGCACATTAACGGCAATGGCATGACCGGGAGACGGGGGGGATGACGCACCAGGGGGTACTGTGTAACTCTTTGAAGCCTGTGCTGACGGGTACCGACTGATCAATGTGATTCTGGAACAAACAAACAATAACAAAAGAACACACACATAGACGGGATAGCCTAGTGGTTAGAAGATTGCGCTCGCAATCTGACGACCCGCGTTCGAATCCCGTTCAAGGGGATATTTTCCCCAGGAGTTAACATCAGCGCTGACTCCACTCTCCCCCAAAGTCCTTCGGATGAGACTATAAACCGAGGCCCCGTGTGCGAACGCGCGTAGAACATCTTGCGCAAACGTTAAGTTAAAACGCAGATAAAACGGAAGCCATGATTGTAGGAACCAAACACAAACTCTCGTCCATGACAACAGCTTCAATAGAATTTGGCAATATAACAGTTCCTCTATCCACCACAGTCAAGTATCTTGGCGTTGTTATCGACAACACGCTTTCTATGCAAAAATTCATCACCCACACCTGTCAGTCATGCTATCAATTACGGCGTGTTAGTGCAATTCGAAAGTACCTGTCCACTGATGCAACATCCAAACTTGTCACATCTCTTATTCTTTCACGTCTGGACTATTGCAATTCTCTTTTGGCTGGTCTGCCAGCATCATCTATCTACTCCCTTCAACGAATTCAAAACTCTGCTGCTCGACTTGTTCTCAAAAAGAAAAAATCTGAGCATACTACTCCTCTCTTGCGATCTCTCCACTGGTTGCCTGTGCCACAGAGAGTAAAGTACAAGATCTGTACCCTCTGTTACAAATGTCTCCATAAAACAGCACCTTCCTACCTCTGTGAATGTCTTCACCTGTACACTCCTTCTCGTTCCCTCCGCTCTGCTGCAGATACCCTGTGCTTACAAATACCTAGATTCAACCAGTCCACCGTTGGCCGTCGCTCTTTCTCTGTTTCTGGTCCAGCGATCTGGAATGACCTCCCTCTCTCCCTTCGCGAAAAGCCTACTTACAACACTTTTAAATCCAGCCTCAAGACTTACCTATTTCAAACCTAAGACCTCCCCCTACAGTTTCATCTCATAATTATCTGTCCTTGCCTTCAGTGGCCTAAATTCTCATCACCCTGCTGAAGCACATAACCTGTGTGTGTGTATGTGTGTGTGTGTGTGTGTGTGTGTGTGTGTGTTGTGTGTGTGTGTGTGTGTGTGTGTGGATGCGTGCGTACGTGTGCGCGCGTGTGTTTGTGTGTATTTGAACTTTTTAAACTATTAATCATTGTTGGTTGCATGTGTAGGAGTGGCATGGATGCAAGCGCTTTGATTTGTTGTTGTTGTTTTTTTTTACAAGATATAGCGCTATATAAATTCCATTTATTGTTATTATTATTATTAAGTCATGTTCCGCTTTTTGAAAGAGTAGCCCATTGTGTGCCGGTGGGAACAGATGACAAAATTTAAAAACCGCATACACACGGGGACTGAATGAAAGAAATGCACACGAGTGCTTATTCCATTATCCTCGATATAAAATAATGAATAAATAATGATAATAAATATAATAATGATAATAACACACAAGGAACTTTTTTTTAAAACAGATAGACTAATGAAATAACAGCGAAAGAGATTGCAGACAGAAGCAGTCTGATAGTTAATCAATTTGGCTTCATTTATCTATGGGGACGGTATAGCTCAGTGGTCGGAACACTCACCCTCCCCAAGGTAAGATTAAGCAGGGTTGAGCGTGGTTATTTCTTGGACGGGTGACCTTTTGTATGCCGTGGCTTCAGCACAGTCCCCCAGGCTACCCAGCTGTAAATGGGTACCTGCCCTCTTTAGGGTCAGGGAAGTTAAAGCAGTGAGGGAGAGGAATGGGCGCCGCCCTCAATATGCTGGCCCTTGGAGAAGCTGAGGTCTCTGACGCCTTGTTCCCCAGCCACCCCATAGGTTATGGGAACACTTCGACCTTTATCTGTTATTTTTCTTCGAGTTTAAGGAATAGGCCTAAAACTTTTGTAAACTGCACTTTGTTTAATTCCAGCTTTTAAGATGTATTGTGCTATTAGGTCAGGAGGGACACGCCATAGGTGCTAGATGACCCCGTTCCGCTTTTCGGAAGAGTAGGCCATTGTGTGCCGGTGGGAACGGATGAGAAAATTTACAAAACTGCATACACACTGGGAATGGATGTAAAAATCTCACATGAGTGCTTATTCCACTATCCTCGAAATAAAAGAATAAAATGAAAAAGATAAGATGACGACAAACGAGTTGATGACAATTTTTTTTTTTTTTGGGGGGGGGGCGTTGTTTTGTTGGGGGGCTTTTTGAAAGGGGGGATCACTTGGGCTTGAAAAGGGTCTGTATTGTGGTGAATTTCACTGCTGACTGACTTGCACGTGTTGTTCTCCATTATAGACCTCTTTCATGTGTATCCATTGTCATGATGAATCATCAGTCTGCCATCAAATTAAGGAAAACTAAAGAACGGGTGTTCCAATTAGATAAACTGAAAACTTCTCTTAACGACACCAAAACATTTTGGTCTATAATTAGGTCTGTAAATCGAAAGGCTCTTGTATATAATAACATATCTATTCAAGAATGGTATGTTCACTTCTTACAGGTTTTTAACACCCCAGATGGTCTTGTAACACAGATGGACATAGATGTAACTGAAGAAGATGATGATTTAGAACCATTGTCTAATGATCCTATCAGAAAATGAAGTTATTGCCGGTATCCAACATTTAAAAACAGGAATAAGTGCTGGCCCAGATAAAATAATAGGCGAAATGCTAAAAAATTCTAACTCAATTGTTATTTCCTTTCTAACTCAACTCTTCAATGATGATTTTGAAAGAGGTGCATTCCCTTAAGAGTGGGCCAAGTCTATAAATATTCCTATTTCCAAAAAAAGTGACAGTACTAAAACAGACAATTATTGTAGAGCAGCCCTCACCAGCATCGTCAGCAAAATATACGCTTATAGTTTGAATAAAAGGGTTAGCTAGATGGGCTGAAGAGAATGAAAACTGATTAAAGAGCAAGCTGGTTTTTTAAAGCAAATTATTGTACTACGGGACGGGATAGCTCAGTGGTCGGAGCACTCGCTTTCCGCCAGCCAAGTTAAGCAGCGTCGAGCATGGTTACCAGTTGGATGGGTGACCGTTTGCGCGCCTTGGCTTCAGTACAGTTCCCCCAGTTCACCCAGCTGTAAATGGGTACCTGCCCTCTTTAGGGTCAGGGAAGGTAAAGCAGCGATGAGGAGATGGGCGCCGCCCTCAATGTGCTGGCCCTAGAGAAGTGAGGTCTCTGACGCCTCGCTCCCCTACGACCTTATAGGTTATGGGACTCCTTTACCTTTACATTTACCATAGTACTACCGATCTTATATTCACCCTCTACTCTATTGTTAAAAAATATTTGGAATCAAAGAAAAAAACACTATTTGTGGCATTTGTTGATATTTGAAAGGCGTTTGACTCTGTAAATCGTAATATGTTAAGGACTGTTCTGAGTAAACATGGAATAAACGGTATATTATATATGGCCATAAGGAGTAGTTAGAAATCAGTCTTGTAAAGTCATGCTGAAAGTGATCCTGAACAGGCTGAAACCACAGGCAGAAGAGATCATCGCCGAAGAGCAGGCCGGTTTCCGCCCAAATAGAAGCACCACAGAACAGATATTCAACCTGAGGGTTTTGTGTGAGAAATACAGCCAGCATCAACAAGACATCTTCCACGTCTTCATTGATTTTAAGAAGGCCTTCGATAGAGTATGGCATGACGCTCTGTGGGCCACCATGAACAAATTCAACATGGGCCAGAAGCTGATCCACACCATCAAGGAACTCTACTCAAAGGCCACCAGTGCAGTACTCGTACAGGGCACGGTAGGGGAAGGGTTCCGTACCTCAGTTGGGGTCCGACAGGGATGTCTGCTGTCGCCGACACTATTTAACATTTTCCTCGAACGCATCATGACTGACGCCTTGGAAAACCACACAGGCACAGTCAGCATTGGAGCGCGAACAATCACCAACCTCAGGTTTGCCGATGACATTGACGGTCTGGCAGGAAATGAAGAGGAACTGGCCAACCTAGTGAAGCAACTGGACGAAATATCCTCACGATACGGCATGGAAATCAGCGCCGAGAAAACCAAGCTCATGTCAAACAGTGCCCAGCCAATCACCTCCAAGATCACTCTCAGCGGAAAAGAACTGGAGACAGTTGACTATTTCAAGTACCTTGGAGCCATCATAAGTGAGGAGGGATCGAAGACCGAAATCCTAGCAAGAGCGGCACAAACAGCAGCAGCAATGGCAAGACTGAAGACCATATGGAGAGACAGAAACATCCCTCTCGGAACCAAGGTAAAGTTACTAAACGCGCTAGTCACCTCAATCATGCTTTACGCATGTGAGGCATGGACACTGAACGCAGACCTACAAAGGAGGATCCAAGCAGTAGAAATGAGATGCCTCAGAAGGCTCCTTGGCATCTCATACAAGGACCATGTCACCAACAATGAAGTCCGCAGAATGATCACTCAACAGGTGCGGGACTATGAAGACCTACTGACCACGGCGAAAAAGAGGAAACTCAGATGGTATGGGCACGTAACACGCTCAGAAGGACTTGCAAAGACCATCCTGCAAGGAACAGTCCAGGGGAAGAGAAGACGGGGCAGACAGAGGAGAAAGTGGGCCGACGACATCCGTGATTGGACAGGGGAGGACTTCAGTGTCACCCAGGCACTCGCCCACGACCGTGCTAAGTGGAGCCAGCTGGTCCACCGTTCGTCCACCATGCAGCGCCCCTACGACCCTGGCGGGTTACGGGACCAGTGAACAGTGAACAGTGATGTGTACGCGCAAGATATGGTTATTCTGAATACTTCGAATGTCCACAAGGAGTGAAGCAGGGCTGCATTTTAAGCCCACAATTGTTTTCTTTATTTTTATAAACAAATTAGCCGTTGAAATACAAAAAAAAGAAAACATGGTATTCGGATTATCCCAGGAGCCATCGAGATACTTTTACTACTGTTTGCTGACAATATGATTCTCTTGTCTGACGCGGTATTAGGTTTACAAAACCAACTATATATATTGAAGGAAGAGGCAGCTCGCCTAGATTTACCAGTCAATATGGATAAAACAAACATCATGATTTTTAGAATGGGTGGAGATTTATCAGTGCGTGATAAATGGTTTTATGGAAATGCTGAAGTGAAAGTAGTGAATTCTTATAAATACCTAGGGATGATATTTTCAGCTAAGCTAAGCCTGAATATTGCATGGTGTGAATCTTGCAGGAAAGGGAAAAAAAGATGTAATCAACATCTTGAAAACATTATAAAACCTGAGTTCATTAAATCGTTCTTTATTTTGGAAATTATTTGATGCTCAGTTAGAATCTCTGCTTACATGTGTATCCGAAATACGGGGATTTACTGTTAATTCACAACTTTAAAAAAAGTGCATTAATTTGCTATCAAACGTTTTAATGTCCACCCATTGGTCAAATACTGTATTATATGGAGAAACGGTAAGAGATCCATTACACATCACAACGTCTGTAAAGTGTATTAAGTACTGACTAAAACTACTGGAACTTCACCAGTCACGCTTATGTAAGCAGATCTATGACATGATGGTTATTCAAATGGAGTTGGGTAAAAAGAATTGTGCATATCAAGTTAGAAACGTTTTGTCAGAACACGGTTTTGGAATCGTGTGGTTGTCTTAGGCTGTAGGTAGCGAGGATTGGTTTGATTCTGAAATGAAAGACAGACTCATTTGTTCATTTAAACAAAATTGGCACTCATGTATAAAAAGTAAAGATAAATATTGCTGTTTGGAGGGGTTCTTTGTTTGTTTCAGTGTGCATTTCAAGCTGAAAAATACCTTCGATTAGTCACTGACAAATAGCACCGACAACATTATGCTAGATTTCGATTTACATCAATGCAAACATAAGATGGTTTCAACTTGAGACGTCCATACAGTTGCTATGCCCCGCGTGTGGTCATATTCTTGATGATGAAGTACATTTCCTCTTTCAGTGTCAAGCATATGTTTCCATGTTCTTGTTGTTGACTTCAATTTTACGTCTGTTCACTTTTAGTGATATTAGACGCCCCCCCCCCCCCCCCCCCCCCCCCCCCCCATGAAAATGAATTTAATGCAGCATGAACAATTTTTAAAAAAAACATATAAGTTGTGTTCCACCCGCTTTTCTTTTTCTTTTTTGTCTTAACACTGAAACTAGGACCCCCTCACCCCCCCCCCTCCCCCCCTGCAGATTTTGTAGCATCTCCTTTAGTTTTATTTCTCATGTGAAAACTGCAGTGTTCTCAGTCTAGAAGCTTTCCCAAGGCAAGATTTTTTTTTCTGTCTTATCGTCTGATGATGACATTGTTATCAGATCTGTTACAAACTTTATTGCTGAAGCAAAGAAACTACGACAATCACACCTAAACACCAATTAGTTTACTATTTTATGACACAACTAAAGACACATTTATATGCTGTAATCTCCAGCAAGAATACTTATTAAAGATTCCACGAAGAAATTTGATTGGATGGTCTAATAAAGCATTCTAGAATGTTCTTGTTATTATTTTAGTTGTTGTTTATTGGTTCCTCTTGTTTATCCTTGACATTACTTTGTGTTCAGTTTGAAACTGAGTTTACGCCGGAGCTTAAAGTTGTATCAATTTATAAAGAGCTCTTGTCTTTTCATTATGTTAATGCGTTATGTAATTTTTCTTGTATTTCTTTGTATTTACAAAAGAAAGTCGCGAGTAACCCTCCTTGTCAATAGACCACATTGAGCAATGACAATAAATTTATTGATCAAAGCCTCTCTCTCTCTCTCTCTCTCTCTCTCTCTCCTTCTCTCTCTCTCTCTCTCTCTCTCTCTCTCTCCCCTCTCTCTCTCTCTCTCTCTCTCTCTTCTTTCTATCTTCCACTTTCACATACACAATCATAAACTTATCATTTGATAGAAACATTTTGGTCCCTATGTTGAGTTCGAAATGGTATTTTTGTCGTCTAAATAAGGCCAGTGGGGTTTTGTTTTTCTTCCTCATGCCTTTTGGAAAATATTTTTTTAATTTTTATCAACACAATTTGAAAAGTCTTGTGTTTGAACATTTTATGGGGCGTTACGTCTTAATGTTGTTGATTTTTTTAATGGTGTTTGTTTGTTGTTGTTTGTTGTGCTGTTTTTTCGATTCACAGTATTGTTTTAAGGTATGAAAGTTTGTGTAAGTGTTTTGATATATATATATACATACATACTTTCTTCTTTTCTTTTTTTTTGCTTGGGTTGCTTAGTATTGATGTAATATGAAGGAATACTCTCTCTCGTTTTATTTTTTGTTTTGTGTTCTTTTGTACTAGTCCTTATTGAGGCAAGGGCCCGATGAAAAAAAGTGTGTGAATGCTTCGTCTGTAACCCTTAGAAAATACAAATCATTCTCTCTCACACACACACACACACACACACACACACACACACACACACACACACACACACACACACACACACACACACACACACACACACACACACACACACACCACGCACGCACGCACGCACGCACGCACGACACGCACGCACCACACACACACACACACACAGGGAGACAGGATAGCCTGGTGGTTAGAGTGATGTATTCGTGATCTGCTGACCCGGTTCGATTCTCGTTCAAGAGGATTTTTCCTCAGTGCCGACTCCACTCTCCCCAAAAGTCATTCGGACGAGACTATAAACCGAGGTCCCGTGTGCGAATTCACGCAGAACATCTTGCGCACACGTTAAAATCCGTTCCGCTTTTCGGAAGAGTAGGCCATTGTGTGCCGTGGGAACGGATGGCAAAATTTACAAAGCTGCATACACGCGGGGACTGGATAGAAAAAGCACACGAGTGCTTATCCCATTATCCTCGAAATAAAAGAATAAAATAAAATAAAAATCTCTCTCAGTCAGAACATCTTGCGCACACGTTAAATCCTGTTCCGCTTTTCGGAAGAGTAGCCCATTGTGTGCCGGTGGGAACAGATGACAAAATTTATATTACCGCATTCACACAGGGACTGGATGTTTAAAAAAAAAAGCACACGAGTACTTATTCAATAATCCTCGATATAAAAGAATAAAGAAAAGAAAAAAAACCTCTCTTTCAATCTATTTTATTTACTGAATTGTAATTAGTGTATCTGCTTTGACATTACTGTTTGAGTCAGTTGGGGGATGATGTGTTCATTGAATACATACTATCATAATCCTCATATAAATATGAAAAAAAAAAACTCTTTCAATCTATTTTATTTACTGAATTGTAATTAGTGTATCTGCTTTGACATTACTGTTTGAGTCAGTTGGGGGATGATGTGTTCATTGAATACATATCTATCTTTTTTGTTTTAATAATTATAATCAATGCATCTGTTTTGACATTAATGTTTGAGTCAATTGGGGGATGGTGTGTTTGTTGAATACATATCTATCTCTTTTGTATAAATAAATATAATCAATGTATCTGTTTCGACGTTAAATGTTTGAGTCAGTTAGGGATGATGTGTTCATTGAATACATATCTATCTCTTTTGTTTAATAATTATAATCAGTGTATCTATTTCGACAATAATGTTTGAGTCAATTGGAGATGATGTGTTTTTTGAATACATATCTATCTCTTTTGTATACATAATTATAATCAATGTATCTGTTTCGACATTCGTGTTTGAGACAGTTGCGGATGGTGTGTTTATTGATTACATATCTATCTTTTTTGTATTAATAAATATAATCAATGTATCTGTTTCGACATTATTGTTTGAGTCAGTTGGGAATGATGTGTTTATTGAATACAAAACTATCTCGTTTTTTTTTAATCATAGGTTGAACTTTTGTTGTTGTTGGGTTTTTTGTGAGAAGTTTTGCTATTATTTTGTGATGTTGATGGTTTGCTTTTTAGTTCGTTTGGGTTTGGTTTCTTTTTTTTTTTTAGGGGGGGGAGTGAGGTTTGGGGGTTATTATGTTTGATAGCCCTAATTCAAGGCAGGGCCAGATGAAAAAAGTATGTGAGTATCTGGAACCCTTGAAAAATAAAGATTATTCTCTCTCTCTCTCTCTCTCTCTCTCTCTCTCTCTCTCTCTCTCTCTCCTCTCTCTCTCTCTCTCTCTCTCCTCTCCTCTCTCTCTCTCCTCTCTCTCTCTCTCTCTCTCTCTCTCTCTCTCTCTCTCTGTCTGTCTGTCTCTCTTGTCTCTCTCTTCTCTCTCTCTCTTCTTCTCTCTCTCTCTGTCTCTCTCTTCTCTCTCTCTCTCTCTCTCTCTCTCTCTGTCTCTCTCTCTCTCTCTGTCTCTCTTTCTCTCTCTCTCTTCTCTCTCTCTCTCTCTCGTCTCTCCTCTCTCTGTCTCTCTCTCGCTCTCTTCTCTCTGTCTCTGTCTCTCTCTCTCTCTCTCTCTCTCTCTCTCTCTCTCGTGAAAGTCCTTAAGATGAAACTATTATTCTAGGTCCTGTGTTTGAACGCACGCAGAAGGTCTTACGCACAGGTAACAATCTGTTCTGGGAAGACTAGGCCACGTGTGCCGTTGGGAACGGGTAAAAACAATGCACAAAACCGCACACATCGAGTGGATGCGTAAGTGCTTTTTTCCATTATCCTCTAAATAAAAGTATAAATAAAACGAACTACGAATAACTAAATAACAGAGTGGGTGTGTGTGTGTGTGTGTGTGTGTGTGTGTGTGTGTGTGTGTGTGTGTGTTGTGTGCGTGCGTGTGTGTGTGTGTGTGTGTGTGCGTGCGTGGTGTGTGTGTGTGTTTGTGTGCGTGCGGTGCGGCGGGGTGTGTGTGTGTGTGTGTGTGTGTGCGCGTGCGTGTGTGTTGTGTGTGTGGTGTGTGTGCGTTTGCGTGGTGCGTGTGCGTGTGTGTGTGTGTGTGTGTGTTGTGCGTTTGCGTGTGTGTTGTGCGTTTGCGTGTGTGTGTTGTGTTGTTTTGTGTGCGTGCGTGCGTGCGTGCTGTGGCGTTGTGTGTGCGTGCGTGTGTGTGTGTGTGCGTGCATTCGTGCGTGTATATGTGTGGAGATGTCTAGTCAATCAGCATTTCTCTAGTGAGACAAGAGTCCCCTGTCCATCTCCTGCCCTGGAACTGTTCCCGGTACTCTCCTTCAATACTGCTCTGTTCCAGCATCATTGAGTTGGGGGGGAGGGAGTCGGGACATCTTTTTTGTTGAAATGGACACGCTTCGGAGCATCCTGAACAAGTATTCATATTTCCAGAACTCGCTGATATTGGACAAGATTTGAGAGATCTTTAATGTGCATGCGTCATCTTTCGTAACTTTTTTAAACACACTTCTTTCTCTCTCTTTCTTTCTTTCTTTCTTTCTTTCTTTCTTTCTTTTATTTCGAGGATAATGGAATCAGCATTCGTGTTCTTTTCTCTCTCGCTCTCTCCCTCTCGCTCGCTCTCTCTCTCCTTCTCTCTCTCTCTCTCTCTCTCTCCTCTCTCTCTCTCTCTCTCTCTCTCTCTCTCTCTCTCTCTCTCTCGTCTGTCTCTCTGTCTCTCTCTCTCTCTCTCTCTCTCTGTCTGTCTCTCTTGTCTCTTCTGTCTCTGTCTCTCTCTCTGCTCTCTCTCTTGTCTTCTCTCTCTCTGTCTCTCTCTGTCTCTCTGTCTCTCTTCTCTCTCTCTCTCTCTCTGTCTCTCTTCTCTCTCTCTCTCTCTCTCTCTCTCTCTCTCTCTCTCTCTCTCTCTCTCTCTCTCTCCTCTCTCTCTCTCTCTCTCTCTCTCTCTCTCCATCGAAACGAGTGAGCTTGTGACTAGGTTGATTGATGCAGTCATCAAAAATGTCCATCCTTGTTTAAGCTTCATGACACTATGGTAGGAAGTCTGTCCCATATGACCTTGAGCGTTCTGGGATATTTAAAAAAAATCACCGAATTCTTTATCAGACAACAGGTGAAGGGCTATAATCTTTTTTTTTAAACGTGCTTTTTTTAAATACATTTACAGCCCCAGTATATATAATAATATTAATAATAATAATAATAATAATAAAGGTAAAGGTGTCCCATAACCTACAAGGTCGTAGGGGAGCGAGGCGTCAGAGACCTCACTTTTCTAGGGCCAGCATATTGAGGGCGGCGCCCATCTCCTCTCCCTCGCTGCTTTACCTTCCCTGACCCTAAAGAGGGCAGGTACCCATTTACAGCTGGGGGAGCTGTACTGAAGCCAAGGCGCGCAAACGGTCACCCATCCAACTGGTAACCACGATCGACGCTGCTTAACTTGGCTGGGGGAAAGCGAGTGCTCCGACCACTGAGCTATCCCGTCCCCTATAATAATAATAATAATAATAATAATAATAATAATAATAATAATAATAATAAAGAAAAAATAATAAAAATTTAAAAAAATAATGATGATGATGATGATGATGATGATGATGATGATGATGATGATGATGATGTATGGAATTTATATAGCGCTGAATCTTATAAAGCAACAAATCAAAGCGCTCAGATGACTTTTTTTAATTTTTATTTTTTATTTTTTTATATCGAGGATAATGGAATAAGCGCCCATGTGCTTTTTTACATCCAGTCGCCGTGTGTATGCGGTTTTGTAAATTTTGTCATCTGTTCCCACCGGCACACATTGGCCTACTCTTTCGAAAAGCGGAACAGGATTTAACGTGTGCGCAAGATGTTCTTCATGCGTTCACACACGGGGCCTCGGTTTATAGTCTCATCCGAAGGACACATATACACACATATAATATAATTATATTATATAATATATTATATAATAAATTATAACAATACTATATACACACATAATTATAGTCTTTGAGGGTGCCCCCACGGTCGTCAGACTACGGGACAGATAGATAGATAGAATTATAGTACAGTCCCACAGTTCACCCAGCTGTAAATGGGTACCTGTTTTCTTTAGGGTCAGGGAAGGTAAAGCAGCGAGGGAGAGGAGATGGGCGCCGCCCTCAATATGCTGGCCCCTGGAGAAGCTGAGGTCTCTGATGCCTCATAACCCCACAACCGCATAGGCTATGGGACACCTTGACCTTACCTTACCTTTTGATATACATTTGCGTCGACACTATAGCCGAGTGGTTAAGACTGTTTGACTTCAATCTCATGGGGCCAGAAAGTAGTGGGTTCGAATTTCAGCGGCTCCTCGTGATTTAAGGGTGGATATTCAACTGCTGACCTGCCAGTGCCTTAATTCCCTTCGGGTATTTATTTTTTTTATCTATTTATACCACTTAAAGTCACGTCAGATTTCTCTGCGTGAAATTCGGGCTGCTCTTCCCGGGGAGAGCCCGTCGCCACAAGAGCAGCGCCACCCCTTTTTTTCTTTTTTTTTCTGTCTCCACTGCATTTGTTTCCCTATCAGAGTGGCTTTTTTCTACAGAATTTTGCCAGGGACAACTCTCTTGTTGCCGTGGGTTCTTTTACGTGCGCTGAATAATTTTTGTGTAACACACGGGACTTCGGTTTATCATCCCATCCGAAAGACCAGCGCCCAGACCACGATTCATGGTCTAATGGATGGGGAAAAAAAGTTTCGGGTCCAAACGAGATTCGAACCACCGCACACTTCCGACCGGGACTTTTCGCTTTCTAGACAGGCGCGTTACCTCTAGACCACCGATCCACCAAAAAGATCAAATATGCACGTTAAATATCCCTTCATTCGTGTCAGCGCTCGGTGGGTGACGAAAAACACGAAAACCAGCATACATCACATACCCAGCATATATGCCCCGAAGTCGGAATGCAGTTACCTTTTTGGTGGGCAAACTAATGGTCCGCATACGCAAAATCTCACTATTGATGAACCAGGGAGCTCTAGCCGGGAGCGAAAAGAAAACAGCAACACGACCTCGGCAAGAGCGCTTTGGAGTGTTTAGATTGCAACATGTGATTCGCTGTGTCATCCAGAGGGATATGTTGAGATTGCAACATGTGATAGCCAGCGTCATCCAGAGGGATATGTTGAGATTGCAACATGTGATAGCCACGTCATCCAGAGGGATATGTTTAGATTGCAACATGTGATAGGCTGTGTCATCCAGAGGGACAGGCTGGTGATTAGAGGGATGCGCATTGTGCTCGTGAACTGCTGACCCGGGTTTGAATCTCGTTCAAGAAGATTTTCCCTCTGATCAGTCCCGACTCCATTCCCGCCCCCCCCCCCCCCCCCCCCCCCCCCCCCCCCCCCGCCTTCCTCTCCTCCTCAAAAGTCCTTGGGATGAGACTATAAACCGAGTTTCTGTGTGCGGACGCACGTAGAACAGCTTGCTCACACGTTAAAACCCTTTCCGCTTTACGGAAGAGTAGGCTATACACACCCACAGGACTAGATGTAAAAAAAAGCACATTAGTGCTTGTTCCATTATCCTTGGAAAGAAAGAAAGAAAGAAAAAGAAATGAAAGTTGTGAATGCGATGTGCTGTTTCCTCTGAGGGGAACGGGATAGCCTAGTGGTTAGAACATTGCGCTGGCAATCTGACGACCCGGGTTCGATTCCCGTTCAAGGGGATATTTTCCCCTGGAGTTAACGTCAGTGCAGACTCCACTCTCCCCCAAAATCCTTCGGATGAGACTATAAACCGAGGTCCTGTGTGCGAACGTTCGCAGAACATCTTGCACACACGTTAAATCCTGTTCCGCTTTTCGTAAGAGTAGGCCATTGTGTGCCGGTGGGAACAGATGACAGAAGTTACAAAACCGCATACTAGATGTAAAAATGCACATAAGTGCTTATTCCATTATCCTCGGTATAAAAGAATAAAATAAATAAAGAAATAAAAGGCATGGTGTTGAAGTAGCCGTGTGAATGATCCTGGTGCACGTTCCACACACAGCCAGCACAGGAATACCTGCAGTCTGATCTGCCAGTGAACCTGCAGTCTGATCTGCCAGTGAACCTGCAGTCTCCTGATCTCCTCGTCCATTTGTATGCAACACTCTAAACTGTTCGCTTTGTCAAGTCAAGTCATGTCAAGTCAAGGCAAATCAAAATGATCTTTATGGAAGGTAAAAGAGTTAAACTTACACAGCTTCTTTTCAACCTTCCCTCACCACAACCCCCCCCCCCCCCCCCCTCCCCTCCCCCCCCCCCCCCCCCCCCCCAAGAACCAAAGAAGAAAAAAAGAAAAGAAAAAAAGTGTCGTACAGCATGAGAAATAGCCCCTAAAGCATGAGAAATAGCCCCTAAAGCATGAGAAATAGCCCTTAAAGCATGAGAAATAGCCCCTAAAGCATGAGAAATAGCCCCTAAAGCATGAGAAATAGCCCCTAAAGCATGAAAAATAGCCTTAATGAATTATACCAAAATAAAATGAAGGAGCAACACTTATGTCGAAAGGATTTCTTTTTTGTTTTTTTGCTGCCTCATCTTCTGTGACGTCCTCTGTCCTGCTGTTCCCACGCCGCTCATCTCAATCTCCCCGCCATAATCATACCCAGGTTCGTTATGTCTCATCCCCAGGGTCGGAAGTCCACAGGGAGCCCATCCCTATCAGGCCGCCGTGGGGCCACCAGCCAGCGGAGGGGGGGGGGGGGGGGGGGGGGGGGGGGGGGAGAGAGTTTGCACTGCTGCTGGGTCTCTTTGGTGGTGTTCAGAGGCGCCAGTTCTGAGTTAGCATACGCAGGACACCACCTACTAAGCCCCCTACTAACGAGAGTATTAGCTCAGTCGGGAAGCCAGACTGAGTGAGTCGCCCACCCGAGGTGGCAACCACCGCAACGTCCCTTCAACGACCTAACCTCCATCCCCAAAGGCGTCAAACTGATCTTCATTGAGGGTTAAGCATTATGTGTACGCAAAAACTTGTTCTTCATCCAGTTTGTCCTCAGCCCCTCCCTCCCCCGTAAAAAATCAAGAAAAATTGACATGTAAAGGTGAACAAAGACGATGTTAGTAATCTATGTTAAAAAGAACTAACACTGAACATTATTTTTAAAATCCTGAATGAATATTATAAGCCTGGAGAAAGAAAGAAAGAAAGAAGCTCTCTGAAATATGACATAAACAATAACATCAACAACAACAATGAACAATGAACAAATTTGAACAAATTTTATTTATAGAGGCTTATAGAATAAGCATAACAATAGCTTTTTTACATCCAGCACTCTGCAACAACAACAATAAAAAGCCTCAAAATGCTGTCTCCATCAAATAAACAGACTATGATCTCACCATGCACGAACATGACTGTTTTCTCTAACAACAAACAAGCCAAAATTGGTGTTACTTCTGCATTTCTGTCAAGTCAATTCAAGAACACTTTATTCATCCCATGAAGGGCAATTACAATACTGACAGGAACACTGATACGAATCATAATCTCAAAAAAGGCACGAGAAAACTGGTTTAAACATTCCAAGATAACTTCAAATAAAAATATTACACACCCGCTAAGACACACACAACACACACATGCCTGTATAACAAAGTAATCAACGGATATTCAGATAGTTTAAATATTTCAATTCAAATGAGTGAATAAATAAATAGAGAAGTAATAAGTTGGGCCCGCCTAAATTTTTTAAAAAATTGTTAAAGCGTTTTATTCAGATTCAATATGTATTTCAAGAACCCCCCCCCCCCCCCCCAAGAGTACATAAAATTTAACAAAGCCCCAACTGCAGATGTGGCTATGTGAAAGTACTCACAAGACAAGTCATTCATTACACAATGAAAAGCATTGTACTACTCGCAGATACCAAGACACATAGATGTTGGTAGACAGAAATTGCAACACTGAGTAAAACATAAAACATAGGATGCAACACATGCACAAAATGAGTACATTATCGAATGATCATCACACACACACACACACACACACACACACACACACACACACACACACACACACACACACACACACACACACACACAAATAATATATATATATATATATATATATATATATATATATATATATATATATATATATATATATATACATACATACATACATACATACATACATACATACATACATACAATACATACATACATACATACATACATACATACATACATACATACATACATACATGCATACATACATACATACATAGAGAGAGATGTATATAGATAGATAGATAGATAGATAGATAGATAGATAGATAGATAGATAGATAGATAGATAGATAGATAGATAGATAGATAGATAGATAGATAGATAGATAGATAGATAGATAGATAGATAGATAGATAGATAAACGATTTATCACAAGCTGCAAAATATACAGCACAACTGTCACAGCAAGTATACTAATAATTTTAAACAACAGATACACGATTCTAACTAATAATAATAATAATAATCATCATCATAATAAATGACAGAATCCTAACAAACATACACGACAGACTAACAGAAAACAAATAAATCAGGAATATCAGAAACCGTGTAAGTGTATTCCCTTGGCTGTCACGACGTTTCAACGGTTAATCTGCAATGTCAATGATTCAATGCTGGTTTGTGTGTGAATGACTCAATACTGATTTGTATGCACCGCAAATTTGGACAAGAACTACTTGGGCCCATACAGGTGAATACAATCAGTACTGTCCACCAAACTCAGGTAAACGGAATCAATCATCAAGAGTCACGCCATACAAGAAGAAAACTTCACGGTCTTTGGAAGGTTTCGTGGTTTCCATGTTATCATTCTGTGCACTGTAGGCTTATTCATCGATGTTCGTTCGTAATCTGTAACTCCACTCTCTGATAAAGGAAGATCCAAGTGAAAGCGGTCGTGCTCGTTCTTCCTTTGAATGTACATCACTTAGCAAAGTGTACAATACAAATCTAGAACGGTGTCTGTCCCAAATCATACATACCATACAAGACAATAGTTTCTGTTTGGTCCTTTTCTTTTTTTAATCGTTGGGCATCTTTCCATAAACATTCGTTCGTGCTCCAAGCAATAAAAGCCCTTGTGTGTTGGCAATTCTGTCAACAATATTCAAATGGAGTCTCTTTACCCATAAGAGACTGCATTTATACTTTATTAACGAAGCACACACATCTGCTGTATAGACAATGCCAATCTGAAGTTACCTAAGCCCAATGTCTTTTTTGTAGTTTGAAGAAGACTGGGTTTTTTGCCCCCAAGCAATACTGGAAATGAGCTAGACTGGGTTTTTTGCCCCCAAGCAATACTGGAAATGAGCTAGACTGGGGTTTTTTCCCCAAGCAATACTGGAAATGAGCTAGACTGGGTTTTTTCCCCAAGCAATACTGGAATTGAGCTTTTGATTCCATTCCACACAACAATTTGCTTCTGCATTATCGGCAGCGGGAATACCAGTGTGGCGCTTTACTCCTGCTTGCCCAGAGTACATTAACAACAACAACAAACAGCGGAACGTAAGTGGGTTTTCTAATAAAACGGTGTTTGTAACTTGAATCTCAAACTTCCTATAAAAACAAAAACCTCTGAGGATACATCAGTGCCGACTCCACTCCCCCGAATGTCTTTCGAATGAGACTATAAACCGAGGTAGCTCGAATCAGGCACTGACAACAGTAGCGAGCCCAGCAGCAGACAACAATATATAGCAACAGACAGCAACAGCAACAGACAACAATAGCAACAGACAACAATAGCAACAACAGCAACCACTATCGCCGTTACCACAATGGCACACGATGCAGTTTCCATGAGTTCACACACTGCTGCTATTGATATTCAGACTGCTGCTCTTAAGCAGTATACTAATTCAGTCTGAAACACTCGTGCAGCAGTCACTTGAACGTCAACCTGGAACAGACTATGGAGGGCGGGAAAGCCTTGTGGTTAGAACGTTGAGCTGGCGATCTGACGGCACCAGCTTGAGTCATCACCCAGATGCCGATTCCAGGAGGATTTTCCCCCTGGAATATAACACCAGTACCCACGCCATTGCCCTGACAGCCCTTGGCATGAGACTGTAAACAGAAGTCCCATCTACGAACCCTGGCAGAACATCTTGCGCACATCTTAAAAGCCGCTCCGCCCTTTGGAAGAATATGCCACTGGGGTGTTGGGAGAAACGGGTGTCAATCAGAAATCTCCGTTGGGACGTACATACAACCACAACGAGAACGAACCCAGGGTCTCAGTTACCCTGAGGTCGTTGTTTCAACATACTAACCACAAGGCTACCCCCTCCCCCTTATTGAAGCCCTACGAATTCCTACACACGAGCAATGATATCTTTACCATCCACAGCAGACTATGAATTAGTGTACAAATCCTGGAAACCTGTTTCTCCTGTTAGCGGGACCAATTGGCCATGGCAGGCAAAGTCAGCAAATAAATCAGACGATCAATGTTGTTTGAAAAGTGCCTGACGTCTTTAGTGGTCCTTTGGGAATAAAGTGCTCAGTGCCTCAGGTTCTCCTAGGGCCACAATCATGGGGGTGGTGCCCATCTCCTCTCCCTCACTGCCTCTTTCAGTTTGGTTTGATTATTTCAAAGTTCCAGCGGAGCTATCCGATTTTGAGACTGGGGGGGTGGGGGGGGGGGTGTTTTATTCTTTTATATCGAGAATGATGGAGTAAGCACTTATGTGCCTTTTTTTACATCCAGTCCCCTTGTGTGTGCGGTTTTGTAAATTCTGTATTCTGTTCCCACCGGCACACAATGACCTACTATTCCGAAAAACGGAACAGGATTTAACGTGAGCGCAAGACGTTCTGCGTGCGTTCGCACAGGGGGCCTTGCTTAATAGTCTCATCTGAAGGACTACTGATGTGCCATCATTACCCAGCTACCACATGTTATGCTGCTTCTTGTTCTCACTGCCTCCTTTTCCCTGTTTCTGTAGAAAACCGCTGACAGCTGGGTGAGCTGAAGGACTGGACAAGAGCGAAGGTCACATGAATGGTCATCCATCCACTGGACAATGACCTATGACCGTGCATATTTATGTATATTTTATATTTATATTCATTTATATATTTATACCAACTTTAAGTCACGGCAGATTTCTCTGCGTGAAATTCGGGCTGCTCTCCCCGTGGAGAGCGCATCGCCGCAAGAGCAGCGCCACCCATTGTGTTTTTTTTCTTTTTCCTGTCTGCAACTGTATTTGTTTTCCTATCGGAGTGGCTTTTTTCTACAGAATTTTGCCAGGGACAACTTTCTTGTTGCCGTGGGTTATTTTAAGTGCGCTCAATAATTATGTATAACACACGGGACCTCGGTTTTTTCGTCTCATCCGAAAGACTAGCGCCCAGACCACCACTCATGGTCTAATGGGTGTGTGCGAGCGTGTGTGTATACATTTAATCTTGTAAAAAAAAAAAATCCTATTAATTGTAACTGATTGCATGTGAATGAGTAGGATGAATGAAAGCGCTTTGATTTATTTTGATGCAAGATAAAGCGCTATATAAATTCCATGTCTTCTTCTTCTTCTTCTTCTTCTTCTTCTTCTTATTATTATTATTATTATTATTATTATTATTATTATTATTATCATTAATGGATGGGGAGAAAAGTTTCGGGTCCAAACGGGATTCGAACCAACCACGACACACTTCCGACCCGGACTCTTCGCTTTTCGAGGCAGGCGCGTTACCTCTAGACCACCGATCCACCACGGGCCTCTCCCTGGCTGTGTGAAGCTACTGTCGTTTCGCCCTCTCCACAACCAGAAAAAATCTCCTCCTCTTCCTCCAGAGCCGAGATCTCCTGAGTCAGACAGGGCAAAGCGTGTTCCCCCCATGACAGTTATTTATTTATTTATTTATTTATTCATTTATTTATTTATTTATAATTATTTTATATCGAGGATAATGGAATAAGTACTCATGTGCTTTTTTTTACATCCAGTCCCCGTGTGTATGCTGTTTTGTAAATTTTGTCATCTGTTTCCACCGGCGCACAATGGCCTACTCTTCCGAAAAGCGGAACAGGATTTAACGTCTGTCAGATCAGCCGCCATGGGGCGGAGGTCGGCGTCTTAGGTTACCGGCTAGAAGGTCACGGGTTCGAATCCCGTAGGAGTCATCAGGATTTTTTGCAGACTCTGACCGTCTCCTCCCCAAAGTGAGTTTTGGTGTGGGCTCATTTGGGAAGACTGGGACCACTCAGTCGAGCTTCAACCGTGTGATTTTGAGTAGTGCTCAAATTACATGACACTGCAGGTGTATGTATCTGTCGAGCCCAATGACGCGGGGATATGTTCTTATAGGAAGCGTAGAGTGCAGCCCTGTCAATTCGTCTCAAAGTGCATGCGCTTCCACGGCAGAATCATTGCATCATCCTCATTATCGTGGATCATCATGCAATAAAAAGAAAATTGCCTCTGATTCGGTGGCCCCAGTCGCTCTGGTCTCATGGTGACCTCAGCTTCCATTTCCCCATACACTTCTGTGCCTGTGGTGAGTTCATGTCAAAGCCTTCAGGGTTGGAGGTTCATGGGGTGGGGATGGGGGGTGGTGGTGGGGCGTCATTGGAGGAACGTTGCGGTGGTGGCCACCCTGAGTGTACATCCCACTCAGTTGAACTCCGCGACAGAGCTATTACTGTCGTCGGTAGGGGCCTATATATGTTGTATCCTGTGTATGTTAGCTCAGAACAGGCACCACTGAACACCACCAAAGTAACCCATCAACAATGCAGGACCACTCTGGCTGGTGGCCCAATGGCGACCTGACACTGATACGTTGTAAAAGATATAGGTATGGCTGGGCGAAGAGATTGAACTTAGTGGACAGGACAGGAAAGTCACAGAAGGGGAGACAACCAAAGAGAGAAGAAGAAGTCAGAGAAGCAGCTTCGACGTAGACAATCAACTTGTGTGTTCGCTGCTTGAATTTCAAACAAGCAGACATGTCCTTCGGATGAGACTATAAACTGACGTCCTGTGTACGAATGCACGCATGCCATCTCGCGCGCACGTCAAAAACCCGTTCCGCCTTTCGGAAGAGTATACGCTTTTTGTGCCGGTGGGAACGGGTGACAACTTTTTTGTTTAATCTTCGTAAGCCAGAGACCATGAGATCCTCCGTCCACAGCTGGCCGACACTGTAGCTGTTGAAACATCGTCTGCAGCACTGGGCCCACACTGTGGATTCTGGCCTTGCAACCACACCACCAACAGACAGAAGCCCGGCCAGTTCCCACTGAACGAGGAATCAAAGACCAGTGCGACATTAACTCTGGCTCCGACACCTCAAAATCCCCTAATCTTTCCAACCTTTACCTCATGAAACATTGTTCAAGGTTTTCATTCCACACACAACAGCCATGCTGTTAATATCGCTAAGTGATACTGCGATAAAAAAAAAAAAATAATGATTCCTATGGACTGGCATCTCGGGATAGCAAATCTGTGTGTCTGGAAGGAAGGAAGATATCAGACTACTCAGCATGGCTTAGTTCTCTTCGAGTCATGTCAGAAATTAGATATGTAACTGCCTCTGCCAGCCAGGTCCACTTTCAGAAAAGAACTGGACAGACAAATCTTGTCAAGCACTGCTTCTTTTTCTCCTTCGCCTATCCCGAAGTCTTGTAGTCCGTTGGGGCATGGCTGAAGATTTTGTAACCAGCTTCCTCCACTCCCCGTGGTCCTCAGCAGTCCGCTCTCTGGTGTTGTCTTCCCATCGTTTTCTATGTCTGCCTCTTCTGTCTCCCTCCTGGCACTGTTCCGTGTAGGACTGTCTTGGCCAGTCCAGATGTTCGTGTGACGTGCCCGTACCACTTCAGTTTGCGCTTTTTCGCCGAAGTCTCTTTTTCACTAAAGGAGCTGTTCGTATGGTCCGATGACGTGTTCAATTCTGGTTTTCACTTCCTGATTAGTAATGTGATCTCCGTATGAGATACCATGGAGTTTGCGAAAGCATCTCATCTCCATTGCCTGTATGTATCCTTCTTTCAATGTCTGCTGTTATGCTTCTTTACCTTCCCCCTAATCTTCAGTTAGTATGAGTTCCACAATCCCAGCCAGAGGTCGACATCGTGTGACCACTGTCATCACATTCTTTCCAACAGAAATCTTCCAACAGTCGGCCATCACCCGAACGTCACCTGCATTGACCAGGACACAGGCATACTCACCACCAGCTCCGAATCTCCCCTAGTTTAGCTCTGCATCCCAACCTCACTGACACCAGGGGAGGTACACTACACTACTCTAGATTATTCCATCATCCTCAATATAAAAGAATTTTAAATTTTTTTAAATATATCCTTTACCAGGAAACGGTCGCAAGGGTGCTGCACTGACAAAAATACCAGCTCTCTGCAGTTATGGCAGCCAATGTCAGTGCCTGAGTCTCAATGAAGCTTTTTTTTTTTGGTCCCTTCAGTGGCGTTGCCAGCCCATTGTTCCCTCTGCTACCTCTGTTTGTACCTCTCTGGTACCTTCCATAATGATCCTTCAAAACATATTGTAGTGACGTGTATTGTGTTGTGTTGTATCGTGTTGTATTGAACTGTATTGTGTTGCATTGCATTGTATTGTATTGCATTGTAGTGTATAGTGTAGTGTAGTGTAGTGTAGTGTAGTGTAGTGTAGTGTAGTGTAGTGTAGTGAAGTGCAGCGTATCATAGTGTAGTGTAGTGTAGTGT
>CM054155.1:22269628-22277128 GCA_028751875.1 Rapana venosa | reverse complement strand
AATTAAATCTACACAGAACTGTAAGAAAATGTAGATACAAATAATTCTTGAGTACAGAATAATAAAAATCCCAATTTCTAACAGAATCTAACGAATGAAGAATAAAACTATTTGTAACCAACGAGAGAAAATCTAAACCGCAGAGTGATAATGTCTTTAAAGTCCATAATAATCGTAACAATGAACCGATTGGACTATGCAATAATGATTTGAAAAAGTTATACTTCAGTAAAAGATCACTGAATACAGCTGATGACGATGCTGAGGTAGGAACAGGTATGTAACTTTTCAGCATACTGCATATCAATATATATGATCAAAAGTTATACTATGGCCACATATGCATGAAACATGTTCAACATATTTTGTCTTTAAACAGTTCAATTCCCATCTACAAGCCAGAGAAACAATTTGTTTTACATGATAAAAATCGGTTTCATATATTTTAACAAAACGCTAAAATGTTACCATCTCTTCATATACATTTAGACAACCAAGTCTCTTTTTTTTCGCACTGGAATAACTTTTACTGTGCTTTTGCACGATCTGATAACATTCGTGTAGTGACAAGTGGAGTTTTAATTTTGCCACGTTTTGCCACGTCTGTGAATTGTTTGGCCCCCTTTTTTCGCTAAGAGGTCAACCTTTTCATTGTGATATACACCACAGTGAGATGGAATCCAACCAAAAGTTATATCTGTGCCTTTTAAGGTGAGGTGATGAATTAAATGACAAATCTCTATTACAAGTTCAGATCTAATTTTTGCTTGCATAGAGCTGATGGCTTGAATTACTGATATTGAATCAACACAAAAAAGTATTCGAAAAAAAGGTCTTCGAAAATCGATTAAAAAATTAAGAGCCATTAATATAGCTACGAGTTCTGCTGTAAAAATTGAAATATTCTTCCCAAGATGAAACGATTTATTCGGATTTTAAATCTGGTATAGTGTATGCAGCACCAGCATTATTGTTTAAGACTGATTCATGTGTAAAAAAACTTTTAAATGGTTTGAATAATGTTCTTCCAAATGAATTTTTGCTTTAGAAGATACTAAATTTATATTACAATTCTTTATTAAGTCAATATAATTGATATCAAACTGTGTTCTTTTGAGTTCCCAAGTTGGTGTGGAGGATACTTCATCTCTTTTAGCAATATTTGTATATGGATTCAATCCAGCATTTATTAAAGTTTGAGATGTGTATGTACCCAGTGTGGTGTTAGAGGATATCATTCTTGCTCTGTTCGGAAAATCTCTATCAGACTTGAGATTTATTGCCGGTTGCAAATCATTCTTAACAGTCATACTTCTTAGGACAAATTTACAACAAGCAATCCGTCAGTGATTTTCTAATGGTAAAATTCCACATGCGCTATATGTTTTTATACAGGAGGCATATGGACAGGTAGACCTAGAACCAGTTTGTATGCTCTACAGTCTATACTTTGAAGTTTTCTTAAAAGATATTCTGGAGCATTAAAAAATACTTCTTGGGCATACGTCAATTTTGAACGAATTAAAGATGTTGAAAGGTGCAAAAAGGTAAGTATATCCTGACACCATGACTGTTTGCCAATAACTTTCAGAACGTTTAAAATTATCCATACTTTATTTAGAATGTACTCAATGTGGTGGTTCCATGTAAATTTTTGTTGTAAGAAAAACTCCAAGAAATTTGACTGTTTGCTTGTATTCTAAAATTCCATTATCTATTCGAAAACTCGGCATTTGTGTTGGATTTGATCCATTATTAAAAAGCATCACTTGATAGTAATAAACCGTTTTAATTCATGCAGTGTGATACCATATTCAGTTCATTTTGATACAACTATTTGATGTAATTCAAGGATCTCGTAGGTGTATTCTTTTTCATTGCTACCTTCATCCACATACATATATCATCGGCGTAATGAGCTAATTCGACATGCTTAGGTAATGTGCTTGGCAAGTCATTCATTAAGATGTTGAATAATAAAGGAGCAATAACTGACCCCTGAGGAATGCCTATTTGAAGAGACTTTATAGATGAATATGTAGTCCCAATTCTAGTTCTAATTTGTCTGTTTCCCAGAAAATCTTTTATAAAGTTATATATAAGCTATGCTCTGATAATCGTTTATACAACAATCGTGAGTGCCATACTTGGTCGTAGGCTTTGGTAACATTCAATAAAGGTTGCCAAAAGACATTTTCATCTGGCAAACTCATACTTAATTTGAGTGGTCAATTTAACAAGATGATCGATGGATGACTTTCCTTTTCTGAAGCCTGCTTGGTTAACAAGAATGATGTTATTCTTTTCACAGAAGTAAACAAGTCTGTTCAAAACAATTTTTTCCAGAAGTTTAAGACATGTAAGTGATATAGGTCTGTAACTATTTATACTAGTGTTTGGCTTACAGTTTTTAAGAACTGGGACAATAATTGACCGTTTCCAGACTTTTGGTAAAGTGCCACTCTCCCAGCACTATTAAATATATTCAGAAGGCTGTTTACCCATTGGTCTGGTAAATGTTGAATCATTTCATTTGAGACAGCATCAACACCAAATGATGTATGTTTGGTTGTTAAGGATGATATAGCATCTTTCATTTCTTGAAAAGTGAATGGAGCATTCAGGAAATGGTTATTGTCAGAAACAGGGTCACTTAAAATATCTGAGTTTTCTTCCTGTTCTCTAAAGTCTCTCTGTCTTTGAGATAGGCCTTCCAGTCTACTTATTTTGGAAAAAGAATCAGAAAATGCTTCAGCTTTTTCCTGTACTAAAGGAAATTTATTGTTTGGTAAACAAATGGGATAATATGGAAGTTTTATACCTTCTTGCATAATCTTTAATTGTCTCTATATCTTTTTAGTATCGTTATGATTTAAAATATTTGACTTACAAAATGTTGTCCAGTGAGATTTTTTAAGCTTGCTCTATAACTCGGTTACATTCTATGTTGGCATACTTCATGACCTTGTGATTAGCAATTGACTTATCACAAATATATTGCTTGAACATTCTTTTTTTCTCATTAACTGCCTTTTCACACTCTTCAGTCCACCACACATTGCCTAAATTACTGCAGTTTTGCCTACTACTTGTGTTTTCTTTAGGTATTGATTGAGAGGCTACTTTTAAGATGGAATTACAAAAGGAACTGTACAGTGTATCAATATCATTTTCGCTTGGATCAGTTGTCTCTAAATTTTGAAGAGTGTTTGTAAAAATTAGCCAATTTGCTCTTTTATAGTTATATTTCTGGAAAATATCTGGGGTTGGGTTTGCTGTATTAAACTTTTCATTAAAAGTAATACATATATAGGAATATGATCACTGCCTAAAGTTTCATCACATGTTTTCCACGAACATGTCAACCCAGATTTAGGTGAGATCAGAGTTAGATCTATAGCAGTTGACCGATGAGTAGGGATATCTGGGATTCTGGTACACGAATTAAGTAACACTAAAGGTGAATCCACGATGTTTTCAACAAACCTGTTACTGGTCACATTGGTACACCCATTTTCCCAAAATGGTGAATGGCTGTTAAAGTCACCACCAATTAACCATTTTTCATGTTGGTTATTTACAGTTTTTAACCAGTCAGTATTATCATTTACAGGGACTTTAGGTAAGTAAACTGATACACAATTTATTGTTAAAGATTCTGAACACTTGATACTGACAACGCGTGATGAAGTATCTTTTGCATTTGCTGGCACAGGTGACTGTATCAAGCAATAATGTAAGTAAATATGAATATATATTGTGGTATTAATTTTTTCTTCAGTCTGTTGCTGTTGATCACAGATAGGTGGATAATAAAACTGCCTCAATTTTAGTAACTTATTTCTTTTAACATTTACAGACTGAAGAAGAAGAACCTAACAGGTGGTTGACACCAAGTGTTGCTGCAAGTAGTCTAAGTTTGTTGCTAAAGATATACAATTCCATTGTAGAACTGAGATCTGACTGCCACAGCTCATTACCATTTAGATTCAGATCTATCCTCCTTTTGTATTATGGGAAAGGAGGGGGTAAAGTGTGATGTATTCATGGTTGGTGTGGAGTTTGGGATGGGGGGGGGTGAGAGTCAGAAGTAGTTATGACAAACTAGACCTAAAAACAGTGTTAATTTCTCCAGTTAGTTCGGAGAGTACACCAGATCAAACAACAACTAAGAGGGGGAAGAGAAAAAATGACAACAAATAATCACAACAATTTGTTTTTCTTAATCTGAAAACGTGATGGTTTATGTAAATTATAACTGACAAGTGATCGGGAAAATAGTCACTATCCCTGTAAAAAGATGATGACGCTAAGTTATTGCCAAGGTACTACATGCAACTCTTTCTTGATTTTCCTTGATTAGAACCAGTCATTTCCAAACTGAACTCTACTTCCCCATTGTTTCACGTAGCCTCTAGCGATTTGCGGATGTCCGGCAGATGAACCGACCCAGGTAGGCGTGGAAGGAAAGGTCTAGGTCTTCTTTGGCGTTTCCCAGAACAGCCCTTGGATGTGCCTGCCGAGGTTCCCAGCCAACACACTAGCCCCTCTTGATGTAGGATGGACACAGTCCCTCAGCATCCTGGTGTCTAGATTGGCATGACTTACAAAAGATACCATGTCAGTACCATAAAAATCAGACATAACAAGGGCATTAAAGACTTCTCGTTTAATGTTCAGATCTATATTCTTCACCGATGCAACTTTGCTTATGACTATTTTCAGTTTGGGGTGTCTTGACCTGATATCTCTAACATTTTTTTTTTAAAGTTTACTGGAGACTTCTGTGTTTCTTGTCTTGAGATCATTAACCTGTGTGTGTGTGTGTGTGTGTGTGTGTGTGTGTGTGTGTGTGTGTGTGTGTGTGTTGTGTGGTGTGTGTGTGTGTGTGTGTGTGTGTGTGCGTGCGTGTGCGTGTGTGTGTGCGTGTGTGTGCGTGTGATTAAGTGAGTGTGTGTGAGTAAGTGTGTGTGTGTGTGTGTTCAGTACAATGTACCTGAAAAACAGAAAACAGTTTTTGTGTTTTTTTATTTTCATTTTCTGAGCGCAGCGATAAGACTTACCCTTTAACTACTTGAGAAATCGTTGGAGATACTACACTGAATTTTCCAGGCAGTGAGTGTGTCATGAGCAAAAAGATTCTAAACAGGATGGGAGCCAGGATGCAACCCTGTTTCACTCCACTCTGTATGTTGAAGGCAGCTGATGTTTATCCGTCAAAGATGACGGCGCCTTTCATGTCTTCGTGGAAGAATCTGATGATGCTGAGAAGTTTGCTTGGACATCCGATCTAGGGAAGGATCTTGAAGAGGCCATCCCTACTGACCAGATCGAAAGCCTCTGTAAGGCCTTTGAATGCGACGAAGAGTGGCTGCCTTTGCTCCCAATATTTCTCCTGAAGTTGTTTGAGGGAGAAGATCATGTCTATAGTGGAACTGTTGGCACGAAACCGGCACTGCGATTCAGGGTAGACTTGCTCTGCAAGTACCTGGAGCCTCTTCAATACTACTCGTGCAAAGACTTTCCCAACGAAGCTGAGGAGGGACATGCCGCGATAATTATTGCAATCGCTTCTGTCACCTTTGTTGTTGTATAGTGTGATGATGTTAGCATCCCTCATGTCTTGTGGTACTTCGCTTTCACTCCAACAGAGGCAGAGGAATTCATGCAACTCTGTGGTGAGTGTCTCTTTGCAGCACTTCAGTACTTTGGCGGGAATACCGTCTTTCCAGGTGCCTTGCCAGAGGCAAGAGAGTCCAGGGGTTTGCTGAGTGCATCTATGATTTTGTTCTCTGTTGAGCTCTCCCAGCTCTGGCAGGCACTCTATAGCATTCAGGGCATCTCTGTGACTACATTTTCCTTTGCATATAGCTCAGTGTACTGTTCTATCCAGAGGTCCATCTGTTGTTCTCTGTCTTGAATCACTTCCTCTGTAGCTGATTTCAAAGAGGCAGTTTTTGCCTTGGGCCCAATGCCTGCTTGATGCCGTCATACATCGCCTTGATGTTACCTGTGTCAGCTGCATTCCCAATCTAGGAGCAGAGCTGATGCCAAAAGTCGTTGGCGAATTGCCTGGCACACTATTGAACTTTGCTGGAAAAAAGTCATTCATTCAGAGTAAGACAGCTGTCTCCCAGCAACAAAAGGTAATTCATTCAGAGTAAAACAGCTGTCTCCCGGCAACAAAAAGGTCATTCATTCAGAGTAAGATAGCTGTCTCCCGGCAACAAAAAGGTAAGTCATTCAGAGTAAGACAGCTGTCTCCCAGCAACAAACAAGTCGGTCGACCGTTCAGGGTTGCAGTGTGAACCTGAACTTCAGACACGGCATCTGCCTCTCAGGTGTGTCAGCATAGCGGCAGTTGAGGAGTGTAGCCACGCTTCCAGCAACGCCATGTGTAAGGGGCCTTTTTTTTCTTTTTTCTTTTTTTTTACTGGTGGTCTTCTTGTTCTTCTTCTTGTTCTTCTTGTTCTTCTTGTTCTTCTTGTTCTTCTTCTTCTTCTCTTCTTCTTCTTCTTCTTCTTCTTCTTCTTCTTTCTTCTCTTCTTCTTCGCAATCCTTCGCAATTCTTCGCAATTCTTCTTCGCAATTCTTCTCCGCAATTCTTCTTCTTCGCAATTCTTCTTCTTCTTCTTCTTCTTCTTCTTCTTCTTCTTCTTCTTCTTCTTCTTCTTCTTCTTCTTCTTTTTCTTCTTCTTCTTCTTCTTCTTTCTTCTTCTTCTTCGCAATTCTTCTTCGCAATTCTTCTTCGCAATTCTTCTCCGCAATTCTTCTCCACAATTCTTCTTCTTCGCAATTCTTCTTCTTCTTCTTCTTCTTCTTCTTCTTCTTCTTCTTCTTTCGCAATTCTTCTTCCTTCGCAATTCTTCTTCTTCTTCTTCTTCTTCTTCTTCTTCTTCTTCTTCTTTCTTCTTCTTCTTCTTCTCTGTAGTCAATCCACTCTCGCAGTCATGTTCGGAATTCAAAGTCTTTGTTTACTCGGCACATTTCTCGACCCTTCTTAGTAGCTGTCGACGCAAGACTCTTCTTCTATGCAAGCTTTCCCATCTTCTCTCTTCATCTGCTCTTCTTCGGCTGCATTCCTTCTCTTTATCATCGCATTCCCTTACTCTTCCGCCCTGCAGTTATCATCGATTCTTGTTTGATGCCACTTCAGCAATTCTTGAGCTCTCCCACATTCTTGTGTCTTTTTCGTGTTTCTGTCTTGCATTTTCTGATTTGCATTGTCTTCTTCGATCTTGTGTTATCGTTGTGCTCTTTCTTCTTTTGTTTCGTGTTCTTTGTGGTCATCCGCGTCATCGTGTGTTCGGGAAGGATGCGTGGTTTATCTCGGCGATGTGTCTCGATGCTGTGTATGTAGATGCTGTCGATCAAGGTGGATCTGCTCCTGATGGGCTCCACTCCCTGTACTGCGCTCACGGATGCTTGCCGAAGTTCATGCTGTGTATGGTCGATCGCTCTGTGACCTTCCGCCTGCATGGTTGATCTAGATGTCTTGTT
>CM054155.1:22257128-22264628 GCA_028751875.1 Rapana venosa | reverse complement strand
ATTCATGTAGTAGTTTCTGAGTAAGAGGGATATGAACATAGCAGTGGTACATAAGAATTTTATTCCCCGGCATATAGGGTGCACTTGCACTGGGCAGTTAAGAGGTTAAAACCCCTTCTGTCTTTCAGAAGAGAAGCCTGTTCCTGCCGGTAAGAATTAGAACCTTTAACAATTTTTTTTTAAAAACGCATGCACGCTGGTCTCGTGTTTAGACATCATCCCCGAAATCAAAGTGCGGCTACCTTAATGATGGGCAAAATCGGTTGCATACGCAAAAAATCTCACCATCAGTGAAACTTTGGAGCTCAAGCTGGGGAACAATTTTTTAAAAATTAAAAACACTCAATATTACATGTCTCATAATTTACTTTCCTGATCTGCTAAACTTAGCATAAATGATTAGATTAGCTTAGCATAAATGATTAGATTAACAGAACACCCCCCAAAAAAATCCAGAAAAGTGATGGGTAGATATCCAGTAGCATTAGAATTGCATACACTTTTGATGAAACCGTTTCCAAAATGTTTCCCTAAATAATCGAGCACATTATCGCCCAGTGGCTTTTTTTTTTATAGTGTGACATCACAAATGATGTGACACCAGTCATTAGACTGCAGTCCTATTTCAGTGACATGCTGTGACATCACCAAGGACGTGATACCAGTCCTCTAAACGTCAGCTTTATGTGCAGTGACACGCGTGTGACGTCACTGAAAACGTGACTCCAGTCATCAGAGTTTAGTCCTATTCCAGTGACGTATTGTGTGTGACATCACTGAAGACGTGACACCGGTGACCCAAGGTCAGTCCTATTCCAGTGACGTATCGTGAGTGACATCACTGAAGACGTGACACCGGTGACCCAAGGTCAGTCCTATTCCAGTGACGTATCGTGTGTGACGTCCCTGAAAACGTGACACTGGTGACACAAGGTCAGTCCTATTCCAGTGACGTACCGTGTGTGACGTCCCTGAAAACGTGACACTGGTGACACAAGGTCAGTCCTATTCCAGTGACGTACCGTGTGTGACGTCCCTGAAAACGTGACACTGGTGACACAAGGTCAGTCCTATTACAGTGACGTACCGTGTGTGACATCACTGAAGACAGGACATCAGCGGTAGGCTGCTCGCTCTGACAGCAATAAGAAGAGCAGCACTACCATGGGCACCAGGCTGCAACACACGGGCCTCCACATTCTGCTGTGCCTCCTGAGGTGCGGGCCATCAGCTGTGCTCACAAACCCCGCCTCCAATACATCGGCACTTCTACACAGCCACACAGCCACACACCCCGCCACCACCACCGCGCCACACACAGCGCCTCTGCCGCAGAGCCCGACACTGACCACAACATCCCAGCGTGTATCACACACTGACAGGCATGACAGGGTTCTCGCTGATGACCCAACACGGCAGAAAGGAAGCAGACTGGTGGACGGTGGTCAAGCGGACGTCAACGCCACAGCAGCAGCAGCAGCAGCAGCAGCCTACAATCTGCTGGCCTGTGCAGAAGCGTTGGGCCTGGTCACTATCACAGTGGACACTGGTGTTGACAAACACTTGTTTTACCGTAACAACACCGGGAGAGGGATCACACGCTGCACTGTCAGTCTAAGAGCACCTCCTCATAAAATCGTGCGGCTGCGAATACTGGAGTGCCAGTTCACAGTCGTGCGTACGACCGAATCTGTGAAGGCCCCGGAAGATCATGATTCTGCTTTCGGATGCACAGGCAACATGTCTAGGGTCGCAGTGTACAGCGTCAGTGCCGCCGTCAATGTCTCTTTCCGATTCCTGGGGCAGCAGTTCCAGTCTCCTTCTCTCTCAGCGCTGCTGTCGGCAGCCAACCCCTCGGATCGGCCCGGCCTGCAAGTCACTGTCTTGTCACCGTCTGCTGGTGAACTGCTGTTTGTTTGTTTTGTTTGTTTGGTTTCGTTGTCTTGCTTTCTGTCTGGATTAGCTTTTGTCTGTTTGTTTGTTTTGTTTTAATCAGTTTATTTCTCTGAGCTACAAAATAATCTACCCTACTTTTCTAGCACTATATATTATATAAGCTCAGGTTCATACAGCAGTCTCGTGTTAGGACGGGCCTGGCACAGTTGCTTCAAGAATGGTCCTATCTTATGGGGTGGCCCTAGGCACTCAGGTGGGATGACTTGCGATCACAGTCCCTAAATCGGAGTAGTTCCGCTGGGACTATAGTATAATTTCAAACAAATCAAACAATGTATAGCAAGGCATACAGGGGGAAAAAATAATACAATGCTTCATATCGCACGCACACTTACATAATTATGCATGCATGTGTATATGCATGTGTGCGTGAACACACGCAAACAGACACACACACACACACTTGCAAACACACACACGCGCTCGTGCGCATTACATGCGCTTAGGCATAGGCGCGTGCATACACACGCGTAACGCCAGCGTGTAAAAAAATGCATCTCAAAGCTCTTAATCACACACACACACACACACACACACGCACGCACGCACGCACGCACGCACGCACGCACGCACGCACGCACGCACGCACGCGCGAAAAGACGTTAAATCGAATGCTCTCATAAGGGCATGCATACTTACACATCAGCCTATCATAATTATTTCTTTTTTTTTTGTTTGTTGCCTCATCTTCTGTGACGTCCCCGTCCTGCTGTTCCCACGCCGCTCATTTCAACCTCCCCGCCACAGCCATACCCACATTCGTTATGTCTCATCTCCAGGGTCGGAAGTCCACAGGGAGCCCATCAATATCAGGCCGCCGTGGGGCCACCAGCCAGAGGGGCCCTGCACTGCTGCTGGTCACTTTGATGGTATTCAGTGGTGCCTGTTCTGAGCTAACATACGCAGGACACCACCTACTAAGACCCTACTAACGACAGTATTAGCTCAGTCGCGGAGCCAGACTGAGTGAGTTGCCCACCCGAGATGGCAACCACCACAACGTCCCGCCAACGACCGTCCCCCGCGAACCTCCAACCCCAAGAACTTTGACACAAACTCACCACAGGCACAGAGAGTTTGGGGAAACCGAATCTGAGGTCACCATGACACCAGAGCAACTAGGACTAGTAGTAGTAGTAGAGGTAGTAGTAGTAGTAGTAGTAGTAGTAGTAGTAGTCGTCGTCGTCGTCGTCGTCGTCGTCGTCGTCGTCGTCGTCGTCGTCCTAGTAGTAGTAGTAGTAGTAGTTTATTTATTTATTCTTTTATATCGAGGTTAATGGAATAAGCACTCATGTGCTTTTTTACATCCAGTCCCTGTGTGTATGCGGTTTTATAAATTTTGTCATCTGTTCCCACCGGCACACAATGGCCTACTCTTTCGAAAAGCGGAACAGGATTTAACGCGTGCGCACGATGTTCTGCATGCGTTCGCACACGGGGCCTCGGATTATAGTCTCATCCGAAGGACTTTGACATTCAGTTCGATTTTTGGGGGGTCAAACTGGGAAGAAAGGGCTAGGCTGGGAATCGAACCCACAACCTCACGGTTGACTTGTTGGCAGGCAAACGTCTTAACCATCCTGCCACCTTCCTTCTTTTGTTCAGTAATACCAGCAGCAGCGTAAATAATCTGAAATAATGACTAGTCTAGCGGTCTATAATATTGTTCACCTGTCACTGTCTCCAACGCTGCTCTCGTGGGTAGGAGCTCCCTAGCAATGCCACTAGGGTTCACCATCTTTCTCTGTCTTGTCTCTGCTCGAGTTCTACGATCTCCTATTGCCCTTCCAGACCACTGACCTCAGTGATGTTGCCAGTGTAGGATGTCGGTGGTCTGCCTCTTTTCTTTCTGCCCTCAACTTTGCCTTGAAGAATTGTCATCAGATTTGTCTGTGTGTTTCTGTTTGCATGACCAACATATCCCAGTCTGTGCTTATAAATTTCAACTAAAATGTGTCTTTGCACTGATAGTTCACCAAGAATGCTGTCATTGATTCTGTTCTTCTATCTGACCATTTGACCCATATAAATCGACTGTAGAACCACGTTTTGTTTTTGTTGTTTGGTTCGGTGTGTTTTGTCTCTTTCCAATGTTCGTAGTGTTTAGGATATATATATATATATAATTATATATATATATATATATATATATATATATATATATATATATATATATATATATATATATATATATATATATATATATATTTATATAATATTATATATTGTGTGTGTGTGTGTGTGTGTGTGTGTGTGTGTGTGTGTGTGTGTGTGTGTGTGTGTGTGTGTGTGTGTGTGTGTGTGTGTGTATCAATACTGGCCAGCTTAGTGTTATGACACCTCTACTTTTGAGATATTTCCAAATGGTGTTCAACTGAAACATCTCTTTCTTGGCCATACCGATTCTAGCTTTGACTTCTTGCAGACATGAGCCATTATTCTCTTTTACAAAGCCATAAATATTTGAAATGTTGGTAATATTACAGATGTGTTCCATGGATTTTGATATTCTGAGGGGTGACTGTACAATTCATATGCATCACTTTGGTCCTTTTGGCATTTAACTTAAGGCCAGCAGCGTTGCCCTCTGCATCAACTCTGTAGGGAATTCTTCTCATGCCTGTGATATCATTAGCCATGAGTGCTGTATCTTTCGCGTACCTGAGATAAGTGATGTTTCTGCTTCCTATATTAATCCCCATGTCATCTATGTCAGTTTTTCTCGTGATCATTTCTGTGATGGTCAAATACTGTCTTATTTCAATGCAATATTATCATGTGATAATTTTTAATCCATGATTATTGTTCATTACATGTGTGAGTTTAACGCTAGTATACCACCAAGACTTTTTCAGTAACTGAGATAATAGAGTATTGTGTAGTCTGGATTGAGTCTTCACTGACAGGTTTACCATTCCTAGGCTGTCTGTGGTGTACAGGGTACATCCAGTCCCCTGGGTGGAACGGGTACAGTCACTACCCACCCCTCATGTTCAGCTGTGTCTCCTTGACTCCGCCCAGCCACCACGTCATGCTCCTCTCCTTTCTGGGTGTGCACATCGGCAAAGGGGACGCCCTGCACATTGTTCCTGGGCCCTGTGGGACCAGACACCACATCAGAGTGACCCAGAAGCTCCACGGGTTTCACATCAAGTCCTATTTACTACAGACCATGCCTAGCGTCCATCTCTTTCCGGATGACTTTTTCCACGATCCACGAAATCAGACCCGATCTCTGTCGTTTTACTTCTCCTCCAATGTCGTGGATCAGACGACAGGGTTCAGGCTGAGGTATTCGTTCTACTTGCAGGACAGAAAGCCCCGACGGTTGGGAGACTGGAGGAAGCTGCTGGAGCCCCAGTGGAACTGTTCCACATCCTCCTGGCCAAAGATACACCAGCACTTTGTATGTGACCTGGTGTCCCAGTGCTTGGAATCTGAGGACGAGGCACTGTGTCCCTACACCACGGAAAAATGTGGACCCAACAGGGTAAAAAAAACCAAATCACACTTTGGTTGTGTTTGTTGTTGTTGTTGTTGTTGTTGTTAAAAAAGCAAACAGGTCAATGAAAACACCCACATGTTTGGCCAAACAAATGTTGGACCATTTGTTGTTTTTTATGGTTGTGGTGGTGATAGTAGTGGTGGTGGTAGTAGTGGTGGTGATAGTAGTAGCGCCTGGGGTTTATCACAGTTCTTGATTAAACCATTGACGCTGGGGGCAACAGCAAAGTGAGAGGCTGTATGATCAGTGGCTTTCCCTCCCACGGAAGTCCACTTTACAGCTTAGTCTTTAGTGGTCGACTATGACTCTCTGACTAGGAGGCTTGACTCGCACAGTCCTTACGTGCTGCAGCCCTGGGGGCTAGTTGGCCTTTGGAGAACATCTCCAACGCTGACTGTCCTTATGCCCACTTGGCCGAGAGAGTGGGGATGTACTGTGGGCAAGGCATCTCCACTATAATCAAATTTCTGCCCAATTTCCGAAACAGCAGCTGCCTCCTCTGCTGTTTTGGAGGTCATCGTCGAACCCGACAGACAAACATACAGTAGTAGTGGTGGTGATGGTAGTAGACGATTTCTAGCTGAGCATTCTTGGGGATATATATAAATTCCATACATCATCATTATTATTATTATTATTATCATTATCATTATCATCGTCATCATTGTTATCATTGTTATCATTGTTATCATTATTATCATTAGTATTATTATTATTATCATCATCATCATCATCGTCATCATTGTTATCATTGTTATCATTGCTATCATTATCATCATCATCATTATTATTATTATTATTATTATTATTATTATTATTGGGGGTATCTTCCTGATGCACTTGGCTGCGTTAGAGCCAGGCCAGATTATCTCCAAAGTTTGGGTTGGGTTTTTGTGTGAGTGCATCTTGTGTCTTTTCATGGTCTGATCAATAGCTCTGGTTATGTAATATTCCTTTACTGTAGAGATAGGAAGGAAGGTGGCAGGATGGTTAAGACGTTTGCCTGCCAACAAGTCAACCGTGAGGTTGTGGGTTCGATTCCCAGCCTCGCCCTTTCTTCCCAGTTTGACAAAAAAATCGAACTGAATGTCAAAGTCCGGATGAGACTATAAACCGAGGCCCCGTGTGCGAACGCATGCAGAACATCTTGCGCACACGTTAAATCCTGTTCCGCTTTTCGAAAGAGTAGGCCATTGTGTGCCGGTGGGAACAGATGACAAAATTTACAAAACCGCATACACACGGGGACTGGATGTAAAAAAAAGCACATGAATGCTTATTCCATTATCCTCGATTTAAAAAAAAAAGTCATCTGAGCGCTTTGATTTGTTGCTTTACAAGATTCAGCGCCATATAAATTCCATACATTATTATTATTATTATTATCATTATTATTATTATTATTATTATTATTATTATTATTATTATTATTATTATTATTATTATTATTATTATTATTATTCAGAGATAACGAAAAACTGGTTGGGCACAGAGCAAGACTACCTACAGGTTCGGAGCCACAGCTGTATAATTATGTGGTTTTGAAACCTCTCTGCCTCTCAGAGTTCAGGAGTAGGAGAGAGAAAGGGACAAGCTGATGCGGTGCACTTGACTTCGGTGACTCTCTGCTCTGCAGTACTAATGTGATAAGGGATGATGTTACAGTCATGCCAGAGCTGGTTGGAGGGGTGGGTGGGGGGGGGGGGGGGGGGGTGAGTGTCGCTGTACTTAAAACTAGCAGAGCAAGGTATGGCCTGTGATGTGAGCTGTTGAAAAGAAAGGTGCTCGGCTTTAGCCTGAGCCACCTTTAGTGGAAGTTTAGAAAAAATGTACGCTTAGCAGATTTACTGTAGGTATACTGGTTTGCTTCAAAATTTTAAACGACCATAGCATGGCAGTTTTCATGCAAGGAAGGATTTGTTTGGGTGAATGTGTGTGTGGGTTTTTTTCTTTTCTGTTTAATAAGATTTAATGCTGTTAATGGCACTTGTTACATTACTACCAGAACTTAAACCAGTGTGGGTTTTGTGATGTGGAAG
>CM054155.1:22224628-22252128 GCA_028751875.1 Rapana venosa | reverse complement strand
GTGTACTGTTCACAGCACTTGTTTGCTACTGTGTACTGTTCACAGCACTTGTTTGCTACTACTGTGTACTGTTCACAGCACTTGTTTGCTACTGCTGTGTACTGTTCACAGCACTTGTTTGCTACTGTGTACTGTTCACAGCACTTGTTTGCTACTACTGTGTACTGTTCACAGCACTTGTTTGCTACTGCTGTGTACTTTTCACAGCACTTGTTTGCTACTGTGTACTGTTCACAGCACTTGTTTGCTACTGTGTACTGTTCACAGCACTTGTTTGCTACTGTGTACTGTTCACAGCACTTGTTTGCTACTGTGTACTGTTCACAGCACTTGTTTGCTACTGTGTACTGTTCACAGCACTTGTTTGCTACTGTGTACTGTTCACAGCACTTGTTTGCTACTGCTGTGTACTGTTCACAGAACTTGTTTGCTACTGTGTACTGTTCACAGCACTTGTTTGCTACTACTGTGTACTGTTCACAGCACTTGTTTGCTACTGTGTACTGTTCACAGCACTTGTTTGCTACTGTGTATTGTTCACAGCACTTGTTTGCTACTGCTGTGTACTGTTCACAGCACTTGTTTGCTACTGTGTACTGTTCACAGCACTTGTTTGCTACTACTGTGTACTGTTCACAGCACTTGTTTGCTACTGTGTACTGTTCACAGCACTTGTTTGCTACTACTGTGTACTTTTCACAGCACTTGTTTGCTACTACTGTGTACTGTTCACAGCACTTGTTTGCTACTGCTGTGTTGCTCACAGCACTTGTTTGCTACTACTGTGTACTTTTCACAGCACTTGTTTGCTACTACTGTGTATTGTTCACAGCACTTGTTTGCTACTGATGTGTTGCTCACAGCACTTGCTTGCTACTACTGTGTAATGTTCACAGCACTTGTTTGCTATTACTGTGTACTTTCCACAGCACTTGTTTGCTACTACTGTGTACTGTTCACAGCACTTGTTTGCTACTGCTGTGTACTTTTCACAGCACTTGTTTGCTACTACTGTGTACTGTTCACAGCTCTTGTTTGCTACTACTGTGTACTGTTCACAGCTCTTGTTTGCTACTACTGTGTACTGTTCACAGCTCTTGTTTGCTACTGCTGTGTTGCTCACAGCACTTGTTTGCTACTACTGTGTACTGTTCACAGCTCTCGTTTGCTACTACTGTGTACTGTTCACAGCTCTTGTTTGCTACTACTGTGTACTGTTCACAGCACTTGTTTGCTACTACTGTGTACTGTTCACAGCTCTTGTTTGCTACTACTGTGTACTGTTCACAGCACTTGTTTGCTACTACTGTGTACTTTTCACAGCACTTGTTTGCTACTACTGTGTACTGTTCACAGCACTTGTTTGCTACTACTGTGTACTGTTCACAGCTCTTGTTTGCTACTACTGTGTACTTTTCACAGCACTTGTTTGCTACTACTGTGTACTGTTCACAGCTCTTGTTTGCTACTACTGTGTACTGTTCACAGCTCTTGTTTGCTACTACTGTGTACTGTTCACAGCACTTGTTTGCTACTACTGTGTACTGTTCACAGCACTTGTTTGCTACTACTGTGTACTGTTCACAGCTCTTGTTTGCTACTACTGTGTACTGTTCACAGCACTTGTTTGCTACTACTGTGTACTGTTCACAGCTCTTGTTTGCTACTACTGTGTACTTTTCACAGCACTTGTTTGCTACTACTGTGTACTTTTCACAGCACTTGTTTGCTACTACTGTGTACTTTTCACAGCACTTGTTTGCTACTACTGTGTACTGTTCACAGCTCTTGTTTGCTACTACTGTGTACTTTTCACAGCACTTGTTTGCTACTGATGTGTTGCTCACAGCACTTGTTTGCTACTACTGTGTACTGTTCACAGCTCTTGTTTGCTACTACTGTGTACTGTTCACAGCTCTTGTTTGCTACTGCTGTGTTGCTCACAGCACTTGTTTGCTACTACTGTGTACTGTTCACAGCACTTGTTTGCTACTACTGTGTACTGTTCACAGCACTTGTTTGCTACTACTGTGTACTGTTCACAGAACTTGTTTGCTACTACTGTGTACTGTTCACAGAACTTGTTTGCTACTGCTGTGTACTGTTCACAGAACTTGTTTGCTACTACTGTGTACTTTTCACAGCACTTGTTTGCTACTACTGTGTACTTTTCACAGCACTTGTTTGCTACTACTGTGTACTGTTCACAGCTCTTGTTTGCTACTACTGTGTACTGTTCACAGCTCTTGTTTGCTACTGCTGTGTTGCTCACAGCACTTGTTTGCTACAGCTGTGTTGCTCACAGCACTTGTTTGCTACTACTGTGTACTGTTCACAGCACTTGTTTGCTACTACTGTGTACTGTTCACAGCACTTGTTTGCTACTGTGTATTGTTCACAGCACTTGTTTGCTACTGTGTATTGTTCACAGCACTTGTTTGCTACTGCTGTGTTGCTCACAGCACTTGTTTGCTACAGCTGTGTTGCTCACAGCACTTGTTTGCTACTACTGTGTACTGTTCACAGCTCTTGTTTGCTACTACTGTGTACTGTTCACAGCACTTCTTTGCTACTACTGTGTACTGTTCACAGCACTTGTTTGCTACTACTGTGTACTTTTCCCAGCACTTGTTTGCTACTACTGTGTACTGTTCACAGCTCTTGTTTGCTACTACTGTACTGTTCACAGCTCTTGTTTGCTACTACTGTGTACTGTTCACAGCACTTGTTTGCCACTACTGTGTACTGTTCACAGCTCTTGTTTGCTACTACTGTGTACTGTTCACAGCTCTTGTTTGCTACTACTGTGTACTGTTCACAGCACTTGTTTGCTACTACTGTGTACTTTTCACAGCACTTGTTTGCTACTACTGTGTACTGTTCACAGCTCTTGTTTGCTACTACTGTGTACTGTTCACAGCACTTGTTTGCTACTACTGTGTACTGTTCACAGCACTTGTTTGCTACTGCTGTGTACTTTTCACAGCACTTGTTTGCTACTACTGTGTACTGTTCACAGCACTTGTTTGCTACTACTGTGTACTGTTCACAGCACTTGTTTGCTACTACTGTGTACTGTTCACAGCACATGTTTGCTACTGTGTATTGTTCACAGCAGTTGTTTGCTACTGTGTATTGTTCACAGCACTTGTTTGCTACTGCTGTGTTGCTCACAGCACTTGTTTGCTACTACTGTGTACTGTTCACAGCACATGTTTGCTACTGTGTATTGTTCACAGCACTTGTTTGCTACTGTGTATTGTTCATAGCACTTGTTTGCTACTGCTGTGTTGCTCACAGCACTTGTTTGCTACTGCTGTGTTGTTCATGACACTTGTTTGCTACTGCTGTGTTGTTCATGTCACTTGTTTGCTACTGCTGTGTTGCTCACAGCACTTGTTTGCTACTACTGTGTTGTTCATGTCACTTGTTTGCTACTGTGTTGTTCATGTCACTTGTTTGCTACTGCTGTGTTGTTCATGTCACTTGTTTGCTGCTGCTGTGTTGCTCACAGCACTTGTTTGCTACTGCTGTGTTGCTCACAGCACTTGTTTGCTACTGTGTACTGTTCACAGCACTTGTTTGCTACTGTGTACTGTTCACAGCACTTGTTTGCTACTGCTGTGTTGTTCATGTCACTTGTTTGCTACTGTGTTGTTCATGTCACTTGTTTGGTACTGTGTTGTTCATGTCACTTGTTTGCTACTGTGTTGTTCATGTCACTTGATTGCTACTGCTGTGTTGTTCATGTCACTTGTTTGCTACTGCTGTGTTGTTCATGTCACTTGTTTGCTACTGCTGTGTTGTTCATGTCACTTGTTTGCTACTGCTGTGCTGTTCATGTCACTTGTTTGCTACTGCTGTGTTGTTCATGTCACTTGTTTGCTACTGCTGTGTTGTTCATGTCATTTGTTTGCTACTCTGTTGTTCATGACACTTGTTTGCTACTGCTTTGTTGTTCATGACACTTGTTTGCTACTGTGTTGTTCATGTCACTTGTTTGCTACTGCTGTGTTGTTCATGTCACTTGTTTGCTACTGTGTTGTTCATGTCACTTGTTTGCTACCGTGTTGGTCATGTCACTTGTTTGCTACTGCTGTGTTGTTCATGACACTTGTTTGCTACTGCTGTGTTGTTCATGTCACTTGTTTGCTACTGCTGTGTGTGTTCATGACACTTGTTTGTTACTGCTGTGTTGTTCATGTCACTTGTTTGCTACTGCTGTGTTGTTCATGTCACTTGTTTGCTACTGCTGTGTTGTTCATGTCACTTGTTTGCTACTGCTGTGTTGTTCATGTCACTTGTTTGCTACTGCTGTGTTGTTCATGTCACTTGTTTGCTACTGCTGTGTTTTTCATGTCACTTGTTTGCTACTGCTGTGTTTTTCATGTCACTTGTTTGCTACTGCTGTGTTTTTCATGTCACTTGTTTGCTACTGCTGTGTTGTTCATGTCACTTGTTTGCTACTACTGTGTTTTTCATGTCACTTGTTTGCTACTGCTGTGTTGTTCATGTCACTTGTTTGCTACTGCTGTGTTGTTCATGTCACTTGTTTGCTACTGTGTTGGTCATGTCACTTGTTTGCTACTGTGTTGTTCATGAAATTTGTTTGCTACTGCTGTGTTGCTCATGTCACTTGTTTGCTACTGCTGTGTTGCTCGCAGCACTTGTTTGCTACTGCTGTGTTGCTCTGCAGCACTTGTTTGCTACTGCTGTGTTGCTCAGGACACTTGTTTGCTACTGCTGTGTTGCTCTCAGCTCTTGTTTGCTACTGCTGTGTTGCTCTGCAGCACTTGTTTGTTACTACTGTGTTGCTCAGGACACTTGTTTGCTACTGCTGTGGTGCTCGCAGCACTTGTTTGCTACTGTGTACTGTTCGCAGCACTTGTTTGCTACTGTGTACTGTTCGCAGCACTTGTTTGCTACTGTGTACTGTTCACAGCACTTGTTTGCTACTGTGTACTGTTCACAGCACTTGTTTGCTACTGTGTACTGTTCACAGCACTTGTTTGCTACTGTGTACTGTTCACAGTACTTGTTTGCTACTGTGTACTGTTCACAGTACTTGTTTGCTACCACCGTGTTGCTCAGGTTGTGTTTCTGTTCGCAGTGTGTAGACATGGAAAAATTCTGCGATGGTCACCCAGACTGCTATAACGAAGCGGATGAAGTGAACTGTCCTGACCAGCTTCTGCCCTATGACCTCATCAAACCACCAGCTGTGGTCAATTTTGACCGGCCTGGAGGGTTCACTGTCACTGCTCTGCCTGAGGGTACCGTTCAGTGTCCACAGACCCACTTCCGCTGTTCTGATGGAGTGTACTGTCTGCCTGTGTATGTCAGGTGTAACGGCATCAATGACTGCCCGGGCCATGAAGATGAGGCGAGATGTGGGCTCTACAGGTGTCCAGGGTTCTACCGCTGCCGTGGCAGTGACCAAACTGTCTGTGTGCACACGCATCACTTGTGTGACGGCTGGCCCCAGTGTCCGCAGCGTGACGATGAAGTGATGTGCGGTATGACCTGTCCTCCGCAGTGTACTTGCTACGGCCTGAGCTTTATCTGCACAGCCACTTTCCACCTGGCTGCTTTCCCCCAGGTGAGGTACCTGGAAGCCCAAGGTACTGGGCTGCAACAGAATGACACTGTCCACAGCAGCATGCTCATCCATCTGGGTGTTCAGGCCTGTGGCTGGTCCAACTTGACAGACTTCAATCTGTTCAATCTGCACAGTCTGGATTTAAGTGACAATCTCCTGCATCACATCAACTTCAGCCACTTCACCGCCATGCAGCAACTGCACAGTCTGAGTCTGGCCCGCAATCCTATCTCAGGAGGTATTGCTGCAGATCAGGTCAAATACATGCTGCCTTCGCTGCATGTCTTTAATATGTCTGGAGTCCGATTGCATTTTCTCAACATGTCCACAATCGCTGCCATTTTCTCTGACTTACAAGTGCTGGATTTGTCCCAGGGGGGAGAGCTCTCTCTTCACAGACAGTCTGTATTCCCAGCTCTGCGTGTTGTGGACCTCAGGGGTACTGCTGTGACTTACTTCTCTCCACGCTTCATGAAAAGTATGGAGTCTCTCCAGCGTGTTTTCGCCGACAACTTCAAGTTGTGCTGTAAATCTGTTTTACCGAACATTTTTCCAGGGGAATGCTTTGCTCCAGCTGATGAAATCTCTTCATGTGATGATCTGTTAAAGTCTAACATTTACCGATTTGCTCTGACAGTGTTTTCTGTGCTTTCCATCCTTGGCAACTTCAGCAGCTTAGTGTACCGCTTATTCTTTTCCCCAGGGAAAATAAAAAATGGCTTTGTTCTCTTCGTTCTGCACCTGTGTGTTTCTGATTTCTTGATGGGCTTATATCTGGCCTTCGTAGGCCTGGCGGACAGAAAGTATGCAGGTGTCTATGTCTGGACCGAGACCACGTGGAAACGGAGTGCACTGTGCCACCTGGCGGGGTTTTTCTCACTGCTGTCTTCAGAGGTCTCAGCATTCATCATCTGCCTCATCACCCTGGACAGATTCATCGTGCTCCACTTTCCCTTCACTCGGCGCCGATTTAAAGGTGCTTCAGCTCACATCGCCTGTCTGATCGTCTGGTTACTAGGAGTGACTCTGGCTTCAGTTCCCCTGCTTCCTGTGTTGTCATACTGGGAGTTCTACAGCCACACAGGTATCTGCATTCCACTGCCAGTCACCAGAGCGGAGTTTCCTGGTCAGAGCTATTCCTTCAGTGTCATGATTGTCTGCAATTTCATCCTCTTTCTCCTGATTGCTGTGGGGCAGTCCCTGATTTACTGGTCGGTCAGATCAAGCAGCATACGCATGCAAACAGTCAATAACACGGAAACTGAGAGTACTGCCTCAAAAGAAGCCACCATAGCCAGGCGTCTCCTGTTCATTGCTGTATCTGATTTTCTGTGCTGGTTTCCAATTGGCTTGTGTGGCCTGCTTGCAAGCTTTGACATCGTGATTTCCCAGGGGATGAGTGTGGGCTTAGTCATCTTTGTTCTCCCACTGAACTCAGCGCTCAATCCCTTCATCTACACTCTCAATGTCATGCTGCACAAGCGGCAAAAGGCGCAAGAACTTCGTTTTCAACAGTTTGTACAAAGCTGCCTCACTAAACAGCTCAAAAGTCGATTGACACAGAACTGAGGAGCCAGTGTAATGTCTTTTCTAGAGTTTGGTATCTTTCAGTGAATGTATTTCCAGGGCTTGGGGTCTTTTTTTCAACAACCATGTCAGTGCTCATGTTTCACATGCATACAGAAGGTGGAATATGATGGAGTATTATATCGTATTGATTTATGTATCGCTTTAAGTCACAGCAGAATTCTCTGCGTGAATTTTGGGCTGCTTTCCCCATGGAGAGCCCGTCGCCACAAGAGCAGTGTCACTTTTTCCTGACTGCATTTTGTTCCCTATCAGAGTGACTTTTTTCTTCTTCTTCAGAATTTTGCCAGGGACAACTCTCTGGTTACCGTGGATTCTTTTACGTGCGCTAAATGCGTGTCATACAAGGAACCTCGGTTTAATGTCTCATCAGAAAGACTAGCACTCAGACCATTACTCGCGGTCTAGTGGATGCGGGGGAAAAGTTTTGGACACACTCGGGGATCGAACCACCACACACTTCGTACCCGGCCTTTCCGCTTTCTAGGTAGGCGCGTCATCTCTAGACCAGGGATCGACAGCCTGACTGAGTGTCTCTCTCTCTCATTCTGAACATCAGTGCCGACTCTACTCTCCCCAAAAGTCCTTCGGATGAGACTATAAACCGAGGTCCCGTGTGCGAACGCACGCAGAACATCTTGCGCACACGTTAAAACCCGTTCCGGTTTTCGGAAGAGTAGGCCGTTGTGCGCCGGTGGGAACGGATGACATGTCCAAAACTGCATACACACGGGGATTGGATGGAAAAAAAGCACACGAGTGCTTATTCCATTATCCTCGGAATAAAAAGGATAAAAATAAATAAAAAATAAATGAAACTGCCACTAAGCTAATATTGTCGTTAACAGGGAAGGGGGGTTGGGGGTGGAGGAGCGGTGTTGATGGTGTCTTACAGTCAAGACACACTGAACACCCCAAAAGTGACCCAGCAGCAGTGCAGAGCCCTTCCGGTTGGGGGACCTCTTGGTGGCTTAACAGTTGATAGTGACAAGAAAGAACCTTTGGACTTCTGGCCTTGAGGGTGGCGCAATAAGCATGGGCATGCCTACAGCTAGAGCGGTGAGATGGTAATAAGTGGTATGGTGACAGCAAAACAGGAACGTCACGGAAGGTAAGGCAGCATGAATCACAGGATTGCGTAAAGACCAAACAAATCAGCTAAAGACTTCCCCCTTGGGGATGGCGGGGATTGGGGGGGTGGGGGGGGGGGGCTGTCAGTATGAATAGCGTCCCCACCTTCTGGAAATTCTGTGCCAGGAATTCCCTCTTTCCTATCCTTTTCTTTGTTTCTGCCTTTGTTCCTTTTCAGCCCGTCACCCCCTTCTCGTCTATTTTTTACTTACTTGGTCCATTCTCCTGCCTGTGTGTGTGTGTGGTTTTTTTCCCCCCAGAAAGACTTAAAAGATAACAATCCTCTCCCACGCCGAAGTCAGATGCGCTGTGCCTGTCTTGTCAGGCGCTTAACGGCAGCGCAACGCATTTTTCGCTGATATGACCAAAACAGCAATAGTTTCTGTCCGAGAGTTCGACGAAGAAGAAAGAAGTTGAAGACGATGTCAAAGTTCACGTGTCCTCACAGGCAGGCCATTCTAAGGGCACTCACGACTTGACCGTTCCGACTTGACCCCTTCAAAAGGGGTTGGGACATTGCATTGAAGTGAAGTCTTCATCCAAGGAACGCTAGCTGTATACGTTCTTAGTCGTGGCTCGTGGCTGGCCTGGGTATATAGGTGGCAAACACGCCAACAGAACCCACGACAGTATGTTGAACATCGGAAAGAGCAGGGAGGTAGGTACCTCCCGACTCTCTTGGCTAAACTGGTAAACTCAATCCCCCACCTGTATCCCCGAAGTCAAAATTTGGCTACCTTAATTTATGATGGGGGATAAAACACAAGTCGCATGTGCGAAAAATCTCACCTCGGGCAAACTTTGTAACCCTCTTGTGTGTGTGTGTGTGTGTGTGTGTGTGTGTGTGTGTGTGTGTGTGTGTGAGGAGAGTGAGAGAGAGAGAGAGAGAGAGAGAGAGAGAGAGAGAGAGAGAGAGAGAGAGAGAGGAGAGAGAGTGTGTGTGTGTGTGTGTGTGTGTGTGTGTGTGTGTGAAATTTTGTTTACTATCATTTCTTTTTGGATGGTATCTTCTGAAAACTGGAGAGAAATTCGTCACTTGTCAAAATGTATTAGCTTGTCTAGAGCTTTGTAGTAAGCTGATTTATGTACTGCAGTGAAATACTGTTTGTTACAGTTTTGCTTCTTGCAATCACCTGATGTTCACACTTTCTCCATATCCTGAAAGAAACAGATATTGTTCAAAATTGGTCAAGTGTGTGTGTGTGTGGTGTGGTGTGTGTGTGTGTGTGTGTGTGTGTTGTGCGTGCGTGCGCGTGCGTGCGTGCGTGCGTGTGTGTGTGTGTGTGTGTGTGTGTGTGTGTGTGTGTGTAAGACAGAGAGAAAAATAAACACTGATGAACTCTTGTTTGTTGTTATTGTTGTTGTTTTTACATCAAACCCAGCTCTTATTAGAGATTGATTTCATGATATAAAAAAAATACATACGCACACACACACACACATGTGCACGCGCGCGCGTGAGAGCATTGAAGATGGGGGCTGAGTACACACTTAAGTCATACAGCATCAGTCAACAAGGCCCGTACTGAGTCGTTGTGCTCGGACACACGTATTATTTCCAACAAAGAAATGGGGGGAGGCTGGGATTTCTCTGGTTCCCAGCTCATTCCTTTGTTAGCATTACAAAAAACCAAAACAAAAAAGATTCTGTGTCTGGTCGACACGACAATGAGAAGTAGTGACATGAGTTTATCAGTTTCTACAATCGTAAGTTCCCTGATTTCTTATAAAGCGCAGATATTTTGTAGGCTGGAATTACTACATACTGGGCGTTCTAGTAATGTCTGCTGACACACCTGAAAATAGCGAGCGAGAGTTGATTCGCCCCTGAACACCTGTCCCCTGACGTAGGCCTAGGACTAGCCTAGTTGCCTCCCGTGGCGAAGTCGGCTTTCAGTTTTAAAACATGGCGGCAGCGGTGAGGACGCGCAACGCTTACACTCCTGTGTCTGTGGAAGACAACGGCACAGACAGACTTGTCCGTGCCGAATCACGAACTTCAGTGACCAAACCAAAGCATGGATTAAGTGTGTGGTTGATTCTGTTATTGATGGTAGGTTTGTGTGTGATTTTTCTGCTCGGATTCTGTTTGGGATTTTATGTTCGAGAAAGCCAGACTGAAGAAACGGTGAGTGACATTCTGGAGAACTGCGGCAATCGGCAAACAGAAAGAGACACCGACACCCTCACACAGATTCATGATGATATCATGTATCGAGTGAGGGGGGAGTACATTCGACAGTTTATGCAGTAAGTGCGCCTGCCTTTATTCATTTGTGTATTTCACTGTTTCAGTGTTTGGGTGGATAGGTTGATTGTGGTTCGTGTTCGTGGGCGTGTATTGTTGTTGTAAACTTGTCGTCTGCTTTCCTTCTGAGGTGGTGTCAGGTGCTGTGTTAGGTGCTGTGCATTTCATTCCGAGTACAAGACTTACTTCTGTTCTCTGTAGTGTCCTGTTCTGTTCAGTAGTTTTATATCTCCTGAGACCAATGATTGAAAGAAACATTGATTCAGAAAATATTACAAAATGGGGCAAAAAGCAACCCTGCTACACACACATACACACACCAAAGTTTAGTATGAATAGTATTACTATTAGGTATGGCATCTATTTTTGTGTTAAATTTGAAATAAGATTTTTGTTTTTGTTTTAAACTGAATGGTGACTGCTTTAAAATTAAATTTAAAAAATTACATTTTACATATATATTTGGCATGATATTCTGTATAAATTTTATGTGTGTGAAATTCATTAATTCAACTGATCTGGTATACATGTATACAATACAATGGTGCATCATATAAGTTATATCATTAAATGTACATGCATCTGATCTAGTGTATCGTGTGTGACTGTGTATGTGTACATGATTACATCTGACCTTGTGTGTGTGTGTGTGTGTGTGTGTGTGTGTGTGATTTTTTTTTTATAGCTCAAGGATAATGGAATAACTTAAATAAGCACAACATGTGTGTGTGTGTAAACGCGCATGTGTGTGTGTGTGTATAAACGCACATGCATGTGTGGTGTGTGTGGTGTGTGCGAGAGTATATAAAATATATATATATAATATATATATCAGTGCTTGGTTTATGACAAGTTTGTGTCTCTTGATCATATGATATGGGAGAGGAAGAATGCATTCACTGAGTCAGTATCTTGTTGTAGCTAGCTGAGCTCATACTCATACTGTACTTCTTGTTTACTTCAACATGGCAAGTAGAGTGTACATGTATACATGTATTCATGTATACAGTAGATATGCCTGTACTCACAGATCTACCTTGTTTCTGAATTTTCTAAGACAGATTTTTCATATTAATATCCATTCCCTGACAAGTGTGCATAAAAGTAATAATATATATATATATATATATATATATATATATATATATATATATATATATATAATTTATATATTATATATTTAAAAGAAACTGAAAAAAATCCCAGTAAATTAGCAATGATGGATTTTTAAATTTAAGCTATCATAGCTCTTTTCTACTTGAACATTTATAAATTTGAAACTAATTTGAATTTCATCTTTTGGTCAAGGTCTCATTATTTCAAAGAAAACCAGACCAAACCAGATCCCCCCCCCCCCCCCCCCCCCCAAAAAAAAAAAAAAAAGAAAGAGAAAAAACCCTTTAGTTTTAGATTCAGTTATCATGTTGTATCAAATGATTTTATTTGTTGAGTTGTAATTGGACCTGTACAGATTGATGGTATATAAGAAAAATTTATGAAGGCTAAGTTATCACAACATCAGTCATTAGTTTCATGCACAGTAACAACAATTAAGTCAGGAAATATCATGCCTTGATAGAAAAAGAACAAAAATCAACAAAAACAGCTAAACAAAACTGGTGTTGTTTAAAATCAGAAAGTAATACAGGTTCAGTTTGACTGAGAATTTTTAAATTGGGTAAGCAGAGCTTTGGGCACAAAAAAAGCCATTAGATTTAGTTGTTCCCAAAAAAGGTACATAACTACAATATTTACTAAGTACTATCCAGCATTATCTGCTTTAAATCAAATGCACCCCCATGGGATCACAGAATGAAGCTGAGAACAGATTTTGTTTATTGGAAAGAAAGTCCAGTGTGTCAGGGAGTGCTGAATAATAGAGCAGAACTAACAAGCCAGCCGTCTGATTTAGTTTAATCTTTGCTTTTGTGGATAAAGCTGATCAGCCTTAAGCTCTAGTTTTGGAAAGGCCATTGGGTTCAAGAGAGTGAAACTGATCTACAGGTGTGAGTGGCTGAACAGTGGGATTATGTAATGTAGTAACAGATCTGTATATCTCATCTGGGGATAATCTCTCCTGGTACTGGTAGTTACTACATATATCTTTGAGCCTGTGGCTTAGTGCAAACTAGGAGCTGTACAGAATGTAATTTATAAAAAAATATTAATATTGCTTATAAATACTACTAGTACTATTAATACTTGTTAATAGAGGTACATGAGAGTGTTTGCTTTACTACCACTGCACTAGTACTACTAGTACTAGGTTAAATCTATAAATATAAACCTCTCAAACATTGAAAGGGTTCTGTTTACTTTTGTGTTTGTTTGATTTTAAAACTTAAGTTAAGGTTAGTGTCTGTTAGGCTTGAAAATAAAAGTAATAAAAAATATATAATACGGGAAAATGCCTTAAAAGTTAAAAGCCTCATAAAGTAGGGGATCACAGATTTTATGGAATAATTCTATAACTTGAAAGATGAGTTTGTTAAATCATCTTTTACTAGATCAAGACATTATCTAATAATAAAAAAAAGTTATTATAACTTAAAACAAGTGTAACAAGTTTATAACTCACTCATTATTGTGGTTCCATAGTTGTTTGATGCACAAGACTGTGTGTGTAATAAAATGAACATTATATAATGCATTTGGTGTACAAAAAGATACATGCAGTACATGCATTGTATATGTAATTATTGTAAGCATGCAAATTTTAATACACACACAGATATGTAATGATGACTGATCTATAGTCTATACACTTGTGCATGTGCATACATGCACATGTACATGCACACACACACACACACACACACACACACACGGAGAGAGAAATGCATGTTTTCTGGTATTTGATGTACTGCTACTATACAGGACTGTATGATCATAATAACAACAAATAACATAAATCATTGTGTAAGCATTGAAATACATGTATAACTTAGATAGTATACACTTCAGAACACACCCTCCTCCAAAGTGTCACTGAAATCATTGTTATTATGTTAATCAGGAATTTGCAAATGATATGATATTAGGGATGGAAAGAGAGAGAGAGAGAGAGAGAGAGAGAGAGAGAGAGAGAGAGAGAGAGAGAGAGAGAGAGAGCAAGCTGTGTGCATTAATTTGACAACCTTAAGATTTTTATTTAACTCATGTTGTAAAACTAGGAGCATTTCCAAGATGCCATTAACAAATAAACCAATAAAGCCATTAAAGGTCTAGATATATAGTATACCATTAGTATTACGGAAGAAGGGTCCACCTTCCCCAGCATTGTACTTGAGCTGAAAGGCTACAGAGAGATCTATGTCAATGTGACTCTTGTGTTGATGGCATGTGCCATATCAAAAGATAGCCAGCAAGATGAAAAATACCAGAAAAGTGCTCACACTAGTCACAGGCTCTGTGCTTGCTATGTGAGGACTGCTGCAGTGCTAGTCTCACTCTCAGGCACAGAATCACACTAACCAGACTTTTTTGTTTACAAGTTTGTTTGTTTGTTTGGGTTTTTTTTTGGTGGAGATTAAATTCATGAATATAGTTCGCTTACTGGTGATGCAAAAGTCCTATAAAATTTTGGGTTCATTTTAAACACAGAAAGAAAATCTTGTTGCTTATTTTATTTTAAAATTCCTTTTTTAAACCTAAACCTAAATTGTAATTTAAAATAGCTTGGTGAATTGCGCTTTGGCTCTGTGTTTATGTGTGTGTATTTGTTTGTTTCAATGTTTGGTTAATTTTTTGTTTGATAGTGGGCAAGGTATGGTGGAAAGACGAAGTGGTGGACACAGGACAGTGGCAAGACAGGACAATACTGTACTTATCTAAGTTATCATTCAATCATGGACCTGTTCAGAGTGTGCTGATGTGATGCCATGGTGGTTTATCTTCCTAGGAGTAGGAGATTTCTGTCCTAGCATCACACAAGGCATCACCAGGTCTTCATGTCAACTATCAATGGTATTGATTATTTAAAAAAGTGGAGCCGATTTAGTCACCCAAAAATAAAAGTAGGCATGGAGACCCTTTACTCAAAAGTGCCTGTAATTTTGTCAATTTGTGTACAAGTTTCTGCACAGATCTTTTTCCCGACAGTTGTAGAACTTGTACTGGTCAGCATTTTTCAACGGAATAACCCACATGATTATAAATAATGTGGATGTTGGTGTTGCTTTTTAGCTTACTGATACTGTGATAAGCTTGTTGCCATGCTGATCATGTTCTTTATCATTTTGTTCCATGCTTAGCAAACGAATAAACCCTATTTAAACCAAACCCCACACCATTCATTCTTCCATTTAATTATTGACTTATTGAACGATCCTTTCAATTCATTTGATTAGATGTTTATAATAAGTTATATAAAATTCTATACTATTTCTGTGAGTATAAATATGACTGTCAACTAAGTATGATGACAGTCATTTTCGACTCAATGTGCACAACAAAAAGTAAGCACTGCAAAGTGGCACTAAGCCAGTTTCTTCAAACTAGCTTTACTCCCCTCTCTCCCCACCACCCCTTATAAAATGTAACCATTATTATAAGATCTACGAAAGGGTCTTTTAAGTACAAATTTATATCTGAGCTTCAGAAATTGCTGTTCTCATCCAAGAAAAATCATTGATCATATTTTTTTTTATACACTCATTATTCATTAAACATTTTTCTGGAACAGGAAAGGTAAGTTCTATAGTATAGTGCTTCCCCTTTATTTGCAGACTGAACTTTGTCAACTCTGGAGTGTTGTTCAGCTTGTTGTCAACAAAGTATTCATAGCAGGAGACCACAGCACACTTGAGTTTGTAAGAGAGGACAAACTGAATGGGGACAAATACAATAAAGCTGAAAATATGAGCTGGGATAGAATGTTGACGACCGCCATTGAAATCACTGTGCAGAAGATAAAGCATGTTTGGCGGCATTGTGAGTAATCTGTCATGTGGAAGAGGTGTATGAGAGAGAGAGAGAGAGAGAGAGAGAGAGAGAGAGAGAGAGAGAGAGAGAGAGAGAGAGAGAGAGAGAGAGAGAGAGAGAGAGAGAGAGGAGGGGGTTGGGTGGGTCATGAGGTGAAGGGGAAAGACGTAGCTCTGTGTTCCCCCATAAACCTGTCATTGTCTGTCTGTCTTTCGTTCATATCAAATGACGACTTTCAGTTTATGCGCAAGAGACACGCATTGTGATTGTGTGTACACGTAGACTGAATTTTGTCTTTTCTAGTCTTTTCTCTACACTCATGCTGCCACTGTGCCAACCTACCTGCTTACCTCAGTGCCTTACTACCTGCCTGCTTATTTGCATGCAGTCTGTCCATCTGTCTGTCTTTCTTCTTCTTCTCTTTTTAAATTTTTTTAAAGCATCCATTTGTGTGTGTGTGTGTGTGTGTGTGTGTGTGTGTGTGTGTGTGGTGCGCGCGCGCGCGCGCGCGTGTGCGTGTGCATATGTGCGTGCGTGTGTGTGAAAACCACTTTGAACAAGTGAAAAAAGAAAACAACACGCGAATGCTATGATTCCGAGCGTTTTTTGTTTGTTTGTTTGCTTGTTTATCATATTATATCACAAATTCTTTGACTGTATGCAGTCATTGATGAAGGAAGCTCCATCTCTGGACAACCGATATACCGTTTAAAACCATCACTGCTGGCAAACATCGTCTAGCAGGGCACCGGTTCTAAAGTAGAAGGAGTAACAGACCAACACAGGAACTGAAAAAGAGCTAGAGGCCCGACCATTGCCGATTTAAAGAGAGCAGAAGATGATAAACAGGCATGTTGGGAAGATTGTAATCTTAAAATTGGAAGTACTCTTTTCATTTTAGACGTTCAGGGTTTTCTTCTTCGACGTCGCCGAACGCTCAGACAGAGCAGTTGAGCACTTGACAAGTCGGCCCAGCGCATCTGACCCCGGCGTGGGAGAGAATTGCCATAGATCTTTGCAGGAGAATGGACCAAGAAAGTATAAACTTGACCAGGAGGTAACAAGAAGAAAAAGAACAAGGCTAAAACAAAGAGAGGGATAGAAAAGAGGGAATTCCTAGCACAGAATTTCTGTGGGGATGCTGCTTATACTGACAGCACCCCCCCCTCGCCCGGCATCCCCACGCGGTGGGGAGTGGGGAAGGGGGGGGGGGGGGGGGGGGGATTCAGGGATTGATTTACAGGTTCAATCAAACGCATGCATACTTCGAGAAATAGCGCAGGCGGATCGCAATGAAAATGTACAGCGACTAAAGAAAGTAACTTGGTAATGGTAGACTTCTTGAGACTTGTATTAAGTTTTAACGGCAAACCTCTTGGACGTTACATTCGACTGCACTCCTCTCTCTCTCTCTCTCTCTCTCCTCTCCTCTCTCTCTTCTCTCCTCTCTCTCTCTCTCTCTCTCTCTCCTCCTCTCTCTCTCTCTCTCTCTCTCTCTCTTGCTCCCCCCCCCCCCCCCCCCCCCCCCCACACGCCCCTGTTTGCTTACTTACTACACACTACCAAAGAATTTTTCGTTCTCACTCACATCCATGGATAAAATTAGAAATGGGAATGGCGGGGGCTAAGGGGGTGGGGTGGAGGGAAGTAGGAAAGGAGTCCTGAACGATTAAACTCCGATTTCAATCGATCAGTCTGTCACTGATATGTAGCCATGAATCGCATTGAGACGGGTATAATTGCTTTGATAGTTCTGGCGGGAGAGAGAGAGAGAGAGAGAGAGAGAGAGAGAGAGAGAGAGAGAGAGAGAGAGAGAGGGAGGGAGAGACTTTTCACATGAGTAATTTGATCAAATCGCAACCTTTTTAAAATTTCCATTGGAATGACACGGAGGACACCGCAAAACCCGTTTTGATTCTTTAGAGAGAGAGAGAGAAGGGGGAGAGATAGATAGATAGAGAGAGAGAGAGAAGAGACAGAGACAAGAGAGAGAGAAGTGAGAGAGTGATGTGTGTGTTTGTGTTTGTGCATGTGTGCGCGAGCTTGCATGCATGTGCGTATGCGTATGTGTGTTTGCATACTTTTGAACCTCATGTGTGTGTGTGTGTGTGTTTGTGTGTGTGTGAGTGTGTGTGTGTGTCTGTGTGTGTGAGTATGTGTGTGTGTGTATGTATGTGTGTGTGCTTGCCTTTGTGTGTCACTTGGGGCAGAACAGAACACTACGCCTCAAAACCTCTGGAATCGACTTGAACGCAGCTAGTATGTACACCAGTAAAACTAAAAGAACTCTTTCCCTCCCAGCAGAATTAGTACTCTGCTTTAAGGTTGTAATTAATGTGACCTTTCCTTTGCTCGGTCTTTGAAGTAGGTTACAAGATCATGACCTTTACTTTTTATGCGAACAGAGGAAAATCAGGAAATTAGCTTGTTGCTTTCTTTCCATTTTCTCTGGAGAACCCGAGGCTTCAGGTTGTGCAACAGCTTCTTTTTCTTATTTCTAAAGGAGGAAAAACAAAGTTTCCGAAATTGAAGTCTTCTCTGTTTCAAAAGTGGCTGGCATTAAAGGGTATATATATACCCAGGAGCACTAATATCTCTTCCTTGTTGAGGCCAGTGTTTTCAAACTTTTTCTTAGGTGTTTTTGAGGGTTTTGAAAAAAGTTGGGTTTTTTTAGTGGGATCATTTTATTTTGCTTTAGTTTTATAGTGGTTGGCTTTGATTTTTTTTTTTGCTTTAATCTCTTCTAGTGTGTACACAGCTTTACTCAGAATATTTATTTAGTTCGTAATTTTAGGACTCATTGTGTTGTACGTTATGTGCACGTTTATTTTGCTCATGATGTATTTTATATTGGAAGTTGCTACTAACAAGATTTTGTTTTGATTTATAAATATATGATATGTGTGTATGATTTACTTTTATCAATACAATGCTAGACTGACATTGTTTTTGTGTGCTTTTTTATGCAAGGGGATGGGGGAAGCGATATAGCTTAGCATTAGAGAGGTAATATCATGTTTTCTTTTCGTTCTTTCTTTTGTTTGTGTGGAAAAGAATAAAATATGTTTAAACTAAGCAATATTACATAGAAATACTGTCATTTGCAGAAGGTGAAAGGGGATAAATCATTCGCGTTGCTGTGTCGCATTTGTTCACAGTTTGTATGGTGTTGAATATCGCGTCGTCGTTTGATGCAAGTGAAGTAAAATATATCATAATTTGGTGAGCATTAATCGTTGACTTGTAGATTGTATTTCAAAGCACTGAAGTAACGGCAATTCTCTGTGTGAAAATCGGGCTGCTTTTGCAGGTGAGAGTGCATCAACACCCCCACTCCCACCCCCGTTCTCCCTCCTTCCTTGTCTGCAGGTTGATTAGTTTTTCTGTGACAATGAGTTTTTTCCCCTCACAGAAGTTTTCCAGGGACATCTAGCTGCCTGATTTCAATAAACTCTTTTACACACTGTTAATTCATGGTGCATAAAAATGGGAACTCAGTTCTTCGTCTGATCCAAGACTGGCACCCAGACCACCACTCCTGGTCTTGTAGACCATCCCCATTCACAAAAGTCCTGCATCCGAGGGGAATGGAACGACACTCTGCCGAGTCAACCGAGACCAGTTTTGTAGTGAAAACTGTAGCTCAGACAGAGCTTCTTCTATGATGGCCTAGGCCTAGTGGACAGTGGCACTGGCTGGACTCGCTGTGAAGGTGAATCAGCAAGGGTTATGTCACACCACTCAGGCCACGCTCTTCGCTTCAGTGACTCCTGTCGCCGGCGCAAAAGCAGATGTTGTCACGCATGGCTTGGCCCGCCAGCTATCGTCGTTAGTGTTCAAAGAATCAAACACTTCTGTTAGTAAGCAGGTTATCAAACACTTCAAGAGTAATTGCAAGTGCTGGGCTAAATGGATTTTCAGGTTGTTGAGTGTACGCTTGTTGTGCAAGGTACTGTGTGAATGACTCACTACCTACTTCTAAGCCCATAGTTATGAAAATAGAGATCAAGAGATGGGAAGTTAGCTGGATGTTCAGATCTGTGGAAGTGAGAGGTTCAGAACTGGAGTGAGTGGAAGATCGATTGATGGATAGTTTGATTGATTGATTGATTGAAGAGTGACTGGGGGTGATGAGTTCTCAAAACATGTGCCTGCCCTTGTAGTTTTTGTCGGATGGCGTTAGAAAGACATTTGACTACATCACTTGATTCTTGGTAAAAATAAAAAAAATAAAAAGAGAGAGAGAGAGAGAGAGAGAGAGAGAGAGAGAGAGAGAGAGAGAGAGAGAGAGAGAGAGAATCATGGGGTGGGGGGGGGGGGGGTGGGGGTGGGGGAAGAAATGTTATCGACTTCTGTTCAGGTTATCACCACCTGCGATCATCTTGAAGACTAAAAGGGAATGTTGAGGTGCCCCTTGTCACCCTCTCCATTTATAGACGTTTTGCGCGTACCTCTCAATATATCATAGCTAAATCAGTAGCTTTTACTGCAGCGTCTAGGGCGGGCGACGGGGCTTGGTGTATGGTATGTTGCCTGGCGGGCCATCGCTTTAATCAACTTCACTCTGCGTGTAAAACCGTCCCATGTGTTTAGTGTTAATATGTCCTTTTTCAGGGAAGGGGGGGGGGGGGGGGGGGGGGGGGGGGGGGGGGGGGGGGGGGGGGGGGGGTTGAGGGAAACTATTTCTGCATGAAGGCTGAAGCTCGACTTAACATCTGGACATGATCTCGACCTGCGGTACAGATGAACGAAACTCGATAACTAATTAATTGTCAGTTGAAGTCCAGTATAAAGCAGAACAATGTTAGTGAGCATAAACTTTTTTAAAATGTTGTGATAGGAATTTTTTGTTTGTTTGGGGGGGGGGGGGGGGGGGGGGGGGTGGTAGTGGAAAGTGGCATCCAGAACAGTAGAGGAGATAGTCAGCAAGGTGAATTTAAAGTGATTCACTGACAGCATTCTAAGAATTCGTTTTGTGCTGTTAACTGTGGAGATTTAACCTGTAGAAAAGCAATGTGTAGTCTACTAGTCTTGAGAGAGAGAGAGAGAGAGAGAGAGAGAGAGAGAAGAGAGAGAGAGAGAGAGAGAGAGAGAAGAGAGAGAAGAGAGAGAGAGAGGGGGGGGGGGTGATCAGGAAAAAGGCAGAAACAATGGGAGTGATAGAAAAGTGAAAATTTCAATTTCTAGCACAGAATTTCCAGAAAGTGGGATGCTATTTTATTCCTCCCCCCCCCCCCCCCCCCCCCCCCCCCCCCCGCCTTCATCCCCTTCCGGGATTAAATGGGCCAGTGTGAGACTCGTACGTTATCGCTGAAAGGCTAGTTTGGTTTGGATAAAGGCCCTGTCTGGGAGTTCAGTTTAGCGTTTTGTGAAGTTCCTGTGCTCCTCAGTTACAACTCCGAAGTTCACCGTTTAGTGAGAATGTTGCACCTGTGGCCGTTTTTCCACCATCAAAATCACCACAAATCGTCCAAGATGACTATGTTTAAACACGACGCGAGTTTGTATGCGTGTGTTCTTATCTTGTCATTTATTCCTGCTGGCACGCGAAGGCCCACTCTTCTCCTTAAGGTGAAAGGAATAATGAGATTTCAGTTGGGTGTACAAAGTGGTCTCATTTGTCTGTGTCAGTATATATGTGTTCTTGCATGGCACCTCGTTGTAAAGCCCCCACCTAAAGCCGGGTTTCATTTGGGTTAGAGTCTGCACAGATGTGGTCTTCGAAGAGAAAGTCTCCTTCAGTCTGGTGGCTGTGAGTGAGATTTAAACCTGTGACCCTTGCATCGACTTCATCAGGTGTTAAACATCTTCTCCACACAGCCAAACCGGGTAGACTTCCAAGTGAAGTGCAGGATCCTGTACGAAGCTCAGCTTGGGAATTGAGACGCCACATTAATCAGTATGACTTGACTTCTTAGTTCAGCCGTAACCCCTCGAAAAGTCTTTGGAACACTGCACAGTATCTATTTCAAGCAATACGCCACAGGCAAGTTGAATCTGGCGGGTCCCGTTCTTCACCATGTATACGTTATACATGTATTTAATTTTTTTCAGTTCATCTCTACATCGCTGGCGGCCACTCAAGGCTGAATGGCCATGGACTATTTCTGTGTGTTTGATCATGTGTGATGTCTTTACTGATGACAGGGATGTTCCCGTGCCACTCATTCAATCTCTACGCCCCAGCCATACCTGGTTCGTTCTGTTGCATCCTCAGGCCAGGGTCACGAATTCACAGGTTCCTTATTAATGTCAGGCCACCTTAGGGCTACCAGCCACAGTAACGCTGCACTGCTGCTGGGTCACTTTGGTGGTGTTTAGTGGTGCCTGTTGTGAGCTAACATGGGCAGGACAACGCCTACTAAGCCCCTGCTGATGACAACGATAGATTTGTCGCTGATCAGGACTGACTGAGATACTTACCTGTGGTGGCGACCTCCACAATGTGAGCGTCTCTCCAACCACCTTCTCCTGTGAACCTCCAACCCCGAAAGCTTTACATAACCCATCACAGGCGCAGAAGTGTATGAAAAATAGAAACTGAGGTCACTATGAGACCAGAGCAACCGGGCCACGGAATTAGAGACAAATTTCAGTACTTCTTTAATTGCATAACGTCAGTGAGGATGAGGATGATGAAATACAGCTGCTATGGAAGAGCACGTGCTTTGAGACTGCTTGAGGTTGAACTTCTAACCGCGAAGGCTTTGACAAATTCACCACAGGCCCAGAAATGTGTGGGAAAATCGAAACTGAGGTCACCGTGAGACCAGATCAACCGGGGCCACCAAATCAGAGACAATTTTTTTTTAAATTACATGATTATCAGAGATGATAAGGGCGATGAAATACAGCTGCTGTGGAAGCGCATGTACTGTGAGACTACTTGTCAGAACTGTACGCTAGGCTTTCTATCTTATTATAATCTCGGCGTCAAATGAGTCCGAGAGAAACATTGTTTACACTTACAGTGTTGGTCACATAATTTAAGCAACACTCTCAAAATTGCATCGTAAAGTGGATGAAGCTTGCCTATGTAGTCCTAGTTTTCAAAGTGAGACCTTAACAAACTCACTCTAGGCCAGACTCCGAAAAATCCCTGTGATTTTTATGGGATTGGAACCTGCGAACTTCTCGTTACCTAAAGTGCTAACCACTGGGCCATATCGGCTGGTTTGGATGGCCATGTTGACAGACCAGTCTGTCAGTTAATTTCAGGATGTTGTCGGTCCACTTTTTTTTCTCTCTACTTGCCATTTTCTTCTTGCTGTTAGTAGTGCCCCGCAGTACTCCTGGTTTGGCCACGTCATGGTGGCTACACCGCTGCACCTTGCTAAGTTTCTTTGGGTTCGGTGTGAGGCTGTCTTGTTGCGAGTGTGTGTGTGTGTGTGTGTGTGTGTGTGTGTGTGTGTGTGTGTGTGTAGTGTGTGTGGTGTGTGTTATGTGTAGGTAGATTTGTGTTAAAGCTAGCCTAAGATCTTGCGGAAACATCGCTTTAGTCGAACGTTTACTTTTCACTGCTGTTTACACACACGCAGTCAAGGAGCTGATCAAGTGTGTGTATATATCAGGACACGGCGACATGTTTGCCATCATGACAAGTAAAATGTTCATTACAAACAAAGAAATTTCCTGTAGGAATTATTGTGTGCGTTTTTGCTTTGTTTTCTTGTCCATTTTGCATTAAGAAAAAGGACCCAAAACTATCTAAAATAATAATAATGATAATTTAAAAAAAGGAGAGAATCCCATGGAAATAGAAATTTTGCATTGGCAGCTTGAAATCAGTGTATGCTGAACAGCAAAGACAGCCACTCTCTTGATCACCTTTGCACCTTAAAAGGGCCTCCTCCTCTCTTGACGACTTTTGCGCCTTAAAAAGGGGCCTCCTTGTGTTTGACTGTCAACTCCTTGAAGCAATAAAACTTGCAGCGTGATTCACAACCACACCAGTTCACGTGCAAAGAGACTCTAAAGGGATGTATATGGGGCCCAGGTAGACAGTGAGGAGATTTTAAAGTCCTGAAGACACCTTTCCCACCCGTATGCCGGTACTAAATGGTACAGCACACACACAGTCACTCAGTCACACACACAGAGCTACACCCCCCCCCCCCCCCCCACACACACACACACACACTACTGATGATAACAACACACACACACACACACACACACACACACACACACAACACACACACACACACACACACACACACACACACACACGTGTTCGTGCGTGCGTGCGTGCGCGCAGAGAGAGAGAGAGAGAGAGAGAGAGAAGAGAGAGAGAGAGAAGAGAGAGAGAGAGAAAAAGAGAGAGAGAGATGGAGAGAGAGAGAGAGAGAGAGAGGAGAGAGAGAGAGAGCGCGCGCGCAAATCTGCGCTTTGATTTGTCTGTGCAAGATACAGCGCTATATACATTCCATGTATTATTATTATTATTATAAATCTGATCAAGTGCGCTAGGTGTTCTTGAACGATCATCTGTCAGTTCAGATGCCTATAACGCAGCATTAAAAAAAAAAATCTGTAAGCTGAAAGGATATAATCAACAAGGGTAATTTTATTTTCTCCGAAAATGGATATAATAGGTGAGTACAGGAGGCAGTATTTAATACCTAACAATAGGGATGCGTTTTCTTTCTCAAAAAACCATACAAACACAAAATATATTCAACTTTTAAGCAGTGATACTCACATGCTTCCTATCAACCAGCATACTCCATGAGTATGCGATGGTCTATAAAATCAAGGAACTGATGGAGACGAACATTATTTTTCATGCGTTTTGAGAGAAAAACACACACACACACACACTGTATGTTAACTTGATTTTTAAAAACACAAAATATATTCAACTTTTAAGCAATGATACTCACTTGCTTCCTATCGACCAGCATACTCCATGAGTATGCGATGGTCTATAAATTAAGGAATTGATGGAGACAAACATTTTCATGCGTTCTGAGAGAAACGCACACACACTGTATGTTAAATTGATTTTTGAAAACGTGTGTATGGTTTCTTTTGTTACACTCTGTGTACCCGTGTGTGTGTGTGTGTGTGTGTGTGTGTGTGTGTGTGTGTGTGTGTGTGTGTGTGTGAGAGAGTGTGTATGTATGTGTATGCGCGTGCGTGCGTGTGTGCGCGTGCATGTGTGTGTGCGTGTATGAGTTTGTACGCACACACATACGTACGCACGTGTGCGCGCGTGTGTGCGCGCGATCGAGCGTGCATGCGCGCGTGTGTGTGTGCTTGTGTGTGTTCGTGTGTGTGTGCGTATGTGTATGTATATATACTTTATTTTTGTTGTATTTTTGGTTTTCAGTTTACTGCTCTGTCATTTATCTTTGCCATAATGATCCATACCAGTCAGTGTTATTTATTCGTCCTTCATTAATGATTAAAGTATATTTTTGTGACTTTTGATTTGACATCCTCTAGAAGACTGACCTTTATGTTGGACAAAAAGAAAGAAAGAAAGAAAGAAAGAAAGAGAGAAGAGAGGAGAGAAGAGAGAGAGAGAGAGAGAGAGAGAGAGAGAGAGAGGAGAGAGAGAGAGAGAGAGAGAGAGAGAGAGAGAGAAAGAATGAACAAAGGAACTAGAAAGGCTTTAGATGAAGAAGCGTTTCAATTTCTTCCCCTGTACTTATGGCGTGTACCTTTATAAGCTGGCTCGTGGATAGCAAAGCATCGCTAGCTTCAGGTTTTACGCCTTTGTGTGCTTTAAGGGAGGAAAGACTGTTTCTCCCTAAAATAGACGAAGACATATAAATTCAGAGAGAGAGAGAGAGAGAGAGAGAGAGAGAGAGAGGAGAGAGAGAGAGAGAGAGAGAGAGAGAGAGAATGCGAAAGCTTTATTCAGTATAGGCCTTGGCCCCTCATGAAGGGGTGGTGTGAATTTAATCATGTATCAACATTCCAAAATATATTACATTAGAAACTTTTGGAAGCAGAAGAATGATACCTCAACTACAAACTATATATTTCTAAATATCTAAAAGCCTTAAATGAATTGCTATTAACTTAATAGTTATTATAATATCATAACGCATTTGTTAACAGACAACATGAATCATATGTTATATGTTATATGCTTCTTGATGAGCATGCGCCTCCTACTGACCATCTCCTACCTGGTAGGCCCTGTGCACCATGGTACACCCATGACATCTTGGTCGCAAAACGCAAACGCCGACAGTTAGAGTGGCAATGGCGAAAAACAAAAACTGAGATAAAGAAACAGCTTCTTCGTAAAAAAAATCAACAAAGCCAAAACCTTTATCCATTCAGCAAAAGACAAAGTATTACTGTTCTCAAGTTCTTGATGCGACGTCTATGAAATCTCTCTTTTCCGTCACATCCACTCTTCTTGGATCTGCGAAGGCTAGCCCTCTGCCTTCTATCTACGACCACTCTGATCTTCCTTCTATATTTTCTGCATTCTTTTCTGACAAAGTCCGCAACATTCGCTCTAGTTTGGATCAGACTCCTTTTCAGCCTGCAATTTCTGACCCCCAATTTTCTGGCACTCCTTTCCTTTTCTTTCATCCAGCAAGTGAGAAAGAAATCGCGACAATTCTGAAAGAAATGACAATAAAATCATGTGATCTTGATCCTATACCTGCTTCTCTTTTCACTCAGTGCCTTCCACAGCTTATACCCACTATCTCAAAAGTAGTCAACTCTCACTTCTCTCAGGAATTTTTCCAACAGCTCTCAAAACTGTAATAGTTACTCACCTCTACTCAAAAAGCATGACCTCGATCCTAACACTCTGAAGAATTATAGACCTGTATCCAACCTACCGTTCATCTCTAAAATCCTTGAAAAAGTTGTTCTGATACAACTCAACAGCCATTTTCATTCAAACAGTCTCCTTCCCCTTTTCAGTCTGCCTATCGCGCCAACCACAGCACGAAACCACCCTAGTCCACACCGTAAGCATGCTTCCACATGCGTCTGACTCAGGAAAATTCTCCCTTCTCACTCTTCTCGACTTATCTGCAGCCTTCGACTCTATAACCACTCAATTCTTCTCTCCTGTCTCCAAAAAACTTTTGGTATTAAAGGCACAGCCCTCACCTGGTTCAGTTCATACGTTACAGATCGATTCCACACAGTTGCAGTAAACAAGATTCAGTCAACACCTGCCAAACTGGAATGTGGAGTCCCACAGGGATCAGTTCTCTGCCCTGTTCTTTTCACTCTCTACACTGCTCCTCTTTCACACATAATAAATCGTCATCAGATCAACCATCATTTTTATGCAGATGACTCTCAAATTCTTAGCAGTGATACTCCTGAAAATCTGCCTTCTCTCTTGATTAATATGTCCTACTGCCTTCAAGATATCAAAAATTGGATGATACAGAACAAGTTACAGCTAAATGCAGATAAAACCGAAGCCATGGTTGTAGGGACCAAACACAAACTCTCTTCCATTACAACAGCTTCAATAGAATTCGGCAATGCGTCTGTCCCTCTATCTACTGTTGTGAAATATGAAGGGGTCGTTATAGACAACACACTCTCCATGCAAAAATTCACCACCCAAACCTGCCAGTCGTGCTACTATCAATTGCAGCAAATCAGTGCAGTTCGAAAGTACTTGTCCACTGATGCAACATCTAAACTAGTCACCTCTCTCATTCTCTCGCGTCTGGACTATTGCAATTCTCTTCTGGCTGGTCTGTCAGCATCATCTATCCACTCCCTTCAATGTATACAAAACTCTGCAGCTCGTATAGTCTTCAGAAATAAGAAATCAGAGCACATTACTCCTCTCTTGCGATCTCTCCACTGGTTGCCTGTGCCACAGAGAGTAAACTATAAGATCAGTACCCTCGGTTACAAATACCTCCATAAAACAGCACCTTCCTACCTCTGTGAATGTCCTCACCTGTACACTCCTTCTCGTTCCCTCCGCTCTGCTGCGGATACCTTGTGTTTAAGAATACCTAGATTCAACCAGTCCTTCATTGGCCGCAGCTCTTTCTCTGTTTCTGG
>CM054155.1:22217128-22219628 GCA_028751875.1 Rapana venosa | reverse complement strand
TATGTGTTGTGTGTATGTTGTGTGTGTGCGTGTGTATGTATTGTGTGTGTCTGTTCGTTCATGGTAGAAAAACACTCAGTTGCTGACAGCATACATGTATACATACATGTATGGATATCTGTAGATCCTGTTCTCTGAAAATGTGGAGGGCTCTACTTGACGCGATCTTTGCCGTCCACGAAATAATAGTTTTCTTTGGATTGGTTAGCAATGAAAGAAGTGTTTGTTCTGTGCTCTCTCTCTCTCTCTCTCTCTCTCTCTCTCTCTCTCTCTCTCTCTCTCTCTCCTCTCTCTCTCTCCTCTCTCTCTCTCTCTCTCTCTTCTCTCTCTCTCTCTCTCTCTCTTCTCCACTCTCTCTCTCTCTCTCGTTCATTTTCTTTTTATTCGCCATTTGTTATTTGGGTCGTTAGTAATGTAAAAAAAGAAACTGTCATGGTTATTCTATAGGGCTAGATGTAAAAAAAAAAAAAAAAGAAACTAACATGGTTATTCTATCACCTACTGTAAATAAAATTAATTCAATTTAATTCAGTTCAATTCTCTGTCTCTCATTGTCCTATATAAATTCCATATATTATTATTATTATAATTACTATTATTATTAGTCTGATGAAATACTTCTAATCTGGTCTGTTTTTTATTTGTTTGTTTGTTTAAACTCTCAGGTTTATGAATAAAATTAATGAAGTACTTTCTTTTCCAGGCTGTTGACGTATTGTAGTCCTTAGCACTAGGCAAGAATTCAATATTGCACGAATATGATTATATTTCGCGAATGCAAAAGAACTCTTCCACCTGTTTACATGTCTTCTTCTCTTTTAACATCATCATCATCATCATCATCATCATCGGTTTTTTTTAATGCTCACCTCTTTCTTTTATTTCGAGGATATTGAATAAACACTAAACAGTTATAATAATTTATGCATGTGCTTTCTCTCTGTTTCTCTCTGTCTGTCTCACTCTGTCTGTCTGTCTCACTCACTTTCTCTGTATCTGTGTCTGTCTGTCTGTCTGTCTGTCTCTCACTCTGTCGGTCGGTCTGTCGGTCTCGGGCTCTCTCTGTCTGTTTTGTCTGTCTGTCTGTCTGTCTCTCTCTCTCTCTTCTCTCTCTGTCTCTCTCCGGGCCCCCTCTCCCCTTTCCTTAATTGTCTTCTGCCTTTTTCTCCAAACTATTCTTTTTATTTCCTCAGTCTTTTTTCTTTTGATATTTGCCTTCCCCTTTCCTTCTCTCCTCCTCCTCATTCCTGGCCTGTTTGTCCTCCCCTCCCTTTTTTTTTCCTTTCTGTTTTTTGTCCATTCAAAACGACGAAAAGAGTTGAGATCTCTCCGTCAACGCTATAGTGACCCAATTTTAGTGAATATAGTCATCAAAGGGTTTGCGTCTTCGGTTAGTTCAAATACGTCAGAGAGAGAGAGAGAGAGAGAGAGGAGAGAGAGAGAGAGGAGAGAGAGAGAGAGAGAGAGAGAGAGAGAGAGAGAGAGATTGAGAGAGAGAGAGAGAGAGATAGATAGATAGATAGACAGAGACACAGAGAGATAGAGACAGAGAGAGAGAGAGAGGAGGAGGGAGAAGAGGCAGAGATATAGAGACAGATAGAGATAGAGAAAGACACAGACAGAAGAGAGAGATAGAGACAGACAGACAGAGACATATATATATATAATATATATATATAGACAGACAGACAGGACAGACAGAAGAGCAACAGACCAACGACAAAGATTATACTAGACAGACAGAACAAGACAGACAGACAGACAGACACAACAACACAACACACACACACACACACACACACACACACACACACACACACACACACACACACACACAGAGATAGATCTATAGAGGAAGCATCATCGTCCCCATGTGTGTACTTTACTACTACTACTGTCACAGGAATGTCAGCAGCAGCAGCAGCGGCAGCAGCAGTAGCGGGGACCAGCAGCATCATGATCATGATCATCAGCAGCAGCAGCATCAGCTGGACCCGGTGTCGGGCAGCAAGGAGGAAGAGAGGCTGGCCGCACAGTGCGTCACATGATGCAGGACTACATGCTGGATGACCTCCAGGTGGAAGAATACGACGTCCCCATCACCGTCTGTGATCCTTCCGCCCCCAACTTGGTGCAGGTGAGACTGAGAGTGTATTAAAAAAAAAATTCCTTTATAGCGAGGATAATGGAATAAGCACTTATGTGCTTTTTTACACCAGTCCCCGTGTGTATGCGGATTATATATATATATATATATATATATATATATATATATATATATATATATTCTTTTATATCGAAGATAATGGAATAAGCACTTATGTGCTTTTTTGCGTACATCCAGTCCCCGTGTGTATGCGGATTTGTGAATTCTGTCATCTGTTCCCCACCGGCACACAATGGCCTACTCTTACGAAAAGCGGAACAGGATTTGAACGTGTGCGCAAGATGTTCTGCGTGCGTTCGCACACGGGACCTCGGTTTATACTAGTCTCATCCG
>CM054155.1:22199628-22204628 GCA_028751875.1 Rapana venosa | reverse complement strand
GAGAGAGAGGAGAGAGAAGAGAGAGAGAGAGAATGAGGTGTAGGAGAGAGAGGAGAGAGAGGTGAGGAGAGAGAGAGAGAGAGAGAGAGAGAGAGGAGAGAGAGAGAGAGAGGAGAGAGAGAGAGAGAGAGAGAGAAATGAGTGATGTGTGTATGGGAGAGAGAGAAGAGAGAGAGAGAGAGAGTTAGAGTGAGAGAGAAGAGAGAGAGAGAGAGAGAGAGAGAGAGAGATCCAACCTTTTTATGACACAACGGTTTTCAGTTCTTGGGTCAGTTACGTCAAACCCTTCTTCTCTTTCATCCCCCCCCTCTACCCACCCCCCCCCCCCCCCCCCCCCCAAACCAGTTCGTATCTTTCCGTTCGGAATCTCTGTTCCCTTTCCCTTTTGAATCTCCATTCTGTTCACTTCAACTTAATTTCGTCTGACTTCACAAAAGTGAAAATTTACCAGTGCACATTAAAAAAACAACAACACATAGAGCCAAGTAGTGGTCTGTATAGAACAATTGTCTGGCACTGACACAAACGGGAAAGTGTTAGATCGCGTTTTTTCCCCTTTCTTTTTTCTGAATACATTTCTTTTCAGATATGCAAGTACTTTCCACCCCCCCCCCCCCCCCCCCCCCCCCCCCCCCCCCATATTTAAATGAATGAACTAACTCCATAGCCCGACCTTTTCTTCCTTCCTTTTACACACACACACAACTACAACACCACACCCACACACACACACACACACACAACACCCACCACACACACACACACAATATATATATATATATAGTAATAATAATAATAATAATAAATGGAACTTATATAGCGCTATATCTTGCAAAGACAAATCAAAGCGCATATATATATTATATGTGTATTTTTTTAAAATTTCATTTTCTTTTCTTTTTTCTTGTCGTTCGTTAGCAATAAAATAATATGGTTCAAGTGTGCCGTGGCATTTGTGCACCGCACACTTCTTGACTCGTGGAGTAGACCAGTTTTAGTTAATACCAACATGTTTGAATTTAGTTGGCGCAAGGATGTGAACATGATTGTACAATCTTAGCTGCAGTAGTGGAGTGTGAACATGATTGTACAATCTTAGGTGCAGTAGTGGAGTGTGAACATGATTGTACAATCTTAGCTGCAGTAATGGAGTGTGAACATAATTGTACAATCTTAGCTGCAGTAGTGGAGTGTGAACATGATTGTACAATCTTAGCTGCAGTAGTGGAGTGTGAACATGTTTGTACAATCTTAGCTGCAGTAGTGGAGTGTGAACATGATTGTACAATCTTAGCTGCAGTGGTGGAGTGTGAACATGATTGTACAATCTTAGCTGCTGTAGTGGAGTGTGAACATGATTGTACAATCTTAGCCGCAGTAGTGGAGTGTGAACATGATTGTACAATCTTAGCCGCAGTAGTAGAGTGTGAACATGATTGTACAATCTTAGCCGCAGTAGTGGAGTGTGAACATGATTGTACAATCTTAGCCGCAGTAGTGGAGTGTGAACATGATTGTACAATCTTAGCCGCAGTAGTAGAGTGTGAACATGATTGTACAATCTTAGCCGCAGTAGTGGAGTGTGAACATGATTGTACAATCTTAGCCGCAGTCACTAGTGGAATTCAGACTCGGCAAAAGGGGTGGCAGTGTCAGTCAAAAAAACGAAGCTAGCACAGAGAGCCGCCGGCTTCTTTGGCCTGGTAGTTAGTTGTACAGCAGTCCATTTGACGTGACACGCAGAGAACACACAAAGACAGACAGACAGTATCGTAAAACTTTGACGAGGACCGAGCGTTTAGTTGTGGGAATGGTGGGGAACTGGGGACGGGAGGGAGGGGTAACAGGTAGTCGTGGTGGGGTCCGCCCGCTATTGCACGGCCCGATATTGCGGGGGCCCGCTATTGCGCGACAGTGTAGACGCAGCCTGGGGAATACTGACGTTGCAGCCTATGTACGATGTAGTAAGGCTGCAACGTATATTATACCTTAGGCGACACTGTCGTTTTATACTTTAGGCTGCTAATCTTCATGGCAAAGACAATGCATATTTTTAAACAATAAAGGGAAATAAAGAGGTGTCACAGTTTTTTTATTCCACAAAATCACTTTTGCAATCCCAACATTCAAAGCATCGAGCTCAAAACCACTACCTTATAAACAAATCTCAGGTGGTCATAATATGATACCAACAAATAAACTGGCAAAGAAAATGTTGATATTGCATTCATTCGAATCTTGAAAATAAATTCAAAACATAACACGGCATCCTGAAATCATCTTTCGTCTTCTCAACTTCTCAATAAAAAAAATAACTAAAGTAACTTGGAAGAACAAAATTAATACATGAGGAAATGCCAGTCATTTTTCGCATTTTCCGAAAACCTGGACAAAATGAACTTTTCCGCTTCTTCGTTCGCGCAATAGCGGGCCCCCGCAATAGAGGGCCGTGCAATAGCGGGCCCGCCCCGTCGTGGTAGGGTGTGTGTGGGTGGGTTGGGGGTGGGGTAGGGTGGGCTGAGGGTGGAACGGATTCAAGGGTGGGTGGGTGGGTTGTATTGGGGGAAGGATTCAAAGAGTTGGAAATAGCTGATCCAGGGATCATGTGTAGTTTTATGGGACGTTGTTTTAGCCGGTTATAAAGACTGGGTGTATATAAAGATGAAGTATTGTGTAATAGTGTGGTCACCATCCAGAAAGCGTTTTTATTTTGTATTATTTTTATTTATTTATTTATGTTTTTACCTTTTACCTCCGAGATTCACCGATGTTGAACAATATGATACAACACAATTTTTTTTTTTTTAATAATGTGCAATACAGTTAACAGCACTACAGTAAAATAAAACACACCACGTGAATGTACATGTAGTTTGATACACCACAACATATATCGGGTGTAACGCAGTAGCTCGTGTACTTAAGTACCCAGTTGGGGGGGGGGGGGGGGGGGGGGGGGGAGGAGGGTAGGACTCAACAACAAAGAACAACCGACTTTCTAGAGTTCTTTTAAGATTTTTTGTTTCTTTAGCAAGTATCTGTAGACTTATGAGGACTACAGGCATTTGTAGTGCTCAGTCAAAGTAAGGGATGTGCAGTGTAATGATGATGTGGTGTACTATGTGTTGATGGGATACCACGTCAGGGGTGATTGGCGGCCTGGCACAGATGACAGAGCGGGAGGGACAGGGTAATTACAACGCCTGTCACGTGCACAGGCAACACGGAACAAGCTCACAGAACACGCCCATGTCATCAGATCTACTGATCTACTTGCCTAGACATGTTTTCGCTTGAGAGGTGGAGAGAAAAGGGCAATTTTGGGAAGGGCTGGGGGGAGAGGGGTTACTGGGGATGGGGTGGGGGTGGGGGGTGGGGGTAATGGTGGGGAAGTGAAGGGTGGAATGGGGTGTTATGCTTTTTCATTTGTTTGAATCTCAGCCTTGTTCTCGAAAAAATTTTTAATACCCAAACAAACAAAAAAAACGACCTTTAGTTTTACTTACTCGTAGTGATACCAATATTGAGGTTGGATGCTCATTGTGCTCCCAGATCTCCTTATTTGATTTTACTCATCAGCCAGGCGAGAACAGTGACTGTCGACTTGAGTCTGTGATGACTCGACAAGGTGGGTTAAAAAAACCCCAAACCCAAACAAAGCCTAAGGGGATTTTGTTGTATGTAACTTATCCAGCTTGCACACATGCGTTTCGTTTGATAAGTTAGCGAACTCTGTCACGCAAAGGAGCAATTCAGTGTATGGAACAGAAAGAAAGAAAGAAAAAAGAAAGAAAGAAAGGGGGGGAAAAAAAGGAAAGACAATCCCCAGAACGCACGTCAGACACCGAAGACAGAGCATGGCAGTTTTGTGCCTGTGTAAAAGTCGAAAGGTGTGCGTCTTCTTTCTTACGTCTATCCGCTAGAAAGTGATATCATATTAGACAGGAGAAAGGTTCCAGACCATTCCGAAGTCCCTTGTTACCAAGGATCACAGCTAGGGTCTCTTGTGATGAGAAGCCAAAACTCACTTCTGCAAAGTCCACACCCACGTTTTCTACATTTCGTTCGAAGGATTTCTTCAAGCTTGAAGTAGTTTGGGGGAAATGCTATCGAGCCATGCTGAAAAGGATGCGTGGTGCTTCTGTCTTTCTTTTTCAACTTCAAAAAAGAAAAGTCTCGTGTAAAGTGTCGGGAGTCAAAGAGGAGTATCTGAAGAGACAGAAGACTTACAGAACTTTACCTTACAGGCCGACCGCAAGGGAACGACTCTAACATTTCGATTCCAGCAGCCAGGAGAAGAGGATTTGCTTCTTGGGGGGATCGATGATCGACTGTTCTTTCTGATCCCCGCTTTTTGCCAGTGGTCCTTACTATACCCCCCAGCCCTGCAGATTGTACAAGTCTTGTCAACGAAGTTGTGTTACCCCCTCCCTCTGCCTACTGTGGCTGTCTGTAGGGAAAGGGGGGGGGGGGGGGGGGTTGGAGGGTGAGAAGGGGGGTGGGGGTTGAACTGTGTCTTACAGGATCGAAGTGGATCGTTCTGACTTAGAGTACTCTCGACATGACTGTCCACAGAGAGAGAGAGAGAGAGAGAGAGAGAGAGAGAGGAGAGAGAGAGAGAGAGAGAGAGAGAGAGAGAGAGAGAGAGGAGGGGGGGGGGGGAGGGAGGAGAGAGAAGGAGAGAGAGAGAGGGAGGGAGAAAGGAGAGAGAGAGAGAGGAGAGAGAGATGGGGAGAGAGAGAGAGAGAGAGAGAGAGAGGGAGGAGAGAGAGAGAGAGAGAGAGATCTGAACGTTGAAAAGACGTATTATCCATAAAGAGACCATTGGTCCACGCAGTCAGTGAGGAATGATAAGACTGCACGGCAAAGTACGTCTGTGACAGACGAATGCGAAACAATTCTCTAGTCGATACTAACAACTTCTGTAACAGTTCCTGGTCCATCGATTTGGAATGGCCTCCCTATCTCTCTTCGCCAAAGACCTTCTTGTGACACTTTTA
>CM054155.1:22124628-22197128 GCA_028751875.1 Rapana venosa | reverse complement strand
GTCTGCTGTCATGCAATCGTTGCATTTATTGCTAACTTCTGGAGTTCCTTGTTCCTCCGCAATTTCACAGAAAACGTTGCAGCATATTTAGCAGCCAGATGGGAATTTTGATTTTCTCGCTCTCCCGGCTTTTATATCTTCATTAGACGTCGTTACCATCTCAGGCCTTGTCATTAACCCATTCATTCCACGCTGGTGGGTTCTTTGGCAATGAAACACAAAATATGCTTTGGACTGAAAGTGGTTATTTTCGACTGTTTGCCAGTTGGATTGCTTCTGTTTCTGGATTATACACGTATGAGAGTAAATTTATTGAAAAAGGCTTCAGAAAGAAGGGTCTGTGTGAGTACGAGAAATGGTAACTTTCAACAACAGCAGGAACGTTATGAACTTGTGTGTAAGCAGTGACAGTGATAGGAGAGCCGAAAAATGTTTCGTACTTCTTCACAAAGGCATGGCGATTGTGTTTGGTCATCAAGGTCATTGGTGCAGGACTAGAAAGTCTAGAGAATTGATATAAAAAAAACACACAAAACGACTGCTGTGTGAAACAAACAAATAGAATAAAAGAAACGTCTCGGAAAGAATTGATATATATATGCAAAGTATGCAAAAAGAGTAGAGTTATTCTGATGAAAACTGATTTTGTTTTTGTTTGTTTTTGTTTTTGATCATTGATGAGAATAGCAGTAGTATGCCCATCAAGTACCCGCTGCTACCATCACCGTTCCTGGTCATCCATCTCTAGACTCCGGTTTTTGACATTTCCCTCGCACTTGAAGATGAGATAACTTTGATTTATTAGCCATCAGTAGCGTAGGTAGATCTATCTACATGACCATTCAGTTTGGGATAATGACCATGAAATGCATGCTCAATCTGTTAGGCAGCAGAGACTGCTCGTAACAGGTATAGTATTTTTGCAGTTAAAGTTTGGCGTCTTCTGAATAAATTAGCCGGTATTTGAGAAAAAAAATCTTAAGTTTAGTTAAAACCAGTTTATAATTTTCTTGTTTGCCCTCTCCTTTTTTCCCTTTTTCTTTGCGATGGTGATGCTGCTGATGGCGTTTATTCTCTCTCTCTCCCTCCCTCCCTCCCTCCCTCCCTCTCCCTCTCCTTTACTCTACCTTCTTTCTTCTCCATACCCCAGAAATGATGATAGGAATGACATGTTGGGCGTCATGGAGTGAGTGTGGTTGACGTGTTCTGATGTGCCTGATGCAGTACTTGCACGTCCCACCACCACCATCATCCAGCACTCCACCGTAGTAGTAACAGTCGCATTGCATGTCTGTAACCAGGGTGGCGTAGCATCGCTATTGTATGGCTTCTCAGACCAGTTGTGGTTTTCTTTAGGTATGTGTGGCTTTTGTTGACTGAATACTTTAGTGCAGTTTGATTTGCCTGGGACATGGTAGTGTAGTCCTGCTGATAATAAACCTGTGGATAGCATTTATAAACGTTTGAGTTCCTGCATAACGGTAGGAAATGGGTTTGTTAAGTTGCACTTGTTAGGTATGTCAGCTTGTCAGGGGATTCTTCTGTCTTTAGTAGTGTAGGGGGTTGGCTTTCTTTTTTGAAAAGCTTTTGTACTTTAAAAAAAATCAGTTTTTAAGAATATTATCATCAACAGCAGTAGCACCACCACCACCACCACCACCACCACACATCAAGCAGCAGCAGCAGCAGCAGCAGCAGCAGCAGCAGCACCATCATCATCATCATCAGCAGCAGCAGCAGCAGCAGCAGCAGCAGCAGCAGCACCATCATCATCACCATCAGCAGCAGCAGCACCATCATCATCATCATCATCATCATCATCATCAGCAGCAGCAGCAGCAGCAGCAGCAGAAGCAGTAGTATCAGCAGCAACAGCAGCAGCTAGGAGGAATGATAGAGGGTGGCATTGCACTCTTCCTCAAAGAAAGCAGCCAGAATTCAATACCACGCAATAAAAATAAATTCAAAGCAGTGCAGTGCACCCCTAGGCAATATAACACAACCATGCCCCCCCCCACCACCACCACCACCACTTACGATGCCTTTTACCTGGTAACCGCAACTTCCAAAGCCGCACATCTCCTCCATCCCATTTTGCAGAGGGGGCTAAAAGTGGCTGGGGGAAGAAAAAGGCAATAACTCCGCTGCAATAGCCTTCGTCTGTCACCGCGTAAACTGAATCACCGAAACCCGAGACGGCCAGGCGACCCGAGCGACACGTAGGGGCAATTAACTTGTTGAATCTTTCTGTTGAATCATTTTCAGGGCCTATTCACTGGCGCTGACCCCCGTGTGTTATGCTAAAGGGGAACGGTGGTCCATGTCAATAAGACTGCATTGTGTGTGCGCATACAGAGGTGAAAACGGGTCTTTTCAGTCTGTGTGAAAGGGAGTGCTGGCCTGGCTGTCTGTGCCGGCTGTTTGATTTGACACGCATGCCTGTGGAAGGGGTGGAGAGGTTGGTTTCACAGGGAGGGTCTTATGGGCAACGTGGGTACATACCCTGTGTGGAGAGAATTCAGGTGTTTTAGAAAGCGAGTGAAAGCCTTCTGGGGGAAGGAAGCAGGTTGTGTGTGTGTTGTGTGTGTGTGTGTGTGTGTGTGTGTGTGTGTGTGTGTGTGTGTGTGTGTGTGGTGTGTGGTGAGTGATTGGTGTGTGTGTGTGTGTGTGTGTGTGTGTGTGAGAGAGAGAGAGAGAGAGAGAGAGAGAGAGAGGAGAGAGAGAGAGAGAGAGAGTGATTGGTGTGTGTGTGTGTGATTGGTGTGTGTGTGTGTGTTGTGTGTGTGTGTGTGTGTGTGTGTGTGTGTGTGTGTGTGATTGGTGTCACACATTCCATGGTCACACTGTAAACACGACCATAATTTAGACATAGTTGGAGAAGGAGACTAAAATCCCTTAGTAATAATAATAATAATAATGTATGGAATTTATATAGCGCTGAATCTTGTACAGCAACAAATCAAAGCGCTCAGATGACTTTTTTTTATGCATGTATATGCAGTTTTGTAAATTTTGTCATCTGTTCCCACCGGCACACAATGGCCTACTCTTTCGAACAGCGGAACAGGATTTAACGTGTGCGCAAGATGTTCTGCATGCGTTCGCACACGGGGCCTCGGTTTATAGTCTCATCGCTTTGATTTGTTGCTTTACAAGATTCAGCGCTATATAAATTCCATACATTATTATTATTATTATTATCCGAAGGATGAAGTAGTGACATAGCAGGGTCCCCCCCCCCCCCCCCCCACTTCTCTCATCTCTTGTTGCGTTCCTTTTCTGCTGTTCTCACACCGCTCATTTCAATCTCCCCGTCCCAGCCATACCCAGATTCGTTACTTCGCATCCTCAGTGTGGGAAGTCCACTGGGAGCCCATCAATACCTGGTGACTGATGTGTATGGCAAAACCGAAAATGAGGTCACCGTGAGACCGGAGCAACGGGACTATTTTTTTTCTTATTGCATGATGATCAGTGACGATCAGGATGATGTGATGCTACTGCTATGGCAGTGCGTGTGCTTTGAGACTCCTTGAGAATGTTGTACTCTACTACGTTTTCTATCATTTATATATCCCGGGGTCAGCCGGGCCCAAAAGATTCACTCATCATACAGACACCGGTAGTTTTGGTGAGGTGATTTGAGCAACTCTCTCAAAATCGCTTCCGTAAAGTGGATGAAGCACGACTGTGTGGTCCCGGTCTTTCCAATGAGCTCACAGCACTCACTCCGGGTAGGAGCCGGCCGCAGTCCGAAGAAATCCCTGTGACTCTTTTGGGATTCCAACCCGCGACCTTCCAGTCTGTAACCCAAGGCGCTAAGGCTGCTGGTGACGTACCAGGATTTATCTATCTTTGATATTCATTGTTCACAGGGTGATCATTATTCCTGTTATTCCTAAAATCTGATCTTATAGTTTGACGTAATCTACTACAGCTAGGCTACTGTGGGTGGGGGAGGGGGGCTGGAGAAGTACGTGACCAGAAAGCAAATGCACAAAAGCGGTCTGACTTCATAGCTGTATACTTCTTCTTCGTTGAACGCTCAGACAACAAACAACTACTGTTGTCTGTCATATGAGCGAATACGCGTTGCGCTGCTGTTAAGCGCCTGACAAGTCAGGCACAGTGCATCCGACTTCTGCGTGGGACAGAATTGTCTTTAAAGTCTTTCTGGAAAAAAGGCAGGAGAATGGACCAAGAAGGAAGAAAATAGACAAAAAGGAGGGGACAGGAAGAAAAGGAACAAGGCAGAAACAAAGAGAGGGATAGAGACGAGGAAGTTCCCAGCGCAGAATTTCCAGAAGGTAGGGGTGTTATTTCTACTGACAGGTCGCCCGACATTCCCATGGGGGAAATAGCTGTATAGGTCTGCACTTCTGTATTGGTTTGTAGGCCACTTGTTAGTCACGAGGTTTCTCTGCATGCAGTCAAGACTGCTGTCCTTGGGGAGAGCGTACGATCGCTTGTGTAGCACCACCCATTAAAAAAGCCAACATAAACCTCCTGTTTACGCGTTCATTTGTTTTCATAGGAGGGTGCCTTTCTCAAAAGGAATTCATTTGCCCGGATGACTCTCTCGTTGCTGTGGATTGCTTTACATGCACACAATGTATGTTGCACACAAAATCTGGGTGTATTTCCTCATCAGAAACACTAACACCGCTCATGGTCTAGGTCTAGTGGCTGGGGGGAAAAGTCCGGCTTTGAGACAGGAATTGAACTCGTGACCTTTCATTTCCTAGACGAGTGAGTTACCTTCGTCTTCGTTTTCATCCATCAGTTTTAATCTGTGTGTTTGCGTGCGCCCCCCCCCCCCCCCCCTCCTCCCCTCCTCCTCCACCCCCTATACCGCTGCTTTTATCTCCCTCTTTCAATCCCTGCAGGAAACTGTTATGACACCTTGTGACATCTTGGTGTTTTTTTTTCTGGGTGCTACCCATTGTAAATGGGCAGTTTCCCCGTCCCTGAACCCTTCCTGAATCCTTTTCTTTCACCCTTAGTCCCAAAGTTGTCACTGGAGGCTCAGACAGGGTAAAACTGTAGATTTAGTGAAGATAACAAATTGTTACAATAAGGGATATATCCGAAATGGCCAAGCCTTGTTCAGCCAAGGCCACATATGGCATGTTTGATATTTGGCCAAGCCTTGTTCAGCCAAGACTACATATGGCATGTTTGATATTTGGCCAAGCCTTGTTCAGCCAAGGCTACAAACATATGGCATGTTTGATATTTGGCCAAGCCTTGTTCAGCCAAGGCTACAAACGTATGGCATGTTTGAATATTTGGCCAAGCCTTGTTCAGTCAGGACTACATATGGCATGTTTGATATTTGGCCAAGCCTTGTTCAGCCAAGGCTACAAACATATGGCATGTTTGATATTTGGCCAAGCCTTGTTCAGCCAGGACTACATATGGCATGTTCGATATTTGGCCAAGCCTTGTTCAGCCAAGGCTACAAACATGTGGCATGTTTGATATTTGGCCAAGCCTTGTTCAGCCAAGGCTACATATGGCATGTTTGATATTTGGCCAAGCCTTGTTCAACCAAGGCTTCAAACATATGGCATGTTTAATATTTGGCCAAGCCTTGTTCAGCCAAGGCTACAAACAAATGGCATGTTTGATATTTGGCCAAGCCTTGTTCAGCCAAGGCTACAAACATATGGCATGTTTGATATTTGGCCAAGCCTTGTTCAGCCAAGGCTACATATGGCATGTTTGATATTTGGCCAAGCCTTGTTCAACCAAGGCTACAAACAAATGGCATGTTTGATATTTGGCCAAGCCTTGTTCAGCCAAGGCTACAAACATATGGCATGTTTGATATTTGGCCAAGCCTTGTTCAGCCAAGGCTACATATGGCATGTTTGATATTTGGCCAAGCCTTGTTCAGCCAAGACTACATATGGCATGTTTGATATTTGGCCAAGCCTTGTTCAGCCAAGGCTACAAACATATGGCATGTTTGATATTTGGCCAAGCCTTGTTCAGCCAAGACTACATATGGCATGTTTGATATTTGGCCAAGCCTTGTTCAGCCAAGACTACATACATATGGCATGTTTGATACAAGTTACAGGTTTTCACGACCTTTCAGTTTAAGTCATATATGACATGTTTGATATTTGAGGTTTTCATGACCTTTCAGTCAACGTTATTTATTGACTAAATGAGAAAATGTTATAGCCGTAGTATGTATATAGCATTAGGTGACAACACTTGTCTTACTTAGACTGAAGATTTTTTTCCCCCAGCAGAAGTCGTTATTGAATTAAAGGCAAGAATAGCAGTCACATCTGACATTTGGTGCCGCAGACATCTAATAATAATAATGGAATCTATATAGCGCTTTATCTTGCAAAGACAAATTAAAGCGCTTATCTGAAAGGAGGTTACATTTTATGTTCATTTTCCATTGCCAAAAATAATTATGAGAAAAGTGATAAATTATGTTCGTTGTATTTTTTGGCTTCCTTTTACTGTGTTCTGTCTCCGAGTTTTTACTTGGTGTGGCCTAAGAAAAAATCACACCCACGAAGTACCCACAGAACACACGCACACGCACGCACGTAGGCACGCATGCATGCGCGCACGCACACACACTCACATAAGAAAGTAACAGTGCATATTCATGTATATTGTCCAGAACAAACTTGGGTAATCTCACTTCCTGTAGAGTGGAAGTATAAGGAGCACTGATTTGCTCAGGCTGAACACGCCTTGTGTGTATCTGCATACATGTGATAACAGTAATGGGCAGAAGGATCATGTTGTGGTGATCTGTATTTCTGTGTTTTTGTTCTTTCCTGTGTTTGTAGCCTAACCTTTTAACCCCCCCCCCACACACACACACACACACACACTCTCTCTCCCTTTCTCTCTCTCTCTCTCTCTCTCTCTCTCTCTCTCTCTCTCTCTCTCTCTCTCTCTCTCTCTCTCTCTCTCTCTCTCTCTATCTATCTCTGTAATAGACGCCAATGTTATAATTCAGTTTGTTACAAGTGGATGGATCCTTTATTTTTACCAAACTTAATTGTACTGATTATATATTTACCCTTTTATTTATTGTTTCACCAAAAAAAATTGTGTTACCTCCCTTGTCAAAAGGCCTAGTTGGGCAATGGCAATAAATTGTTAAAGCGTTAAATCCTCTCTCACTCTCTCTCTCTCTCTCTCTCTCTCTCTCTCTCTCTCTCTCTCTCTCTCTCTCTCTCTCTCTCTCTCTTCTCTCTCACACACACACACAAACACACACACACACACACACACACACACACACACACACACACACACCACCCTTTCTGTGCCTTTGTATTTTTAATGTAGTGTGACATAACCGTGTCCTTAGGACCACAATGTTTCAGAGAACCCATTGCACGTGAATAAGCAGCTTTCCATGTTGAAAAAAAGAGAACAGAACAAAACCAAATAAATAAGAATTTGAGAGTGGGAGCTAAAAAGCAGATTAACTAGTGGACTGAAACTAGTGAAAGACAAGTTAATATCTGCAGATGGAGTACGTTTGAAGATGCATCGTCACTTGTCTTATTTCCCTAACATTCTTTTTTCTTAAAGATAAATTACACGAAAGCATGAAATCAAGCCAAAACCAAAACAGAATACAACATAAAAGGAAACCTCAAGACGGCAAATTGATTGTGACCAGTGTCATTTCCCGTCAAAGCTGTGAAATGTATATAATTATACACAGTACAGTTTGGCGTGATGGGCACAGTGCGTTTCACTGTTGTTGAGTACAGTCTGTATTACTATGTCAAAGCAGCATATCACAGTACAGTACAACATAACCCCCCCCCTCCCCCCCCCCTAAAAAAAAAGTACAGGTAAAGGTGTCCCATAGAGTATGTGGTCGTAGGGGAACGAGGCATCAGAGACCTCAGATTCTCTAGGGCCAGCATATTGAGGGCGGCGCCCATCTCCTCTCCTTCGATGCTTTACCTTCCCTGACCCAGAAGAAGGCCGATACCATTTACAGCTGGATGAACTGGGGGACTGTACTTAAGCCAAGGCGTGCAAACGGACACCCATCCAACTAGTAACCACGCTCATTGCTGCTTAACCTTGGCTCGTGGAAAGCGAGTGCTCTGACCACTGAGCTACCCCGTCCCCACAATATACCACAGTGACAAGAAAAACCCCAAACAACCCAGTGTGTGTAGATACAGTATCTGTGATAATTAGACCCCCCCCCCCCCCCCCCCCAAAAAAAAAAAATTAATAAAAAGAACAAGAAAACCCAAGAAAAAACAAACCCCAAACAACAACAAACCAACAACAAAAAAATGACCCTCCAAGAAAAAGACACCAACCACAACAAAAAGAAAACAAAGCTACAACAACCAAACAACAGCAACTGAACAACAAAAAATCCCAAGCAGGCGCCACCCTAGTGCGTACAAAGGCAAAGCCTTTAGTTTATTGCATAGTTTTGGCATAAAATCAATACAGCATTCAGCTACAGTCGGACTAAAGCTAAAGAGTAGTTTAGGTTATGTAACGCTATGACAGTGTGTCCGTGTGTGCAGGTTATCTCCAGTTTGCATTTCATCATCATGGTGTTTTCTTATCAGACCAAGAATGTTTAAGTTGCGGGAAGTATGTGTTATTCTCTGAAATGACTGCCTTCTTCCATTGAACAAACCACAAGCAGATGTGACTATTCTAGATATATGAGTTTTGAAACATGTCGCACAACATTCACAGTCAGTAAGTGAAGAACTTGTTTGCAGACACTTTCCCCAACAACAAAAAAAGCAGGACATGTCACTCAAAATTTACACTCAGTAAGTGAAGAAACTATTTGCAGACATTTTTCCCAACAACAATGCAGGACATGTCACACAACATTCACTATCAGTAAGTGAAGAACTGTTAGCAAACACTTTTCCCAACAACAACAACAACAAAAATCAGGACACGTGACACAAAATTCACAATCAGCAAGTGAAGAACTGTTTGCAGATACTTTTTCCAACAACAACCAAAAAAAGCAGGACATGTCACACAAAATTTACACTCAGTAAGTGAAGAACTTGTTTGCAGACACTTTTCCCAACAACAAAAACACAGGACATGTCACACAAATATCACAATCAGTAAGTGAAGAACTTGTTTGCAGACACTTTTCCCAACAACAACAAAAAGCAGGAGGTGTCACACAAAACTCAGTCAGTAAGTGAAGAACTTGTTTGCAGACACTTTTCCCAACAACAACAAAGCAGGACATGTCACACAAAATTCACAATCAGCAAGTGAAGAAACTATTTGCAGACACTTTTCCCAACAACAACAAAGCAGGACATGTCACACAAAATTCACATTCAGCAAATGAAGAACTTGTTTGCAGACACTTTTCCCAACAACAAAAATACAGGACATGTCACACAAAATTCACAATCAGTAAGTGAAGAAACTCTTTGCAGACACTTTTCCCAACAACAACAAAACAGGACATGTCACACAAAATTCACAATCAGCAAGTGAAGAACTGTTAGCAAACACTTTTCCCAACAACAACAACAACAACAGAAATCAGGTCAGACTTTAACCCTGTGGCCTGGAATCCCTCCAGTAGAGCTTTTTGTCAGGCACCCTGACATGTCTGTCTTCCAGCCAGCCCGTGGCTTGATACCCCCTGTTAAGTCAAGGTGTCCGCGTTCAGCCAGGCTGTGTCTTTGTGACGGGGTCACTGAGGCAGCTAAAGGCCATTCAAATCAGTGATTCAGGTCAAATCAACAGTGAACAGTTTTCGGCTTAGCCCTCCATTGCACAGGCCTTGTGAATCTCTCTATCTGTCTGTCTCTGTCTGTCTGTCTGTCTGTCTGTCTCTGTCTCTCTCTCCAGCTCTGCCACTCTCTCTGTGTCTGTCTTCTGTCTTGCTTCTTCCCTCCCTTCCTCCCTCCCTCCCCCTCTCTCCCTCCTTTCCTCTCCCCCCCCCCTCTCTCTCTACTCCCTCTGTCCTCCTCTTTCTCTCCCCCCCCCCCTCTCTCTCTCAGTTTATTTGCATGTTGATCTTTAGTTCTCCTCCTCCTCCCAAAAAGAAGCAAACCCTTAATTGATGAATCTCGACAAAGGCCCTAATGCATGCTTTACTTTCGCAAGGGACCATAATTATACATACTTACAGCGTACTTCCAAGTCTCATGGTTTCATGCTAACATTTCTGCTTGTTGTGTATTACTCTGAAACTAAAACTATTGACGTGAGGCTTCTGTGTGTTTTGTTTGTACTGGTTTCATTTTGTCGGAATTCAGAATGAGATTTGCGTAATAGAATGTAGGAAAATAAACCAATATTTTGTGTGTGTGTGTGTGTGTGTGTGTGTGTGTGTGTGTGTGTGTGTGTTTGTGTGTGTGTGCAAAAGGGGGTGGAAAGTGTAGACAGTTAAGAACAGATTGAGGGACTGAAAGGATCAAGTAAAAACGTGATATCCTGCAGATCTTAAGTTACACTGAAGTGTGTGTGTGTGCGTGTGTGTACGCGCTTGTGTGTGTGGCGCGCGTGCGTGTGTGTGTGTGTGTGTGCGTGTGTGTGTGTGTGCGTGTGTTTACAGGTTCTCAATTTATGGTAAGTCCCATGGCATAGATGATTTGGAATGGGGAAGGGTGCGTAGGTAGAGAAAAGCATGAGGGACAGGTTGGTCGACAGTTTTCTGCAAGCTGGTCTGTGTTCAGCCATTCGCGGCAACACAGCCATGTCAAGGCTGGCTCAACCTTTGATGCTCTTCGTCCAGTGTTTATCTCTCTGCCCCTGCATCTTCCTCTTTCAAGTGTCCCCTGGAGAATAGTCTTGGCAAAAGAGTTATGATGTGTAACATGACCAAACCATATCCGCTTCCTTTTTTTTTTTTACAACAGCCAGGAGGGGTTCTCATACGGCCCAGCTTTCATGATCATCTCTTGGATTCGTTGTTTTTTTTTGTTTTTTTTGGGTTGGGGGGGGGGAGGGGGGGTTAGTCATGCCAGGGAAATGTGTATAAGCTTTCAGAATGATTTCATTTTTACGGCTTGAATTTTCTTTTCCAGTATTACTGTCCAGGTCCAGCTTTCACAACCACACAGCAGTTTGGCAATGATGAGAGCTCTAAAAAAAAAAACCCCGTTTGTTAGGAAGCTGATTTTTTTGGTTTTCCAATTTGTGGTCAAATTTGCCAAGGCAGAAATTGCAAGGGATAGTCTAACCTTTACTTCGAACAACCAAAGAGCTGCCATCTCTGGTCATTGTGGAATCATAGTTGAAGGATTTTACTTTTTCAAGTTGTTGATCGTATTAAATGACAGTGCTAACTTTCACGTCATTGATGTTGTTTTATCATGACAATGTTCTTCTCTGTACCAATAATGATAGCATACGCGCTAGCTCATTGGTTCTTTGTTACTGCCTCCAAGGAGTTCATTGTCACTGCCTTCAAGGAGATCAAAGTTATCAGGAAACCAAACACTGTATAATGGATCCGCCACCAACAGTGACAGTGATGTGGCATTTGAGGTGTGTCTCTTGGATGATATTTCCATGAAAGAGGTTGAATAAAGTGGGCGACAGTATGTAGCCCTGTCTGACTCCTATTGTTTTTGGAGGGAAGTTTCCAAGATTCAAGATTCAAGATTTTAGAACTGCACTGCTGACATTCTTGTAGGGTGAAAAGTAGTCCGCTACTAAGTTAGGCAGTGACTAGAATCTGGATCAACCCTTGCCCTTCTTCCTTTGCAAGTCTAAAGCTGTTACCACTGAGCTATCCCACTCCCTCCTTAGTGTACATATTAAAAATGATGTCTGTCTTTCTAGAAGATTTCACCAATATGACTTGGCGTTTCTGTTTGGCTTTTTATGTAAGGCCCATTTTTAATCTTTCATCCAAACAGATACATATTTTCGTAATCTGTCGTCTTATTGTCAATTTATGTGTATTTCTTAATGTTGCATTCATAGTCAGTTCATCTGTTTGATGGATGCTTGCATTTGGGGTTATTACTTTTCATATTTTAGACAACTGTTTTCTGTTCTGGTCTTATTCATATTGGCATATGTGCTGCTTCCTCCTTTCGTTATTACAGATATTTCGTGTGCTTTATAGGCTTTTCTGTGTGTCTTACAAGCCCCGATATGGCCTCTGTGGTCGGCGGGGCTATAAACATCAAGATTGGATTATGTCTTACACGTTGTTTTTTTTTTTTGGTGAGGTCAGGATGAAAAAAACAACCATGTAAGCTTGATCTTTGTCTTCATTTACTCAATAAACATTTTTTTCATAAATATTATTTTCGTTCCTCGGCTAGAGCCCCAAGGTTTATCAATGGTGAGATTTTGCCTTGCCTACTTTTAAGGTAGCGGCATTGTGACTTCGGGAAAAGATCATTTTGACCAGTTCAACTTACTAGACTTGACTTAGTGACAGGTTGGTGCTGTAATGTGTGTGTGTGCAGGGCAGCCTGGTGTACGGCCACTATGGGAGTGAAGCAGACCTCATCATTCTCCAGGCCAGGAGGGTGTCCCTCAAAAACCGCCTTGTGCTGCTGCGTCTGGGCAGAATATCTTTGGCTGAAAAGGTGTGTGTGTGTGTGTGTGTGTGTGTGTGTGTGTGTGTGTGTGTGGTGTGTAGTGTGTGTTTTGGGTGTGTGTGTGTGTGTGTGCGTGAGAGAGAGAGAGTGTGTGTGTGTGTAGTGTGTGTGAGAGTGTTTTGGTGTGTGTGTGTGAGTGTAGTGTGTGTGAGAGTGTTTGTGTGTGTGTTGTGTAGTGTGTGTGTGGTATGTCTGTGAGTGTGTGTAGTATTGTGTAGTGTAGGTTTGTGAGTGTGTGTGTGTGTGGTATGTGTGTGTTGCGTGTGTGTGTGTGTTGTGTGTGTGCATGCTTGTTCGTGTATGTGTATACAATCTACTTGTGTGTGTATGCATGCACCGTGTGTATGTATACATGTATACATTCATGACCGTGGATGCATGCAGCTTGCTAAGCAGGCTTGTGATACTTGAATGCATTGTGGAAGCATTTGTGTGTGTGTGTGTGTGTGCAAGGCGACAGAGGAGCTCATAAAACATGTACACGTACATTGTATACATGTATGTGTGTGTGTGTGTGTGTGTGTGTGATGGTTCAGCGCCCCCTGTAAGCAGCCGTTTTGTAGTGCCTGGGGAGAGCTGTAGTAGAGCCTGAAGCTTATGGTGACAAACAGCTCACACCACAGGGGACAGAGCCTTGCTTTGCCTCTGTATGAATGCATTGGATATAAGAATTTGGTGTGTTGTGTGTGTGTGTTTGTTTGAGTATGAGAAAGGGAGATAAAGAGAGAAGAAGCACCATAAAACCAAAACTCTGTATTTAAAGAAGTTTGGTGGGTGTGTTTTTTGTGTATGTTTTTGTTTGTAACGAGATAGATGACTAAACACAGCTGTGAAATGTATAACAAAAAAAACAATAATGATAATAAAAATAGTAATAATAACGATGATGATGATGAAAATAAAGGCATACATAGAGGGAGAAAAGAGACAGAGCAGGTATCTGAGATCAGTTCAGTCTGCGCTGGAACCCCACAGACTGTTGAATACAAATGACAGTGGAGTGATGCAGTACTTCCCACCACATACTGTAACACTCTTATTGAAGTGGTGGAGGGCGGAGAGACCTGTACAGACAGAATGTGGATCTGTTGTAGAGGTCTTGGTGTCTCGAGACCCCACAGACTGTGGAATAAGATACAAATAACTGTACAGTTACAGAACTGCTGGTAGTGAGTGTAAATAGACCGTGTAAAGCATGGCATTGAATGGAGCAGCAGGGGGGTTCGATTTCATGTTACGTCTCTTCACAAAATGTGATATTAGACACATTAAGGGGAAAAAAGTGTAGGAGAGGGGGGAGGAATTCTGGGAGTGGGGTAGGGGATTAATGTATTAATTAAATCTACACAGAACTGTAAGAAAATGTAAATACAAATAATTCTTGAGTACAGAATAATAAAAATCCCAATTTCTAACAAAATCTAAAGAATGAACAATAAAACTATTTGTAACTGTAACCAACGCGAGAAAATCTAAACCGCAGAAGGACAATGTCTTTAAAGTCCATAATAATCATAACAATGAACCGATTGGACTATGCAATAATGATTTGAAAAAAATTATATTTTAGTAAAAGATCACTGAATACGGCTGATGACGATGTTGAGTTATGAACAGGTATGTAACTTTTCAGCATACTGCATATCAATATATGATCAAAAGTTATACTATGGCCACATATGCATGAAACATGTTCAACATATTTTGTCTTAAAACAGTTCAATTCCCATCTACAAGCCAGAGAAACAATTTGTTTTACATGATAAAAATTGGTTTAATATATTTTAACAAAACGCTAAAATTTTACCATCTCTTCATATACATTTAGACACCCAAGTCTCTTTTTTTCACAGTGGAATAACTTTTCCTGTGCTTTTTGCATGATTTGATAACGTTCGTGTTGTGACAAGTGGAGTTTTAATTTTGCCACGTCTATTAATTGTTTGACCCCCCTTTTTTTTTGCTTAAAGGTCAACCTTTTCGTTGTGATATACACCACAGTGAGATGGAATCCAACAAAAAGTTATATATGTGCCTTTTAAGGTGCGGAGATGAATTAAATGACAAATCTCTATTACAAGTTCAGATCTAACTTTTGTTTTGAAAATAGCAGGGGTGTTGGTGTAGCGGTACCATGTAAATATCATACACAGTATGATAGATTTATACTTAGCAATGCACAATACACTATCTAATACAGTACAATAGCAATCACAATGCAGTCATATAGCTGGTGTGGTAGTAAAACAGGTGTAAAGCATTGGCATTGAAGGAAGCAGCAGGGGGTGTTGGTGTACTGGTACCCTGTAAATATTATGTACAGTGTGATAGAAATAACTTAACAAAACACAAGGACATGCTACATCACAGTATCTGTTTAACGATACAGTTTACAGAAGTGGTGGCGATGTGTGAACATGTATTTTTTAAAGCGTGGCATTGAAAGGAGCGGTGGGGGAATTTCAGTGTACTGGGACCCTGCTTGCAAGCGTTACAACATGTCAGAAATGACTGAACAGCACATTAATAATAATAATAATAATATATGGAATTTATATAGTGCTGAATCTTGTAAAGCAACATATCAAAGCGCTTAGATGACTTTTTAAAAATTAATTTATGCGTATGTATGCGGTTTTTAAAATTTTGTCATCTGTTCCCACTGGCACACAATGGCCTACTCTTTCGAACAGCAGAACAGGATTTAACGTGTGCGCAAGATGTTCTGCATGCGTTCGCACACGGGGCCTCGGTTTATAGTCTCATCCAAAGGACTTTGACATTCAGTTCGATTTTTTTGTCAAACTGGGGAGAAAGGGTGAGGCTGGGAATTGAACCCAGAACCTCACGGTTTACTTGTAGGCAGGCAAACGTCTTAACCATCCTGCCACCTTCCTTCACATTATGGATTCAGTACATTTTTCAGTGCAGCAGATCTGTAAGCATACAGTTATTTGTATCTCATTCCACAGCGTGTAGGTTCCCCAGACACCACACAAGACCTTAGAGTGATTACACGTATTGTGAGAGAGGTGTTGGTGTGTGGACAGGTGCAGAACGTGGCGCTGAAGGGGGTTGTGGGGGTGTTGGTGTACTGGGACCCTGCAGATGGTGACCACAACCCCGCCTTTCCTGCCAACGCCTCCTACGTCCCTTATGCCTCTGCTGCCCTCTATTCCACAGGTATCTTCCCTTCTCCTTCTGTCTGTCTGTCTGTCTGGGTGTGTGTATGTGCTGCCCTCTATTCCACAGGTATCTTCCCTTCTCCCTCTGTCTGTCTGTCTGTATGTGTATGTGTATGTGCTGCCCTCTATTCCACAGATATCTTCCCTTCTCCCTCTGTCTGTCTGTCTGTCTGTCTGTCTGTCTGTGTATGTGTATGTGCTGCCCTCTATTCCACAGGTATCTTCCCTTCTCCCTCTGTCTGTGTATGTGTATGTGCTGCCCTCTATCCCACAGGTATCTTCCCTTCTCCCTCTGTCTGTCTGGCTGTGTGTATGTGAATGTGCTGTTGTCAATTCCACAGGTCTCATTCACCTCTGTCTGTCTGTATGTCTGTCTTAGTGCAGTTGTGTTTTCCACAGGTATCCTCCCCCACTGTTTGTCTGTATGTCTGTGCTGTGTTCGTGCAGCTATGTTTTCCACAAGTGTTGTACCCCTTTGTCTGTGTGTATGTATATGCGTTTTGTCCTGCTGTAAATTCCACAGATATCAAACCCCTCTGGTTTGGTTTTTCTGTCTGTGCAGCCATGTCTTCCGCAGGTATCTTTCCCCTCTGTCTGTTTGTATGTCTGTCTGCATATACATGTATGTATTTATGTGTTCTTGCAACACTGTTTTCCACAGGTATCTTCCTCCTCTGTCTGTCTATCTGTTTGTGTATGTGCTGCTGTCTGTTTCACAGGTATCTTCTGTATGTATGTGCTGCTGTCTATTCCACAGGTATCTTCTGTATGTAAGTGCTGTTGTCTATTGCACAGGTATCTTCTGTATGTATGTGCTGCTGTCTATTCTACAGGTATCTTCTGTATGTATGTGCTGCTGTCTATTCCACAGGTATCTTCTGTATGTATGTGCTGCTGTCTATTCCACCGGTATCTTCTGTATGTATGTGCTGCTGTCTATTTCACAGGCATCCTCTGTATGTATGTGCTGCTGTCTATTCCACAGGTATCTTCTATATATATGTCAATGTGCTGCTGTCTATTCCACAGGTATCTTCTGTATGTATGTGCTGCTGTCTATTTCTCAGGCATCCTCTGTATGTATGTGCTGCTGTCTATTCCACAGGTATCTTCTATATATATGTCAATGTGCTGCTGTCTATTCCACAGGTATCTTCTATATGTATGTGCTACTGTCTATTCCACAGGGATCTTCCCCCTCTGACTGTCTGTGTTTCTGTGCCTGTTTCATGTTGTTTCTTCAACAAATTGAAAGTTTCATTTGGCATGGCTGGGGTGTGCATAAGGAGAAAGTTACAAAAACTAAGTGTACTGCAGGCAATGGCACATACACATACATACCCATGGACACAGACACACACATGCACACTACATTTTCGTTTCTGTCTAATTTTGTGATTTGTTTCATGATTTAGTTACGAACCTGAAAGGGAGTGGGGGGGGGGGGGGGGGGGGGGGGTAGGGTAGGGTAGGGGTTGCCTAGTGGTTAGAACATCAAGGTGGCAACTCATTGGATACATACTCATGTTGTAGAGTGTCAGTAACAAATCCTGTTCTCTGTCTCATTGTTACGCCATACCCTCATGTCACAAATCCTGTTCTCTGTGTCTCATTGAGTTACCTCACAAATCCTGTTTTCTGTGTCTCAAGAGTTGCCCCATGCCCTGGTGTCACAAATCCTGTTCTCTGTGTCTCAGAGTTGCCCCATGCCCTGGTGTCACAAATCCTGTTCTTTGTGTCTCAGAGTTGCCCCATGCCCTGGTGTCACAAATCCTGTTCTCTGTGTCTCAGAGTTGCCCCATGCCTTGGTGTCACAAATCCTGTTCTCTGTGTGTCTCAGAGTTGCCCCATGCCCTGGTGTCACAAATCCTGTTCTTTGTGTCTCAGAGTTGCCCCATGCCCTGGTGTCACAAATCCTGTTCTCTGTGTGTCACAGAGTTGCCCCATGCCCTGGTGTCACAAATCCTGTTCTCTGTGTCTCAGAGTTGCCCCATGCCCTGGTGTCACAAATCCTGTTCTCTGTGTCTCAGAGTTGCCCCATGCCCTGGTGTCACAAATCCTGTTCTCTGTGTCTCAGAGTTGCCCCATGCCCTGGTGTCACAAATCCTGTTCTCTGTGTCTCAGAGTTGCCCCATGCCCTGGTGTCACAAATCCTGTTCTCTGTGTCTCAGAGTTGCCCCATGCCCTGGTGTCACAAATCCTGTTCTCTGTGTCTCAGAGTTGCCCCATGCCCTGGTGTCACAAATCCTGTTCTCTGTGTCTCAGAGTTGCCCCATGCCCTGGTGTCACAAATCCTGTTCTCTGTGTGTCTCAGAGTTGCCCCATGCCCTGGTGCCCACCATCCCTGTCCAGACGGTTTCCACGGAGATGGCGGCCATGTTGCTGAAGCAGATGCAGGAAGAGGACGGGTCTGTGTCAGCGCCCCCTGTGTGGTCAGGGGGTCTGGCAGTGCAGTACGCCATGGGCCGCAAAAACAACAGTGAGGCCTTTGCTGCTGGGTTTTGTTGTTTTTGGTTTTCTTCTTTTTTTTTTGAGGGGGATGGTTGGGTGTTTTAAAATGTTTTTTCATTTTCTAGTTTGGTTTGGGTCTTTTCTTGAAACCATAAAGTTTGGTGGTAGTTTAAATATCTTAGGTGATTGTGGAAAAAAGGTTGCCTAAAATTACTAAAACTGTAAGCAATGTTTGTTTGTCATAAAGAGAAGAGTTTTTAGTGAAATGACATGAAAACAAAAGACTGTGTTGTGGTAGGTATTGAAGTGTGTGTTGTGTCTTGTGGTGTGTGTGTGTGTGTGTGTGTATGTTTGTGTGTTGCATGCACGTGTGTGGTATCTCATGTTTGTGTTATAGTGAATTACTGAATATTGGCATTGTTGAATATGGACAGAATGCTTTCTTTGCAGCATGATGATGTATGGAGTGTTATGAGATAGGTTGTTGTTTTTGTTTTTTTTGCACATATGTATTTCATAAGGTGATGAAGAAACTTTTAAGAAAGGACAAAGTTCAATTAAGTTTTCCAAAAAGTTTATGTGTTATGAACTAAAGCAGTTTGAAGTTCAGTTGAATTTGGCAGTATACACGCACAATGCATGTATGCAGTCTTGCACACAGGCGTACGTGCATACACACACATGCACACACACACATAAGCTCTCTCTCTCTCTCTCTCTTTGACACACACACACATACGCAAGTTTCTCTCTCCTCTATCTCTCCATCACTCTTCCTGTATCTCTCTAACCCTCCCTCCCCTTTTCTCTTTCTCTCTTACTTTCACTCACTCCCAGTCTTAAGTAATCCTATCAGAAGATATCCTTTGACACAAGCTTTTGTGACATGATGATATACCTGACACTACAGCTGGAGTAATAATGTGTGATGCAGATGGTGGCAATGTGTCAGTCCGTCTGTCTGTCTTCAACCGCAAGAAGCGGCACCTTGTGAAAAACATCATCAGCGACATTCATGGCTTTGAAGAGAAAGGTGAGAGAGCATAGCAGACGTAGTGAAAAAAACCATGGAAGGTAACGGGTAACTTTTAGCATCCATTTTGATGTTTGATCAGTCGTAAATCTTTCTTTCCCATCTGTGTAGTGGAAGGTGTGCAATGTGGAGGCCATGTATATTTCTAACAGCGTTGGGATTTGGCACTTTACCATGACATTGGGGTTGATCCCCTGCTGGTTTTTGTTTACTTATCTTTTTTATTTTGATTTATTTATTATATCCTTTTGGGTCCCTCAGCTACAGCTCCAATGCTCACCAATGGTGAGTTTTGCATATGCGACCATTTTTGCGCACCATGAAAGTAGCCACATTCCATCTTTGGGGATGGCTTTTTTATAAGTTGAGGAGGGAAGGAGAGGGGGATGAATAGCATAATGGTCCGTGGTTGTGATTTGACAGTCACCAAGGCATGTTCGAATATCCAATGAGGTGTACATTCAGAGGAACTTTTCCTCTCGGGTAACATTGGTATTGACACCATACCTCTGACAAGTCTTTCAGATGAGATTATAAACCAAAACCCTGTGTGCGAAGGCATGCAGAACATCTTGTGCATACATAAAAATCTCATTTGCTTTTCATAGTAGAGTAAGCCAGCAGCAGCCAGTAATGTATATGACCTGAACATACCCAGCATGCACGATGTTACTGAAAGAGGGGTGGGCTCTGCCAGATTCAGCTTGCCCAGGACACACTGCTTGAAAGTTCAATGCAATGCCCCAGTGAAGTTAAGGGAGAAGTCGGAACAAGTTACCTGTCTGAAATAAGGGAAACATTGTTCAGTAGTGCAGAGAAAAAATGGCCACAAACATTTCCTACTGTGTTAAAGACACTGTGATCCTTTTTGATTCACAAGAATGACAAAATATGATGGTATATGTGACAAAAACTGTACTATGATGAAACACAAAACATGATTGTAAGGCTTCAAAGTGATAGAACACTTCAGAATCAAAAGATTCTCAAAGTCGGAATGCTGCTTATCTTGTTGGTGGGCAAATGGTTGCATAGGAGAATATCATCACTGGTCAACCTTGAGCTTTTGGCGAGGAAGGAAGGCGAAGAAAAACAAGAATGGGAAGACCCCTGTCAGCTCTGGGGGATTGTGGTAGAGGTTCTAGACTCAAACTCTCAGAAAATGTAACCTTCTTAGCCTGTGATGCTTACCCCTCCAGGAGAAAGAGGAAAGGAGGACTGAAGATCATGCTGGCGTGAATAACTTGAGACAGAACAAAGACCTGTGAAAGCTGGGTTTGAATTACTTCATAATGTTTGACAAAGATTCCAACTCCAGGATAAAAAGCTAGTATGATCATGTGGACTGTTCAGATAAAATAAAAAAAAACCTTTCCATGCGCTTTATCTGTTTTACTTTATTGTAAGAATTTCTGTTCTGTTCTGTGATCAGTCACCCCATGATATAAAATTTTAGAATGTTGGTCTTAAAAGAGTGGTGAAATACTTTTAATCTTAGTATATTAACCCTTAGTTGATAGAACTAATTTTTTTAATTTTAATTGAGCTCTTTCTACCCCATTTACAGGTATACTACTTGCTAAACCTCGTCCGTCCATATCACCCCATACACGAGCATACTCCTAACAGAGCACTGAGATGGAATGGAGTGTTCTTGTTTTACCCATTTATGGGAGCTGCTTACTCTTCATAGCTTACACTCACTCTCAAATGGCCGCTTGGGCCTTTTCTTTTCTGCACTGGGTTTTCATCGGTCTGTCGCCTGTCAATCAGTATGAGTGAATGATGACGGTAGACCTTTCCCCCCCCCTGGGATAATAGTGTTGTGACGTTGCCTGTGGGCTGTGTGTGCAGACCGCTACGTCGTGATCGGAGCGCCCCGGGCGTCACTGCCCGGCGTGTCTGTGGACGCTGTGACCAGCACAGCGCTCTTGCTGCAGGTGGCCAGGTCCCTCAACTCCGCCCATCAGCGGAAGCAGTGGAAGCCTCGGCGAGGCATCAAGATCGTGTCCTGGGGGGCTGCAGACCTGGGCAACCTGGGCGTGCTCCAGTACATAAAGGTCAGCCGCAGTGAAGAAGTGGGGTTTTTTTCCCCTTAAACTTTTGCTATCCGTTTCTAACATAGTCTGAGCACAAAATTATGTAAGTGTAATTTATTCAAAGAGTGCAAAATAAAAAAAGATTTGTTACATGTGTTCTAGATGATGTGCATATTAAATACACAAAAGCATCAATGTCATTTTAGTTTTTTTTTTTTTTTTACTAGTATAAACAGGAGAATGGTCCTTCCTCATCCCCATTCTTTTTTTTTCTCCTTTTTCTTTTTCTTAACTGCTTCCTGAGCTTGTCAGAGCCTTCTTTTTAACTTTTTCCTTTTCAAAAGCCTTCGTTTTGCTCCTTTGAACCTTTGGCGATTTACTTTTTACCTTTTAATAATCCCAACCCTACAAACACTAAATGTTTGCTGTTTTAAAGCTGTGTTAAAAAAATCTGATATTGCAAGTCATTTTATAACCTCTGTACGACATTATACGTTTAAACATTATCCATTTAGATATCTTTTCACATAGACCCCAGCTCCTCAGAAAAGGACAAGTTTATCAGCAAACTAGCGCTTCTGTAAGTCTTTCAGACCCAGGCTCCTCAAAGACTAAAACACCGTTTCTTTCCAATCTTGCCCTTCATACTCTATGAAGACAGATGACAAAATTGACAAAACTACATACACACAGGGACTGGATGTAAAAAAAAGAGCACACGAGTGGTTATTCCATAATCCTCGAAAATAAAAGAATAAAAATAATAATGAAAATAACACATTAGATTTCACTGGGGTTGATGTTTAAATGGTCTTAAACTTTGGCTCCGGTCAACCTTTTAGGCCTACAAGTGACTGATGACCTGTGACCCTGTTTCAGAGCCATCACCACCTACTGTCCCAGCGAGCGGTGGCCTACTTTGACGTCAGTCAGCTGGTGCTGGGAACGGACGTGGTGACGGCACGGGTGTCTCCTGGCCTGTATCAGGTCATCAATGAGGTCACCATGACGGTGAGAAACTGTGGGCTTCCTCTGTCAACACTTGCTTTCTTTCTTTCTTCGTGTTTATCTTCAGCTTTACTGTAGATTTCTGTTTTCTGTGGCTGCCTCCTATGATGTCTCTGTCCAGCTGCTCATCTCAATCTCTCCACCCCAACCATACCCAGATTTGTTATGCTGTATCCTCAGGGTCAGAAGTCCATAAGAAGCCTGTCAGTGTCAGGCTGCCTTGGAGCCACCAGCCAGAGGGGCCAAGCACTGCTGGTGGGTCACTTTGGTGGTGTTCAGTGGTGTTTCTTGAGGGCTAACATGCAGAACACCACCTACTAAGCGCCCTGCTGATGACAGTAATAGCTTAGTCACTGAGCTAAACTGACACCCACCTGGGGTGGTGACCACCACAACAATCCTTCTGACAAAGTTCTCCTGGGCACCTCTAACCCCAAAGGCTTTGATGCTTGAGGCACAGAAGTAGAAGTGTATGGGAAACCAAATTGAGGTTACCATAAGACCAAAGTAATTGGGGCTGTGGAATCAGAGACAATTTTCTTTTCCTGCATGATGATCAGTGATGCTGGTGCTATGGAAGTCCATGGACTTTGAATGTAGACAGAGCTGTACTTGATGTTTCCTGTCATAACATATCCTCCTGTCTGCTGAGAGATACAACCACCTGCAGTGCTGGTCATGTAATTTGAGCAACACTCTAAAATTTGCATCTTTAAAGTGGATGAAGCTCAACTGTGTGGTCCTAGTCTTCTCAATGAGCCCAGAGCAAACTACTCTGGGTAGGAGCTGGTCGTCGTCCAAAATCTGCCTGTGACTCTTATGGGATTTGAACCTGTGACCCTATAGCCAATAACCTAATGTGATAACCACTGTGCCATGGTGGATAGTGTGGAATTCTTTGTTAGTATAGGAGGCATTTACCACGGAGCAAGTGTGTCTAAAATTAGAGTGTAGAATGATTGTTAATGGTTTACGGATTGCCCCAAAAGTGTTTTATTGTGTGCAGTATTGAAAGTCTTGTATGCATGTACACACACAAACATGCATGCATGCACAAAGACAAAGAAACACACACACAAACATATTATGCAGGCATGCATACACAGACATACCACACAAACCTCTCCACCACCCACCCTGCCACCAAACATACCCAAGAGAAAGATGGTTCCATACAAATCAGTGAACCACTCTTGATTGCAGTTTATGTAAACAAAAATGAAAGAGAGAGAGAGAGCAAGAGCGAGAGAGCCAGAACCAAGCGAGCGAGCAAGTGAGCGAGCAAACTCGAACTTGACTATTTCATTGAGGGTAATTGGATAAGCCAGAGGCTTCTTTACACCAGGCCATTCAGGGGAAAAAAAAGCCAACAACAAGAAGAAGCAAACAAGCCAAACACACAAGAAGCTCCAGCAGAGAGAGAGACAGAGACACAGAGAGAGACAGAGACATAGAGAGACACTCAGAGAACTCGAACTCGAAAGATTTATTCACAAAAAGGCCATTGGCCCATACATGAAGGGGGGTTTGCCAAACTGCTCAGTATTTTATTGAGAACAATAAGTAACACAAAAAACCCAAAGTGTTAATGTATACCCACAACTACCACAATAAAAAATCAGTTTAAAAAAATATGACTTAAGAAACCAAGATATCTCTTATTCTAAAGGCTTTACACAAATATAAAGCAAGGCTGCGCACAATCTCAGGGTGATTAGATGCCATGAGTAGACAGAATCTAAATAAATTAGGCTGTCTACTATACTTTACCGGAATGTAATTCTGTCTTACATCTTCTAATACTGGACAGCACAGCACAAAATGAACTTCTTCTTGCCCCAAAAGTGCTTTATTGTGTGCAGTATTGAAAGTCTTGCACACATACACACAAGCGCAAAGAAACACACACACACACACAAACATATGCAGGCATGCACACACAGAGACACTCAGAGAGAGAGAGAGAGACAGAGAGAGACAGAGCGAGCGCTGTACACATCGTATCATCTCTCCTCTGTATGTGTCTCTTTTCCCAGGTGCCAGACCCCCGGCGATCAGAACAGTCGATCCAGTCCTCGTGGCAGGATCGGTATGGGAAGGGGGAGGTGTCGGACCCGGTGACGGTGCCCCTCAGCAGTTACCACAGTGACCGCTCGGCCACGCCCTTCCTGCATGCCCTGGGGGTCACCTCTGTCAGTCTGCAGTACAGGGGGGCTGACAGAGCCGTCAGTGTAAGTGAGGGGAGTGGGTGGGGTGGGGAAGAAGGGTTGGTTTTGCTGTTGTAAGGTGGTGGTGTGTGTGTTTGTGTGTGTTGTGTGTGTGTGTGTTGTGTGTGTCTGTGTTTGTCTGTGTGTGTGTGTTGTGTGTGTGTTGTGTGTGTTGTGTGTGTCTGTGTGTGTCTGTGTGTGTCTGTGTGTTGTGTGTGTCTGTGTTGTGTGTGTGTGTGCGCGCGCGTGCTTGCCTTTTCAAATATGTGTATATTTTCAGATTGTGTGTGTGTGTGTATGTTTCCAGGTGTGTGTGTGTGTTCGTATGTTTGGCTAAGTGTTTAATATGAGTTAAAGGGAAAGGGATAATGTCTGCATTCACTTAATACAGGAATATCTACCCTGCATCTTTATGTGAATTTACTTGTGGAAGAATACACATGTAGGGTTGGTGTAGTGTCTGATATATAATTTGTCCATCTTTATTGCAATTTAAACAAAAATTGCTGTTGTTTCTAAATACTTGATTTCTTTCATCTGATCTTCTGACTATTTTGTATGACTGTCCATATGTTGCATTCTGGCCTGGCATAGTTCAGTTCATACCCCCAAGATTTGAAACTTTACAAATGTTTTTCTATAACTGCCATCCTGTATGGCTCGGTGGTCTAGAGATAATGCATGTGTCAGGGAAGTGAGAAGTCAAGCTTCGGTCTCTCTCTTTTAACCAGAAATTTCCCCCCCCTTCCCCCCCCCCACTTTTAGACTTTGAGTGGTGGTCTGGTTGCTAGACTTGTGGATGAGATTATAAAAGGTCCCATGTGCAACACATATAATTATCCAGCTCTCATAAAAGAATCCATAGCAACAAGGGAGCTGTCCCTGGCTAAATTTTGTTGAAAAATCTCCTTTAACTCATTGGAGTCGCAGTGAAATGGATCCCACCATTTTGTGGTGACGCGTGATTCTGGCTATATTTGAAAAATTCAGCAGACTTACCCAACATAATAATGACATACACATTATACATCATTAAAAAGTTTATAATGTCTTCTTTTGAGATTGTTTCACAATTTTTTAATAGATGACTGTGTTTATTTTTTACAAATTTTCAAAATATGTCACTGAATGCTGCAAAAATAAAAAGGTTTGAAAATTAGGGCTGGTATCTTAAATGGCTTGAACTATTCATCAACTAGTCCCCTTGAAGCAATGTGATAATTTTTCACCAAAGTTCCCTGAAGCTGGCTGAATCCATGTGATGTCACTTTTTGTACAACAGATTATTTTTTTTAAAGAATCATAACACTGGAGTGCCTGAAATCCCAAAGATATCACTTGTTGACATGTCAAACAAAATTAGCCAACAGACAAAAACTAGGCAAGCTTATGGTCAAGGAAAGCAACTGTATTTAGAAAAATGATTGCCCTACAGGCCAGAGTACTTTCCTTTGAGTTAACCATCATTTTGTGTTTTTTTTTTAATTCGTAAGTCTGCCGATTCTTAAGCTTCGGCACGTCACAGTAAAGGAGAGGAGTGCCGAAGCTTAAGCTTCAGCACAACCTCAATGAGTTAATGGAGTAGGAAATACACACGCAGACAGGAAAATATGAAAAAAATAGTGAGAGGTGCTGTTCTTGTGGCCACAGCTGTCAATGTCCTCCATTTTCAGCTCCTCTCAGCTGCTGTCCATTCCATCCCAGCTGGTGCTAATCATAGCAGAAGCTGACCACACTTGGACTTGGTAAAAGGAAGGGGCTGATTTTAGCACTAGGCCCTGGACCCTTGACTACCAAGTTATGCTGGATTTGCACGCTGTGGGCGGCAATATGCTCTCCTTGGGAAGAATAGCAGCCCCAAATTCACACTGAGAAATCTGCTGTGACTGAAAAGGGGTGTGTGATACAGTGCAGTACAGTATGATACAAGACAACAGAAAACAACACACACAGTGCACCACAACACAGTACAAGGCAGAGCAACGCACACAATGCAATGCAACACGATACTGTGCAATTTTCCATCATTCTCATGTGGGATCCTTCCCTCATCAACTGAAATCAAAAGAATTATATCATCAGCCTTGCCTTACTTCATTTTTTCTACGTTTTTCTGTGGACCTCAGGTAAATGACCTGACGGTGTCGAGTGTCAACGACTACGAGAGCGGTCACCACTACAAGTACCACACGGCGGTGATGCGGGTGATGATGCAGGTGCTTCTGAGCATGGTGGACAATGACATCATCCCCTACTCCCTGACCGGAGCCGCCTCTGAGCTGACCAACATCCTGTGGGAGACCTCCGAAACTCTGGACACCTGTTCCAAGTCCATGCAGGATTTAGGTGATGATGATGCGTGTGTGGTGTGAGTGGATGGGTGGGTAAGTGCGTATGTGTGTTGTGCTGTGTGTTTGGGTGTGTTTGGGTGAGTGAGTGTTTGGGTGAGTGAGTGGGTGTATGTTGGTGTGAACTTGATAAAAAGTTGAGCTATGGGAAACAAACCAAAAAAAAGACACTTTCCCCTCCCCCCACTCACCTCCCTGGAAAAGACTGAAAAAAACCTTTCGGTATAAAAATCTTGTTAAGTATCAAAAAGGGTTAGGAAAAGATAGAATTGTCTGTTCATTTACAGAAAAAATGGAGGAAGCAGATCAGTGAAACTGATGAACAGAAGCCAGGGTAAGGCATGACAGATTTGATTTCACTCCACATTGATTCATGTTTTGCTGAGGCTTATACGATTTTTAGTAAAATGCCAGGGATACTTCCTAAATCTCAGAGCAGCTTGTATTCATCACTTATGGTGTATAATATAAATAAATGCCCATAGATAAACCTACCCATAAGATGTCAGCTGAAGCGATTGTGCTTTTCACTCCCATACTGGGAGGCGGGATAGCATAGTGGTTAGAACATTGGGCTCAAGTCTGATGGGTTTCGAACCATCACCATTTTTCCCCCCTGGAGTTAACATCAAACTGTATCAACCCCACTACCCCTGAAAAAAGTCTTTTGGATGAGACTGTAAATCAAGACCCCATGTGCAAACACACGCAGAACAATCATGCGCAAACATTAAAACCCATTCTGGCTTTCAGAATGGTAGCCCATTCATGCTTGTAAGATTGGCTGACAAAATATATTATAAAAAAACAACCAAACACATACCCACAAGTGTTGTGTTTAGACATCATCCCTGAAGTCAGAATGCAGCTACCTATATGGTGGGGCAAAAACGGTCACACAGGCAAAAATCTCACCATGGATGAACCTCTGAACTATAACCAAGGAACAAAATTTTTTTTTTTTTAAAGCCTCCCAAAAAAACCCCTCTAAGGACGAAAGCCCTTTAAGTACACTCCTCAGTGGGGTCTTGACCGTACAGCCTCTCAGCAGCTAGCCTTCAGATCACAAGCTCAAAACTCTGATGTATGGTGTGTGTGTGTGAAAGTCAAAGTCAAAGTCAAACTTTTATTTTCAGATGGTACATTGGATAAGCAGTGCATTTGCTTTTTTTCATCAAGCCATCTATCTAAAGAAAAAAAAAAGCGAGAAAAAAAGGATAATGTATTGCAGACATAGAATAAAAAAAGCCCTAATCTATGGTAAACTATACAAATCAAACAAGAAAAGACAATAACATATGCATATATGGAATTAAAAACAAAACAAAAAACCCAGAAAAATATTAAACCATACAATTCAAATAATTCAAAAATCTTGAAAAAATATCCATCATAAAACAAACAAACAAGCAACAAAGAAAAACCAAAACAAGCAAAGAAGAAAAAAACAAAAAAAAAACCCAAAAAAGACACACCAACTGCTTCCCTCCCTCCTTCCCCCCCCCCCCCCCCCCCCCCCCACACACACACACAACACACACACAAATCTTCAACCATTCAAACAACTGAATAAAACAAACCAATAAAGATGAATCAACAAGAACAATCACAACAAGCAAATCAACCCATCAAACAACACAAACATACATACACAACAACAACAACAGCGACAATAACTAACATAGGACAAGAATAACAGCCAAGACAAATGAAGAACAATGTAGAACTAACAAAAGACGAGAAAAAGAGTCCCAAATACCCCCTCCCCAAGAAAACCACCCTAAACCCAAAACAAACAAAAAGCAAAATAAACCAGAACCCCACCCCCCCCAACAATAACAAGTGTAAGTGTGTGTGTGTGTGAGTGTGTGTGTGCGTGCGTGCGTGTGCTTGCGTGCGTGTGTGTGTGTGTGTGCGTGTTGTGTGTGTCTGTGTGTGTATGAGTGTGTGTGTGTGTCTGTGTGCGTTCTGTGTGTGTGTGTGTGTGTGTGTGTGTGTCTGTGTTGTGTGTGTGTGTCTGTGTTGTGTGTATGTGTGTGCGTGTGTGTGTCTGTGTGTGAGTGTGTGTGTGTGTCTGTGTGTGCGTGCGTGTGTGTGTGGTGCGTGTGTGTGTGTATTGTGTGTGTGTGTTCTGTGTGTGGTGTGTGTGTCTCTGTGTGTGTGTGTCCCCCTGACACCGGCTGTGGATCTTGCCCCTGCAGAGCATGTCATGCGGCTGTCCAAGGAGCTGCAGCAGACGGCGGAAGTGTTTGAGGAGCTGATGGACCTGTACAAGCAGGGACACTACGCCCAGGGCTACCGCATGGTCAACGACGTCAAGCTGCTCTTTGAACGCATCTTCATCACCGTCTCCAGAGGGTGGGTGCATTGTTGTGTGTTGGGTGCCGGGATAGTACTACTACTACTTGCCTTGTTGGGGTGTGAGGGGTGGGTGGATTGTGTGTTTGGTGCTGGGGTAGTACTACTACTTGCCTTGTTGGGGTGAAGGGTGGGGGTTGGAGGGTGGGGGGGGAATTGTACAGTTTGATGTGGGTTTTTTTTTGTGTGGGAAAGTCAGGTTGTTGGTTCTTTCTGTCCTGTCTGTCCTGTCTCTGTCTCTCTCGCTCTCCTCTCCCTCTCTCTCTCCTCCCTCCCTCTCCTCTCTCTCTCTCTCTCTCTCTCTCTCCTTCTCTCTCTCTCTCATCTCTCTCTCCTCTCCTCTCTCCTCTTGCTCTGTGTCTGGTCTTCTGTGCTAGTGACTTTGCCAGAGATTTCTGCCTGCTGGCCTCATCGGACACATTCCAACTTCAGAGCAGCTCATTTCATTGAAAAGGTTGCATGCTGGGTACCTGCGTGTTTCTGTAATCGACGCTGACCTCAATCCTGGGATCTTTAATGTGCATGTTTGATTTTCTGCTTATACATGAAGGGAATTGAGGCACTGGCAGTTCTGCACTTGAAGTTAACCCAGGAGATTGTAAAAATTCCCAACCCTTATTCTACCAAACGCAGACGACACTCAGATTCGAACCCATGACTTCATGGATCTACAAAATTGAAGTCAAATGGTCTTAACCACTCAGCTGTAGCATCCTTTAGGTTGCTGTTCGATGTTGGCTGCATAGTGTTGTGTGTCTTCCCCTGAATGGGAAGGAACATGCACAACTGTCTGGCTAAGTAGCCAGTCACTTTACCTGTGGGTTTAGATCGTTACTGTGTGCTGTCATGAGAAAAGAAATCTCTGCAGTCTTTGTAGATCTTATCTAATGCGATGAAGTGTATTGGCGGTGCTTGAACGTTGTGTGTAAATGGTAAACGATATTCTCAGGAAAAGTGTGTGTTTGTGTAAGTTAAATGATTTTTCGTAGAATACTTAATCATGTGCATGCAATGACATGTTTACTCTTGCTGATGTTCTTGTGTGCGAACCTGTACAAATGTATACATTTGGACAGTTGTGTGTGTGAGAGTGAGTGTGTTGTCTAGTGCATACTCACACATGCAAGGACACATGCATATATAAGCATGCCTGCATGCTCCTTCACATATAACTGCACACTCCCTTTCCCTTCCCCCTCACACACATATGCACACATGCGCACATGCATGCATACACTTGCACACACATACACACAAACACATACATGCATGCATGCACACATATGCATGCATATACACATGCACACATGCATGCACACACACAACACAACACACACACACACACACACACACACACACACACACACACACACACACACACACACACACACACACACAAAAGAAAGCTAACACTGCAGTGCTATGTCACACAGAGTACCTCATCATTTCCTGTACCCTATCAGCAGTCAGTGCATACACACACACACACACACACACTCACACACACACTCACACACACACACACACACTCACATCACACACACACCACACACAAAACACACACACACATAACACACACACACACCCACACCCACAAGAAAGCTAACAGTGCAGTGCTGTGTCTCCCAGTGTACCCCACCATTTCCTGTACCCCATCAACAGTCAGGGCTGAAAACACACAACCACACACACCACACCACACACACTCACACACACACACACACACACACACCACAACACACACACACACACACAACACACAACACACACACACACACACACAAACACAACACACACAACAACACACACCACACCACGAAACACACACTCCAGACCCACACACACACACACACACACACACACACACAAACACAACACACACACCACACCCCACCCAAGAAAGCTAACAGTGCAGTGCTGTGTCTCCCAGTGTACCCCACCATTTCCTGTACCCCATCAACAGTCAGGGCTGACACACACACACACACACACACACACTCACACACACACACACACACACTCACACACACACACACACACACACACACACACACACACACACACACACACACACACACACACACACACACAACACACACATAACACACACACACACCCACACCCACAAGAAAGCTAACAGTGCAGTGCTGTGTCTCCCAGTGTACCCCACCATTTCCTGTACCCCATCAACAGTCAGTGCATACACACACACACACACACATAACACACACACACACCCACACCCCTACAAGAAAGCTAATGGTGCAGCGCTGTGTCTCCCAGAGTACCCCACCACCTGCTGTACCCCCTCAGCAGCCAGGGCTCTCTCTCCACCATCACTCAGCTGTGTGAGGCTGGAGACCTGGCCGAGGTGTGGGACGCCACGGAACGCTTCGCCGACACACTGGCCCGCGTGCTCACAGAGGCCATGTCTGCTCTCCGCACCACCAACTGACCGCACAAGACCCCCCCTCCTCCCCCCCTCCTCCTCCTCCCTCTTCCTCCTCCCCCCACACATCTCCTTGCTGTTCGTGGGATAGCTTTTAGGCAGAAAGGTATTTTTGGAGGGGAGAGAAGAGCTGACATCTTCTGTGGCTGTGGTGTCTTTTGGCAAAGACTTTTTTGGGGGATGGAGTGAGGAGCGGACATCTTCTGTGGCTGTGGTGTCTTTTGGCAAAGACTTTTTTTGGGGATGAAGTGAGGAGCGGACATCTTCTGTGGCTGTGGTGTCTTTTGGCAAAGACTTTTTTGGGGGATGGAGTGAGGAGCGGACATCTTCTGTGGCTGGGGTGTCTTTTGGCAAAGACTTTTTTTGGGGATGGAGTGAGGAGTGGACATCTTCTGTGGCTGTGGGGTCTTTTTTTTTTTGGGGGGGGGTGTGGGGGCAAGGAGTTGTCAGGTAGGGAGAGTTGAGTGAGGTCATCATTGTGTGTGTGTGTGAAGGCTGGACTGACTGACGGGGATCAGCGTGGAGATGTGGAAGAGGCAGGATTGATATCAGGTAGTCTGCAGCACGTGCACCAGTGGTTCATAGGGTGAGGGGTCCACTTTAAATGTCCAGCGCTCACTCACGACAAGGATTATGGTAATGGTCTTATTATTATCTTCAGAACAGGCTGGGAGTATGATAATGGTCTTATCACTTTCTCTAGCACAGGGACTATGATAATGGCCTTATCATTATCTCTAGCACAGATCAGGATTATGATAATGGCCTTATCATTATCTCTAGTACAAGGATTATGATAATGGCCTTATCATTATCTCTAGTACAGGGATTGTGATTATGGCCTTATCATTATATCTAGCGCAGATCAGGATAATGGTATTGACTTGACCATGATCTCCGGCAGAGGCGAATCACTGGGATGATGGCGGTGGCTTTGTCGTCTCCTGCAGGTCACAGAGAGCCAGCGTCAGAATGCTCATGTGGGCAGAAGGATTGCATGCTGTCATCAGTGCTCAGTGATGATGATCATGGCATGATGATGATGATGATGATGACAGTGGCATGATCATCATGTCGCCCCTCCCCCCCCCCCCCCCCCCCCCCTCCCCAAATAGCCACTCTAAGCATGCAGCTGCACAGCCCCAAAAGGTCATAATCATCTTCATGGGTAACACACTGTTTGACACCAGCTGCTACTTTTCACGTTTGAACCCACCGACAGCAGAGAGAAGGGAGAGAAAGATCCTGGCCGCCAGAGAGTATGGAAGTTACTTACACCCCATTGTGAACCACAGGCCTGACAGTTGCTGTGAAGAAAGGGATCGTGAGCACTCGTCCTGTTATCCATGTTCACCCCAGGATCAAACTGTACAGAGTTGCTGTGTGCTTGTGTAACACGCTGGATGTCCAGCTTGGCAGTATGAATGCGCCTTGTTGATTCACAGTCAAAAAACTGGTGTCGTTATGATATATCGTACAACTTTGTTGATTTGCATTTAGGCACGTATCTCATCACAGTGTGTCGCACGTTGAATCACGAAACACGTTCATGTTGTGGTGTGGTGTGGTGTGGTGTGGTGTGGTGTGTCGCACACTGGCTTTGTTGCTTTGCCGTCAAACACATCACGGACAGGAGCACCCTGAGACTCCTGCAGGTTTTCCTTCACTGTTGTCTGTGGCGCCTGCTGGGAGATGAAGGTGGTGATGAGCAGCAAGTGGGGTCCTGTGGAGTGGGGTCCTGTCATGGCCACACTGGGCAGAACAGTCTGTGTGTGTAAGTGTGTGTGTGTGTGAAAACATCATGTCCTGATATGCTCCATGTGCTCACTTTCTCCTTTCGCTTCTGTGTTTTCCCAGTGTCTTTGTATTGTGAGAGATTTGACTGTGCTTCGGTTTTGTGAAAGTGACTTGATAGAAGTGAAGAACTTAGTTGTAGATATCTGCAATTGTCCTAAAAAAAAAGGAAAGTCATGTGCAGTGTAGGGACACACAAAAGAAGGTGTGTCCTGCCATGATGTCAGATGGGCCGTTGTTTGTGGGCAGTGCAGTGTGGAGAAGCATAGTCAGCTTAGAACGACATTCCTGGTGATGGAGTCAGCTGCACAACACAAGACATTACTTTGGTTCTGTGACTTTTTCATGTTTGTCTTTTGAAAATGTTGTATTGTAGTGGCCAGGTCTGTTGGAGGTCATGTCAAAGTATCTGTGTTTCTGATGTGCCCTGAGGCATTTTCCTTTCAAGGGAAGATCATGGGGGACATGTTGAAACACTGAGGAGGGAACAAGAAAGGAGCAGGAGAGAAGATAGTCTCCTTTGTTGTCTGCGGAGGTCATTTTTGTCATTTATCAGTTCTGTGTATATGTTTTCTCAGCTGTTGGGGACTGAAATCATAAGAGGCATTATAAGAAGACTGTTAATTCTGAGTAAGCTGCAAGTTTGAGCAATGGTGACAGATAGGAAGCAGACAAGCCAATTTGCTTGTTATAGCACTTGTTTTGGTTTCATAGCTGAATCAACCAGGCTAGGAAGTGGGCCTACATAGCGATACAGTTGATGGCTGATATTCAGGCAAGGACCGCAAAATGACAGAAGAAATTTTTTCATGATCTGAATAATTGGTGGAGTCAGGTCGGTTTTTTAGGGAGGACTGTCAGGAGGAAGAAGAGAGAGACTGCTGTGATTAAATGTGAGATGTCAGAGCGCGTCACATGTACTCCCTGTGGTGGGATCATAGTGTATTGGGACAGACACCACCAGTAGTCTGTGTCACTGGTGTGCACACCTGGCTTTGTTCACGGAACAGATGCCTGTACCAGTTTTCCATCCTTAACTGTGACATTTCCGCTGTTAATTCAACATGTTTCTGCTGCTGTTCTGTAAGCAGAATAAGGGAAGGGTGGATAGTGTCAAACTCACAATTTCCAGTCATCTGAGTGCGCATGTTTTAGACCCCACGGTGTAGTACATTTAAGGTGTTTTTTTCCTTTTTAAACCTAGAGTTAAAATTGGTTTAATTTTGTATTGACCTGTAAGTATTTTGGATGAGACTGTAAATGCTTAGGATGAGACTGTAAGTGGCTTTGGATGAGACTGTATAATGGCTTTGGATGAGACTGTAAAATAGCTTTGGATGAGACTGTAAAATGGCTTTGGATGAGACTGTAAATGCTTAGGATGAGACTGTAAATGCTTTGGATGAGACTGTAAAATGGCTTTGGATGAGACTGTAAATGCTTAGGATGAGACTGTAAATGCTTTGGATGAGACAGTAAAATGGTTTTGGATGAGACTGTAAAATGGCTTAGGATGGGTTCCATGACATTTCAGCGCCAACATTTCAGCGCCAACATTTCAGCGCCAACATTTCAGCGCCGTGCATTTCAGCACCAAACAGCATGGAGAGAGGGAGGGGGGGGGGGGGGGGGGGGGGACTAGCTAAATACATAAACACACACACCACACAGAGAGAGAGAGATGGAGGAGAGAGAAGAGGGGGGAGGAGAGAACACCACACTCACACACACACACATCAAAGAGACACACACACAAACACACATGCAATACACACACACACAACACAAAGAGATACAACAAACACAACGCACATACATACACACACACACACACACAGAGAGAGAGGAGAGAGAGAGAGAGAGAGAGAGAGACACACACACACCACACACACACACACACAACAACACACACACAGAGAGAAGGGAGAGAGGAGAGAGAGAACACACACACTCACACACACACAAAGAGACACACACAAAACACACACGCACATACACACACACACACACAAAGAGATACACAAAACACACGCACACACCACACACACACACACACACACACACACACACAGAGAGAGAGAAGGGAGAGAGAGAGAGAGAAGGAGAGAGAGAGAGAGAGAGCACACACACTCACACAAAACACTTACACGGACACACACAAACAACACACACACACACACACACACACACACACACACTTACACACAAACAAACAAAAACACAAGCCACACCTCACAACACTCACACACACACACACACACACAAACACAACACACACACAAAACACACACCACACACACACACACACACACACACACACACACACACACACACACACACACACACACACACACACACCCAAACACACACGCACACACACACACACACACACAAAAGAGATACACACACAAACTGAACTGTACGGCGCTGAACTGTATACACACACACACACACACACACACACACACACACACACACACACACACACACACACACAAAGAGATACACACACAAACTGAACTGTACGTCGCTGAAATGTACGGCGCTGAAATGTACGGCGCTGAAATGTACGGCGCTGAAATGTTGGCGCTGAAATGTACGGCGCTGAAATGACATGTTACCCTTAGGATGAGACTGTAAATGCTTTGGATGAGACAGTAAAATGGTTTTGGATGAGACTGTAAAATGGCTTAGGATGAGACTGTAAATGCTTTGGATGAGACTGTAAATGCTTTGGATGAGACTGTAAATGCTTTGGATGAGACTGTAAAATGGCTTTGGATGAGACTGTAAAAAGGCTTTGGATGAGACTGTAAAATGGCTTAGGATGAGACTATAAAATGGCTTTGGATGAGACTGTAAATGCTTAGGATGAGACTGTAAATGCTTTGGATGAGACTGGAAAATGGCTTTGGATGAGACTGTAAAATGGCTTTGGATGAGACTGTAAACTGAAGGCGGCTTACGTTCGAGTGCGTGCAGCCCCACATGTTGCACACGTGTGAAAGAAGCGCAGGCAGCGATGACGGGCGGTCAGTGAGGGACTGATAGGAACACTACAGGCCCAGCCTGCAGTCAGGGCAGGGGGTGAGGTCTGCCTGCTTCAGCTTGCCCAAGACACAAGACACGCAGCCTGACAGTGTTATATCACCAGGCCCCAGTGACTCCGCATCCAGGCAGATGCCAGGACAAAATGTCTGGCAAAGGACGTTGATACATGGAATGACAGACAGTAGAGTTGATTTTATTATACCCCGTTTTATCTGAGATTTTAAATTTTACGAGTCGACAGCCCTGATGTGGCCTCTGTGGTCGGCGGGGCTTTAAACACCAGGATTGGATTGGATTAGGACGAAAGTGAAAGAGAAGGCTTTAGTGTGTGTGTAGGAACTGATTTGAGGAAATGGAAGTGTATCAGGTTCATGTCATTTGTGCTTTGTAATACAGTTTTTTTGTTTAGGAGTTTTAACAATGGTGACAACAGTAGGTTGTAATTTCTAATTTCTTTTTTACTAGGAAAACTGGCAAGTAGGTATCAAGTCTAGGCTTTTTCTTTTTTCTTTAAATCTCTAAAAGTGGCGATGGCAGCTGGTAGGCTAGCTTTGTGTAATACCTCTACCAGTGATGTGGCTGTGGAGCAACTCTTTGGTGATGTAGATTTTCTGAGAAAGGACAAGTTTGTTTTTTTTAAAGGAAGGGGATTTGAGAGGATGAGTTGGTGGGGGGGGGGGGGGGGGGGGGGTGCTGGGAGAGAAAGAGGAGACAGGTTTAACTGATCTTTCTAGTTACCTTTCTTGTCCCTTTCCAACCTATGCTGTTGGTTGTTTTTGGGGGTTTTTTTTTGTGTGTGGGGGGGGATTAGTTGGTTTGTTTGGGTGGGTGGGGGTTGGGTTTGTGTGTGTGTGTGCTTCTCATGTCTGCTTATTCTTTCCTGCACATAGTTTGTGTGTTCATATGTTGAAGCAAAGAATGCCAATAGATAAAAAATCAACATGAACTACATGTACATTTTGGCTGTGAAAGACATCATGTACTTAAACTACTTACTTTTAGTCCTTTTTAATCACTGTTATTTTACTTTCATTTAAACCAAAAATTGTATTTGCCGTGTGTGGCTTGTAAACCGATAACTGATCAGCCCCAGTGACGGGATCTAAAGACATGGAGATGTTCGTTCGTTCGTTCATTCACCACAGCTTTATTGTTGCCTTCCCACCATGCAGTATTCGTTGTGCACTGATTCTGTCAGCCAAAACCTCACGGAAAGTATTATGGGATGCTTGTGGAAAAAAACCTAAGCGGCTCCAGCCTTGTCATGTTTTTTTTTTATTGTCTTGTTATTGTATTGCATATTGTGTGCTGCTTTTGTCAGTCACAGCAGATTCCTCTGCTCGAAATGTTGAGTGGACTGTTCTTCCAGAGGAGAGTGTATTGTCACAAAAGCACGGTCACTTCCATCCCCAACCCCCCATTATCATTTTAACTGTTTTCCAGCTTGAGGATGCATTTGTTTCTCTTTCACTCTCAGAGTTTTCCCAGAGACAGCTCTTGTTGCCATAGGTTCTTCATGTGCACTAAATGTATGCTGTACATTGGAAATGTGTGTTAGTGTTATTGTTTTTCAAATTTTAAGGTGGGTAACATTTCATTGATTAAACTGTAAAGTATTTGGGTATAACCCATCTACATGGAATTTCTGGCTATGTCCTTTTTCTCACTACTGTGATGTGTTGGAAATAAAATTGATGTTCTTCTGCCCTGAACAGATTTATATCACTTAACATGAAGTTGGACATTTATAAAGGGGGGGGGGGGGGGGGGGGGAGGCTAAGATGCTTTAGAACATATGTTGTTCTCAGTGTTAAATGTTGACCCCCATTCAGTAAAGGAACTGTTGCTGGAATGCCTGTGATAAGTACACTACAGATATGTGGTGGTTAGATTGTGTTGTCTGTGAGGTGCCTCCTATCTTAGCTACAAGAATATGAGAAGTCCATTCCATGCAAGAAAGAAATGAGTCAGTTACGCACTTTCACTTCTGGTAAGTGTGTTGAAGTGCAGATGCAAGGAAGCTAGGGCTGAAGCACTTGCTAGAAGAGGGCTGCTTCTGTGAAGCCCTTCTGCTGCCTTGCTCCCCCTAATGTCTGCTTTGGTCAGAACATAGTTTGTTGTCAGAAGACTACAAGAAGCCATTGTAGCTACATACCCTATATCTGTATCATTCCAGAATTCCTTGTCGTCAGCAATTTGTTTGTTTGGTTTGGGCTTGTTTGTTTCTTCACCTAGGTGGTATCACTGATAGCACCATAAAATCAGATATATGATTATAGTGACCATTTCATTTTTGAGTCCTGTTCTCCTTGTGCGCTCTATGAGCTCTATTTTTCAAATATCTTTTACCTTTTTTCTGCCCACAAAGGGAAGGGAATGTGCAATGTAGTTTCTGTAATGGTGTAAGGAATGTGTATGTTGCGTTGATTTTTACTGATGTCTCATTTTTAAAGCTGGGGGCATGGTGGGGGGTGTGGAGAGAGAAGTGAATGACTAGGGAGTGATTTTTCAGAGGAAAGTTTTGTGCGTGAAAGTGTGTGTGTGTGTGTGCATAGTTGCTAGAATACAAGTGTTCAGAGGTGGGGGATTTTTTCTTTGTTAGTGGACATTTTGCTTATAGATATCAAAAGTGTTCATTCCAGTATGTGAAGAAGTTGTAATTTGTGTACATTGTCTTATGTATGTAATGGCAAAGAATGATCATTAATTCAAAAGAAATAAGTTATATTATGTATATATTGTGTGTTAATTTTTCTAAATTCCCACCAATTTTGTCTGTATTCATAATCATAATTATCAGTCAGCTGCATTCCAGTTGTTATCTGTTCATCAGAATATATATGTGACAAAATCTAAACCCACCATCCAGTGCAGGTTTTAAGCAATATTTCAGTCAAATGTGTCGTTTCTGTTTTGTTTACAGAAAAACAAAAAACCCATTTGATTGGTTTTTATAGGAAAACAGGAGTGCCCTGTTTTATTTTTAAACGGAATATTCTCCTTTCCAGACTCCTGCATAATTGTCATTTTGAAAAGGAAACATTGCAAACAGACAGTTCCTGTTGAACTTTTCTATTCTATTCTGTTGTTTATTTATTTGTTTGTTCATTTAAAGCAGGGGGAAAGACGAAAAAGAGGAGAAGAGGGAAGGGCGTTTGATTTATAAAGCCTTTTTTCTTTTTGAGCATTTTGTTTGTAACTTTCTTGCAATGCATTTTGCATACTGTTGCCTGTTTTGTTTTGCACTCTATGTGGGAATCACTGATTCCTGTTCCCCCATGGGGAATCTGGGGGGCTGTCAGTGTAAACATCATCCCCACCTTCTGGAAATTCTGTGCTAGGAATTCCCTTTTTTCTATCCCTCTCTTCATTTCTGCCTTGTTCACCCTGTCAACTCCTTCTTGTCTAGTTTCTGGCTTCTTGGTCCACGCTCCTGCCTTTTTTCCAGAAAGACTTGAAGGATAACAGTTCTCTCCCATGCTGAAGTTGGATGCGCTGGGCTTGACTTGTCAGGGGCTTAAAGTCAGCGCGATGCATTGTTTGCGCATATGACAGACAACATTAGTTGCTGTCTGAGTGTTTGACGAAGAAGAAGACTGGTTCCTGCATAAATATGAAATATCTGAATAGCTACAGAATTTGCTGTGTGTGTGCGCATTTTATACATGACTGTTTTGTGCATGCATATAATCTGTACTCAGATATTTAGTTCACCTGTGTGCTGTGCATTGTTTTCATGTCTGTTGTATTTGTACGGGTATAGTTGATGCATGTGTGAGTGGAGAGAGATGTGTAATGATACTGTTGTTGACGTTCATGCTTGCTGTCTTGCCTTAAGAGTTGGACCCCAAACAGCATTGGCGATAAAGCCAAGTTATTTATCAAAAAAGTATCACCACCAATGATCTATATATCCTGTTGTTACTGAAATCATTAATCAGTATCTCTGTTTACTGTGTGAGAATCATCACATTTTCTTCTAGGGGAACTGTTGTCACAAAATTGTAAATTGTAATTTTATAAAATCATGTTTTATATACCAGTTAAACCGTCATACAATTGGTAGGATCACTTTAGCATTCATAAATATTCATCATGTCATCTGTGATCACATAATTATCAACATTTGTGGCAGGTTTATTTTTGTTATGTGGGATTTGCATAATATCAACATCTTTCCCCTTCATGGTTTGTGGACTATACACAACATGAAGTGAAGTGAAATGCTGATTTAATATCTGTTTTCTGTTACCTTTGCAGTTAGTGTCTTTCATTCAAGGAGTAATGTTTTTCCTGCAGTTGTAAATCATTGCTTCTGTCTTGGTCAGAAGCAGTGCATCTTTCGACAAAAGTTTCCAAAGTGTCGTCTTTCAACAGGGGCTCAGTCAGTCAGGCAGGCACGCACCTCTTCCTTAGCTTAGCAGCGGTTGTGAGGTTACAAAACAATGTCTTTCAGTGGTGGGTAGCAGTCATTTCTTTCTCGTGTGAAAGTAATGTCTTAGACCTTGGCTGTTGGATCATTTTGTCAGTTGCTGTCTTCACACAAAAAAGGACACTCATCCCACCTGTTTGCATTCACAATTTCAAAACAAAATTGTCGTTTTGCATTGTTATACGATATTGCATGTTGCGACCTTTAATATTGTCTTGCATTCATTCCAAATTTGATATTGTGGTTGTGCTGAAGTCCTGTGGTGGGCAGAAGGTCAAGACAGAGGTTAGTGAAGAAGGAGGATGATAGGAGGTGGAGCAGTTTTGCTTGGAGCAAGAGCAAGCTAAGAACCTGGTTGTGACACAAGTGTAAAAGCGTTCAATTTATCATTTTGTGTTGTGAAATGTTGGCTTTCAAAACAGAAATCTGGTGCTGATTAATTGAGAATTGCGTGGATGTGTTGGTATGAGCATGGTAGGTAAACATAGTTCATTTGTAATTGTGTAAATTATTGAAAAAAAAATTCTTGAAACAATTCCTTTCATGCACTTGGAGGAAGTAGTCTGAAACCTTTGATAGTTCATGCCGTTTACTGACAGTGTCACAAGTGTGATAGTATCATAGTATGTCTTTTTTAGCATGTGAATCAGATTGTATTCACAGTTTCTTAGTGACTGTAATAGATACTTTTTTCTTTTTTTTAGCATGTAAATTTGTTTTTAAAATCATTTCATTGTGGCTGTGGCTTCATTTGTTTGTGGATCATAGGTAAAGCATTAAATTCATAACCATCAATTTTCAGCCATGTGCAAACATACACATCTTGATGTTGAATTTTTTTTTATGTATTTAGGGGGTTTTGTGTTAGATTTAAAAAAAACCAGATGTATTCTTTCATTTAGAATTGTAAAGAGTTGAGTTGAGGTTTCTAAACTTGTACTTCCAAGTGCCATGTTGTTCGTTATTTCAGTGTCCTTATCTGTAACTGTGATGTGCTCTAATAGAGGGTTATTGGGTTTGTTTACAGTGTCTCTTTATCCGATCTTTGACCACAGGACACTGGCTTATATTCATTATTTATTTGTATATATATTTGCTTACTCTTGGTATTCCTAGGTTTGCTCAGCCAGCAGTTCTTTAGGTACAATTGGACAGTGATGTCATCAAATGTAGCTGAATCAGGATCTGGAACTGTAGTGACAGATATGCATATTGCCTGTCAATCTGTCTTTAGACTGTCATCACAGATAATTGTGTGAGTAAGCTACATGGTACTTCTAATTGCAGGTCAAGTGCTTTGGGATGTCAGAAAGCAGTATATAAATGCCCTGCTTTTTATGATCACACAGGCAACACCGTGTTGTTAAGCTGAAAAGGAAAGTTAGTTGTTTTACTAGCTACCTAAACACAGTGTTATAGTGAACACCTTCTTCTCTTGCTTTATGAAGTCTGAACCAAAATTACAGTGAAACCAGGCAAGAAAAAGAGTGGATCCTGAATAGTGGTAATGGTTGGATTGTCCAATATATATTTATATACAGAGAGAGATGATGCTGAAAATCTAGAATACACTTTCCTACTTAAAAAAAAAAAAAGTGGGATGTTTCACTTTCCTGTTAAGTTTTAGTTGGTTATGTGTTATGTTACTGAGAAGTGCAGAGGACAGGAGCTTACGTTTGGGCATCCACAAGCCAGTTGTCATGACATCTTGTTTCCCATACATTGTCTAGCTGCTGGCTGACAAAACCTCTGATTTATTTGTATGTGTGTAAAATGCAGTCAGTCTAGGATACTGCGCTAAAAAATTTTTTTTTAATAACCTAGTTATTGTTTTATTTATGTTCAGTTGACAAGTGATTCTTTAAAATGTGTGTGTGCGAGGTGAATGCAAGCGTGTATGTTGTTTTACCTTTGAAAATTTTTGTGCTTTTGCTTTGGGATGGAAGAACTTTAAAGTAGATGTCAACTTTTCTTTTTAAACACCGACTTTGATTAGGGAGGTGGGGGTGGGGTTGTTTTTTCCCCCCATCTCTTGTCTAATTTGGAACTGCTTTGCTTGTGACTGAACAGAATGCATTTGATGCTTTCTGTCTGTCCCATCATTTTTACTTTGATGATTGCACTGATTGACCATTTTGTATTGTCATTTGAAGTCAGAAAACTTTAAAACAGCTGCTCTTTGTTCATCTGAGATTTTTTCCCCCTCAACTTTTGGAACATGTATATATGCCTGGTTTGTTCCTCAGCTAGAGCTGTGAGGTTCACCTCACCAGTGGTGTACTTTCATGGTGTTTAGAAATGACTGTTTTGTGTAATCCACAGTTTCCCTCACTGCCCGACCTTGCTTTGGGCAGAGGGGAGGCTGTGGAGAGCCAGCTGACTGCTTTTGGTTGCAGGGTTGCTGCTGAGCCAGGCCTCTGTTCCCTGGGAGGGACAGCGAGACGCGGGGTAGAAAGAAGCCCTCGCCCTGCCAGAGGGTGCTATGGCAGGTAGGGCACATCGCCGTCAGCCGAGACGTCCTTCACCTTCGCCAGGCCACAGCAGTTGGCTGGGCAGGGGGATTTCAGCAGTCCTCTGGCAGACAAGGCTGTAGGTCACCGCCAGGAGCATGAGTTTACCCGGGAACAACGTAAAGACACTCACGAACGGTGTATGGGCAGAGTTGAGAACGGTAAAAAGGATTGTGTGTTGTGGTGTGATGTGAACTGTTCCCCTATTCTTTGTCCTGTTGGCTAAGACTTTATATGTACTTAGAAACTCTTAGCCAACAGGAGAAGAATAGAGGGAAAGTGTTCCCTGTTCTTCAACTGTTGGCCAAGACTTTAAGTACTTAATCTTAGACTAAGTATTTAAAGTCTTGGCCATCAGGAGAAGAATAGGGGAACAGTTCACATCACATCATATCACAACACACAATTCTTTTTTACCGTTCTCAACTCTGCCCATACACCGTTCGCGAGTGTCTTTACGTTGTTCCTGGGTAAACTCATGCTCCTGGCGGTGACCTACAGCCTCGTCTGCCAGAGGACTGCTGGAAACCCCCTGCCCGGCCAACTGCTGTGGCCTGGCGAAGGTGAAGGACGTCTCAGTTGTCGTGGATGTGCCCTACCTACCATAGCACCCTCTGCTGGTAGGGCGAGGGCTACCTGCGTCTCTCTGTCCCTCCCACTGGAAGAGAGGCCGGGGCAACAACAGCCCTGCGACCAGACCCTGGGAGGTGGTGCTCTGCAGCAGAAACTGTGGCGTCACCCAAACACTCATTTCTGACACACCTAGTCCTCCACTACAGATATACTGTCTATCACACACACATGCACCAGAGATTCCTTTTCCACGCACACGCGCGCACCAGTCGGTCAGGGGTTTCCTGTTTGACCGTTTACTCACCGTTATGGTAGCTGCGTTCCAACTCGGGGGATGATGTCTAAACATGGCGCCGGTGTGCACGCCCTTTTGTCCTCCGTCCCTATCGGTATGCAACGGCCTACTCTTCCAGAACGGGTTTTGACATGTGTGCTACTAGATGTTCTGCGTGTGTTTGTACATGGAACTCCCAATTATTGGTCTCATCCGAAGGACTTCTTGGGGAGTGGAGTTGGTACTGGTGTTATTAACTCCAGGGGAAAATCCCTTTGAAGGGATACCTCGATGGTGGCTTGAGCACCACTGAGGGATTTTCCCCCAGGAGTTAACACCAGTACCAACTCCACTACCCCGAAAGTCCTTCGGATGAGACTATAGTCCCATGTACGAACACACACAGAATAAGAAGTCTTATGCACGCGATAAAACCTGTTCTGCCTTTCGGAAGAGTAGGCCATTGCATGCCAATAGGAGCGGGTGACACAACTTAACAGGCGTGCACACCTGTGTCACCGTTAGACATCATCCCCGAAGTCGGAATGCGGTTACCTTAACGGTGGGTAAACGGTCACCCCCCTGAGAAACTTACCAAGTCACTTCCATCCAGTCTGAAGACCTGTTCATATGGAATTTTTATTTTTGTACAATTGTATTGCGATATGCCTACAATGTACGTTGCAAACTGGTCAGGCTATCTGTACATGGACATATTCACAATCAACCACCACCACCACTGTCATTGCTGTGAAGAAAATCAAAAACAAACCAAACAAAAAAAAAAGAGAAAATCTCCAGTCTCCTCCGCCTTGGTAGCGCAGCACACATACAGAGAGAGCGAGCGAGCTGTGCTTTGGTCTCCAGGAGCGTATGGTTGATGGTGCAGCTGTCAGTTCAAGATGCTTTTGCTACAAACACGGTCAGCCTCTTACTCCGTCAGTCATTCAATGTCATAGATGTACATGTGTCCCAATGAATAAGACATAATCCATGCCAAAAAAAAAAAAAAAAAATCTCCATGTCTGACAGGACTCGGACACATGACGAGGTTGATGAAGTTAAACTGAAAAGGAGACATCTCATCATCATCATCATTGTTATAAATGCTGGTTTCAAGTTACAGAGGTTGAATATATAACTGACAGTACATGAATGCAGTTATGTCAAGTTTACAAATGTACTGTGGTATCTGCGCTTCTAAAAAGAGAAAATAAAAGGGGGGCTCAGAAACAGACTCATCTACACTAACATCGTGAAACTCCAGCTATGAAAAAACAAAAGCACAGAGAGAGGGGGATGGGTGGAAACCAAAAAAACCTAAAAATTTGTCCACCTTCAAAAATGTGCATCTCTAAAAATGGGTTTAGTTAATTAACATCAATGGTACCAAGGGCTAGAAAATAAAATGTTTCATGAATACTTCTCTCTAAATTCAGGAGTTGTTAAACTCTTTATTTTCTCTCTACTGGACACTAAAAGAACTATAACATGTACGTTTATTCCATCTCCTACAGAATGAAACACTACTTCAAAATAATACCAATGCCTCCCTTCAATGTAATCTGTTGAATAAAACATCTGCAGACCAAATCCTCTACTAATGAAGATGATAATCATAAAATTAACATACCTTGTACATCCAAATCTTTGTGTTTCCTTTTCACAATACTGGACTGTTAATGTGTAACAATTTTCTGAAGTCACATTGGTGGGAGGGAGTCAGAACTTGTACAAGCTCTTAAAGATGACACTTTTGATAGTAGGAGGAGTGTGATAGTGCAGAAAAACAAACCGAAAATTGCCATCTGCAGAAAACTAAATCTGTAGAAAATACAAATTTCCAATATGAACCTACCAGTCAGCAACTGCCCAATAGAGACATCTACCTTTGTGGTTCAGATAAAGTTATACAACCTACTTGGGGGCCCAGACCATGGTCTCTGCTGATGCAGACCTAGGCCAACAGACACGAATCATCCTGCTGGATGGGATTTGTTCAAGACCTCAACTCTTACACACACAAAAATCCCAAGCAACACTCCTGAAAATCTACCAAGTGAAGGAGAAATTGCTGCACACTGAAATGCAGCAATATCCTTGTTTCTGCGCTCACATAAGAAACCAATAATGAACCTGGAATAAATGAGCAAAATGAAGGAGAAAAAAAAACAGTAACGAACCACGGGGATAAACAAACAAAATGAGCTGAGAAGGAAAAGAAAATGAAGAAAACAAACACAAGTGTAAGTCACTGTCCATGCCTCTCTGTGGTAAAGAAACTGTTGAAAAGAACCTTCGGCAAGAAATATATACACCAGTGTACTTGTTCCTTACAACCATGAATGAGCCAGAGAGGATGGAAAGAGGGGGGAGGAGTGAAATTAAAAAAACAACTCAATACAAAATGATTACAGGATATTGAACAGAAATCCATTATACACTTTGAAAACAATTGCAGAATACACAAAAAAAGTTCAAATGAAACGCCACAGTGTATACACACAAAAACCAAGAGCAAAACATAATGACACAAAGGCACACAGATGCAATGATGCAGGGAGAAGGAAGTGGTCCATGGAGGACATGGGCTGGATCATGAGAAACTGCACTACCGATGATGGTGCAGTGCAACACCTCACCTCAAAGACTCCATCCTCCATGCCAACCAAGGCTCTATGCCATCTTGCTTTTTCTCCACTTATTCAGATGACAGAAATTCCCTGAATTTTACTTTATTTTATAAAAGAAAATGGTATTGCTGGTCACGGTGCTTCCCCTAACAGTGAAACTCTGCCTGGCCTTCTCCAATCCTTATCAATTCAAACCAGTCCATTGTTGCAACCAAGACACCCTCCTCCACAGTAGCCTACTGCCTCTACCAGACCAATCTCTCTACCCATGATCCTAAGACAGTTTACAGTTCATGAAGTTTTGAAACGGAGCCTGAAAAGGGATGACAGGTGAAACAAAAGTGATGAATGAAAAAACTTTGCATAAATAAAACCCAAGATGATGGACAGGACAAAGCTGCGTTCTGTGCATCAGCAGCTTCTGTGATGATGAATGTCGTGACCACCAGTTAGTTGCACTAATGTTTCCTCTGGTTTGTTTTGTTTTTCTCTACAAGGGTGAACATGATTTGCGAGGATTCGATACAAGCCTCAGCTGTCTTTTTTCACTTCGCATCATTGTCAACAACAACAACAACAAAGAACCCAATGACACTTAACTCCTTGTTCTGATGAAGCTTTCCTGATAAAGAAGAAAATGAAATCACTGAAACTGAAATTTGATGCACCCATAGTGCCACATGATGAAAGCAAACTGAAAAAAAAAAGCACTGCCAGAAACTTCAGTCTTTTCCACAGCTATGAAATCTAGCTATAAACTCTGTGAAAAGAAGCAAATTTTGAAACAGTCATCATCACACTGTCAGGAGGAGAGTATCGGATGCTGATTTCATACAACAAAGTCTACACATTGTGTGTGTATCAAGCAAGCACCAAAATTTAACATGAAAAATCCATGAACTGAAAATCTGCTTTGGGCATCTGATTACATGGGGAAAAAAAGTACCAAAAATCAAGCTATTTTAAAAGACTATCAATTGGGCAAGCATGCTGACTACACTACACAAATGATACACTGTTGAAAATCATCAAAATTTGCACAAAATCATAAAGCAAAAGCACGGCAACTCACTTGAATAAAAACATGAATAAACAACAAAAGAAACAAACCAAAAACAACCCAGGTCTACTGAGCTTTTGTATCTCATACAAATCGAGGTGAACCTAAGAGGCACCCCATACAATGCCAATATGTCACTGCCAAATCCAATCAGTGGAATCAGTATGTACACCATACCAAATAAATACAAGTATGCCTGCCTCCCTCTGATTGGAAAGAGGATGTGTCTCTGTATGTTATGTCATGCCTCGAAACAAAATGTCAAATGAACAAAAAGTGAACAGACTTCTGCCTCAGAAACAAAAAATAACGGAGAAAGATGGAAAGTGCTTGTTTGGGGAATGCTTAGAGGTATGATACTCTTGTGTGTGATCTGTATGTCAGATGTAGTGCCACACCTACTCCCCCTCCCTTCCTGTAGCATTTCTAGACAGCTTGTAATATGTCTGTTAGAAGTTCATAGGGCCAGCAGAAGACGAACGTGAACAGAAAATCAAACGAAGGATCATAGCAAACATAGTAGGGCTATGCGGCTGTATCCGAGTTGATAACGCAACGCTTCTCTCTGCTGTCTTGTCTGTCACACTCACCCCTAACAACTGTGTTTTTTGCTACAACTATCTGGGTTAGGCTATTTATCTCTTATTTGCTAAAACTTTCTGACACTTCTACCTCTTTGAGTATTCTGCTCTAATCTTCCCCACCTGTATCAGCTATTGATCGAGTTATTCCTAAAACTTCTAATAAAACCCCATTCAGGATGACTTGTTGTCAGTTCAACTCTGTGATTAAAGGGAGCTAAAAAGACTGGGAGCTGACAGATAGTGAGAATAAGCAGGAGTCCATAAAAAACAGAATGTTAAATATTCATCTTGTTTCCTTCTTGCTTGGTGGCAGTGGTCAAAGTCACTCAGACCTTGACCTACTCCTGTCCTGCTTTCTGTATGCCACACACACACATGCATGCATGCACACACACACACCCCTAAAAGAAGAAGATAAAACCATGAGGAAAAAGACCCTGTGAACATCAATCTACCCCTGTGCTTCATGCACGCTGGTTCTGAACATCCTCTGTAAGCCAGGCATGCAGGAGATGAAGGAGCCAAGTGAAAGTGACCTGACCTCTTTCTCACCTCTCTGAACAGTTCTTGGGTCACAGCGCTGCACTTTTCTGGCAGTGTCAGGAGCATGTCTTGGGCCTGTTGAGCCTTGAAGAGTGCACCCCTCTCCATGTACGTCATGGCATACTGGATAAAGGTACCACCTAATATCTGAACAATACATTCTCTTCCATTTTGTCTACTACTACTGCTACTCCAGACTAAACTGAGGAAAGAAAGAATTTGACAAACAGCAGTTGTCTGAAACATGGGGGTGATAAGTAATCTTAAAAAAAAATTATAAGTAATCTTAAAAAAAATTATTCAGCATTCATTCCCATGAGGCCAAGTAGGGGAAAGTCTATTCAATGCCATTAAAATAAAAACTTTGTGTTCTAAACAGGTGTCGTCTTTGCAATACATCCCCCATCACAAACAGATGTCTTCTAAACATATGTAGTCTTTGCAATACATCCCCGACCAACAAACATCTTGATAAACCAACAGCAGTTAGTTAGTCGACAGCCCTTTTCACAGTGCACCCTATACGCTACTGCCAGTCCCCCCCCCTGTTCCTTAACTGCTGTCTTCTATTCTACTCCTGCAACATCTTTCATGATGACATCTGATTTCTTGGATCCAACGACAGTGCAGAGTTATTATTGAATCACACGTGTGCTGTTTCCTCTAGGTGTCTAGGCACTGTTTATGACCTTGCTCTTATCATTGTGATGAACGTTCATTGTATTATCTCGATATCAGCAATTTGGTCACAATGATTATTTGAGATTTTGACACACTTCACTTAAAAACTGAATTTGATATCTCAATGTACAACTGTGCTTTTGAAACACTCTAACTCTGTATCTCAGAATATTTATAGGAATGGTTTCCTTCATTTCAACTGAACTTCTTATTTCACCAGCAGAATTTCAGAAACAAAATAACTTAAAAACTGAGTCCTGAATGCCCACGCCACAGCAGAATGTCAACACCAACTACAATAACTAGAAAGACTTGAACTGCTTACCCTGAAAGTCTTCAGTCCACGCAGCCAAGGAAACCATGCAGAGATGGGGGCAGAAAAAGAAAAACGGAGAGGGAGGGGAGACACCACTGACAATGACATATCCTACAAGCAGACCAGTCTGTGGACTGCATGGCTGGCAATGAATCACAGTGAGTCAACTAACATGCATGTTCAGCAAAGTAAATCAGACATTATATATAGATAGAACTCTGCCTGGCCCAATGACCAGTTCATCAATTAATTAAGACGTTTTCCCTGAAGGCAAATCGCACACATCACCATCACAAAAACTTGCATGCATGCACCTCAACACAGGACAGGACAGGACACAACAGGCCCGGTACTATACTCCACAGATCATGCATACAACAAACCATAAAACTAAAAAAACTTGTCGTGTACCGCTGGACACTTGACAAAACAAGACAGCATCAGTAGTTGTCGCATCGCACACAGAACCGTCATAAGAACGACAACACACAGTTGACCACAGAACAAACAAAGACTCTATCATCAGTAGAGGGTGTTCTGTTAACAACACCCCCCTAGTGAACACAGGACATCACAACAGCCACTGCCCATTAGCAAGTCAGGGACAGCACACAGAAACGGGCTCCAGGCATGAAACTTCAGGACGCGCTGTCAAAAATCAGCACAGACCTCCACAGCCAAAGATCAGTGCAGGTCATTCTCTTCCCAAACAATCTCAAAACTTGGAGGTAAACATCTGTATGTTACACAGGAGGATGAACGTCGAATATATAATATGCCTGTGGCGTCAGGAACAACAATGCCACCTACCCCAAAACAGCACCGGAGAGTGAGTGTCCTGCTGCTCTTTGTATTACCAAGTCTTCGTCACTCTCCACAACTTCATCTCTGTTGCTACTTTCCCTTGTCACTTCCACTCAAGAGTTCACAGCTGTAAGACGGAGGACAGATGGTCAGAGCTGTAAGACAGGACAGATGGTCAGAGCTGTAAGACAGATGGTCAGAGCTGTAAGACAGATGGTCAGAGCTGTGAGACAGAGGACAGATGGCCAGAGCTGTGAGACAGAGGACAGATGGCCCTGAGCTGTAAGACAGGACAGATGGTCAGAGCTGTAAGACAGATGGTCCCAGCTGTAAGACAGGACAGATGGCCAGAGCTGTGAGACAGAGGACAGATGGTCACAGCTGTGAGACAGAGGACAGATGGTCAGAGCTGTAAAACAGGACAGATGGTCAGAGCTGTAAGACAGGACAGATGGTCAGAGCTGTAAGACAGGACAGATGGTCAGAGCTGTAAGACAGAGGACAGATGGTCAGAGCTGTAAGACAGAGGACAGATGGTCAGAGCTGTAAGACAGAGGACAGATGGTCAGAGCTGTAAGACAGAGGACAGATGGTCAGAGCTGTAAGACAGAGGACAGATGGTCACAGCCGGCCTCCTAGGGCCTGTTCATCCAACAGCAGACCTGAGGACAGGAATAATGAACGGACAGCACACAACGGTCCACAGGGGAAAACACAAACCACAGCTTCTGTTTGTCTGCCTGGACATGTTCAAAGACACAGAACCCATGACTTTGGTATGAAAATAACTGAACCATTTCCAGTTCCACAACGGCAAGATAAATAACGGAACAATTTGCATTATCATCAAGACAAAACCAGACATGATTGATAAGACTTGATTTCGATTTGTCCCCATCCTCACATTAAACAACAAGAGCCATTATTTCAAAAGGGAGAAAAAAAAGTTTATCACTCAATGCCAAGATGATTGAATTCGGGGCCAGGGTAGAAGATACACTGGCTGTCCATCCACTTTGTGCTGAAATTATAAATCATAATTTTCAATCCGTCAAGCAAAATCTTGCTGTATACTGTTAGCATTTAACGCCAGCAAAGACAGCTGTCCAAACTCCCACCCTCACTACAGCTGTCCTTCCTTTCTGCAGCACAGCGCAGTACAGCTGTCAAGGAATACGGGCAGAGGAGGGGGAAGGTGGGAGGAGAACGGGAGGGGGATGGGGGCGTTGGGAAGCGCAGAGGAAGAATTTGGTCAACAATCGTTGTTCTCAGTAAACTGCCTGGAATCACTCGAACGACATCAAGGAAGAAAGAAAAAAAAAAACAACCCTGATACAACCGACCAACCAACCAACCAACCTAGCCCAAACCCTGAAATAAAGCGACACAATCGTCATCATCAACAAACAAACCAAACTAAACGAAATCACAGCATGACACTGGACAGTACACAAGAGGGTAAGGGAACAAGTGAAACCCCTGACAGACACACGCGTCTTCTGACCCTGTGGTCGGTCGGTCACACCACCTCTCTGTCTTCACTGCTGACAGGCTGTAGAGCTGTCAGTTCAGGACCAAGACGACAAACAGAAGACACAAACACCAACCCACACACACCTGCCCCACATTCACACTGGGCTCATATGCTGCCTGCTTATTAATCATAAACATCGCCTTGCCAGGTGCACACCGCACTAACCACACAGGTGAGGGACAAAGACTACCAACCCAAACACTGCAGGACAGAGGAAAAACTGAATGACTGAAAGGAGGGCAAGCTAGAGACAGTAGAAGGTGATGAGGTTGTTAGGATGGGGTGGTGAGTGGAGAGAGAGAGAGCGAGATGAGAACTTGCTTTCTGTGCGTGTGTGTAGGTGTGTGTGTGTGTGTGTGTGTGTGTGTGTGTGTGTGTGTGTGTGGGGTTTGTGTGTGTGTTCGTACGTGTGTGTTTGTGTTTGACTGTGTGTGTGCATGTGTGTTACCTCTTCCTCGAGAAAGTGAATAACAAATCGCTGACAGGAACACAACCGTGCACTGTAATCCATCTTTGGGGAGTCTGTTTGAAGGAAAACAAAAAACCAACCCAAGAAACTCCTCCCAATGGTGCAACTCAAACTAAAATCAATCAACACACCTCTCCTGATGCCCTGAGCAGACGTGGAAACAAACAAGCCACACCTGCCAACACCTGTCCATCCAGCCACAGGTTCTAACAACAATATGACTTTTCAGGAGTCAGTGGCGCACTGCACTGAAGTTTTTGTTATCATGGACAAGTTGAAGCAGATACAGCCCATCCTCCTGTGGTCAGCCCTCACAAAGCTGTAAATGATGAGACAAACAGACGACACTTCTTCCCCCCCCCCACCCCCCCTCCCCCCTGCAAAAAACCCCAAAACAACACAAACAAACCACACACAAAACCAACCTATTTTCACAACCCTTCCTCAAAAGTTACAATGTCACTTCTCTGATGCGGACAATTCTCATCACAAAGACCAAACCAACACCTGGAAACATGAAAACAAAGCGAGGTTAAAGCTTTCCTCTTTGTTTTATACGCACCACAGCCACCACTTTTCATACAGAACAAACCTCGTGTTTTTCTCTCTCCCTGCTGAAAAAAGACACCTTCCTCCACATTCTTTTTTTTTTTTTTTAAGGGGGGGGGGGAGGACAAAATAATGAGCATAGTTGAAGACATAGATATTACCCTCTCCGGACCTGAAGGTTTTCAACCCAGAGACACGAGAATCAGCAGATGTGGTCAACATGATTAATCCATACAACACAAGTCACACTAAATCACTGAAAGACGAACTGCAGACACACACCCACACACACACATACCCACACACAGAACCCAAACTCAAAAAATGCCACAAACCCTTTTGCAAATTGGGTCTGCATGCTGTTCCACACACACACACACACACACAAACACACACACGAAAGAAAGGGGGGGGGGGGGGACAAGTCGGGGCCAGTCCAGGCAAAATGGCATAGAGTCAGAGGAGGAAGTCAGTCATGAAGGCAAGACGTGAAGGTCCCCAGGCCACCCCGGGTACGTGTACATACGGGGGCTAGCAGCGGGGTCAGTAGACCCAGCTGACGGGCACCCACTGGGGCAGCGTGCACACATCCTCGATGGCCTTCTCCAGGGTGCGGATGGTCTCGTCAATGTCGTTGTTGACGATCTGCTTGTCGAAGAAGTGGCCGTACGCTTTCTCCAGCAGCTCGCTCTCTCGGGCCAGGCGCTCCAGGCTACTGTCCTGTGGGCGACAGGAGACGAGTGTCATGAAAAAGGGGAGGTATAGGGGGTGGCTGGGTTTTTTTTTTCTTTTCTCTCTCTCTCTCTCTCTCTCTCTCTCTCTCTCTCTCTTCCTTCTTTGGCAGAGGGAGGAGCCCCAAGAGGTTTACAGTACAAATGTGGCTTACACTGACAACCTTACATCCCGCAAATAATGCAAAATAGCCTTAAGAGATGATAACTGGTCATGAGCTGTGATCTATGACAGATTATTACTATTTATTTTAATTTTTTTTTTATACATGCTATATAATAAATGCATTCAGTTATCATCTTACACTCTAAGCGGCTTTACTCTCACTTACATACTCCTTACTTTGTGAGTATGATGACGAGTTGTTCATTGTCCTTTCTTCCTTTATGAAAGGAAAGGAAAGGAAAGAGAGAGAGAGAGAGAGAGAGAGAGAGAGAGAGAGAGAGAGAGAGAGAGAGAGAGCTAACAATTTCACTATATTCTTAGTGTTGCTCAATGATTTAAACCCTGTGCTTTTTTTTACACAAAAGCTTTTAAAAAAAGTTTCCAACGTTCAGCATATATCAACTCGCGCACATGCCAGCAAAAGCATATTCTACGTGAAAGTTCACAGCTATTTTGTTTGTGTTCCTCAGCTGCAAGGTTCACCAATGGAGAGATTTTGGTATGCCAAACCATATAATACATAATGATATGATAAAAGACATACAGCATAATCCAATAAATAGAATACATATGATGTGATATGATCTAAGACAATACGATATATATAATTAAATATATTAATTATAATATAATCTGAAGCATGCTATTTCTTTTTAACGACAAAGGCAAACACACACACACAAAAAGAAAAGATAAAAAGGAAAGGAAGCTAAAAAAAGCCTATAATTATAACATTTAATCATTTCCTCAGAGAGTGCAGACAGAACTGAACAAGCCTAACTGTCAAGATTGTTGGAAGTTATCCCATAATGGCTATGTATACACTTGCTCACATAATGTCTGCACTATCCACTACATAACTACATTCTCTCACCAAGAACCTGGAGTTTCAAACCTGACACTACTTTCTCTGCTTGTGTTGTTGCTGTTGTTGTTGTTGCGCCTTGGCGAGCTAGAGCTCCACAGTCCAACACTGAGGAGATTTTGAGTATGCGGCTGTTTTCACCCACCATTGAGGTAACTGCATTCTGACTTCGGAGATGATTATCTTATCACGACACCTGTGTGCATGTTTTTTTGTTGTTTTTTTAAAATTTGTCATCTGTTCCTACCAGCACAAAATGGCCTACTGTTCTAAAAAGGTGGATCAGGTATTTGACGGATGATGCAAGATGTTCAGCTTGTGTTCACACACAGGGCCTTGGTTTAAAGTCTCATCCGAAGGACTTTTTTGGGGGGGTAACGGAGCGAAGTACTGATGTTCACTCCAGGCAAAACTCCACTGGAACAGGCGCCCTGGTGGTGGCTCGAACTCCAGGCTGTCAGATCACAAGCGCAAGGCTATAACTACAAGGCTATCCTCCACCCCCCCCCACCCTGAAAATGCTTTAACTTGTCGATGTACCTATGTATATCAAATTCTGTAATCAACATTCACCTTAGATACATTTCAACAGTACTGACTTGACAGTCTTTTCATGAGAAATCTATGAAATCTTCGAAATCTACTCACTGACAAACCTTTGCCCATTCACTAATCAAAATCATGGAAATGATAACTGCACAACAACTTGCAAAAAAACGGAAGTATCAAAAGAAGCAGAACTGAACACAAAGCAGTGACTCGGTGCAGAATGCACGACAAGAACATCAGGGACACAGTTCACCGCAAGCAACCATGCCTTGTCAGAGTGTTAGAAAGAGTGGAACAAAAACTACCATTGACATCGACACAGCCAGAATTACTGGAGACACACTGAATGTGGGGACGGGATAGCTCAGTGGTCGGAGCACTCGCTTTCTCCCAGCCAAGTTAAGCAGCGTCGAGCGTGGTTACCACTTGGATGGGTGACCGTTTGCGCGCCTTGGCTTCAGTACAGTTCCCCCAGTTCACCCAGCTGTAAATGGGTACCTGCCCTCTTTAGGGTCAGGGAAGGTAAAGCAGCGAGGGAGAGGAGATGGGCGCCGCCCTCAATATGCTGGCCCTAGAGAAGTGAGGTCTCTGACGCCTCGCTCCCCTACGACCTTATAGGTTATGGGACTCCTTTACCTCCTTTTACACTGAATGTAACACCATGACAGGGCTATGCTGGACTGAATAATTGAGAACGTAGGAATAAAGCATACGCTACTTTGCTTGGATTATTGTATTGTTGTATTGTATTGTATTGTGTTGTATTGTACTGTGTTGTATTGTACTGAGTTGTACTGTGTTGTGTTGTATTGTGCTGTAATGCATTGGGTTGCATTGTGTTTTATCTGGTCACAATGGGTTTCTGTGGCAGAGAGAGCAGACTGACACACAGCAGTGCTACGCTTGTGTTCCCTGTCTTCAGCCTATTTTTCATTGCCCGTGCAGAGGTTTTGTTTTGTTTTGTGTTTTTGTCTTTTTGTTACTGCAAAATGTTTCCAAGAAGACCAAACTCTCTTGTTGCCATATGAGCGTTAACATGAATTAAAAGACATGCTGCATACAGTTTAATCCCTCATCCAAAATAGTACAGTGAATAGCTGTAACTAACTCACTAACAAAAAACCCAATCTACTTATCACACCTGTCCCTATTCTTGTATGACCTGTTTTCCTTTTGTTTCTCAAGGTTCACCAATGGTGAAATTGTTGTGTATGCAACCATTTTTGTCCACCGTTAAGGTAGCCACATACCGACATTGGGAATGATGTCTAAAAATGACACCACTGCGCATGTGTTTTCTTTTTTAGATGTTATCATCCACTCCAACTAGCATGCTGTGGCCTGCTTTTCTGAAAGGCGGAATGTGTTTTAACGTGCACGGAAGATGCTCTGTGTGGTTTCACATGCAGGACCTCAGTTTATAGTCTCATCCAAAGGACTTTCAGGGGAGTGGAGTCAGTTCTGAAAAATCCCCTAAATCAAGGTGCCTTGAACCCAAACCGAAAACAGATCGTGAGCTCAACGCTCTACCTACTAGGCTACCCCTCCCATCCCTATGATAAATATATCTAGAGCTGAAAGTGGACATCATTACTTGCGGAGGAGGAAGCATCACAGACGGTCAGCCCAAAACTCACATTGATATTTTTCAGGTCTTTCAAATCGCACGCCCTCGGTGCGCCAATGAACACAACGTAGGGGGCATAGTCAGCGGCGCGCAAAACTTTCAAGGCCTGTAACACGTCAACAGCTGTCCGCCTACAGGCACCACCATCACCCCCACCACGGTGTGCCAGGCCACATGCTGCAGTCTGGGCACACCGATACACACTTTGTCGCCTGTTGGTGTTCTTCTCTCGCCACAATGGGAAACAATGAGCCAGTATATCACCAGAAAAAATATAGTATTGATTTCAGTCATTCTTGTGTTGATATCCCACAGTAAACACCCCTCCCCCCTCCCCACCAAAGAGTAAAAAAAAATAAATAAAAAAATAAGGGGGGGGGGGGAGCTTTAAGGGTAAGAGCTAATGATCAAGAATGTAAAAGTTGTCTCCTTGTTCCTTCTTCATTCCTTGGCAAGAGGTTCACCAATGGTGAGATTGTGTATATATGACTGTTTTTATCTAACTGTTCAGGTTGCCACATTCTGAGGCTTTGGGGATGTATGGACTGTCTGAAAACCGTCCTGACATTTCAGCACATCAGAGAGAAAGAGACCTTCAAGTTTAATTAATGCCTGCATTGAGGAGGTTAGGAAGAGATGAATTCCATGGATTGGTGTACTGTTGGCAGTACTTGTTCCCATCTGCTACTGAGGATGGACGGATGATGATGTCAGAACAAATTAAAACTACATGATAATGACTCAACCAAGTACCCTAGGAAAAAAAAGCTCCATTCAATTAACATTTAAAAAAACAACCCACCCAAAACCCAAGGCTAATTACATACACATGGAAAATTGTTGATTTCCCAAAAATTTTGTATGAAAGAACTTTCTTGTTTAACTCCACAAAAGCCATGTTACTACTTCATAACGAAATTAAGAGACACAAATGGCATTTTGGCCAATGTCATTTCGGCAACAAAACATGTGCTGTTTGCACTAGATTAAAAAACCCCAACCCCAAACACTATTCTATAAAAAGACAGGCCAAAAATTAATTGTATAAAAACCCAGACTAAAAACTGTTCTTAAAAAGATAGACCAAAAACTGTTCTAAAAAAAGACGGACCAAAAAATTGTTCTAAAAAAAAAGATGGACCAAAAACTGTTCTAAAAAAAAAGATGGACCAAAAACTGTTCTAAAAAAACAAACAGACCCAAAAAAATAACAGACAGACCAAAAAATTGTTCCATAAAAAGACAGAAAACCCAAACTGGCTCAGTGTTTCTCTAGGGCGGAGACAGAACAGCAGTGTGTCTGTGTACGTGGACTCTCAGCTGATCCAGGTCCCCCTCCCAGCAAGGAGGGCACTCTGGTGGAGTGAGTACTTCACACAGCACAGCTTGGTCAACACACAGTGACTGATTAGACTTAGACACCCCACACACACACTGACGTCCCGGCAAAGACCACACACACAACTGAAGTTTCTCCGACAAGCAAAACACAAAAAGGAACAGTGACAGCAGAACCAAGGCACAGGCAACTCGTCTACCACGACTTCAGCCAACAAAACACGTAACTGCACACACACACACACACACACGATGCTGCAAACTGAAAACACACAATGCTGCAAAATAGTTTGTTTTTTTTAAAAAAGTGAGAGAAAAAGGACACATCAGAAAACAAACCAAAAAAAAGGTGACCATTCAAGCATGAGAACACAAAGTTGCTATCATGGCACACAAACACAGCACAGCTCACACAAACATGCAGCACAGTATGGTGGGCTGTGAGCACAAAACTCAAAACTGTGAGCACAACACTATGGCACACCAATGGCTGCAAAAGCTGGACTTTTTTTTTTCATTTGGACTGCTTAAAGTGAGAAATTACTACTTTCTGACTCCAACTGGATACTTTTGACTGTAACACTCTTTTCTTTTCTTTTAAACCTGTATTCTTTTCTGAGCGTTTGCCTTAAAGCCATAACTTACTGCCAACACGAAACCTTGCCATGACAAATCCTACAGGCTTACAGAGCAGACAATAGAAAAGACACATCCTCAGGGATTTGCCCATTGTCATTTTTCTGAAAGCTAATCAACAAATCAGAGGAAAACACTGTCGACACTGTGACGACAACACCACCCCAGCCAACCTTACAACTTCAGCAATCTCTGTTTCAGAAACGCGTCTGTCAGAATACACAATAGCATTGTTCCTCCCCCCCCCCCCCCCACCCCCCCCGGCGCGGAAAGGGGGGGCTAAGATTAAAATCTTGTTTTGTCAATCTGACTCTTCCGCTTTGGAAATGCACTGATCTCAAAAGAAAATCAGGACTCCCTCATGCCAACAAAGTACAATAGTAAACATTTCTTGCAAGGAGACAAAAAAGAAGAAGAAATAGCCAGGGAAAGTGCGGTGTTTTGCAGCCATTGGTGGACAGCCACGGGGGTGAGGGGGACACAGGGACCACCTGATGAATGGCCGGTAGTGTCGGGGCGGCGATAAAAACTATAAACGGCGCATACTCCCCCGACCTCAGCACCTTGATAGCCTGCCAGAGAGACACGCCACACACACACATGTCCATCATCAGTACACAACACACTCCTCCACTTCCACACAACACTCATCCTCAACACAATATTATCAACTCGCCATATCAACGTGATAGTCAAATCCAGCTCTAAAACACAATCATCTTCATTTTAAGTGTCATTTCAGTCAAGGGCTTCTTTTAAATTAACATGAACCATTAACAATTCAATCAGTTCTGTTGATGCAGGCTACTTTTCTGTACATAGATATCTCATAAATAAAGCAACTTAAGTTACACAAACAACTTACGATTTACAATAAAATGCAATGACAGGGCAATAACAGTTCTGCCTCTTCCTTTCTATTAATAAACCACTTTTAGCTAAAAACAATTCAAATCACTTGCTGATGAGACACAATTACATGACATCATGACTTTCCCCAAAACTGATACCAACAAATCTACAAAAAAATCCAAAAATCAACATTATTAAACCATGCTTTTCTGACAGAAAACCAACAACACTTTCAAGTACAAAATGACCACCCCCCCAAAAAAAAAAAATTGGAGAAATTACCCTACCCAAAACAATGACAAAAGTGAAAATCTTAAATGTCTGGGAAAAAACCAACATATTATGCAGAATGCACCATAACTATGAAATCATATATGAATTAATAAAAAAAACAACAACAACAAAAACACACCAAAACCTATGAAATCATGGACTTCATTATTGTCACTTCCCTCCTATCAAACACATTCTTAACACAAACTAAGCACGACCCCAGTAGCCCAACAAACAGACAGACAGACAGACAGACAGACAGGCAGACAGACAGACAGACAAACAAACAGACAGACAGACGGACAGACAGACAAACAAACAGAAAACAGACAGACAGACAGAGAGACAGAGAGACAGACAAACAAACAAACACACAAACAGACAGACAAACAGACTGACCTGTGGCTCCACGTCCAGGATGGCGATCAGGCCTCTGCGGTGGATGTGACGGATGGTCTCCAGACGAGTGCCGTACATGGCGTCCTCGTGCGTGCCGTACTCCAGGTACTCGTTGTTGGCGATGTCGCGCATCATCAGCTCGTGCGAGGTGAAGTAGTAGTTCTTCCCGTTCTCCTCGCTCTCTCGCGGGGGTCGGGTGGTGTCTGAAACAAGTTCGTGCTGTTGGGTTTAGTTTGTGCTTTTGGTTTTGTTTTGGCCTGTTCTGCAGCTAGAGCTCTGAGGGTGAGCCTCGGTGAGGTTTTTGTTGTGTATGCCACCGTTTTTTGCTCACCATGAAGGGGGTAGATGTGGGGGATGAGGTGTGAACATGACACTAGTGTGCATGTGGTTGGTTGGTTTTTTTTAAAATGCTGTCATCTATTCCTAATGGCATGCTAGGCCTACTCTTTTAAAAGGTGGAATGCACTCTTTCAAACATGTGCACAAGATGTCCTGCATGCATTCACACATGGGAACGTGGTTTATTGTCTCATCTGGACTTTTTGGGGAGTGGAGTCAGTACTGATCTTAAATCAAGATCCCCTCAAACGGGCACCTCAGAGGTGAACTGAATCTAGCCTGTCAGATCATGAGCTCAATGCTCTACCCATAGGGCTGTTCCCCCAACCCTCTTGTGGACTGATCATTATGATCACAATAGTCATCTGCAGTACAGTCTACCATTGCTGGTTTCTTCAGTTTCTAACACAATCTTTCAGTCTCTTTAGCAAATCTGAATCCGGGAACGAAAGGAGATATATGGATTGACTGGATAATCTTGAATAAAGAGGTCAGAGAATGAGAGAGAGGGAGGAGACGATCCATTATTTTTAGGAGAATGGGGGAAAAACACACACACACACGCACACACACACACAAACACACGCACACACACACAGAACCTCCAACACGCACACACACACACACACAAACACACACACACACATTCAGACAGTCCAGACAAGACACAGACACCGGCCCCATCACCCAAACCTACGTGGAATGGGGTAAGCGAAGCGGTCAGGATGTGTGGTGATCAGCGTGTTCTTTATGTGGCGCCGACCCACGCCATGGGCACCTGGCAACAACAAAGGTGAAAAAAATCCACATTAACAACAACAACAACAACAACGCAAAACACAACTATTGCTGAACAGTTCACAAAGAAAACACTACTGTGACCTCAGATCTGACTCCATCATGGAATGTGGTAAATCCTTGACCAGACAGACAAGCCTGTCTGAGAGAGAGAGAGAGAGAGAGAGAGAGAGAGGGAGAGAGGGAGAGAGAGAGAGAGAGAGAGAGAGAGAGAGAGAGAGAGAGAGAGAGAGAGAAAGAGAGAGAGAGAGAGAGGGAAGCACTGGAGATTTGGGAAAAAAACCCCAAAACACCGCCATTTTTGTCATTATTTTTGTGTTACTGTGATGTGAATGAAGAACCTTTCATCTGCAGCTTCTCTTGTAGCTGTGATTCTAAACTTCAATGCCTGTCAAGGGACCTCCAACAAGCAGCATCATGTCACCGTACCAGTTGCCACCACTGGGAAACTTTACAAACCTGCCTCCTGCCTCTTCAGAACTCTCAGGCTCACTAATAATGACACTTTTGTGTAGGCCACTGTTTTTGCCCACCATTAAGGAAGCTAGCTGCATGCCCATTCCCAGGGATGAGGTCTGAGCATCACATCCTGTCAGTATGCATGCGTTTTTCAAATGTTGAGATCCATTCCTACAAAGCATGAAATGGCCTACGCTTCCAAAAGGTGCAACAGGTTTTAACGTGTTCGCAAGATGGTCTGCGCATGGGACCTTGGTTTACTGTCTCATCTGAAGGACTTTTGGGGGACTGGAGTTGGTACTGATGTAAACTCCAGGGGGAAAAATTGTGTCGAATGGGTGACTCAATCCTGAGCTGTCAGATCATGAGTTCAACGCTCTAACCATTAGGCTACCCCCCTCCCCTGTGTGGGCGTGTACAGACCTAACAAGACAAGCAAGGGGTCACTGTGTGGGCATTAAGATACAGACCTAACAAGACAAGCTAGGGGTCATTAAGATACAGACCTAACAAGACAAGCTAGGGGTCATTAAGATACAGACCTAACAAGACAAGCTAGGGGTCACTGTGTGGGCATTAAGATACAGACCTAACAAGACAAGCTAGGGGGCATTGTCTGGGCATTAAGATACAGACCTAACAAGACAAGCTAGGGGGCATTAAGATACAGACCTAACAAGACAAGCTAGGGGTCACTGTGTGGGCATTAAGATACAGACCTAACAAGACAAGCTAGGGGGTATTGTGTGGGCATTAAGATACAGACCTAACAAGACAAGCTAGGGGTCAGTGTGTGGGCATTAAGATACAGACCTAACAAGACAAGCTAGGGGGTATTGTGTGGGCATTAAGATACAGACCTAACAAGACAAGCTAGGGGTCACTGTGTGGGCATTAAGATACAGACCTAACAAGACAAGCTAGGGGGTATTGTGTGGGCATTAAGATACAGACCTAACAAGACAAGCTAGGGGTCAGTGTGTGGGCATTAAGATACAGACCTAACAAGACAAGCTAGGGGGCATTGTGTGGACATGTACAGACCTAACAAGACAAGCTAGGGGTCATTGTGTAGACATGTACAGACCTAACAAGACGAGCTAGGGGTCATTGTGTAGACATGTACAGACCTAACAAGACGAGCTAGGGGTCATTGTGTTGACATGTACAGACCTAACAAGACGAGCTAGGGTCACTGTGTAGACATGTACAGACCTAACAAGACGAGGGGTCATTGTGTAGACATGTACAGACCTAACAAGACGAGGGGTCATTGTGTAGACATGTACAGACCTAACAAGACGAGGGTTTTGCGTTTGAAGGCCGGCAGGCGGACCACCTCCTCGTAGGTGACTAGGTCCAGCTGGTCAAAGACAGCGTTGTGTTTGGCCAGGTACTTGTCCTTCTTCTTCCGTGCGAACCACGAACAGTTCACTGCACACACACACATCACATATCAGACTTCTATCAGTGCTGTAATATTGTTGAAACATCTATGAGATGCAAACCTACACAAGCACGCACGCATGCACCCCCCCCCCCCCCCCCCCCCCCCCACAACAGGGTTTCATCAGTGCTGTCATAATGCTGAGACATTTCTGAGAGCAAACCTACACACACACACACATTCAAACAAAAAAAGAGAAAGGGGAGTGGTGGAGGGGAAGACATAAGACACAGACAGACATAACAGATAAGAATGACGGAAGAAAAAAAAAAGACAAAATAAAGATGAAAGAGAAAAAGAACCCCCCCCCCACCCCCCTTCCAAAAAAAAAAAAAGACAAGGAAGAAAACAACAACACAACAACAAAACAAAAACGTGTTAAGGAAGAAGAAGAAGAGAAAAGCAGAGAGCAGTGAACAGCGTGAACAAGCCTAATCAGCAGACTCACCAGCGTGTTCCCGCTTGGCTCGCTCGATGGCAGCACATGTGGTCCGCCATTCCTGCAGTTCAGGGGAGGGAATCAGGCCTGCAGGGTCGGTCTCGCTGCCGTCCCATCGTTTGGCCTGCCACCAGTTGGAGTCGTCCTTGCTGATCACCTGTGTCAACAGACATCGTTATTATGTGAATAAATTCCATACATTATTATTATTATTATTATTATGTCAAAAGTCTTTCGAGATATTTTTTTTATACGTATCAATGTGCCTGTCAGTATTGTTAACTGCCCTTCATGGGATGATCAAAGAGTTTTTGACTTTGACTTTGACTTGACTTCACTACGACTTGACTCTGTGTTGTGTGTGTTTGTGTGTGTGTGTTGTGTGTGTTGTGTGTGTGTGTGTGGGGGGGGGGTGTATGTGTGTGTGTATGTGGTGTGTGTGTGTGTGTGTGTATGTGTGTGTGTGTGTGGGGGGGGGGGGGGGGTGTTATACATGCATCTTGAGGACAACTTTCGTCTTTCCGGACCATGAGGAGGACTGTGTGTGGGGGCACTTACATGCATACTGATCTGTCATCATGATGAAGAGGTATATGTATGAACACCATACAATCCAAAACACACAAAAAAGGAAAAAAGTGAAGGTGGTCCCATAAGCTATGCAGTCATTGGAAATCGAGGTACCAAAGACCTCAGCTTCTCCAGGGGCCAGCATATTGAGAGTAGTAGCACCCATCTCCTCTCCCTCGCTGCTTTATCTTCCCTGACCCTAAAGAAACCAGGTATCCATTTACAGCTGGGTGAACTGGGGAACTGTACTGAAACCCAGGCGCACTAACGGTCACCCAATCAAGGGGTAACCACGCTGAACGCTGCTCAACCTCAAGCTTGGGGAGAGCGAGTGCTCTGACCACTGAGCTACCCAATCCTCATGAACATATCCATATATCCTACTGACACTTTCCATCCTTGACCACGATGTCGAGCTACACTAGACTGTAGTGAAGCCAAGACAAGATTTCAGTCAGCAATTTCTGCCTTCCCATTCTGCACAAGACTCTGACAGTATGTAAGAGCTACACACTTCAACTCACATTCCCTTGCCTGTGTGACACTTGAGGATATGCAGAGTACCACAATGTATGTGAGTAAACAGGTCCCACTCGTGTCATAACTTTGGGTTGGAGAAAATGTCTCCTAAGGCACCTGACCAACTAGAACCTAGCTAGCTTCCATGTGTGGCAAAGTTCGCTGAAAACAACTGCAGGACAATGCACAAGCCAGTCATACATGTCCAGATGGTTAACTGTCTCCTTCCTTAACTCCTTGAGGAGTCGTTTGGACACTGATAAAAGTTGTCAGGAACTGTATCATGGGCAATCGGAGCCTGGGATAACCCACCTCTCTCCAAATATAAGGATATGCAATCAATGGACTCAGGAATCTTCAACTCCAACGTGAAGTCTGTGCTTCTCTACGGGTCAGAAACTTGGCGGGTCATCAACACCAGCTCCTCCAAGATCCAGACCTTCATCAACGGATGTCTCCGGCAGATCCTTCATCAACGGATGTCTCCGGCAGATCCTTCATCTCAGATGGTTCGACAGAGTGCCAAGTACCGACCTGTGGATGAGGGTGAACCAACAGCCTATGGAAGTCCAAATAAGGCGGCGAAAGTGGCGTTGGGTCGGCCACACCCTACGGAAGGAGCCTTGCAACATCACCAGACAAGCGCTCGAGTGGAACCCGCAGGGGAAAAGGAAGAGAGGGCGCCCCAAACAGACCTGGAGGAGAAGCCTGCATAGTGAGCTGAGAGACTCCAGCCTGACATGGGAAGAGGCCAAGACCCTTGCCAGAGACAGGAGAAGGTGGAGGGACGCTGTTGAGGCCCTATGCTCCGCTAGGAGCTATAAGGAATTAGAAGAAGATTCAATGGACCCTCCCCTCCAAACTACTTTTTCCCTTCAGATCACCCCCCCCCCTCCCGCCTGTCCTGTTATCAGTAAACACTGTCACCTAAATTGTCCCTGTCCTGTTTATCAGTAAACACTGTCACCTAAATTGTCCCTGTCCTGTTTATCAGTAAACACTGTCATCTAAATTGTCCCTGTCCTGTTTATCAGTAAACCCTGTCATCTAAATTGTCCCTGTCCTGTTTATCAGTAAACAATGTCATCTAAATTGTCCATGTCCTGTGTTATCAGTAAACTAAAGCTATTTGCCATGGAAAATTTCCCCGTTAGTGTTATCAGTGAACTGTCACTGTTTGTCGTCCAAGTTTTTCATGTCCTGTTATCAGCTAAACTTGAAACTGTTTCAGTTTCTCATCCACATTTCCCCTCAACTGTTATCAGTAAACTAACACTCACTGTTTATCATCCAAGTTTCTCTTGTCTGGCTATCAGTAAACGAATACCCACTGCACTTTTTAAAAATATTTTATATCAGCTCTGCATCATTTAGGAGTAGAAAAACCAAAAACCAAAATTAAACTCAATGCAGTGACAAAGAGAGTGATCAAATATGAAAGATTTTGTTGTTGTTTCCTGCCAAAGATATCTGTCCATGACATCACAAACTATAATGAAGGGATAGGGGGGGGGGATGTGAAGAATCCCAAATACCACAAGCAACAACTATCATCACCATCAATCATGAGCAAAATCAATCAGGGCTAGAGAGAGAGAGAGAGAGAGAGAGAGAGAGAGAGAGAGAGAGAGAGAGAGAGAGAGAGAGAGAGAGGAGAGAGAGAGGGAGAGAGAGGGTGAGAGAGACAGAGAGAGAGAGAGACAGACAGAGACAGACAGAGAGAAAGAGAACAAGAGAGAGAGAGAGAGAGAGAGAGAGAGAAGAGAGAGAGAGGGGAGGGAGGGAGGGAGGGAGGGAGGGAGAGGGACAGACAGACATACAGATACCAACAGACAAAACAACAGATGAAGAACCAGTTTGAGAGAAGAAGCCCCTCTCTCTCTCTCTCTCTCCGAGAGAGAGAGAGAGAGAGAGAGAGAGAGAGAGAGAGAGAGAGAGATGGAGAGACAGACAGACAGACAGAGACATAGACAGAGACAGAGAGACAAGAAGGACCCACCTTCAGAACATCTCCATTTTTGAAGGAGACGCCAGCTTGAGGACACGGCATCAACTCGTCATCCCGGGGGTCGTAGTCAAACAATGCACGAACAAAAATCTGAAATCGAAAAAACAACACAGTCCTGGATTTTGTCTTCTATTCTGTCATCATCTCGAGGGTCGTAGTCAAACAACGCATGAACAAAAATCTGATTAAAACACAAAACAAAGTCCTGGATTTTTTTGTCTACTCTGCATAAAAAAAATTCTGCTTTTTTTCTCACATACATATCTTCTGAGGTATATAACATGCACATATGTATTGTACACACTCACACAGACACGCACGCACGCACACACAGGATGACAGACAGACACACACACAAAGCTTATGCGCGGACACACACACACACACACACACACACACCACACACACACACACACACACGACACACATCACTCTAACACACACATGCTCTGCAGAGCTTCACCATTCTTGCTGTCATTTTTCCATCTTCACACATTCAGTTTTAAATGAGTTACATACCATTTGCCCGCATATTAAGCATGTTTCACCATAAACATCTCAAGAATTTCTTTATAATGGCTTCCCCCGCACCCCCCACTACACGAATATAGCCACAATTTACGCTGATGCTGTTTGCTGCACGCATACAAAAATACTCTCAAAAAATTTCTTTAAAGACTCCTCCTCCTCTCCCCAAAACAAACAGAAGCGAATGATTAAAAATAAAAGGCCACAAAAATTGTTCTAAACGAACAGAATGGTCACAGTTTTTACCAGCAAATCAAATTGTCCATAGTCTTCCAAAAAACCATTCGATTTTAAAAAGAAGATTCCCACGGTTAAAAAAACCAAAAAACAAACCAAAAACGATCCTATATAATTAGCCTCCTGCTTATTGTATTCAAGGAGCCATAAAATGTCACAACTGGAAAACTAAAACTAGAACGAAATACAGAACAGAAGGATGCCCCAAGGTTTTTACCACCGATAATGCAAAGTGATGGACATCTCATCATGTCTTCCATTCCAATCCCGCATCATTCTCAACAAAGAGAGATTTCCCACAGGGATGGTTAAAAAAGAAAATAAAAAGAAAAACCAAACCAAACCGAACCTATTATTCTGTGTGTGTGTGTGTGTTTTGTGTTTCAGGAGCATAGAGCATTGGCAGAACTGGAAACAGCCTAAGGCCAGGAAGGAAGGCTGTGGTGGAAATGACAGGCATGTAGGGACTGTGCCTCAAGGGAAGGCAGCGTGTTGCACAGAACATTCCGCCCACACTACAGGGACTTCCCACATCCCGGCCTTCAGGCCTCCTGTGTCTGTTGTCTGTCTATCGGCAGGCAAACACCATCACCTACACAACTGCCGTACATACACTGACCCTTCCTTTGTTTGGAAAAACAGAGGGCGAGTACAGCGTCTACGTCATTGTTATCATCGTCATACGCTCATCTTTTTTGCCAGCGAAGACAACTATTTCGTCATTCGTGCTAGTAGAGCGTTAAGTGAAGCAACACTGGCGATGGAATAACATCAGCAAAAATGGCCCGCAGCCACTCCGGGGAAATTAACCATAATGCCTGTTCCTTCGCAATGCCGTTTGGTTTGGAAAGAAACCACAGGGTGGAAAATAGACCATTCCTTTTCCTTTGGCACTGTGTGAAAACTGCTGATAGATCTGTCTGCATGCTTTAGCCCAGGAATGTAGGAATGTTACCGAACAGTTTAAAAGCAACGTAACAGGGAAAAGAGGGGGGATGGAACATTGATCGTTTTAGGTCTAGTTCAACTGAATAAATTCATGGTGGATATCAAAATAGTAGCTATCAACATATTGAGTTCAGCGCATTGTAAACCTTGTTAAATGAACTGCAAATTTAAGCGAACAGAAATTGATCAGATAGGATAACTGATACACAGACAAACACTGACAATAGTTAGCATGCAGCCAAGGTAATAAATGCACGTATGTAGTAAATGCATGCACATGCTTCCATGCATGTTCACAAAGACACATGTAGGCTCTGTCACACAACACACATACACCACACACACACATACATCACACACATATCACACACACACACACACACACACACACACACACACATCTCTCTCTCTCTCTCTCTTTCACCTCAACAACACAGCACAGTTCTGAAAAGTTTTGTCCGACACACGGTTTTCTCCCTCCTACTTTCATCAAAGAAGCGAAGGAAGAAGTCTGAACAAGAGACGCAGAAGAGAAAACGCACAATACAAAAACAACAAACACACACACACACACACACACACACACACACACACACACACACACACACACACAGCTACACAAGCTAAACAACCAGTTGGCAGGCAAAACTCAGGAAAACTTGGAACGTTCGACCAAAACTGTTTCAAATTAAAAAAAAAAATGTTAAAAAGCTCAAATCAGAAAATAAGCACGGTCGCCATGAGATGGCAAAACTGAAACCACAATAAGAAGCCATAACTCAAGCATGCAACACTGCACTAAAATGAAGGTAAATCACCGACACACATAATATATTACATATCGGCAACAGACAGGCATTCTCTGCTGCATACTCAAACTGAATCCAGGGTCACTTGGAACACACGCAGCATCAAAGAAATACACAGCAGCCAAGAACAGCTATAGACGGTGAACAGAGGAAACCAAAAGACACGGACAGTGAACGAAGAGAATACTATGGAATACTGCTGAAGAGGATAAAGAGCACTGACAGACATGAGAGAAGAACCATCTGCAAAATGATATTATAGAAGATCGAGGACACAGAAAGACACAGGAAAAGAACCATCTACAAAACGATGATTATTGCAGAAGATGAAGAGCACAGACAGGCATCTTCAGAACTACAGCTCTACCACCATGTTGACTAGGGCCTGTCTGGACCTAGAGCCCACTACAAACCGCCATGGGTCACCTTCCTTCATCCTGACGAAATAACGCAAATACATCATTAAAGCTGTCGTCTGTTTACTCTACATTCTATAAGACTGCTAATTGTTACTCTATATACTACGAGATTGCCACTTGTTACTCTATTTACTATGAAACTGCTATTTGTTACTCTATATACTATGAGAGTGCCGTTTGTTACTCTATACACTATGAAAGTGCCGTTAAATACTCTATACACTATGAAAGTGCCATTTGTTACTCTGTATAGTGTGAGACTGCTATTAGTCATTCTCCTCGATCCTGAAAAACTACTACAAATATTCTAAGACACTGGTGGTCGTTTTGGGAAAGCAGTTATTCTCTTTCCTTATACCAATCTTTCAAATTTACTACTCTGCAGATGAATATAGATGAACTAATTCGATCTGATAAGCTGTGTGGATTTCCTAACCACCTATCAAAAAGCTTCTAAACATCATGACCCTTCTGCCTCTCCTCCTTTCTTCCTCTCTTTCACGCTAACTGAAGGAGGACAACTTCAGATCCTGGAGGTCCAGTTCTGTTTGGGACTGAAGACAACAGGTTCGTAGGCCTCTGTGAGCTCCTCTCGTTTTGTAACTGTGTGCTCTTTCTTCTTCTTGCCTTTTCCGCCTAATCTTCTGGTATCTCTGATTCTAATGTGAAGTCTGAGATTTGAAACATAGAGCACTGTCAAATAATTTATGTCAAACGTATCGAAAAGAAGAGCAAACTTAGATGTACAGCTGTCGACAGTGAAGTCTTCATCACAAAAGATCAGACAAAGACAGCCATCTTAACGACGTAAGGTACAATCTACAGAAGGAAAAACCGAAAAGAAATTCAAGGGGGGAAATGGCAATGATGAATACATTATCCCTTTAAGTACCCTTCAATAACGTATGTTCCAAACTCCCCTTCGTATTGAAACTGAAGGAAACATAGAGAGCGGTTTACTACAGAACACACGGAGACAAGATCTTGAGGCAGAACTGAAAGAGGAAGTCACGGAATGAGACAGGGTAGATGGAATGGGACAGGGTAGATGGAATGGGACAGGGTAGATGGAATGAGACAGGGTAGATAGAATGGAACAGGGTAGATGGAATGGGACAGGGTAGATGGAATGGGATAGGATCCGCGGAATTAAAGGCTGTGCTGATTGTCAAAACGAAAGCAGGAGAGAAAACCAAGTCAAAAAGCTGCAGCCATGCTGTGATGGGCAATGCCAGGGTATGACAGCCAGGGTATGACAGCCAGGGTATGACAGCCAGGGTATGACAGCCAGGGTATGACAGAGGCTAAGATGCCGACTTAGCAATTCCTATCTCCACAACGACCGGCCCAAGGACAGAAAGCTGTCAAGTCTGGAAGGTAACCATCATACGTTCTGTCGATCAACCTTCTATCCTTGAAATGGCGGATACCTGACTACGATAGGAGCTTCAACATGACCCCAAAGAAATAAGACAACTCGAATCTGGTTAGTATCGGGCCTATGTGGATTAAAAAAGATAATATATCTCAAGATGTGGAGGAACTGGTCCTCTGTTACACCTCACAGACCTACTGTAGTCTATACCTCGATAAAAAAAAAGGTCAACTTATTCCTTTTGCGGTCTGCCAATAACAAACACGAAAGGATGAAAACATCGGAAGGTAGCTTTGCGCCACTGGTATATAAATACAGAGCTTACCTCAAATAAACGTGACTTACGAAACTTGTCACTCCCACAAACTGCAAGTCGAAGTGACGTAGAAGTTACAGTTTTAAAAAAAGTATAGAGGTCAAAGTGATGAAGGTACTAAACACGGCCCTTTACATGTTTCTCAAACACAGAACCCACTAACTGCAAGTCGAAATGACGTAGAAGTTACGGTTTAAAAAAAAAGAAGGTATAGAGGTCAAAGTGATGAAGGTACTCAACACGGCCCTTTACATGTCTCTCACACACAGAACGTTGACACGCACAGACACTGACACCTCACAGACACAACGCTGACTCTACCACGGACTCCACCGAGCGTGGACCACCAACGGCTACACAGTCAGAACTACAGGGCAGACAACA